>JAODKC010000130.1:19640031-19679473 GCA_026777985.1 Mormyrops attenuatus
CCCGCATCACTGCTGACGCCGCACCAATCCGCCTGTCGATCTCCCGCTCCATCCTTCCCTCACTCGTGAACAATGCATCAATAATTGCTGACTGAAATCAAAATGCATATACCTTCCACATTGTTTCATAAATATTTCACTTTTGTTTATGTTATGTCAAGCAAGTATTATTTCTTAAAACACTCACATGCTGTCCATGAACGTTGCATAACCATGAACTTTATTCGCATTCTGTATGTCACTTAGAACATGCTGTGTTGGTTTCACACAATGAAACTGTGCTGTTGATCCTTCTGTCATTGCCTCCCTACTCATGTCTGTTTCTCTTCATGCTGCATATGTGCACATGTTGCACAGAATGAGGCGTCCATTTCAGAATATCACTAAAGCAATCTGCGAAGGGGCAGCCTGAATTTTTTGTGCTCAGAAAAACCATGATCTGGTTACAGCCCTTTTCCTTTGTAACAAATTGTGCTTCTGTGCTTTTAAAATATAATTTGTTATTATTGCCATTTACAAATGGGAAAGCCAATTAAATTATTTTATCTAAATAAATGTGCTTTTGTTTTTACAATATGATTTTTTTTTATAAAAGTTAAAAATTTACCAACAGGGAGACATGTAGTACTGCATTTGGTGTTTGTCTTTCTCTGAAAATGGAAAAAAATATGGATGTGTTGTGTTGCATATCGGTTTAAATTTCGTGTTGGTGCTGCTAAAATTTTCAGCAAGGAACATAAGTGCTAGTAGTGGCAAAAATTTATGTGGACCCCTGTGAAGAACCTCTGGCCTTGATGTGTTGTTGGTTTCATTCCTGCATCTGGCTCTATGTGCCGCACACCAAAATACAGGCTATTGGGTAAACTGGGGGTCTTAGCTGCCCATTGAGATGCACATTAGGAAGGCCTGCTACCCTCCTAGGCATCACGTAGTCCATGCTGACTGAAACAGGAGAGAGGCTCACCATGCCTGTTGTTCAGTGCACGCTAAGCCAATCAGCAGCTGCTATTCCTGTCTCTCCATAGGTGTCCCCCCCACCCTACTATACAAATGTTGCTAGTATGATGCCGTTTCAAGGTCTCTCAAGCTGACCACATGTGATCTGGCAGCTACATTAATAAGTTTTATACTTACTGATACTGAGTTAAGGTATTTTTGGTGACCAGTTTATTATCTAGCTGGAATATGGGGGGTGTTTATGGGCAGGGAGCTACATAGTCGCCTGATTAGCCTATTCACTCATGTGCTGCTAAACACGAGCACTGTTAAACAGACCCCTGTTTTGTCTAGAGAGCCCATCTACCCAGAGCATGCTGGCCCGTGTAAAGATGTCCATCTTGTCTGTCGGCCCATCTGTCACATTGCTGAAGTCACCCTCCTCCCCCTCCATTTTGTTATATCCCCCTCCCCCATCGTAGTGTATGCCTTTATTAATAATTAATTTATTAATACTACACAATGAAACAGAGTTATTTTATTCATACAAAATACTACCCCCCCCCCCAAAAAAAAAACAAAAAAAACTGGTCACATACTCATAATCTAGGTCTTACAGCAGTAAGTGCACCCAGCTGGATTATGGAACCTTGTAAGGATCCTGGGGTCCTTTTCTTGATGACTGTGTTAAGTGTCTGTAGTTTTCTTGTCCTTGGTTCGCAGTTTATCAATAATTTCAGTATTCCTTCAACTTTTATGTTCAACTTTATGTTTTGCTATAACTGCTGTTGCTGCATACAGCAAAAATACAATGTTTATTAGTAAATATTTATTTGTTTATTACTTATCAGGAGCAGTATGTCGCCCAGTGAGCTAAGCCTCTGTGCCATCGATCAGAAGGTTGCTAGTTCAAGCCGAGCCTCAGCAGAACAGCCACATCTGTGGGCCTAGAGGCACGACCCTTAACCCCCAGCTCCATGGACGCGGCTGCAGGCGGCTGCCCTTCACTGCCAAGCTCGCTATCACATACATGTGTGTCATGGAGAGCAAGATGGGCTAGGAAAAAAGTGGATTTCCCCACAGGGGTCAAAGGTATCTTCATTTCTTCAATAAACAGTTGTTGTAAATTAGACTGGCCTCCAAGAAGTCCCCCCCACCAGCAGCAGGATCATTATTACACACCCATCCATCTTCCATACCTGCTCATCCAGTACAGGATCATGACTCTGTACTGCATTTAAAAAACACAAAAAGTTCAAGCAATGTTTTTTTTTCGTTTGCAGAAACACCCTGATACACTTGCCAAACTGAACATGCTTTTAGCTTTTGTCCTGTTGGGTGTTAAACAACATAACAGGTGGGGTGGAGGAGGTGGGCAGGAAGATGATGTCATGTGAATGACGGTTGCAGCTATTATTATGGCTATTAGGACGTACGCGGTATAGTCATCGACATTCATTTTCAAGTGGGAGCAAAGTCTGCTTAGGCTCAGGCATTCGGGACGACTGAAGATTTTCTGACGGCTACGGTCATACAGTGCTACAAGTGTTGGGAGGGTGTGATTAATCTGACAAACAGACCTTTATTCTGGCTGCTTATATTACTGCTGCCTTTGCAGGAAAAGTGCACGGATTTCACAGATAAAGGAGTCACACGTTTTTTAAGATGGGAGTTTAATGTATTTATATAGTATGCTGCATGAGCGTAATTGGATTGGATTAGCGGGAGACACAAAATGGATTGAAGGAAGTATGATTAATAGGTGTGACAACTGTTTTATCCAGGAGGATAAAAACTGACGGCACAAGCTTAAGACTTTGATATACTGCAAATAGCATCATAGCCACCCGGAGCATCAGAGAAAATGTTTGGATGTTTAAATACACAAAGTGTGGTGTATTCTGCAATTTAATGGGAGTCGCTGATTAGTGGCATCTCTAAATTGCCCTGTGTTTTGGCCCAGTGCTCCATTGGTTGCCCATCCAGGAAAGTCCCTCTGCTTTGTGTCATATGCTATCTGACACCGTGTCCCCTGAGACTGAGAATATGATAAATCACTGGAAGATGGATACAGCCAGCAGAATTAGCAACATTAATTAACTGCCCGTTTGGATTAAAATAAATAAATAAATGAAATGTATTTGATGAACATGCTACATTATTATCATTTTGTTATTTCTTAGTAAAAGTGTAGCTTATGACCAGGGTCTTCTACAAACGTACCTTTTTACACAGTTGAGCATTTTACTGAAACAATTCATTTTAAGTGAGCCTCTTGGTACAACAACAGGTAACCGAACCAGAAATAGTTCGATCATGAAAGTAGCTGGGCAAGTCTCTTTTTGTAATGACTACACTACCGAACCATATCACCTATCCGTTAATTAGGGTGACCAGATAATCCATAGGAGGACACTTTGGTAAACCATTTTAACTGGTAGACTGCCATTTCAATTAAAAGGACCCGGATTTCACTTAAGCACTGAATTCTTGCTGTGTGCTGATTGGTCAGTCTCCTATAATCATGCCACTAATCACTAATGTTAATGTGGAACAGCTGGATGAGTCTTTCAATCAAGGAAAGAAACCAGTCAAAGCGCAAGAAGACCTGAACTATTTAGCCTTTCAGCTTTAAAGTAGCTTGTGTAGAATCACCCACACGCATACGACAGGGCTGCAAGGGCTTGCCTTAGACAAGGCCTAGCCTCGTATGAGAGGTACTTTTTGGCCTAGGCACAAAGGGCGGTTATGACCCCCTCACGCACACACACACACAGATAACAAGGGAGGCCAGCATTCCAGCTTCTATGGCCCAGAGATTTAGGGACCTACGGACAGCAGAATGGACCTCAAGGATAGGGGTCCCTCAACTTTGTCTGACAACCCCCTCCCCATTTTACATTCCTCTGTTGGCCCTTATTTGATCTTTGTGGTCCGTTAGCACTTTGTTGTCCTCTACTATTTGTGTTAAAAGACTGAATCAATGTATATATTATCAATCAGATCATCGGAATAAGCACCCCTCCGAAAGCCCGCCAACGAGATGACCAGCCACTGGTTCAGGAGTCGGGTTCTTGGTCATCCCTATTCATGAAGCCCTCCAGAAAACATCAAGATATCGCCAGACCAAAGCCCAGTAAAGAAGTCCATCCTGAAGCCTGCCGGTGATGGCCTGCTACCCAACAGAGAACTGCAACCCCAAGACAAAGCCTTTCACCTTGAAGCTTCACAAGGAGAGAAAGTCCAAGGGGCTCCACTCCAACAACCGCTCCAAACGCCGTGCCTTCTTGAATGTCATCATCCCCTTGCAGTCTACTGCCAAGACCCCCACCACTCTGCAACCAAGTAAATCAACTTCCATTCATTCTAACAACCTAAACTGTTATGTTTAATCTGCTCTATAACTTTAAGGTTGTGTTTCCACAAACTCTGCTTGCTTTGCAAAACAGTATTTCCCTTTTAAGGTTACCCATTTAAATCTGGTCACTGCATTGTCATATTACATTCTGTTTGGTTCTATTCCGTTATATTGTGTTTGTTGATTATGTTAAGTGTAATGCCTGTCTTATGTTAGTATAATGTTAGTTAGGAATAAATGCATGTCTTTTTCACAACTTCAGCCTCCGTTCATTGAGTGCTCACAATAGTCACTGGCTACTAAGCTCTGAAACCTCAAACTCGCCTGAAATATCGCGAGACTCTCTCACCACGGCCGTGAGGGGAGCTTCGCTACCAATCGTTTGCATCACCTGGTGATGTAGCTCGGTGGACAAGCCTTCTAACCCAGGTTACTAAACGATACTGGTAATTAATGAATCCCATTTAAGTCTCACATTAACAGACTCACAGGGATTCCACAATTGAGTTTGGCGGAACCAGCCATTCGGCATAACAATTAGTTAATTATCGTCATTAAATAATTATGAATTCAAATGTAATTAATTTCCCTACACATTGGTGGAGATATTAAAATTTACTTGAGCTAATTTTTCCTACACTTGTAAAACCTGAAGTAGCTGAAATTGTCCTCTCTGACATGAATTATCTGGCCATTTGATGTTAATGACCACTGAGCATGAGTGCTTGACCTTGTTCCTTTAGGACAGCAGCCTCCTTACTTTCCCATGTCCATTTAGTACATAGAATGCAATGTTTCCAGAATTATGTGTAGTAACGCGTATTAAAGTATTATTAAACACATATCAAAACATCATAATCACTTCCATAACTACAGAAAAACGAACCATTCTGTTTCCGTCTACCACATCTGGCTTGACTAAGCTTTCCCTATCCTGTTTCATCATATTTCATCATATTTTAACATAAATTTAAGCTTAACAAATCAATAAATAATAAAAACACTGTAGAGAAAGAAGTGGATTGTCAGAGCAAAAAAAAGCAGTTGCAACATCTGAATCCACACAAAATAGTAGGTTCGCCACAAGGCACCTCTCTGTAAGCGATCGAAGCTGATAGCCATGTCTCTGACGTCCCAATGCCCCCCCTTATTCAATATCCGAGGGGGCAGCAGCCATTGCTATGATAACCTGTTGTTCCTGATGTTTCTCAGATGGACTGTATTGGTCAAAGACCCGAGATACCACCAAGGTCGCTCCTGCCACTCACTCCAAGGAGGGATTCATCGATCGTACAAGATTCACTTTTGCAACCACCAGATAAGCCATGCTAAAAAGGAAGAAATGCCAATCTCCCTTTGCCGCCACTGTTCTAGCGAAAATGGCTAAATAACTGAAATGGCTAAGACACCAATAGTGCATTATTAAAACATTTAAATTCATAATGCATTACAAGATAAAGAGGAAATATTGAGGCAGCAGCAACTCATGACTATCATTTTCATTAGAACTTATTTTGCACTAAATATTTTATGTGCCCAGCTGAACTCCGCCACACACACACACACACACACACACACAAACCAAGATGTACACAATGAAGAATGTTTCAGGCAGCTAGGTGTCAGCGAATGAAGCAGCCTCATCTTGTCAGCATATACTGTGGCTGCATAAAATAAATGAATGACTATTATTTTGCATGTTTGACATCATTATCTAAGCAAGTTTCCCGTTTGGGCGGGGCCTGCTAGAGGGTGGGGCCTGGTACGGCCACATCGGTCACACTGCCTTATTGGCGGTTCAGATGGGTGAATTGAAGGGGCTTATCAGCTGCCCCCACCCTCCCCAAGAGTGTCCACCCCCACCCCATCTCCTGTGGCCAAATGACAGATGTCAAGCTCTCCCCAACCCAGGTCACACACACACCGAGCATAACTAGACTCCACATGACAACACAACCAGATTCACAAAACAGACAAATGTGTGCCACCAGTGGGATGTCCGGGTGATTGTGGCAGACGTGGGTAGTTCAGGTCCAGAAAGTTAAAATCCAAACCAAGATTTTGTTTCAACCAACCAGTTGGGTATAAACAGTCACAGTCACAGAGTACTCAACTGGTTGGTTGAAACAAAAACTTGGTCTGCATTTTCTTATTTTCTGGACCTTTGGATTACAGACCATTAACAGGCACCGTTCACAGTGCACCAGTCACAGCAAATAAAATGCCACATGCAAGTTTGAAAACAGGTCAAGTGCTATTTTGAAAAAAAAATAATGCACTGGGAAGCTAAATAACATTCATGGGACGGAGAGCAAATGATTCTCCGCAATGGGCATTTTCTTTCCAACAACTTCAAACAGATTAATGTCAAACAACTGTTACTGCAAAAACACTGGAATAATGCCCACTTTTTCCACAAAATTGCAACGCTATAACCTGGAGTTTCCTATCCCAACAGTCCCCATTAAACAGCTTTTTTTTTGCTTAAAAGATTAAAAAAAAAAATTTCTTTTTGCAGTACTGTGGCCAAAAAAGACATTCTTCCATATTATAACAGTCAGCAAGCAAGGCAGTTTAACATATTCCCAAAAGTGGCAGAGAACAGCTTTAAAAAGAATAGGTAACAATGTCACTCGTCATCCTGGAGCTGCTACCCAGGGACAGAGTCCTTCCAAGATCTGAGGAACTGAATTCTGTCTTGACATTTTGGGAACCTCTCCATGTGACCTAGATCGTAGAAAATCGTTCCTTTAGTTTTCAAAAGCTCGTTTTGACTCGGGTATTAATTCCATTCAGTTTAGCACATTTAAACTTGAGACAGTGTAGAGCAGGGGTCACCAACCTTTTTGAAACTGAGAGCTACTTCACGGGTACTGAGCCATACGAAGGGCTACCAGTTTGAAACGCCCTCCTAAACTTATCTAAACTTCATGTATAGTAAACATGTTTTAAATGCTTTTTTTAGATATTGTCATTTTCAAATCTATAAAAAATACAAATGTGATTAACGAAGAATAGCAACAAGATAAAATAAAATTTTAGACGCTGCTCACTGGTGAGTTGTGCTATTTTTAGAACAGGTCTGCGGGTGACTCATGTGGTCCTTGGGGGCATCCTGGTGCCCGCGGGCACCATGTTGATGACCTCTGGTGTAGAGGGTAACATTTAGTGTCAAGCTAAGACTGATAACACAGATTTCCTACAATATGATATGACTGCACTGAACTGCAGGATTGTGTGTAATATGTACATGCGTTAGAAATGCCCCAGTGAGTTCTGGAATTAGAGAAAAGCAAAAGAAGTCTACATAGACTCTGAGACACTAAATCTGAAACCACCATGACACGAGTACTTGTGAACGTTTGCTGCTGGAGTCAGCATTGAGTACACCTTTGCCATCTCTGAGCCACTCCTCTTTGACATCTCAGACCCTTCATTGATCTTCCTGTGTTTTGCCTGCAATGGTTTGTGCAAAACACAAGTCATGCCAGGCTGAAGGTAACTTCACCCCCCTCCACCCCAGCTCCATACATGCCCCGGGTCTGCACGGAAAGAAGAAGCACAACAGTTTTGAGATGGTTTTGAGTGTGCCCAGGTCCCGCCCCAGGCCTGCTCTGTCATAGTGGATCTAATTGATTCCACTGTGAGAGAGGCAAGTGGCCTCGTTGGTCTGCCTAGTTTCGCCAGTCCATCCGACCCACAAGAAAGCAATTATCCTTGGTGAGCTTCATTGCCCCAGCACACCTCAAATTACTTCTGGATCAATATCAACATATGGGAGACATAGAGAATAACGCTGAGAGGCCAGCCTCAACTTTGTTGGATATTTTGACTTTTAGTTTTTCTCCTTGTTAGTTCTTGTATTCATGTTATTTCTTACTGGTCCTTGTCTTTGTATCTGTTTCTGGTTATCCTTGTGTTTTCCTCATTTTGTATTTCACATATGTTCCCTCTATCTCTTAGGTTGCCCTAGTCCCTAGTATTTCATTGTGATTACCCTCACCTGTTCCTTATTGCCTCTAGTCACTTCTCACACCTGTCCCTTGTTGAGGTCCTCATTATTATGTGTTTTAAGTGCCTGCCCTTACTTTCTTCCCCAGTTTCTCATTGTATTTGTTCCTGTGTTTCTTCTTGTTTTCTTGTGTTGCTCCCTGCTTTAGTTCTTGTTTTCTACCTGCCTTCGCTAGACTCGTGGTTCCTTTTGTTTCTTGTTTGTTTTTGTTCAGCTTCAATAAACCCCAGCATGATTGTAGTAGATTGTAGATTGCGTGTAGTGATCAGTCATAAATACGTATTCAGCTAGCAAAAAAACTACCTGAAGGAAACACAGTTATCACTCATCACCTTGCTGTTTTTCTGCCTCTCCCCCCAGTGATTGTAAGAGGTCAGCATCCAGATGATTTGTCCAGTCTTCCATCCTACAGATCTGCTAGACCCCTAACTGTTTACTGTCTCCCCTCTCTCGCTACTGCTACCTTAACTCATCACACATGTCAGTCGGCTGCAGAGGCAATCCAGACGCCTGTCAGGGCCGGACTTGCCCAAGTCCCCTCTAATCACATCTTGCACCAGCTCTGCATTACTGTCTAAATCCAGAAAGGTCACAGTTTGATGTCTCTGCCTTCCCCAATAGTTTGCCTAGATTCCTCAGTATCCTCCCTTCTAAACTGGTTAGGGTGGTCACCCAATATATTTAAGAGTGGAAAATCTTTCGAAATAATTTTTTTGCCTACATCAAAACAAAATAGGGGATTTTTTTAGGACTCAGCAGCAAAGCAATGTGATTACTTAAATCCATCCATCCATCTTCTATACCTGCTGGTCCTGTACAGGGTCTCAGGGGTCCAAAGCCTATCCCGGAAACTACAGGTGCAAGGAAGAGAATAATGAATCACAGGGCATACACGCAGTTCACCCATTTGGTAACTCCAGTTAACCTCAGCATGTTTTTGGATTGTGGGGGGAAACCGGAGTACCCGGAGGAAACCCCACACCGACACGGGGAGAACATGCAAACTCCACACACATAGGGCGCTTTTCCACCTCACAAAGTACGGTACTTTCAGTACTTTCGCTTTTCCATTGACTTCTGGTCGAGTACCAGTACCAAAAGTTCCAGTACCGAAAGTGCCAAACCAGTTGGGGTACTTCTTTGGTACTTCAGTACTTTGGGGTGGGACTTGCAAACGTATTTGCTGTCGATTGGTTATGCAAATAGCCTGCCGCTGAAACACAAAATACAACCGAAATCTTTTGAAACACACAGCGAACAGCGAAAAACAAAAAATAAACAAAAATATAAAAAAGAAAAATGGAAGGATGGACAAACGAGGGAACACAGGCTTTAATCGCCATATGGTCGGATAAACAGATCCAGTGGGATTTGGATGGCACGAAATAAAAAAGTTTTTGCCGTTCCGGGCTATTCAGTTTCCCTATGTTTCCCCTGTCGCGCTGATTTGTAGACTGTTTCGCTGTTGTTTTAATGTCGTTCTATGAAGCACTTGAGATAAACAGGCCATATATTTTAGAACATCACATGCCTTTTCGATGTTTTTTGTTTTTACAGATAATACAGAGATATTTCTTGATGAAAACGGTAGTATTGCTTATAAGACTATATTATGCATGATGATCTACTGTATTCACATGTAATAATGTACCTGAGTGATTTTCAGACATGTCACATATATCTTCACTTTAATATTAGGTGAAACATAGGGAAACTGAATTGCCCGGAACACCGTAATACCAAGCCGCTTGGAACAAATGGGGCACACGCGACACACCGAACAATGCCGCTTGAAAATCAAAAAACATAATTAAATAATTTGTTTGCTTTCAAAAGACTGAATTAGCAGTAAGCTAATCCTTACTGCTTTGATTGGCTTAGCCAAAGTAAGTGTACCTACGTCAACGTAAATGATGGCAGCATTCATACAATTTGGATATTACTGAATCTTATACTGTGATAGAAGCTGACATAACATGAAATAACAAAAAATCAAATGTCAGTCAGGGGCGGTCATTGATGATGTCATTTGGCGCCGGTACCATTTTTTACGCCAGTGGAAAACCGACACGAAAGAAGTACCATACTTTTGGCACTTTATGGAAGTACCGAAAGTACCGAAAGTACCGAAAGTATGGTACCTGGTGCGGTGGAAAAACGCCCATAGAGCCACGGTGATGACTCAGACCCTGGTCCCAGAGGTGTGAGGTAACAGTCGGAACCACTTAAAGATAATAACAAAAAAAACAAGCCATGCAAAATGAAAATAAACTTCTGTGTCAACTTCAAAATTTCAACAATTTTAACAATTAAGCCACAATACTAATTGAAGTTTGTGATTTTTTTTTTATTTAAATGCAGTTTATTTAATTAGAAAAGCATAATAAATTTAGGGGCACAGTAGGGGCCTGGATAGCCTGGCTGATTCAGGGGACCCAGCACTTTACAAGGGCCCTTGAACACGCAAATGTATAGCATAAAATTGGGCAGACAGGAGATTCACCACTCAGGCCACATCGTGAAACAAAAATGCCGAAAATGGGCAATTTGTCTTGTATTTTAGTAAGGGGGCCCAGAATTTCAAATTTTGGCCGTGACCAAATTTGTATTCACAATGCTGCAAATTAAATTAGAAATGTTAACAAACCAAACACAGGGTTACATTGTAGCTGCCGAAAAAATAAACACAAATAAATACAGCAGAATAGTAACCGCAGGCAGCTCAGGTATGGAGGCTGATTAAATGACGTACGGCTGGTATCTCTTGCCCTCCCGTCACGTAGATGGCCGCTGGACCTGGAGTTTTCATTGCCTCTTACATTCAGGCGAAGAGGGTGGGGCTGATTTCTCCTTTGATAAAATGTTGTGCAGTATTTCACAAGGACCCGGTAGAAAAATTACAGAGCAGACAGCTCTGTGGCTTCTGAGTGCAAGAAAGACTTGAAAATGCTGGAGGGTAAGCAGTTCTCAAAGTGAGGACCTCGTTAGTAACGACCTTGACAGTGTGTCTGTTAACGAACTGCATTTATTGGGCTGATGGAAGAGCTCTCTCGGGGCTGAACTGCAGGCCAGTTCTCCCAGTTTGGGGCACAGCAGTACGACCAGTGTGCACTCTGGGTCCCAGGCAGATACGCCTGCTCCAGTTTATCATTTTCCAGCAGGTCCCACAGCATGCCCCCCCACCACCACCACCAAAGGGGGTTCTGGGTCTGCCTGAATCTCTCTGGTTGCTGCTGTTTGTTTATCACAGCCAGATAATTAAGAGTCTACATGGTGTCCCCTGCCACATGCCCTCTGCTACCTGTGACAGGCTCCAAGCTCACCACAGCCCTGTCCTGGATAACCAATTACAGAAGATACATGGATGGATGGACAGACGGACGGACAGATGGATGGACGGCTGCATGGACAGACGGTCACTTTCCCTGTCTGCAGGTGTATCTCCATTTATCAGTCATCCACTTACTTGCAACACTGCATAGGAAAAACCAACACAGATTGTCTTTACCTTGTGTGTATAACAACAAAATGCAGGTAAAATACTCCGCAGAGCTATTCTACTGTACTCTAAGCTTTTATGATGGAGAGGATATGTAAATTCATAAGATAAAAGCTGGACTGAATCAATACTTGTCAAAAACACTTAAAGCATGAAAATCAAGCTAAAACTGTGATATACAGTATATATATGTATGAGCGGGTGTGTGGTTCTGCTATTACATCCATATTACCTCATTCTTGCGGTTTACTTACACATTAATTGAGAGCCTGCAGATCCGAAGACTGAATCTTTGCTTTCGGTACCTTTACAGTACCTGTAACATAAAGCAGGCCATAGCTGCCCACTGGACATGCAGGGTCCTGAATACCGCTCAGATGTCGACCGTGATGGCGGCAAATGAGGGCTGATCGCGGTGCTAATGCAGCTCTCAGACTGCACTAGGGAATTGGCAAAAGAAGTGTTTGTTTTGTGTGCGAAATTGTACAGCATAGTGGTACACAGAGAGCCACTGGCATCTTCTGATCAAATATCACCACACTGTAACGCAGCTAAATACAAATCACCCCAAGAGAAATTTAAACTGCAGACACGTAGCTTTAGGCCTCCACTGTAACGGTTCAGTCCACAGGAAAAAGAAAATAAAAATCATATGGTTCACAGCAAACGTAATGTAGCTCTACAGCAGAAATCACTTGATTTGAAAATGTACCTCTTAAGGCTGACGTGGGAGTGTGCTGTATGAACAGAGCTGAATAACACCTCCGTGCTAACTAGGGTTGAGACCAGTAGAGAGGAAACAAGGACCAAAGTAGCCTGACTTCTGATGAGAAAAGGTGGAATACCGTCATCTACAAATTACAGAAACTCATTCCGCGGAACTCTCTGTGGGGGCATTGCAATGGCTCACTGGGTCCGCGTCCCACCCCTCATTCTGTGTATGTATGCTCTGTGTGTTTGCCGGTTCTCCTGCTTACTCCAGATTTTGTCCTCAATCCCAAGCAATGCTGGTGGATTGGACTGCCTAAATCGTGTGAGAATGTGCCCTGTGATAGACCATCATTATATTGGCAGCTTGGGCAGGGATCGCGGCCACCCCGCATTGAAGATGTCTTAAGGGAGACTAGCCAGAAGATAGATGCAATATTACCTGTGTGCAGCTAGTAGGTAACCAAAAAAGGTGAAGATGGCCGGTATAGCATCAGAGTTCAGACTCTGCTGCATGTGACTCTTCTTATTATTCCTGAACTGCCGTTTCCGAAATGAAACTCGTGTGTCACGATCGAAATCTGCGCCATTTCTTATTCCAGTGCATCACTTGCCTGTCTGCTGATACCCTGATTGCTCAGTGAGGGTTTAGATTTCATCAGGTGCCGGACTAATACACTCTGCGATTCACAAAACGGGGCGCCATTGATTTTCAGTGCTGATCTGGGCTCAGCTCGCCCTCATCGAATTTCAGCAGTCAGAATGTAAAACGTAAACTTGATTCTGAACCTGCAGCTCACTAGCAAAAAGCACTTGAGTCAGTGTGGGGGACAAGACACACTCACTACAGGGGTGTACCATTGATACAAAGAAGGGGGGGGGACTCGAAATAGCCAGGACCTACGTATTCCTCCCGCCCTGTTATGTGTATTAATTGGCATACTCAGTCCTCAGCAGGATTCGGCACAGCCTGCAGTCCCATCTCACACACCCCGCCGACAAAAAGCTTTCCAGCGCCTCACACCTTTTGTTTTCATTTCCGTTACTGCCGACACTCTTTGTCACCACTTACCCTGCCCCACTCGTCTCGTTGCCACCAAACTCCGCTTCCCCTGAAAAGGGTGCCATTTCCCCCAAATAAAGGTCCTGCTTTGACTTGGTTTTCTTAGTTGACCCCGAAAGGGGGCATTTCTTTGACCCTGAACACAAATATAAATTTTCACCAGCAGCTTGGGGAAAAGCAACAGCGAAAACACCCAGATCTCTGATTTTAACATTGTGAAAGACTGTGTTATGGCCTGACCCTAGATCGGCTCATAACAGTAGTACATAAAAATCAGGCACAGTTGCAAGAATTAGTGTAAGAGCATACTCACACTTGGCCTGATTGCCTGGTACCAAGACCGAGCACGACTGCCCCCCCTTCCCACTCCACCGGTGGTCTGCGCTCTCACTGAGTATGGTGTGCTTGTTTTACTTACAAGGAATTCCTGGCTCTGGCAATAAAAGGGTCTAAGCTGAACTCACCAGAAGATGCTAATAGACTTTAAGTACCACTGCCAGAGGCACATTAACACAGCCAGAAGCCCCTGGGCTGTGTATGTTTTCAAATCACCCCTGGGCCATTGCAGAGTGCACTTAGCTGAGGTTAGCGGAGGCCCCTGGGCTTCAGACCAGGTCACCCTGTGCATTAAAGCACGTCTGACCATTGTACAATGACACAAAAATACAATGGCTGACACAAAGAACAAATCTAGCATTTCTTTAGTTTATATTTGTTGTGGCTGATTGTATTAGTTTTTTTGGATAGGGGGCATCTAGAAGATTTACCGGAAAGGAAGACCCTATCACATTAACACATCACATATCTCTACACACATTTGATCACATCAAACATCACATTAACATTCTATTTTGTACTACATATAAGGCAGTGTCTAGAGAGCCATTAATGACCATGTTCTGTTGGTTAAATCAGAGTCTATGGTTCCTTCATTAGAGCTCAGGCAAAATATTGCATTCCAAAGTAATACGGAAGGTCTCAGGTAATTTTTAGGGGATGTTGTTGGCGCATGTAGGCACTCGCTAGTGTATTTTAATGAGAACAGGTTAGCAGAATTTGATAAATATGAAGCAAGGTCAGTTTGTTTCATTTTCAGCACAGTTACATCTTTTTGCTGCTAAAAAATGACTTCCACTGATCTGTCGATACGAGATGTGAGGCTGCTGCAAGCCGACGCGAGCCGCCGCCACGGCCTAATGGGTGGAAAGAAATAAAATCAATCTTTCTTTACAGAGCCCTGTCCACGGCGGCCTCGACTTAGAAAACCTTCACGGGGATTTAGGAACTGGGAGCTAAATGGTCAAGTACAGAAGGAGTTTTATTATTTCCTAAACTGTTCAGACAGTTTGGAATTAGCCCCACTGTGCTTTTCTTGCTAGAGTGGTCAGTTTAAGAGGACTAATCCACAGAAGCCATCCATCCATCTTGTTCAGCACAGTGAGCCTGTAGCGAGGGAGGGCACACCACGGACTATGGGCACTACAAGGAGACCAGGCGTCGAACTGCAGCAAACCCACGCAGCCAGAGAGAAACCACAGCTTTTACACAACAGACCCCACACACAGAACCAGAGGGAAGGCACCTCCCCCTGGACAGGTGAGGGAACTACACTACTCACTGAACTGCCCCCCCCCCACAACATCCATCTGCAAAAATAGCTACAGACTGTTTTTGTTTTGCACAGACGTCTCACTGAGGAGAGTTGACTGATATGCTATACATGCTATGGCAATATCCATCTGTAAGCCCCAATTGCTGTGTGATTAGCCTCACAAATTCCTGGAGTGCTTTGAAGGAGAGATCACAGGAGGCTGTTTTCATTTTTTCCCCACTTATTTATTTCTCCCTTGCATGTAATTTTTTTAATAAGATTGATGGTGACTCTCCCAGACCAGTAGTGCCTTATTCACTCAATAAAGAATGGGCAACAGTCAATAGATAAAAAAAATCCATACATAAACAGACAAGCATCCATAGTGTGGCCTTTAAGTATGTTGTAAAGAAAACCAACAGGATAATTCACATTATATGACCTTGAAAAACTCTGCAATTTGTTGGTATCACGCTATAAAAATCTCAAGTCTTCTGGATGGATGGAAGACAAACCATGTGACTTGAGACCTTTGGAGGACACAATAAGGGCACAATGTATGGGCAGGTTGGGGATATGATGTTTACATTTTGCTCTCTAACTAAAAATCAACAAAGTGGAAACCCAGACACTCTCAGTCTCACTTACGATTACCAGCTGATCACCTCCCCAGAAACATACGCCCTCTGCACACTTTACACTGCGATTATGCTAATTAAGTTCCAGAATACTGCTCAAGTGTGACCTCGGCACTGACCTTCTCAAATGGGAAGCCATCCACCAAAGCTTGAGAAAGGGACAACTATCTCTAAAAAGCCAATCAGCAGGAGAGTGGCATCACGCAGACTGCATCAACTAAGCCCCGGGAAAAGAGAGACGAGCCCTTAGATCAAAGGTGTGAATCTAAGCACAGGAGATGTCCCATCTCTCCAATCACATCACACTTGGCATAATGGAATTATGGGACAATGGTTCAAAGGAATGGGAAAGCAAGTCCTCACTAGTGCTGCTATTCTTAGCTTCCGCTTTCCAGTTGGTCAAAAGCAATTCAGGTTACAAAGGAAAGGCCTTAATGCTGGGACCTCTTTTGATGCTGCTATCCAGAACCTTCTTTTCGTTCAATGTTCCATGAGTGCCTAAAAGCACACCTTTCTCTCAGATTATAAGCACTTAGAGTCCCAATAAGTCAAGTGGGGTAATAATGACGAGATGTTCTAACTAATCACGAGAAAACAGCAGAAAGCATGTCTGTGATGGTGCGTGTAGCGGAGATAATCTAAAGCAGCAGCAGAACAACGTCTCAAAACTTCAGATGTTGACTCTAACATCATCTCAGTCGAAATGCTATTATATGCGTATCATTCCCATTCCGATGTTCTTAGTACAGATACGCTGCTTTGTACAATGCGCTTACGGACACGTAACTCTCATGGGATAAAAGGAGGTGATCCAAATTAACATCCATCTCTGTGAAGACTCAGTGTTGACACGGACGGGATATTTAACAGGCTCAGTTGGCCTCGATTGGCTTTAATTGAATTATTTAATGAATTATGGTTCGATGCCAGGGATTGTAAAATCCATGAGACTCTTACAACTCCTATGGTCTCTTGGTGGCAAATGTATTGCATCAATTTAATTTCTAATTGAATGGTGACCAGGTATGGTGGTTATGTGTACAGTTCTGTATGGACCAGTTTGTTAGATTAACTGCAGGCTAAATGCTGCTTTGGGCCCCTTGTGTAGTCTGTCTATGTGTGACCCTTTCTCTGTTTAACTGTCATATTTTTTTATATCACTTGAATACTCTAGCGTTATAGTTTTCCCTTATGAGGCTTTTCCTTTGGGATCCTAAATTTTCTTCAGAATAAATGAAATATCTGTCTGTCTGTCTATCTATCTATCTATCTATCTATCTATCTATCTATCTGTCTATATCTATCTGTCTGTCTGTATATCTATCTATCTATCTATTGAGCAACAAGATTTATACTTCAAATATATAGAGCAAGATGTCATATAAATTCGCTCATGTTTGGTCTTTCCTCATTACACGGAAAATGTTTGTGTAATATGCTTTATAATGTGCATCTATAAACATTTCGGAAAGTGCATTCTGCATTGTTAAATGATTTAATTGCATTTACGCCTTCATCAACCACCCTATTAATCTATGACTTGTGATATATTTACGATTGTATATCTCGCTGGAACAGACACATGTTTGAGGGATAATATTTGTTTCTAGTGCTTATGGACATAAACATCTTAAATACATGTCACAAACACTACTGAGATACTGTCATGCTCTCCATGATGGCTCTTCCTTCATACCCCGCCCCCCCCCCGCCCTGTTTAATGTCAGCCATTCTGCTTTGAGGTGAGGACGCCAGCCATATCATTCATATTCCAGGACAACATCTTCTGCCTTTGTTTCAAGAGTGTGAGCACCTCAAGGAGGGCGCCGGCTCTCTCCGCCGTTTCCATCACTAGTGAGGGGTGACCGTAGGACTCAGTGGAATCCCTGAAGATCATACTCGCTGGAGCTAAAGCTGGGATCCTGACGATCTGTCCCAGTCGCTGGAGCCGATTTGAGGCACAGCACCAAGCTCTGCCGACCATCGTAACTCAGCTAAGGAGTCTGTCATCAGGGTCTTTCCCAGCAGTATTCACTTACAGGGCACAAATGACGTCACGGTGACTGCTGATACCATCTTCATGTCACATTACGCCCTACTGAGACAAAACGAATTATCCGCTATTCTTTTACATGCCTTTGAGCCAACGTCCATTAACAATTTGTCAAGGACAGGTTTCAGGTTGCCATAAAACATGCTTATTTCATTCATGAAACTACACTCCCATCCTTCTACCTACCCCATATTCTGACCATGGTCACGGAGGACAGGGCTGTCAGGCAAATCCATTGCCCACCGACCAACCGTACCCCCAAAAACTATGCATTTACGCAGAATAACTTACTGCCCAATCGACACTCTATTTATCAAGTAACACTGTCCCTTCAGCCTTCTGCAAGATGCCATGTGTTAATCACCCACATAACTCATTACAAAAACAGCACCCTGACCCCAAACACAGCTTCCTGAAAAAAATAGAAAATATCTACTAACATTATAGCACGCCCTGTCCTATCATGGGGATTGATCAATATTCACACCTACAACAGAAATTACAGGTTTTCCATTAATAGAGTTTATAATTTGCTAATCAGTGAACTGCTATGTAAGACATAAATGCGCAGACAGCCGGCATGACCAAAGCTGTTCCCCAAGGGCCAAGTTGGCTGCAGAACCACATCTGTTAGTTGCTTTATAGAAATAACTTTTTAAACAGTAAATGACCTCATTTGGCATTTCAGGTGTCAGTCAGATTCTGATTTAAGCACAGATCCGAAAACATGCCATTCTCTTGTCCTCAAGGCCCACAGTAAGTCTACTAATGCACTTCAGATCAAACATAACTCTCCTGATGCCAATAACTTGTCAAACATACCCATATTACTCCTTACTTACTCATCAAATATATATCCCCGTTACTCTTTACTCACTCATGAAACATACTACCAATTCACTCTTTACATACTCATCAAACGCAACTCCATACAATTCATTATGTGCTCATCAAAAAAACATTTCTTTATCAAACATAATACTTAATACATATCAAATATAAAACATTATAATAATACTTATTTATTTATCAAATATACTACCAAATCACTCACTGAATACTCATCAAACATACTCCCATGCAGAGTTGGGTAATTCAGGTCTAGAGAGTAGAAGTCCAGACCGGGATTTTGTTTCAACCAACCAGTTGAGTCTCTGTGACTGTGACTCTTTATGCTCACCTGGTTGGTTGAAACAAAATCTTGGTCTGGACTTTTAGTCTCTGGACCTGAATTACCCAACTCTGTTCCCATATTACTCATTAAATACTCACTACACATGCTCCCATGTTACTCATTTGTTATTCATATGTACTCCAGAGACAGTTTCACCTACAATTGATTTTCCTAACAAATAATGGTGCCTTAAGTTGTTGTGCAGCTGTAGGGATGCTTGGTTGATCATTTTTCTATGATATATGGCAGGGGTGTCAAACTGCATTCCTGGAGGGCCGGAGCCCTGTGTAGCTTAGTTCTTTCCCTGTTCCACCACAAATGATTCAGCTCAACAGCTATTAGCACAAGAAGTTGAATTAGGTGTGTTAAATGAGGGGAAACCCAAAAATGTGCAGGGCTTTGGCCCCCCAGGACTGACACCTGTGATATATAGGATCATATATTAAGCAAAAATGGCAGCATAAGCAAGAGGCTCACCATCGTCGCGGGCCTTCTGGATGAAGGCTTCCACGCCGCTCTCGCCGTAGTTGCCCTCGGAGGCCACCGTGGAGACATAGGACCAGCGCATGGCCCTGACGATGTCCACCATGGCCTGCGCCTGGTAGGTGTCAGGTGGCACCACCCGCGAGAAGAAGTCGTAGCGGGTGTTGTCGCTCAGCTCCGGGGCCGTGGAAGCGTAGCTCACCTGCGGGATCTGCAGGGGGGGGACATGACACAGAGCGCGCTGAGTCGCCGGGACGCATCTGCAAAGGCAGCCTCCTCCATGTGCTGTATGCGGGCCAGACGCCACAGTACAGCTCAGCCGACCCCCAAAACATTTACGGATGTCTTTATGTAGATTTATAGAGACAGGTTCACCATTTAATCAGTGCCTGTAACTCGGTGTTTATTGCTGTAGCCTCACACCTTAGGGTTAGCTGCTTACATTCAGTCTCCGCATGTCCTTCCCATGTTTTATAGGTTTCATCCCTTTAATCTAGTTTCTTGCCAAGTCCAGGGACAGGCAGTTAAGCAAACTGGCACTAAATTGCCCATATTGTGGACCTGCATCCTACTCTGTTTCCTAGGACATGCCCCAGCCTCACAGTGAAATATCCATATATCCATCCATCCATCCATTCATCCATCCATTTTCTGTAGCCACTTGTCCTATACAGTAAAATGTTTTGAATAACAGTTTATTATTATTATTATTAGTAGCAGTAATCTACCTATTTATTTATTTCTTTATACAACATTTGATTTGCACTTTGGAAATAAGTTTTGCTGCTTTAAAAACCGCAAAATATACATGTAAAGGTATATCAGCATGAAGTACACACACAAACCGATGGAAATGTTGATGGATTTCTCAAAATATGCTTCCAAATTAAACATACAGTACAGCACTTCATTCAGAATACTCCTGGTATGTGTTAAATACCAAGACTTTCTATATATTCCGTATCTATATTCACAAAGAATATAGAAATTGTATATAGAAATCGCAAGGACACACATCTCACCTGTTTGCTATGTGTCGCTCTGCCTGTTGTACGAACACAATGGACCCTAACCTGTTGACTGCATCATAAGAAAAGCCATCCATTGATCCAGGGTATAAAAAATGAAAGGGGCGAAATGACGGAAGATATTACATTTTCATCAATCATCACTTCGTCCCTGAGCTAGCATCTGCTGCAGTCAGTAATACAACATCAAGCTTTTGTGAAAATCACCTTTTCAATTTACTTGGAACCCTCTTCTGTCTCATCTTTATGTGACAGTGCATACTTCATTTAACGCTTTGTTTTGGACCTTGTCACGTCCTCCTCATACAGGAAGTTTGCTGTGCACCGAGTGGCCGGGCATCTCAGCAAACAGAAACACGTGACGGAATTCCTCACGGGGGGCAGGGCTGAGCAATTGGGAGCTGGTGAAGGACAACAAGTACACACACCGTGCGGGCAATCTCCCCACTGATTAAACGGTCGAAGGGGGTTCTGGCCTGGGGTAACTGGCAAATCAAAAACAGGACACACCAATACATATTTACCGAGCGAGCGAGTGGTGGAAGGAACAAATCGATACCAGCGATTACGGTCATGTGACTGTCCCTCCGGACCTGGACATCAGCCCCGCTCACCTCCCGTGTTGAAGGGTCCTTCGATGGATTTGGTGAGACAGCAGAGATCCACAGAGATTGTGGTCTGGGGCAGATTCCTTCAGCTGCCTGCCTGAATCAGTTTTTTTTTTTTTTACACAATGCTTCATCCTACTTCATGTGTTAGTCATATTTTGTCAGTAACATCCCAGACAACACATAATGGCGCATGTCTGTATGAGCAGACTGTAGATCGGAATACACTGGAGACACATTACACAGCCTAGACTCTGAGAGGCCTGGGGGCGGCATCACAACAAGAGTAGGGGCCTGTAACTGGCCAACTGGGAGTTCAGAACAGCCACTCAGAGATGCCGTATATGATTAACGACTGGAACAGGTTCTTAAATGTATTTTCATTCACTCATTCATTCATACTGTCTTATTTAGGCAAAATGTATTTTCTCTTAAAAAAAAATAATTTTACTTACAGATGTCAGAGGGGACAAAACACACGCAATTAAACAGCGACATTGTACAAGTGCCCCTTGACATTCACAAATTTGACATTCGCGGTTTTGGTTAGTCGCTAGTTGGCCGTGATCAATTAAATGGGAAGATTATAGCTATATAGCACACCAAAGAAAAGGAAAAGGCAGGAAAGCATAATAGGTCCTTTTTAATATTAAAAGTCTTGGCTTGGGTATGCCACCAATCTTTGTCTTAGCTGACTTAGCTGTCTTTGGGACCACGGAATATCACATTTCTCGCAGTAACTTTTAAACTTTTCAATGCTGTTAATTTGGCATTTAAATTTCCAAAACGCCGTGCCCCTAATGTGCTCAGTAGTCACTTTGTACGTACAGGGGCATCATTTAGATGGTTTATATGTTATATTTAAAATGTCTACATAAAAGATGGGACAGCAGTTTAACATGCAAAGTGTACAGTACAGTAATATTTGTCTAGAAATCGAAAACAGATTGTGCCCGTTCAGACTAGCAGAATATTGTGGTTTGAGGTTTGGGGTGTCTAAGTATTATTCACAAATGTTCACATTGGTAGGGATTTTCCTCCCCTAACCCTTGGGAATGTGAAGGGGTGAGTGTGTATCCATTCATCCTATGAGCTACTTATCCATTATAGGCTCATGACTCACGACAGGCCTGGAGCCAACCCCGGGAAGCACCGGACACCAAGCAGAGGACAGCCTTCCAGTCCACACACTCACACACATGGTGATTCTGAGGAATAGATTCACCTACATGTCTTAGAACCATGGATGGAGAAACCCATCCAAACACAAGAAAAATATTCAAACTCTCCCACCCGACATGAGCAGCCACCGTGTCTTGTTAATGCAATCTGGCGAAACACTATCTGATGAGTCCGTCTTCAGCCCGAATGGTGGCGAATCACGTTTAATAAATACAAACATCCCAGGCATGGCGCTTGAGGACTTAAGTCAGAACCCACGGAAATTTCGCCAAGCACCGTCCGCACGCGTTCTGTGTGCTTTGGCTCGTGAGCTGCAATAATTTTAGCATCCAGGGGACAAACACCCAGACCTACACTGGCGTTCTCATCTTAGGGCTCAGGTTCTAGGTATCGATGTGAAAAAGCTGTATTTGTACGAAGGAAGAATAGAGAAAAGGTGTATTGGTGGTGCGCATGGGGGAGCGTTTATCAATGGCAGCAATTACGTCGTTTAGCAATATCATCTGAGCATTATTTTCTTCTGTAGTCTCATTATGCGAACTGTATGCAGCCAGTCGTTTCACTATCCGACCTGCTAAAATAGTCCATTGCTGACGCCTCCACATGCCAGAAGAGCATCACACTTGCATGGGAACCGGATGGTATCGGTGAGGAAAACTCAAAAAACTCAGCAACCCAATGGTAGCAGCCAACCTCCCAAAAGTAGGCCGCGCGCTGGTCCTCTGCTGCGGATGAATTCGAAATTCATTAAAGTGTTAATTACGCTTCATTTGGCTTCTGCAGTAACTTATTTGCATTTGCGCTATTGCTCTCCAAAAAAGAAGTGCATTTGTGTAGTGCATTAAAAACTTTTGATTTATTTCTGCTACATTATTAATAACTATAAACACTAAAACAGTCCAAGAGCAATTAACAAATTCATATTTTATATTCAGGAGAGCAGGATGCACTCCGTAGCCATGTGCCTCCAGAGTTACGGGGTCAGTGGTTACTGCCACTCTGCTCATGCATTTTGCATACTGGCCCAGTGTTTACTTGAGTTCCATACTACAAGTGGGCCCTGTAAGAGGTTTGAGCACAAGCCTGCCCCGGGTAACCAGCTTTGGAAGATGGACGTCTGAACACAACACAAGCACGGGAAAAAGCAACCGCTCTTCAGCTGTTCACTGTACGTGAAACACAACCTCTAAGATCATCTCTCACAAGCCACACAAAGTGTTTGCTCCCCACCAAATCTGTCAAGTTTCAGTTTACGGCACAATTTGGCCGACATCATCCAGAGCTTGGCTGAAATGGAAGGCAGCAATAGCACCAAGCCTACAGCAATTGATCTGGTAAGACCTCCTCTTATACTACTCTAATAAAAGAGAGCTGCTTGAAAGTCCAGAAGGGCGTTGAGGAGCAAAGGATGTACCATCAGAGATGGAGATATAAACATGCTGTCGGACCCCCCCAATAAAACAGGGGTGGGCAACCCTGATCCTGAAGTGCCAGAATCCTGCAGGTTTTTCATCCTACCTGATCTCAGGCAGATAGTGACTCATCAGGTAGGATGAAAAAAAACCTATTGGATACCGGCACTCCAGGATGAAGGTTGCCTACCCCTACTCTGAAAGATTCACAGCCACTGAGGTACAACATAGCAACCACAGTAGGCTTAAAGGGATATGTAGGGAGGCCAATCAGAATGTTCCTAAAGAACTGGGCAAAGATAGGGACCGATTGCAGTCAGTTTCATATTCATAAATTTCCTGTAATCTCTTACCAAAGACTGAAACAGCGTTAATCTGTGAAGCAGTACAGAAGGATCCCTAAAGCAGCTATAATCTGTGACATGGCACTAAAGGACCCCTAAATCAGCTCTACTCTGGGAAGGAGTACTGGATAATCCCTAAAAAAAGGTATAGTCTGTGAAGGAGTACTGGAGAATCCCTAAAGCAGCTCTACTCTGTGAAGGAGTACTGGAGAATCCCTAAAGCAGTTATAATCTGTGAAGGAGTACTGGAGAATCCCTAAAGCAGTTATAATCTGTGAATGAGCACTGGAGAATCCCTAAAGCAGCTATAATCTGTGAAGCAGTACCTTATGGACCCCTAAAGCAGCTCTAATCTATGAAGGAGTACTGAAGGACCCCTAAGGCAGCTCTAATCTGTGAAGGAGAACTGGAGAATCCCTAGAGCAGCTATAATTTGTGAAGGAGTAATGGAGAATCCCTAAAGCAGCTATAATCTGGGAATGAGTATTGAAGCATCAGTAAACTACTTAGTAATCTCTTAGCCAGTCCCTAAGTAGCCATGATCTGTGTCCCGGTGCAGCTAAATCCATGCAGCATGAGCAACACTGCTGTGTGCAGTGGTATGAAGCCAATCTGCACACGTCACTGCAGCCCTGTTCACTGCTCCCACCCTTCCCCCCCATCTTATTGGTCCAATTATGCCAATACGCACAAAGGGGAGCCTTTAATCTCTAACACCAGCTTGATATGAAGCATTGCACCGCCGCACTAATGTCACTCTCCAGCCAATAAATTACAGGCAACGTCACTATACACACACATACACACACACACACACACACACACACACACACTACACACTAAGGTGGGGTCAATCTTTTGTGACTCGGAATGGAAATCACATGGGGGTAGGCAGCACATTAATAGCAGTTTAAGGGCTCACATGAACCTCTCTCTCTGCAGATCACTCCCTCCCTCCAAACAGATCAGTTACAAAGAGGTTTGAACTAAGGTACTCAATGATTACAAAAAAATAAATAACTTAGTCTCGGACCTGTTATTCTGCTACCGCCTCAGAAATGATTTCCCCTGAGAATTTACGACATCTGACCATCGGTAAACACAATTCCGCCTTCAAATTCGAGCCCAAGAGCATTTTCAAAGTCCCAAGAAAAAAATGCAGTAATCAGTCACTGAAGGAACAAGATATATATAGTGAAAAACAGAAGACTTTCACCCAGCAACTTTCCACAAGAACTTCGTGACATAAAGATTTTTTTCCAGAAAGTGGCAGGCTTTTGATATACCCAATCCTTCAAAAAAAGCCTTCAAATATCATAGAAATACAGAAAAAAAAATATTTTAACCCCTTTCAGATTACTGGTACAGGTGATCCTGAACTTCAGATGGTGACAATACTACAACTGACCTCCTGAAGGTCTCGGAGTGACTTATCGTAATGTCATCTTATGCTGCTAAGAAGAATCTGTACTGGGCACAACAGTATTTTTTTCATTTCTGCATCCATCTACCAACCACTTATCCAGTACAGGATCATATTTCATCATCCTATTTTTTTTATTCAGTAAACATTTTCACAGATGTCTTATTAATTTTATTTATCAATTCAATCGCACTTGACTGTGAACAGCAAACTCCCACTGTCAGAACCACATTTCACTTTTGATGTTGGTTCACTTGTAAAGAAACCTCATCAAAACCCAATTTCTTTAACAAGTTTCAGCTGGAGCTTCACCTGGAATTTGCACAGTAGAAATGTTTTGTCTGGGTCTCCATTCAGAGGATTGACTGGTTGAGATTGTGTGTTTGTGTATATGTACAAACCAACGAGCTAAAAACATTTTGACCTCCCCCATGCAAAGCAAATAATGTCGATTATCCCATACAAACAGTTCCTGTCGAGGTCTTGGATTTATAGGATGGTAAGAAAGCATTCCATACTCCTAATCGGCATGCTGTATGCAGAAGAAATAGGCAGGGAGTACGGATCTGAGTTGTTTTAATAAGGGTCAAATCATTACGGCCAGACGACTGTGTCAGAGCATCTCTGAGACGGCAGGGTTTTGGGGTGCTCACGGTCAGTCACATGGGTGCTATGGGGGTTAGTGATTCCTTTTTTCCTTTAGAGAATCAAATGGTCATTATAAAACTGTGTTGTGTTTACTCAGGTTGTACTTTGTCCCAAATCTGTTTGGAGATCAGAAGCCGTTAAGTGTTATGAATAAGAAAAAAAAAAACAGAGGGAATCACAAAAAACTTTGTCACACCACTGTACATTATTTCTGCAATTGCAGTGTAATTTAATCAGCCACCTAATTTCATGTGTGAATAGTTATCCGCATAAAATAAAAGATAAATTAAATAAACAAAATGACAATACAAAAAGACAGTGAAATGAATTTTAATTAATCAAAAGAAGCATCCAGTAGAGAGAAATCTAAGCTCTCTGCCCGTTGAGTTACAGGACTGGGGGTTAATCCCAGCCTGGGCTGGGCACTGGGTGACACTGGGAGAGGGGCTTTGGCGACTAGGCCTGGGAGCCTGAGAATGGCTCCAAGCTTTGCAGGAAAGAGGGGGATTCTGTGCATCTGCTGTGTGTAACACAGACGCGCCATTAAAGCAGGCAGGCCTTGTGCCACCACCCCCGTTCCATCGGCCGATGGCGCTGGTGAAAGGAGTCCATTTAAAGTTCATTTAGTCCACCGGAGGCAGTGAAAAGGGCAGTATAACAGAACACCAGGCACAAGGCCTCAGAGATCACCATTAGTGCCGTCCGCTCCAGTTTGGTCTACATTCACGGCTGTCATGGCTGGCCTGCTCCGGCACTCATCTGTCTCAACTGATCCAGCTACAG
The DNA here is from genome assembly GCA_026777985.1 of Mormyrops attenuatus. Lineage (NCBI taxonomy): Eukaryota > Metazoa > Chordata > Actinopteri > Osteoglossiformes > Mormyridae > Mormyrops > Mormyrops attenuatus. The sequence goes on from JAODKC010000130.1 coordinate 19,666,975, forward strand.
AAGGAGGGTGGAGGGGCATTTCTCTCAGCACATCCCAGTAGGCGTGATGCTCCAAAGGCCAAGAGCCACTGTTCAGCAGAATGGCGGCCCTCCAGCTTGTCCTCAACAAGACTTCATGTTTCTTAGCTCCATACATCCCTAAGCCTACCTTTTTTGGTAATAAAATGCAGCCACAGTGATTGAAAATATACTGAGTGATTGACAGGAGGGTGCCTCTCCCAAAAATGAGGGTAACAGGAAAATCATAAAATGCAATCGCCAGCAAAAAACACGTCAGTGTTACCGAACGTAAATTACAACGTGTGGGAAGTGTCAAAAATAATCTCTGATAAACACACACACTCTGATCAGCCATAACATTGCAACCAGAGACAGGTGAAGTAAATAACACTGTTTATCTCTGTCAAGAATGCCATTATATATTAGGCAAGTGAACGGTCAGTTCTTGAAGTTGATGTGTTGGAAGCAGGAAAAATTGGCAAGCATGAGGATCTGAGTGATTTTGACAAGGGTTGAATTGTGATGGCTAGATGACTGGGTCAAAGCATTTACAAAACAGCAAGTCGTGTGGGATGTTCCCAGGATGCAGTGGTCAGTACCTACCAAAAGGGGTCCAAGGAAGGACAACTGATGAACCAGCAACAGGGTCATGGGCGCCCAATGCTCATTTATGCACGTGGGGAACAAAGGCTAGCCTGTCAGGTCCAATCCCACAGGTGAGGTACTGCAATACAAATTGCGGAGAAGCTTAATGCTGACTATAATAGAAAAGTATCAAAACACAGTGCATGGCAGCCTGCTGCGTATGGTGCTGCGTAGCTGCAGACTGGGCAGAGGGCCTGTCCAGCACAGAAAGCACCTACGATGGGCACATGAGTGTCAGAACTGGACCATGGAGCAATGGAAGTAGGTGGCCTGGTCAGATGAGTCACGTTTTCTGTTATATCATGTGGACGGCCAGGTGCATGTGCATCATTTGCCAGGGGAAGAGATGGTACCAGGATGCACTATGAGAAGAAGGCAAGCCGGCAGGGGCAGTGTGATGCTCTGGGGAATGTTCTGCGGGGAAACCTTGGGTCCTGGCACCCATGTTGATGCTACTTTGACGTGTACTATCTACCTACACATTGTTGCAGACCAAGTACATCCCTCATTGGCACTGGTATTCCTCGAGGGCAGTGGGCTCTTTCGCCAAGATAATGCGCCCTGCCACACTGCAAAAATTGTTCGGAAATTCTTTGAGGAACATGACAAAGAGTTCAAGATGTTTTCTTGGCTTCAGATCGCAATCCAATCGAGCATCTGCGAGATGGACTGGACAAACAAATCCAATCCATGGAGTCCCAACCTTGCTACTTACAGGAATTAAAGGATCTGTTGCTAATGCCTTGGTGCCAGATACCACAGAACACCTTCAGATTTCTTGTGGAGTCCATACCACCGCAGGTCAGGGCCATTTTGGCAGCACGAGGGGGACCTACACAGTATTAAGCAGGTGCTTTAAATGTTATGGCTGACTGGTGCATATATTACATATACGTAGGTGCTGATCTAACTAGTAACTATTGCTGTTATTGCAGTTCACCAAAAAATCATGTAAGAATTGCATCCCACACTCCAGGGATGTGTGTGTAAGATGACTAATTCCAAAATAAAACCATGATTTATAAAAAGCCACATTACAGGAGCGAGGCAGGATGAGGTGTGAATACACAGGCTGCCTCCTTCCCTCCCTGTCCTGAGGCTCTCAGCATCCTCTCCGTCTCTGCCATCACTTTTTTTTTTTTACAGCAGCTGGGTCCGCGAAGTTGTCGAAAGTCTCAGGTGACCTTAGATTTTCTGGCAGCCAAGTCGAGTGGCCAGCAACAGAACAGTATTTATGATTCTCTCTTTTTCCAAATTCCCAGATTTTCTATGTATCTTTTCTGTTCATTTCAAGATCTAGAATGTTCCTCTACATACAAGAGGCGAAATATAGGGTGGTCATTGGTGGATACTTACTGAACTGGAAGGGTGGAAGGTATTTGTGAGATTGAGGGATGTGAAGGGGGAGATGTGGAGACAGAGGGGGGCGAGGGGGAATTTACAGCCCGATCGCCAGGCATTTCCCACGGAGTTCAGATGGTTGTGATTTATGTTACAGCTCACACGCTGCTACGTTAATCATCTGACACACCTAACGGAGCGCAAGGATCTAGATTGCTCAGTTACCGTGGATATTGTTGAAGAAGAAAAATGGAGCAGGCTTCATCCCGTGAAAAAGTGCTACACCTAGCAATATTTTCTGGCAAGAATGAACAGGCGTTACAAAACATGGTCATCTCGAGACTAAGGCTACATCCGTCTCTCTCTCCCATGTAACCACTCATCTGGTCGGGTTTTGTGTTTATCTGAAGCTTGTCTGGAAAAACACACGGTGTACATAGAAGCGCACCCTTGACGTGAACAAAATAAACAACTGGGCACAAATTCCTGCACATTTTCTGTAGGACCACTAGACACCAGCAGAAAACACTGTTTTTAAACGAGCCTTTGTGGCTGCTTTTCTGAATTTCTGACTCGTCATAATAACTGATGAATATGGCAGTAATGTTTCATGTTACCCATACATCAGAATCACTGTGTGTCAGAAAGATGTTTTAACTTGTTAGATGTATAAGATGCCATAACTGTATTACTGTTTTCTAGTTTCCTACCCTTATTCTCTCAATTACACTCTTAGAACTCTTTTTTCATTCAGTATGAACTTATATAATATTATTCAGAATGTGTATAAATAATTCTAAACCATTTTTCAATGTCTGTATTATTTATTTTCAAATCGGCAGCTTTAAATAACTGCTGATTTTTAAAATTAAACGACTTCATTTTGTTTTAGATCAATGCAGACTTAATTGCATTATGGGTGTACAAAAATACTGCTGTCTGCTCTTGGATGTTTGAAACACTCCATCGGTTTGCCTTGCCATGCCTGGGGAGGAACATGCATGGAGTTCGATCTCCTCAGGAGATTTGGCCCTTGCAGATGTGCTGCTCTGTTCTTGTAAAACGTACCTACAGCATGGATTACATTTGCTTTGCCCCATTTCTCAGGAGGCAAAGGTGGGTCAAGGCTCTTGATCGTCCTCTATGCTAGCCAAGATGGAACTTGGTGTTGAACATCTAAACATTCAGGATGGGTGAACAGTTGTTAGTTTGACTGACCACAAAATCCAAAGAGATTAATCTTTCGCCAAGGTACAAACTAAGCCAAAGTCCATACCCTTGAACAGTAAGGATCCATGGTGATTTCATTTCAAAAATGGACCCCAAGACAGTGATTGTGCCCATTAAGAAGCTTACACCTACAAATACGCCACTGCATTCAATGGGCCCCAAAACATCTCCCTTCAGAATCAGCCCAGCTCGACCTGTTTATCCTTAGCAGGGTCATCAGCCTAAACAGCACCTTCATTAACTGACAGTCAATTAATCAATAACTGAGAGTCGGTCCCTCAGTGTCATGGGATATAAACATAAACACTACAACAGCACTACCAAGACTCTCGTTTGTCTGTCGCTCTGCACAAGGTGTGGCACCAAGATGGTGGACAGCCGGATCCGGGTTCCACCCCTCATTTATTACGACTGGATCCGCCTTTTAGGAACAGGGAGACAAGGCTCAGCAGAAAAGCCAGCATCCTGCACAGGAGTGACGTGCAGAACGTATCAGCGAGCCCTCCAGATGGGAGAAGCCCATCCATTCAGTCTCTGGAACAATGGCAGCCATGTCACCCTACTGTCCTTGTTCTCCTTCCTAAGCAACTTTGCCTTCCACCCAACAGATGACCCTGGCACTGATTCGGGAAGCCTAACCTGTGACTTCAAAACCAACCCCAGGACTTCCACCCCCACCTGGACTTTATCACCCCTCCCAGAACCATCAAATATGTGAGTTAGTTCTCACACCCTGCCACTAATACTATGAAACATAATAATGGTGAATCTGTTTTCAGTCAGCAGGTCTGAACTGTTTCAACCCACTAAATACGTTAACTCCTTACAAATTGTACAGTTACAAAAGCTAGAGCACAACTGGATTTACATCTACTGTTTAATATTTGTAATTATTTGTTTTACTATTATAAAAGCAGGGTCAAAAAATCTCTTTTTTCTTATGTCACAGACTTGCTCAATTCCTAGGGCAGTGTTTCCCAGTCCGGTCCTTCAGGACCCAGAGACAGTCCATGATTTTGCTCCCTCCCAGCTCCCTACAGGGAGCGCACTGTCTGCAGGTCCCTGAGGACCGGATTGGGAAACACTGTCCTACCACAAAGTCATATTACTATTCTGCATGATTCACATCCCCAAGCTGTGACTGATGAATCCTGGTGTCCCTTTGCCCTCTGGTGACACCAATCAGCATTATGTATTCAACAGGCAATGTGCAGAGGGAACAACATGCCTCCCCCAGTGTGAGTTCTGTCAATATTGCATCCTGTGGAAAGGAACATCCACAGAGCTATTCAATGTTCTAAGTTTTTTTACATAACAAAGCAGAATGTTTTTTTGTCTATACTTGTAGGAATGTATGCATATAAATTACACTTTAGCCTCTAATTAGTCCAGGTTTTATATTACATGTTCATTAAAGTAAGCAATTACAATTATCAGTATACCAGCAGCTCTTTGGCAGCGCTATAACTTGATGCCTCAAGGGATCTGGAATTAAATCCTGCTTCTGGCTCCGTGTGTCCTGACTGTGTTCTCTTCTATTTTTATGTGCCTCGCACTCTTCTATCTTTATTTAGTGTTTTGACAGGAAATCCCATTCAGAGTGTCCCATCTTGTAAAGCGTACTTTCTGGGACAATCTCCAGGCTCACTGTCACCCTGTACTGGGTAAGTCTTGATGGGAGATCGACAGATGGGTCATGTTTGGACGCAGAAGCATCTCTCACATGGATCAGGGTGGATCTCGGGAAGTTCACAGCTACTATGCAGTCAAAAGCTGAAGTTCTCCTTTCACCAACAGGCAAAGTGCACCAACGTTTTGGAAATTAGCAACTGTCACTGGACATGTAAGTGTTTCTGAAATTACAAGTACACTGCAACAAACGATAGCCTGGGAGCAATGCGGCACGTCTGAGCTCTCAAAGACCTACAAGTTCAGTCAAAGACATTTGTTTAATCAAAGGAATTTAACGGGGACATTTCAACTGGAAAATGGCTGGCAATGTATACAAGCAAGTCATCCGTATACGCTGTTATCTAATGGCTTGATAAAACGAGGCCTTAATGCATGGGTTTGTTCTATGTTCCATTTTCTGAACTCAAAAGCAACTTCTAAAGGGAAGAAAGCCATTGATATTAACTTCCCATCCTTCCACATTTCTCAGCAATCCCATATATATGCATCACAAAACCGTGACCGACTTGGTGCCCTGGGGGCAGAGCCGTCGCATATGAGCCGCGCACTCCTCTTGGTCCCAAGTCTCCCGTAATCTGCCGCAACATTCTTGTACCAGAGAAGATTAAGACTACCAGACTATTAGTGACTCCGAAAAATTACACGATATAGACGTCAATCAGTTTTAACATGAGCAAAGGAGCTTGAATTCAAAGCAAAATGTGAAAAGAAATGGCATCTTGCAGCAGATTAATACAAATGAATAAATAAAGGAAGATCCAGAGCCACAAGTAGTGATTAACCGCTGATGAATATTCATGACCTTCATAGACTTGTTTCTATTAATTATTGCCTTGAAACTGCCACCATGCTGTAGACACTGCAGTACTGTTTTGTCTCAGGTGAGTTTTGCTAGCCTACACCATATTCTGGTAGAAACCCTAAAACCCTTTGGAGGTTATGCCCAGAACAGCGCCCCAGCCAGCCGCACCTTCAGTTCCAGCACCAACATCTCCATTCAGGTCAGGTACACGTACGACATGCCAGTAACGGAGCAGAGCGGACCGTCACTCATTTAGATGGTGTTAGAGAAAGACAGCCCCTTCACTGAGTCATGGGCAGAGATGGTCGCCATCGACGGCCAACAGCATTGGTTGGCGATGAACTAGGTCACCCATTTCGACAACATCCAGTGATTCTGCAGGTTATGCAGCATGGTCCAGAAACTCACGTGACAATCTTTTAAAGTTTTAATACGAATACCATGCCACCGCCATGCACTTTTAGGCTCCCTCCTGGTCTGTTACAGATCCCAAACACATAAAGTTTTTTACATATTTGTATGTAAAAAAAATTGTACGTTTGGTCACCAAGAAGTCACTGGGGTTTAGGCAAAAAATGATCAATTCATCCATATTCTTAACTGTCAATCTAGTATATCCAGTCCTAAAGTAAGAGATCCATATTTTTTCAACAAACTTCAGGACCATGGAAAGCTCCAGAAACAGCGACTGGGGCCATGACCACTTCAGTACCATGGAAAGCTCTGGAACAGGCAACTGGGGCTGCAACCATTCAGCACCACGGAAAGCTCTGGAATCAGCGAATAGGGCTGTGACCATTCAGCACTACGGAAAGCTCTGGAATCGACGACTGGGGCTGTGACCATTCAGCACTACGGAAAGCTCTGGAATCGACGACTGGGGCTGTGACCATTCAGCACCACGGAAAGCTCCAGAATCAACGACTGGGGCTGTGACCATTCAGTGCCACAGCAAGCTCCGGAACAGGTGACTGAGGCTGTGGCCATCCAGCACCATGGAAAGTCACCAGCTTTATATTATGGTGTTCATTGGCTCCTTCTGGAGTTATTTCCCCAAACACAGAAACACACACACACACACACACACACACACAGACCCATATTCATATCTTTGTGGGGACAGTCCATTCATTTCTATGGGCAAAACCCTCATCCCAACAATGACACCCTTAACCCCCACCCAGCCCTAACCTTACCCATAAGTAACCAAACAAAATACAAATATTTTGGCATTTTTATTTTTTTGATTGCAGTCACAGATTTTTAAAAAATAGAATTTCCCCTTGTGGGGACCGAAAAAATGGCCCCCACCACATCAAAATAACAGGGTTTTATCACATTGTGGGGACATCTGGTATATACCTGGACCATACACACACACACACACACACACACACAAAACATATTTCAAAAGTTCTCCACTGGAGATATTTGAAGAAAAAGGAAATTAAAAGTTGAGCCCTTAATAAATTGCAGTATCCATATACAGAATCATTTTCTTTCTTTCACTTTCACTCATATGCAATCAATCAAAATCAATGTGTCATATGTCTTTAAAACTGATAATACATATACAGCCCCCCCTTCAGATATGCGACACTAATGACACTAGGGAATGACACAGGAAATGACACTAATGTGACATGCGAAGTGTAAAGTAGGCCTACAGTACTGCTTATTTTAGAAATTGGTAATAAATACATTTTGTTTGTGTTCGTTTAGGTTAGCACACTGTTACGGGTTGAGGTCAGGGGGACCCAAGCACTGTTGCCAACTTAGTGACTTTGTTGCTATATTTAGTGAGTTTTTAGACCCACATTATTATCGATGCTGCCGCTGTAAATAAATATTGAGGGTGTTGAGATTTACACTTGTGATTAAACAGTCTTCCCATAAAATAAAAGAAAATTACAAGAAGCACCCAAAAATGCAATCAACTATAGCTTTTACCTATCAAGTAGTCTCTAATTGTATGATTAATTATAATCCAGGCAATTCATTTCCGAATTACTGTTGTAAACAATAGCACAGAGCAACAGCTGAGGTAACAACCGACACCCAATTACATCTTTCAAAGAAAACACTTGTGGCTGTGACAGGATTTTACATGGGATTCTTGTCTGAAATCATTCCTCTAGACTAAGAATTTAACTGCATTGAAATGTCACCCTATTAGCGATGACCTTTATGCCAGAATAAAATGTTGATAAATAGTGAAGTCAAACTTTTTGTCCTTACAGATTTACATGACAATAATTGATTATGATGATTTCTGTTTACCGACTGCCTGTGAACACTCTGTATTTTTCATCCTTTTCTGCAGAACCAATAAATAAATAAGGTTCAAAACGTTAAAGCCGAGACAGCAACTCAAACAGGCAGAGACTTTGAATGATTAAAGTTATACAATCGTCAGACACCATTTGGTGAGTAGCACTCCTTGTAAGCATGACAGATTTGTCTCAGTAGAGAGGGCAGGCAGGCTGAAGTTTCGCAGGAGAGTTTCGTTTGGAGGCACATGCGTGTCAGCGTGTCTCTGCGAGGGGGGCACGGTAAGGTCATGTCAAAAGGGTGGCAATTTTCAGCTTGGGTGCAGCGTGTTGTGGGAGACACGAACAATTCAGTGTCACCGCTCCAAAGTAATTGGTGTCAGGGCACGACTGTAGGCTGCTTTTTCCAGAGATATACATTTTGGTTTCCCCTTGACATTATTTGTGGGTCAGTAAAAGAATTAGGACCGTCCCCACCAGCCACAACCATTTAATAGAAAATCAATTGTTAAATATTTAACAGATCAGCCTGGAACCAAATGAAGATCTGAGAGGTTCCAGCCAATTTGTGTGAATGTCTGTTAATTGCATTCGAAACTGGGGCTTCTGATACACATTGTCCACAGTGAATAAAGAAACACAGAGCCGTCTTCTCAATATTCAACAGGTCGCTCCCTTGACAAAAATAATGGTGCTGATTATCACAAATAACCTTTCGCTAGAGAAGGAGGAGATCAGACCTTGAATAAACTATAAAGTTTCAATTTTGGGTTGGCAGAGCAAAAAAGACACAGTTTCTGCCACACAGCCCGACCCAGATTCCGGCCTCACTGTCAAATTCACGTAATTACAATAATGTCGGTGTTTCACACGTATATGCGCTATTTGCGCTTGGAACCCAGATGCGCTATGCACCCGGCCATTTGGGCTGCAAGTGTGAAACGTGTCTTAAAAACAATACAACACATCGAAAGGGATATCAAATACGATTTCATATGAAGAGGATATCCTGGAAGCGCATGGCTTTCTATTATTTTTTTAGCCTAATGAAATATATCCTATAATAGCGAAAGTGGAACCGCGGATCTTTAAATATGCTTCGAAATGCAGCCTATTGGTAACATCCATTTGCGGGTGGGTTACACCTACATTACCGATCCTGCTTTTCCCATCTTTATTTCACGGTTAAATCTGTACATAGCTTTTGACGGGAAAGCGCAGCAGATCCCGCCACTGAGTCCGGGAAACACGCAGCCGTTGTGGCCAAGAGGACGTTAACCCGCTGGGAAAACCCACATTTGTCCCTATTTGCCTTTACGTATTTGTTTGCCGATGCAATTATCAGCGTGAAGAGTGGCAGCCAACGTTATTCTTTATTTAGTACCGTGTACATTACATTACACCGTGCAGCTTGTTCCTGACAAAAATAGAGTTCACCCCGAGATATAAAGGTGTTTGCAGATGTTATATTTGCTTACCTTACTAAACCTTATTATAAAAGCCAATCAATTATAATGATTCAAAAACTCTGATGCCTAAAAAATTGCAAACGGAGGGGGCGTAATTCAGAGAGGTGCGGAATAATAGTAAGATCTGTTTCAACAGTGCGGCATGAGAGGAGGGGCATTTACAATGCTCCTGCGGGTTGCATTGCGGGATTAAGAGCATTTACAAGAGCTGACAGACTCCCGGTAGCGGGAATTGAGCCGCAGCAATCCTGGCAAACTAGTGAGATCAAGAGACTTCTGTGACGGCTGCACCATTAAGCCACGTAACGAAGGATAATTGATAGGAAAGAATAAATGGCCACCCTCAGTAGGCAATTTTCAGAGGGTGAAGAGTGTAAAGGAAATCTAGACCTCAATGAAACTGAGAGGGAACCAGTGAGAGGGAACCAGTGCATAGTAGTAGCAGCGAGCTGCAGGTAACACAGCCGTCACAGACATGTACCGTTACACCAACCCGCGAGCCGCCACGCCCCGAAAAGGCACCCAGCATCAAAATTTACGGCAAAACATCCAGCTGTCTAAACAGGTGAAACTGCATGTCCTCTCCTGGGGTAGCCCTCCACACTGTGAAAACGGTACTCTATCAGGAAAACGTATTTTCCAGGTGCCCCCACAACCCTGACTGGAATGAATGGTTCGAAGATGGATGGATTATGGATATTAGGCTGATGTTAAAAAAAATAATAAAACTAAAGCCAGGAGATTAATTTGCCCGGGAAGAAGTAGACCTTTGTGGCTAAACTCAAGGAAGTAGTTCTTCTCCTGACCCACTAGGAACAGGCTCCATCTTGAGACAGACACTGCCTATACTATATATAGTACAGAGCAGGCAGCACTACAATACACTGTATAATATCCTGGAACACCCCCACCCCCCCAATCTCCCCAGAAAAACACCATCTGAGAAAATTATACATGAGTAGGAAGTATTTTAACAGGGGAGAAAGCTCTTGGGCGATGTAGCTTCATACAACATTAATTCCCAACCTTATTACCAGCTGTGCTCCAAACCTGGTCGTGACTAAGAGGCGACTGAGGTGGTGGCTTGAACGCAGAGCCTCTCCGGTTGCTGAGGTTCTGTGCAGTCAGCGGTAAACCCTGAGCTGGCGGTGCCCGAGGAGCAGGTCAAGTCAGCAAGCCTCCTGGGTACTCAAGGCGAGAAATAGCTGCCATATACAGCCGTGGAAAAAATGAAGGGACCACAGAACTTTCTTTGTTTCACTCATTTCTCAATTTATGGCTCTGTGAGTAATATCTATATTTTTTGCAAACTCCAAGCTGGTTCTTCTCTGTTTCTCATTAATGAAGGGCTTCTTCCTTGCTTTATGGGACATCAGTCCTGCTTCTAGGAGCCTGATACAAACTGTCCTAGCAGTGCACTTCACATCTGCACTTAACGTCTCCCATTCCTTTTGAAGGTCACTTGATGCCATCCTATGATTCCGCCCTTTAACTGGCTGGTTTCTGGTCATTCCCAGTGTCTCCTGCTTCACCTTCTCCTTGTGTCCTGCTTTGTTAACCTGGAAACGACCCACTGCTCAGCGTATCCTTCTGCCAGCAGAACCATGATTAATCCAGCACTTAAAAATGCAGATTTGTTTAAAAATACAGAGCAGTCTCTAAATTTTGTCCACGCCTGTATACACATTATTATTTAACTGTACCTGCTGTTAAGTATCACACCAAAGTGACACTTTATTACAATTTAAGACTAAATATTTCATTTTCTTGTCAATAAAACTGACAAAAAACATAACAAGGTAAAGGCTTAACTTCAATACACTGAAAACATTTATTTTTCTCTCATATATAGTATATAGAGTACATATGAAACCAGCTTACAAAGCTAAAGCAAATATTTACTAGGCATTAGTGTATGGTCTTTAGAGCACAGATGACTGTAACAGGGGGTGGGGGTTTGTATTTCCCCAAGCCCCATTACAGGTTTTAGTCAGGTGACAATAGATTAGAGACCTTCATGCACAGGGGATATTTAGTGCCCCGCCGCGCCCCCCAACCCCCGCCCTGTCGAGATCACACCAGACGGCAGCCGCTGGTGCATTTAAAGCGTAGGCTTTAATCACGCATAAGTGAGATGGGCCCTGTTGTTCCAGGAACTGCATGTATCCTATGTGTGAGGCATGCTGTCCCATCTATATGTAAATGAAATGAGCATTAGGGCTGCGGCAGCCTCCTTCTAGCAGCCTGCATCTTATTTCGCATGATTAATGGTTCGCATGATTTCCTCTTCTGTAGCAGAAGGACATTAGATTCAAGCCCAATATTCACACTCATTCTTTCACGCAGTTATTTTGTGTTTTCCTCCACTCTACATAAGTTGTTTTTTCCCTCTCCCTCTAGTGCAAATGACGGTTTTAAATTCGACTTCAGCTGCTGCTGGGACTTTGTTTATTCTCAGTAACGGCAGCAGCGGGACGGATGGTGGATACGTGTGGGATGATGTGTCTCGCAAAGAAGTTCATCTCCCCGGCTGCTCGTCGCTCGGGCACCTGCCAAGCTCCTCCAACTGCCCGCGACTGCCTGTGCTGAAGGACGAGGATGACAAGGATGAGGAAGGTCAGCGGGAGGAAGGACGTCGCCTATTTGCATCGCACAGTGTTTCCACCGCTCCAGACTCAGATGTCTTCGTCGGTGACAAATTTCGAGAGGTGCTCTCAGCCATACAGTGAATTCTAAGTGACGGGTATGACAGGAATATATATTTTTTTTTTGTTACATTTTTTTAATCAAATCCCCCCCAAAACAAAAGTGGAAACGTGTGTGTGAGGGAGGGAGAGATATATCGAAATGTGACATCAGGAGGAGCTGAGCCGTGGCTATGACAGTCTGAGCAAGAGAGAAATGAATAAAGAAGGAATATGTGGATTTAGAGAACGATATAATATAATAAGGGTCACTCTCCGTTATGATACATTTTATTTATTTAACAGATGCTTTTATCCAAAGGGACATTTTTATTTATTTATTTATTTGAGAAAGCGGAGTCGGAC
>JAODKC010000130.1:19679573-19700746 GCA_026777985.1 Mormyrops attenuatus
GCTTCGCCTGCTTTCCCCTGTAACGCTGAATTCCCTATCACTCACCTTAGGCATCTGACTCAACTGGGACTGGTGGCCTGGGCGGCGCGCGCGGCCCCCCCCCCCCCCGGGGGGGGGGGCGGGCGGCCCCCCCCCAAGGGCCCCGCTCAGGGGCTCAACAGTGACATCACTCTGCCAACTCAGAAATTAGAACAGGCAACTACATGTCAGGTGCAGTCTTCACATCCCCATACCAGCAAATATCTAAAGGGGCTGTATCTCACCACCTTCGGCAAACGGCGCAGTTAGAAATTAATGAAATTAAGTGACAGGCAATTCTTGGTTAAAGCCCGCTCCCGGTAAATAAGCGCTAACGAGCATGTGTCATTAACACTAGACCCGGGCCATTGCAGTGACTGATGACTGATGGCCCCCAAGGGTAACAGGAGTGAGGAGAGGGAGGGGCAGCACACCGGCACTGAAGCTGGGAAAATGATAATTTGCCCCGTGATGGGAGCTACTGCTTGTTAGAGTTTAAAAAAGAGCCAATCCAAGTGCCTTGTCTGAAACGACGGAGCTATCAAGTACCGTGAGGCACTACTGTCAGCAGACTCACCTCCCTTGAGCAATGCAGACAGAGAGAGATAGACCATCAGAAGGACTTAATCAGTTTCTCGCACGAATAAGGTCTTGAAACATAAAAAGGATTTTCTGTTTTTTTTTAGTTTCGGGATAAATGATCTCTGCTCTTGCTTTAACTAGCTCCTAGGAACATGGTTGATATTGTTTTGTCCATTCAGTTGCAGTAAACAGTTATCCAGTTATCCAGTTATCCAACCAGACACGCAGTCAGTATGGATGGTGGAGGGGCAGATCATGGTTGGTGTAGAGGGGTTCTGGTGGGTGGGGGGGCATCTTAGGCCACTTAAACACTCATTAGTCTGAAGACATCTGGAGTGGGAATCTACAGAGGAACGCCTGGTACCTCTTCATATGCACGCACACACAGACACACACACCATACTGTGATATTGTGGGGACCAAAAAACTGCCCCCCACAATATCAAAACAACAGGTTTTTATCACATTGTGGGGACATTTAATGTATACCTGGATCTCACACACACACACACACAGAGTCTGCACACAGTGCCTTAAAAATAAACAGCCTTCAATATTCCTCTACATCACGACGCCAGTAAAATCATTTTTCTTCATTGTGCTGGGACATCACCCTGTCACATCAGCTAACCAATATGTTCAGTGTCTAATAACACAGAAATTAGACTGCGGTATACATAAATGGATCAAAAAGTGCCTCCACTATCAGAAAAAAATGGCAATTTTATATTGCTCTATAATTACAAAAGGTACTTGGTGATTCCTTTCTCTCCAAGCAGCAATTACTGCAATCACAAACGCTTACACCTTTACAGCTTTGTATAGAAATGAATGGTAATGGAAAGAAATCAGGCCAGAAATGCCATTTCAGGCAGGATATAACACACCCACAGGAATTAAGGGCATTTCAAATGTGCCATGTTCACCTGCCGTAAGTAGATAGGAAACAGCTCTCTGGTTTATTTGGAGTAAAGATTTATCAACATGACAAATTAAATTATCTTAAACCGTCTGAAAATAAAATGTTGATATGAATTTGTTAAGCCTACAAGATTCAATCAGGATTTTTGTTCCCTCACCCCAAACAGTATCTTAGGCCTAATTCACGCAGACAGAAGTTATAGGAACATTGAGATGCCAGTTCATTTAATCGTGGGGGTTTTTTTTGGGAGCTGTTGGATGACACCCGCACAAACACGGGAAAAACATGCAACCTCCACACACTCAAGGAGCTGGGGGTTAGGGTGTAAACCACAACACCACGCTAAAGTGCTACACTGGCAGGCATAAATGATACATAAAACCAGCAAACACTTGGCTTGAGATGCAGAACAGGGCCGCTGACAATGGGAAACTTACGCCAGGACACAAGGCAGTAGACGGTGAGTACGGCCTGACAGCAAGCAATAGGCAAAGAGCAAAGCTGAGAAGGCTTCACTGGGGTTCTCTCGCCCGTCATTTATGGAAAAGTAGCAAAACTAGGCATGCAATTGCATTTTAAGAATAGGAGCCACTGAAAGACTGACATCAATTGTTCGCCAAGGCAATTCATAGAGACAAGCGCTGTCCCACTGATCTGCTATAGCAAACTCACAAAAGGGCCAGTAAGAGGCGCTTATGGATACAGACTCTGTCTGAAGGGACACAGAGCCTGAAATCCTCCCATATTGACTCACTGGTGTGTGTGTGGGGAGGGGGAGTCACGTGACCAGTGACACCTATGTAGGTTTGATGACACAACACCACAGCACGGGGGGGACATGCGGGGCAGCCTTGGATGTTTCACTACGGGCTCCGTCCACCATTCTGGGTGTTTAAAAATTCCCCGGAACTGCAGAGACACACCGACATGAGCCACAAGACAAAATTAGCCAAGGCAACTGACATGCAGGGACAGGTGACAGCGTCACTCGCTGTCCCTGTATGCTGCACCCGCTCAGGCTGACCCGAGGTCCCAGCTGGGGGGCATTTAAAAAAAATAAATCCAGTTCCGCTAATACGTGACTAAAGCCGAAAAGCAGGGACGCCGTGTCAATCAGCCGCCACAGGCCTGCAGCTGCGGCTCCCGCTGCATCTCTCTGAGGAGCCATTGTTGGCCGACAGGCTCTTCCTACTGCGGGCGCGCTCACATCTACCGGGGAGGAAGATGAAATCGCCCACTCAACCCTCCGGTGAGCCCATTAACTGCATCTCCACAAACAGCGAGAATCAGGCAGGAAGGTAAGAAATAATCTCATCTGGGTCAGGCCTCCGTAAGATGGAAGGCAGATGTGTATCTACCGAGAAGTACTAGAGGTCTGCGTGAGGCACTGCACCTTAATAAAACTGCTGGCAAGTCTTCAGCTGCTTTGAACTTTATCCCACAATCTGAAGCATTATCTATATTACTAATCTAAATCAATATTTATTAACTATTGATTTTAAATATCTCTATATTATTACCATTATTTGTATTTTTGTGTTTATAAATTTATTTCATCAGGTATTTTCACCACAGGCTGGACTTCCTGTATGCCATCCCTACTTTCCTGTGACTTGTTCCCAGCTGAAGGAGCCAGGTCTTCCGTTCCCAACTCTGCTCTCATTTCACCCTGCAAATCAGCCAGCACCGTACGGAAAGGCCAGCCGGAATCTCACAGGCACCCAGCCAGACTCCACAAAACTGCTGACCGAGTCCCAGCCCACGCCCCTCCCTCGGCAGAGGGGAGCCAATCTATTCTGCCAACATGGGGGCTACCTGGATGCAATCAATGAGTAACACCAGTTGGAAACACCAGGCCAGAGCCTATACTGCCCACTCCACTCAGGCAAGCCAGAAATATATAATAAGTCTACAGGTTTCCCAAAGTAAATTCGAAAGTAATCGTAAATTGTGGAGATCTATACAAATGGCATGAAACACCTTCGGAACAGTGCTGACACAAAGAAAGAGAAGAAAATTCATGCCAATTATGGGCTACCGCCAGAAAAAAATGCTAAATGTCCAACAAATATTTCTTTGCATACCGTAATTCATTCTTTTCATATATTTGTGCAGATCTGAACAAAACCCTAACGTATGATTAAGTAGTTTCCCTTTGAAGAAGGGACCAAGTTGATCCGGTACAGTACATGTGTATGATGCATTTTAAACGTGTAAAGTTTTTTAAAACTGGGCAACATTAACTGATTTTTTAACGCCCCTAAAAGGGGACGCCATCGAACCCTAACCTTTAAGCATTGCCTAGCCTGCCTAGCCTGCTCCTGGCCACATCCCACCGCATCGTTCTTTCTGATTGATGATGTCATAGAAACAAAATGGACATTAACTACTAATTGGCTTGAAGAGCCCATGGAGAGATCATGCAAAAGGAGTAGCAATGAACTTTACCCTGATTTATTAATGTACACTAGATAATCTGGAATTGCATTGAAATGTTGCAGCATCTTCATTTGGCTACATCCTATTCCCCCCCCACCCACCCCTCCGCCCCTTGCTGAATTTTGTCAACAATATTTCAAAATACTGGAACTATATTACAAAACCAGTATAATATCCTGAAGGTATGAAAAACTATATATTGCCCAAGTCTAATCTCAACCCGGCTGCCTATGGTCCTTGCAATCTGACAATTGCATTTGCATAACATGCAATGTCAATATTAATATCGCACATCTCCCAGCCCTACTTCAGACCCTGCTTACAGATCGCAATTTTAACTTTGGTATATGTGTTACTCTGGATCACTGATGACCTGTATCTGTCCCTCAAACATTTCTTGAACCATCCTTCCCATCATTCTGTACCTCAATTCACCCAACCACAACTCTGCAATCTCCAGTTTCCATCATTACATCTCTGTCCTTCCCTGTGTAAGAACCTCTGTTGTGTATTTTTGGTCGCAAGTTAAATATTAATACTTTGTGTCCAATAAGCTTAAATAAACTTATCAGTAGTGTTTGGTTCATTGGGTGAACAAACAGGGGATGTGGAAACGATGAAACTTTTGTTTACCAGCAGAAAGTCGACTTCCTCTGTTATTAATGGCTTCGTGCTGCTTTATCCATCTAAGATTTTGTTTATTGTTGGTACCTTGAGGGGTAAAAGAACACAGCCATCGTGCATCAGATACAATAAAATGCATTATTTCAGTTTTGGTGGGAACTTGTGCGCATGAAGCGGATGACAGCTAGCTTATGCAGTATGTGTAACACATCTGAGAGCATCACACTGATGTCACAACTGTTGGTTCGAAACTCTGTCCATCGGTCTGTCTTTGATGGAGAACCTGTGCAAGTATTTCCTGGGCTTTAATTAATTTAATTAATCAAATGGTTTGTGAATTGACTGCAAGAGATTTTATCTGAAGCTTCACTGGTGTTGTTCAGATGTTTATCACCATTGAACTCACTTAATTAATTTGTTAATTGGTTTATTTTAATCTTATACCACATTGCAGTTTCTTGGGTGTTTGTCATGCTTTCATTGGTTAATTAGATTTAATTGGTTAATTAGAAGCTGGAGCTTCCTTGGTGTTGCTCTAGTCCAAGGGAGACTTCGATAAGGAAAAGTTATAAAGGCCAGGAGGAGAATGTTAAGAAGTTCATGAACAATGATTGATTAAATGACACATTAAAGTTCATTGATAGGTTGGCATCCCACCCAGGGT
This sequence comes from Mormyrops attenuatus, assembly GCA_026777985.1. Lineage (NCBI taxonomy): Eukaryota > Metazoa > Chordata > Actinopteri > Osteoglossiformes > Mormyridae > Mormyrops > Mormyrops attenuatus. Next base: position 19,684,823 of record JAODKC010000130.1, read on the forward strand.
GTCTCTTGCCTTGTGCTCTGTGCTCTGCAGGTTCTGAACTCACCACAACCCTCTAAGTCACATGCCAAACATCTGTGCCACCTGTAAGATGGTGCCATTAGCTTGGGTTCATGGAAAGGAAAGGGAGAGACCAAAGAACAACAACAACAATAATAATACTACTACTAATAATAATACTAATAATAATAATAATAATAATAATAATAATAATAGATTGAGAATAGATTGTCTAGTAAGGAGATCCATCAGAACATGACATTAGCAATTTAAGTCAAATTGGTTGACCACTTCCAATAAACACTTAAATGTTTATTTTAGGGAAAAAGCGAGCTGATAGCTTGTTTAAAGGGAAAGTTTCCTAGATAATGATAAATAGAAGAAGAAAGCTGTTTATTTAACTAGACCGTTTTCTTAGAATCACTTTGCCATGTTTATGTAACAGAATAAAAGCATTGCTTCCAACTAGGACCTCATGAGATCTAGAGTCTAAACCTGTTCAGCTTGTTCATTGGTCCAATTTAACCCCACAGATGGTTCATTATAGACTTTAGAATCAAATAAAAAATGTGTGAACAATTTAAATAAAAGAATAATTTTCCCCAAATCTTCATGCCCAAAACAGTTTCTTTAACGGTTCCACCGATGTGTCCAGTTCAAATGCATTCAAGTTTGAGAAACACTCCCCCCAACCCCAAGTCTCGGATTTCCCTTGGTTGTTTAATTAGTCTGTCTTGTGAATAATTTACGATCACAATAACTATAAATTATTAATTCAGATCTGTTTTCTGAATGAGACAAGAGACCCAGATGGTGATTTTTATTAGCTGGAAGAACTACCTGCTGGATGAATATGTAACCAATTTCTGATTGACTTGTGCAGAAGTATAGGGTGCACTTGTATTCCTACACTCTGCATCCACAGAGTCACAGCTATACTGAAATGTATACTGCAATGGTTCCTGACAATTTTGTGAACCATCAGTCCCTCGATTTATTTACTGGGTCTTTTTTTCTTGCTTGTCAATGAAACACTTATGCTGCTCTTTCTGCCACTGAAGGATATTTTAAACCAAGCACAGTGGCGATACAGACGGCTCACACAGCCCGGGCTGGAATATGACCACCCTTTATTTCCATGGTGACTGATCGCCGGCTTTGTGCGAAGAAAGGCGGCAATTAATGAAGCCAAGTTGGTCCAAATTTGGGTAATTACTCTGATAAGAATAAACTGGGCCAGCTGAGTGGTTTCAGCATAAAAAGAAGTCATCATTCCCAAATTTAATATCATGACTGTTTGGGCTTTTGCCCATGGACTCTGTGCTTTTAATTGCCTTCATTTAAAATAGATTTTGTGGTAGGTTTTTTTTTGTGAAATTACATTACATTTACTTAGTTAGCTGATACATTTCTCCAAAGTGATTTACTGTCCCTGGAGGAATTTAGGTTAAGATCTTTGCAGAAGGACCCAAAAGTGACATCAGTCTGGCAACCACGGGATTTGAACCATGGTCCTTCCCATCACAGGTAGGATTAACCCCTAGTTTGCTGAACCTCTACCCTCCTATGATAGCAGACCTCACCTCCACAATCTGCAGCAGTACATGTGCGTTTTCACAGCTCTATGTCAGCGGCATTATTAACAAACAGGCAGTTCAATACCACTCCTCTATGACAAGTGCAGTTTGCTGAACCTGCACAACGAAAGCAGGCAATAAAAAGCCTGCAAACAGCCGCCTACAGAATCACCAATGAAAATGTCTGATCTTTAAACATTCCTCCACCTTCTGCAGGTTTCAGTGGTTTTTCTGAGTTTCATTGTTTGATACATCTGTCACCCAAGCGTCACTGTGAAATAGCACACATCCAGATTTAAATATGCTGTTTATCAGTGGGGATGATCTGACAATCCCCTATATTTCCCTCTTCTTAAAGTTACTGCAGACGCCCGCGTATCACAGAAAGCGTTTTCGGGATACATGAGTAGCAGCAGACAGTGTAACGCAGCGGGATCTTAAATGCTCTGCCATGGATTACAAGTTAAACAGTCTATGGGGACCCACTTAAGACAAAATATGATATATAGCTCAGTGATGGCTTCAGTGGCAAACACAACACTGTATAATTGAGTCAATTATAGAAAAGCACAGGAAGTAGCTGCTGTGTGCTTTGCCTGTAATTCATTTTACTTCTGGCTGTTTACAAACGGAATTAAATTTGCCTTGGGGCCAGGTTCTTCATTATTTCAGAAATTTTGATGTAATATAGTAATCACACCATAAGGCCGCCAAGTGGTTCTTGCCCCCTCCACCACTTCTGGATGTTGTTGTCACGGTTTTCCCGAAAAAACAGGTGCGTCAGCAAGACGGCCTGGTGTGCCGTGAGGTCCCATCAGTTCTGGGCCAAAGCCAGCGGAGTGCAGACCCAAAAGCGGGGGTCAGTTCTTGTTGCCAGCCCCTCTCTGCCCAGCCGCCCACACACCGCCCAGCACTGGTGAGCCGTTTTTTACCCAGCAGTGCAGCTTCGATGGGTGGAAGAGCAGTTAAGGAAGACCTTTGGCCTTTCTGGCAGATAAAAAAATGTAAAAAGTTAATATTGCTTGTGAATTTATTTATGGCAGACGGTCATGCCAAGAAAGTTCGATAAAGAGCTGCAGAACATTGCGTGATATGGTCCATTAATCAACTATAATTTAAAGAAAAAATTATAAAAGATAACCATTGCCCTGTAGGACATTTTAAGAGCAGGCAGTCACAACAGCTCTTCTCAGATACTTCTGTCTTGGTTAACAACCAAGAGTCGGATCAGGTGGACGATTATCCCAAGAGGTGGCAGAAGCGGAGTTGTCATACTGATGCAGTCGGCGTCTCTGTGACGCCAGCAGCGGCTACAGACCATCTCTGATGCTACACCCACGGCAGCAGTAGTGGACCATTCAGCGGATGTCAGGAAACCACAGGCATCGAGCTAGGCACCTCATTAATAGATGCGTCAGTCCCCCGTTTTCCCTCTACAACTCAGACTGCATAATGAGCTCCTGGCCCAGTTTTTTTTTTTTTATAAAGACAGGACACTTTTATTGAAAACCCCAGCGCTAAATGTACCTCACTGGCCATTTCTGGGAAACGTGGAAGCTCCATGTGCATGGAGGCAAATCAGGACCGGAGCCCACAACCTTTAAGGTGTGACAGCAGAATCACCACCAGGTATAACTGGGTCACCCTTAAGAAACATGATGTCCAGGGCACGTTATGATGAATATGGTATCATGGCGGCCGGTGCTATTGACATTGGTTAGCTGACGCTTTAATCCGAAGGGAATCACATAGCGCATGATTCTTACACGTAAACGATTCATCCGGATGGAAACTGAAGCAACACCAAAGGGTACAACAGCACAGTCTCTCTTGAGATTTGCCCAGTTTTTTGAGGAACCTAGTTAGCATTTAAAGGCAACAGGCAGCCTCAGTCAGATCCCATTAAAAATGCAGGAAGGGCATAATGTCAAGTCATAACTACTGTGACCTGACTGAAACGTACATCCTTCTGATCAAACACTCAGAGCATGTTCCTGGCATTCAGTCAGTAAGGGTGCACTCCCTCCCTTCCCAGTATCCTCTGCTGTCCCAGACAGGCTCCACCCCTTACCCCATAACCAATAGGAATAGATGTTCCTACTAATTGCTTGGATCACATTTTTACCAGCCCCTGATTTATGTCTTACACAACCAGATGAAGTTAATCACTTTTCTAAGAATTCTTCAATTCAATAAAGCAGTTAATAAAGAACCAGAGAAGTAGGAGCCCCCTTTTTTTTGAGGGGGGGGGGGGCTTCAACCTACAAACAAACACCAGACAATAAAATAAATAAACTGGAAATTTGCAGCTGGATGAAAAGGCTGTTCCTTAAAGACAGCTAGTATACTACATTATACACACGGTTGTATTAGTTACAAATTACGTTTAACTGATTACAGAATTGTGACAAGTATTATCATAGATTTATTAAGATGTTATTAAGATAATTTGGTCCCATAATAAGAGTAATTAGTGTACATTTAGTGTAGCATCCTTAATTACACTGGCTTAGCCTCTGAGTCTTCACCTGCAGTGTTTCCTCCAAATTGATGACTCAAACTCTGAAAAAAAACACCCCACACATTCACCAGAACCCTGTGTTAGTTAAAGTTCTCATTTTGTCATCATCCCCCAACATTAATCTCTTTCCCACTTTAGCTGTGGCATGGAACTTTGAAGGCCAGCCCTCCTCACACCATTGGCTAAGCTTCCCCTTCTGGGGGCCTGGATTGGCTGCTCGCTCACACATGCTTTCATGTGGAAGCGCACTCCCCGCCCTCCACACAAACACACACGCATACACACAGCTGACAAAATGACTGAAACCACACAGTCTGCATTTAGCCCTATTACAGCCCAGGGCAGGACAGCGGCACAGCGTTTCCCAGGGTGCCCCTAAGAGCAAAAAGCAGCGACTTGTTTAATTATCTTCCTCTGTACTTCACTTGCCTTATTTCTCCCCAGGGGCATAGGGATGAAAATGAGATCGCCCCCCCAAAAAAATGCTATCCTTCTAACGGGTCCACCAAAGCCTGTATCTATGGTCTAAATAGATTCATTCATCGTGAATCTAGGGGGGTTACGCAGCCGACGCAATCGGCCCTGGCTGTGATTCTGTCAAGGAATCTCTGAGGGAAAAAAAGCTCGGGAAATTTACTTTAATCCAACTCCTCCACATACTGTGCTGGCGTCCAGCTTAAATCTCTGCATCTGAGCCCCACCCCCAGAAACAATTTCGGAAGAACGACAAGGGATTCAGCCCTCCACTAGATGAACAGGGGCCTTTGCCTTCAGGTAATGCCCTGCTAGTCTGTTATCTCCCATGTTCTATTATGGATACTTTTTTAAAACTGTTACAAACAGCATTTATTAGGCTAGAAAACACTTCTATTCTGTCAACAATATCCAAACGAAAAATATTCAAAACAATAACTAGCATGGAAAGCGTAGCACGGTGCTCCAGCAGACATTATTACAGCCTCATGCCGCTGCTGGTGTTGGTGCAATTCCTACCCATATTTCAGCAGCTGTCCTTCCGCAGTCCAAAAGCATGGAGGCTCTGAATTTCCCACAGTGTGTGGGTGCGTGCCTCCTGACGAGCTGGCACGTCCTTGGTGTGCCCTACCTTGTGAGCTTTGTTTCATGTTCACCATCACCTTGTACCAGAAAAGCAGTCACGAAAGATAAATAGATCAGAAATAATATATGCATAGCTTACACGTCGCGAAATGATAAAATCGCATTTGTTTTATAGTCAGTAACATCTCAAATCTGGATTCAACGAACTGTCTTACACTCCGTGAATTGAATGATCACTATTATCTAATCAACTATCTAAAAAATATTTTTTTTATTATTCTCTCATTACATTGACATCTGGGTTTTGTAACCCCCCCCCGCTCTCCAAATGAAGTGCCTTTTACTTTGAAATATTTTTCTTTATTTCAGTTGCATACTTTGCATTTTAATTACTTTGGTTGTGAAGGACTGGCACTGTAACAGATTGCAATAAAGGAATGGAAGCATTAATGTCTCAGCACTGGGAAGTAAGCAGCCGATACATGATCCATTTAATCGCATTAAATGCACCCCTGCTTTAAAGCATTTTTACAGTTTTACAGATGGTATTATGGTAATAAAGCCAGGCACATATCTGCGCTCACGATTATCTGAGTCAACCCAGTTTATCATCATTGTGTATAGCTGCTCCAATATTAATGTTTCATGGTGAACTGTACAGACACAATTATCAAAGGAAAGCGTGTGAAAGGAAAAGCGCAACATTATTTCATTATTCATGCCTATTGTCGATTTATAATCTGTTTGCCGTTAGTTGTTCTTTGTCCTGGGTGTGGCTGAACGAGCAAGCATTCTGAATCACTTGTTGCACATGGCCAATAAAGCATTCTGAATCTTGAATGGCTGTAACGGCAACCAATCAGGTCTGTGTGACAGCAAGACAGCACAGGGAGTTCAGGAGGAAAGTTCTGCTCTTTATGAAAGGTGATTATCCACCAAATTCCTCGTCAGTGGGAGATTTCCTTCTATCTACCTACGTCACACGCCCAACATCACCTTCCCTAAAAGCAGCAAACAGATTGTTTTTCACACTTTGTTTCCCCCACAGAAGTAGGCGGCCGCCACTCCGCATCAGACATCAACACCTTGCTAGGTTTCTTCTCATTGTGCTTGTCAGCGCCTCCCTCGCCCTGGAGGTGACCCCCCCCAGCTGCCAGCATGAGCCGCAATATGACTGCCGTGTGGCTGACAATGACGCTTATGGTCCATGTGTGCCCTGGAGCTAGCGATGGTGATGTGGGGGGGGAATATCGGCGCAGATTCTACGCTCTCTTAAAGAGGCAAGAAGCATCACACTCACAATTTTGTGCTCCGCATGTAAACACAATCCTGATGAATGGATTTGTGAAAAATTAATTATTGATTTTCTTTAGATCCTAAAAAATCATTTATGAAAGGAACGGAACAGAATTATGGAGAATTACGTCAAAGGTCAGAAGGCTACAGTCATGTCACCAGCTCAACTCTACTTACGATGAGAACATATGAAGAGCCTCTACACTGACTTTGAATGGCTTTCACCTCCACAGCTCCCACAGTAAATACAGAGGAAGTTACTCAAGGCACCAATGGATTCATCCATCCATCCATCCATCCAACCCCATTCTATGAGGGAAATTCACAACACAGTATAATACAGGAATTCTCAAATCCCGACGCTTAAAATTATGCACAAAATTCTTTTAATTTTAAAAACAGTAATTTAAACAGTCGCCACACACAGCAACCACAATGCAACATGCAATTTTTCTAATAGAGACCGCAGTCGTGCAGCACTCAATCACACAACCACGCCCCCCCCCCCCCACCACCACCACCATTAAGCCTGGAGTTTTAGCGTTCATTAATGCGCAATCCTTGGAGCAGTCAACGTGTGAATTACCACCAGTAGGTATGGAAATAGTTCAGCTGTTAGCCTGTGAGAACACATTAAAAATACCCCCCTGATCTGCTTCCGTGATTCTCAGGTTCCGTGATTCTCAGCTTTAAAGCGATATAAAATAAACAAAAAAAGTGATTGAAAAGTTTTTATTTTATATGTGTATCACGTGGCTAAAAAGTACTTAATTTTTTCGAAAAACAACATATAAATGAAACTAAAAGATGCATCAAGACGGCTTTTCACCATGTAATGTTCTTGCTTATTCATTTGTAATGTCCCTGTGAAAATGCAGTACATTATCAAGTTATTCACGGATTACTTCTTATACCTCTAGCAAAGTCTAGTGAGTAAGGTAAGTTTTGGCAGCAGTACAGTGTGGGAAATAAGTCAAAACACAAAAATATGGGACAGAATTCAAAGTGTGATGCAGTCATGGCGTCATGCAAGGCATCATCACATCCACTCGAGAAATGATCAAATGTCTGGTCAGACTTACTAATGAAAATTAACATTAAAGCTGATTAAAAAAAAGTTCACTTTGAATCATTTACTGAATTTTGAAAGAAAATTTCAAAGAAAGAAAAGTAAAAAATAATTGAAGGAGGCAAACCTGCACTCCAGCATGGTGTGATTTGGACACAAGGAGGTGGAGCTGGGGACTTGCATGACATGATTTAGACATAAGGAGGCAGACCTAGGCTCTGGCGTGGTGCGATTTGGACATAAGGAGGTGGAGCTGGGCTCTGGCATGGTGTGATTTTGGTATAAGGAGGCGGAGCTGGGCTCTGGCATGGTGTGATTTGGACATAAGGAGGCAGAGCTGGGCTCTGGCATGGTGTGATTTGGACATAAGGAGGCAGAGCTGGGCTCTGGCATGGTGTGATTTTGGTATAAGGAGGCAGAGCTGGGCTCTGGCATGGTGCAATTTGGGCATAAGGAGGCGGAGCTGTGCCTCACCAGGTTCTGTCTCTGTTTAAACCCTGCTTATAAATACATACAAATCTCTGAAATACAGATTTTATTTGGTTAGCAAGTGTATATTTCCTAAGAAAATAAATTTAACATTTAAATACATGCAAATTAACACCATAAAAAATAACAAGAATTTGTTCTGTTCTCCAAAATGGTACTGATATCTTGCTGGATTCCTAGAATAATACAGCTTCAGTTCCCAGACCTCTCCTCAGGGAAACCCCAGCCATTCCACGTATGAATACATTACTTAATTAACTTAATTAGTTAAATAAACAGATGAGGCAAATATGGTATGCTGGTGGTCAAATCAATGTACACACACAGACCTGTACTCATATTTGTGGGGACCGTCCATTCATTTCTATGGGCAAAACCCTAATCCCAACAAAGGAAACCTTAACCCCCATCCAGCCCTAACCTTAACCATAGGTAACCAAACAAAATACGAGTCTTTTGGCATTTTTAATTTTTTTGAATGCACAGATTTTTATAAAATTGAATTTCCCCTTGTGGGGACCGAAAAAAACACAGACACACACTTCATTCAACAATGGGATTTTTTAAATCACAGCACTCACAAAGAGCGTCACGGAAAATGCCGTGAGGCTCCTATCCTCAGTTCAGCTACAGCACAGTAGTATAATCCGCCGTCTAATTTCATGTGTGTGCAATAATTATCCATCATTATTATGTTTTATGCAAAATCTAATGGGCAGGGGATGAATGACACAATTCTCCATCGCCAAAAAGACTGCACCGCTCGGTACAAGACTTAGCCATGGCATCAGGAGCTGCAAATGGGATTCATAATATATGCAACTGACTGTGCAGGACCGAAGGATCCAGGCTCTGAACTCGCTTGGGTTTGCATGAAATTGCCTCCTGAGAAGCACCATGGATCTAATATAGCGACCTCACGTCCAGGATTGTGTGTTTAGTTGCCAACAGCGAATCTGTGTGTTTTGCGATCCACATGGTCTTACTGTGTGTATATAACTAACTAAATACTTCATTTTTTCCCCCACAGCCCAAAAACATGCCCTCAAATTGACCCGGGGGCTCTAAACATGAAGACAGACAAATAACAATGTAATGAAACCTTGTTTCTGTTTCTGAGGGCATTATTCATTCATTTTCAAATACCACTTGAGTTTAAATGGAGGGTATCCCAAATGGGGATACCCCCCCCAGGGGAAAGGGCTTTCTTGCCTTTTAAACTACAGCCCCTGGCAGAGAATCCTCCCCCCAAGGAGGGTGGTGACAGTTACGTCTTGCGTAACTAAGCGCTTATGCACAGAAGCCTTGCTGTTTCTTTTGTCTCCTTCCTGATTGGTTCGCTGGGTATCACTTCGGAACAGCCAATGAGCTGCCATAGCTTCAGCTCCAGGAGCCCGCAGGAGACTGCAGTCACTCAAAATTATATTTCCCTGTGCAAAATTACCCAGGACAGCTTTAACCTGCCTCACCCATGCCAGGTCTACGTTACTGTAGCTATGTGAAATATGACAGCTAGCTGGATATAGAAAGTGACAGGCTGTGTATGTGCTAATCATGTGATTAGCAGATACTCTGCATTTCACGCTAACTACACTCTATATCGCGCAGACTAATTTTTCATCCATCCATCCATCTTCAGTACAGGGTCACGGGGAGTTTAGGAAGGGAAGAAGAAAGGCATAAGGGAAGAGGAAAAACGGAAGTAAACGGAAAGAGGAAAAGGCACAAAACAGCAACAGCATAAACAATGAGGCAGAAACACCGCTTCACCTAAACCACACGTTTCGTGACTTTAGCTTTCTGAATATAACCAGCACAAACAAATACAAATGTGTGCAGACTAAAAATAATGTACTAAAAATATGTTATATAAATCTGCTAGTTTGTGTCAATAATTGTTGCATCTCATCATATCTGGATTATCAAAGATCAGAGCGCCTGTCATTACAAACAAAACACATCTACAAAGCCCCTAATCACTGGCAGTAATGTGATTTCGATGCTGCTTTTCGTGGCGTGCTGCAGGCCAAAGCCGGCTGGTACAGTATTAATGGGTGTTACTTGGGTTTTCTACCGAATAGGAAGACCCACGGGGTGAGAAGCTATGACCTTGGACCCGGTACTCCTGCTGAATGACAGAATAGTTATTGATCGTGTTCTGGAATAGGAAGTTACTTCTTAATCATAAATAAAATACAGAGGATACTGAGAGTAGCACATGACATTTCTTTTCCAGGTAGGTCTATTGTTAGCATTGCACCTGTAGCTTCCAGGATGGGCTTCGGATCTCTGTGATCCTGCACAGGACCAGCAGGTATACAAAACTGACGGATGGATGGAGTTTCTTTGCTAACGTAATGTGCACAATGTACAATGTTTGGCTGCATAGTTAATCCATCCTTCAACAGCCATTTTTTGTCTGGTACAGGGTAAGAGTAACAGAGACAACATGTCAACAGAAGCACTGGCCAGAAGGCAGGGGACACCCTGGATGGAATGTCAGCACATCACAGGGCACAGGGCGGGGGACACCCTGGATGGGATATCAGCATATCACAGGGCAGAGGGCGGGGGACACCCTGGATGGGATGTCAGCACATCACAGGGCAGAGGGAGGGGGACACCCTGGATGGGATGTCAGCACATCACAGGGCAGAGGGAGGGGGACACCCTGGATGGGATGTCAGCAGATCACAGGGCAGAGGGCGGGGGACACCCTGGATGGGATGCCAGCATATCACAGGGCAGAGGGAGGGGGACACCCTGGATGGGATGCCAGCACATCACAGGGCAGAGGGAGGGGGACACCCTGGATGGGATGCCAGCACATCACAGGGCACAGGGAGGGGGACATCCTGGATGGGATGCCGACTATAAACAAGCAAAACTCAGCTCAGCTATAGAAAATAAAGCCTGCTTTCTGATTCACATAAAATCTGTTTATAAAAAGCTTATTATTTGTAAGAAATTCGCAATTCCATTACCTGAGAATCATCATGATCTATTTTAACAATGATGTTCAGTTCCGTTCTGTACTCCTCAGCTGGATTAGCGGTTGGAAGATACAAAATGTGAAAATGACAGGAGCTCCTGACAAAGGACCTAAGAGGTTCAGTAATAACTCACATTCCAGGAATACATCACCCCCCAAGTCATTTTCCCCATGCCCCTGAAGTTTATGTTTCAAGATTTTTCTCCAATACATCTTTCCTTCTCTTCATGTCCTTTGTGGTTTTAATCTTAAGTATCATATATGTTATAATAACAGACAGCACCCAACACCATTCGAAACCCTGCACAGAGGGAGTGATGTAGAATAACTCAGATAAAGGGCACTACCTATAAAACTCTGCAAGAACAAAATATTACACAATATATAACATTAGAAGTGGAAAACACTATACAATATATTATATTCTGTGTAAGAAATGCACTCTAATATAAATACCAGCACAACAGTATATTACCAATAATATAGTGCAGTATGACAGGACACGCTGAAAGGCACTATACTGCACAATCCACAATATGACAGGATACGTTGAAAGGCACTATACTACACAATCCACAATATGACAGGACACCCTGAAAGGCACTATACTACACAATCCACAATATGACAGGATACGTTAAAAGGCACTATACTACACAATCCACAATATGACAGGACACGCTGAAAGGCACTATACTACACAATCCACAATATGACAGGACACACTGAAAGGCACTATACTACACAATCCACAATATCGCAGGATACGCTGAAAGGCACTATACTACACAATCCACAATATGACAGGATACGGCTGAAAGGCACTATACTACACGATCCACAATATGACAGGATACGCTGAAAGGCACTATACTACACGATCCACAATATGACAGGATACGCTGAAAGGCACTATACTACACAATCCACAATATGACAGGATACGCTGAAAGGCACTATACTACACAATCCACAATATGTCAGGACACACTGAAAGGCATTATAGTACGTAAAATCCCGTTTCATAGGCAATACACGAAATTAAATTCCAACTGAAAAGCTTTATTTGCTATAAAACACTGTGTAGGACACTGTACTAATTAAAATACTGTGTGAAGGACACTATACTAATTAAAATACTGTGTGAAGGACACTATCTACTATAAAGTTAAGTGAAGCTCACTATACCTTAAAAAGTACGTTATAAAGGGCTCTATCTAGTATGACTTTCAAGTTTAAAATTCTCGGATTACCAACCAAATAAATATAGCAGACCTCATAGCTGGCCCAGTCTATTCAAGATTAATAGCATATCAACTGTATTGTACGAGGTACCTGTGTTATATTTTAGATTAACCACAAGCTCTTGTCATTCGCACAAGAAGTATATTTGATACCCTTGGTTTGAATATTTTTATTAATGGCATTACATCACTAGTAAAAAACACATTAAAACAATTATAATCTTAACAATTGTAGTGCTCCGCTGGCAGTTCCATACGATATTGGAACGAGTGGAAGGAAAATGAAATGTGCCCAATAGAATTAGCAATGAATAATCCTCAGTAGCCACTCAGGTGCAGCTCTGTTTTTCTGCAGTGCAAGCCTGACACTTCTGCACAGAACAGGTGATCGAACATTTAATGGAATTTCACGGAAAGCCAATTACGACTGGAGCACTTTACCAGCAAAACTGACACTATTATCCTTCACCATTTCGTTTTGGGAAAATATTTCCCATCATAAATGCAGACTCGTTGATCATAATCTCTTTATTAATATTCATAGACTGTTCATTTATGTTCACATGATATCACTCCTGCTCCTCCTTCCATCTTGAGCACCCTGGAGTCACACTGAATGGCAACGAGCCGCATTGCTACCCTGAAAAATGCTCTAATGAACTGAACAAAGAGGGAGTGAAGATCAAGAGTGACACTCAGCATAAAAGAGAGCAACCGCTGTGGCCCTTTCCTGCTGTTTGCCTGTGTGGCCAAACGTCTTTGAATAATGAAAGACGTTTATAGTCAGTAGCTGTTTCAGCAGAAACTCTTTCACCTGAGCATGGCTACCTCAGAACACCCTCCGCTTCAAAATGCAATGCTAATCCCAGGCCAGAAAAACAACTCTGCAAAGTTTCAAAATAGCCCCGGCTAATAACCAGAAACCGAAAAGCCTCCAACAGAAGATTGCTAAACCAGTTGTTTTCATCTCATTCCTCAGAAACGTGAATGGACTCTTAGATACATAACATATCACACTCCCAGGATCTGGATGGGACATGGTTTGTACATCAGTCAGCCAAAGAGGCCTCCGTACCAAGCTGGTAATTAATTCATTTCTGCATTACTTCCAAACCTTGCGTGACAGAGAGCAAGTATCAAGGAAGCCAGACTGTCCTGATGTAATCTAATCTCTGGTCCTCTCCATTCTGAACACAGACTACATAGGTTCGGACCTTTTTCTGCTGTCACAGCAACACTGCGGCGAGATAAATCTGCTCAGAGCACAACAGAATGTAGCACCCGCCAAAAAAAAAATCAAATACCAAAAAGACAGAAAGACGCTCTGTTCTTCAACAAGATCACGCCTAAGAGGAGCCAAGCTGTCTGTGTCATCTTGTCAGGCCCTATGATCAGGATAAAGCTACATTCTTTTTTATCCGTAGACTCCCAGACATACCGCCACGGTCGGAACCATTTCTGGAACTTGGTAGCGACGGCAGACCAGCGCAGGACCGTGTGTTCTGATGCTGGGTGAGTATCTGTACTGAACGAGGCTGTACAGTCCACAGACTATTTATGGACTTTCACAAACAGACACATGCACCCCCACGTGGTGGTAAGGTACTATCAGAGTAAAGAGAATATTGCAAGCAAACATGTCCTAGATAATACAGCTAAACACACATAGAAAACCCAAACCCAGCTCCCTGACTCTCTTTGTGTCAAGGTAGTCATAACTAGCATATGATAGATTTCTATGCTGGAACAGACAGTGCTTAAAAGCACAGATGTAGAAACAGAAACAGCTCAAGCAAAGTCAGGAGTCGAAATATTTTGAAAGGGATCCTTTGGAAGAGTCGGGAGCTGGCTGCGTTCTGGAGACGGCTCAATCAATTCACAGCTATGACAAAGTCTGTGAGCGCAGACAGTTAGAGGCTTGAAAGACAGCTCGCAAGCAGCCTTTAGGCGTAGGTACGGAACTGGGAGTCTACAGAGGGTGTGACGTACGCACGAGTTCGTCTTGCTGATTCCCTGATTTCCCTGAATGAGTTCCTAGATAGTTCATCAGATGTCACCTTATTTTTCAAAAGTCACCCTTTGAAAAATCACCGTTTATTCATATCTACATGTATAACAGGGCTGGGCAGAGTTATAATCTCTGACAGAGTGACAGAGAAGTAAGAGTGATTCCCTGTACATCACCATGCACACTGCTAAATTAGAACGCAGCACTCACACAACACATGTCTGTGTCTTCTTAGCCTTAAAATGCGACTACTATTTTAAATTTTTCCGCTAATGGTGTTTTGCTCACCCACTGGCTGTTAAATTAATCTCCTATAGACCACATGTTGCTGCTCGTCCTACACGTGACAAACGTATATCACAAGTCCCTCCCCCCCAGTCATCAACCACAACCTCTCATTCGCTATTTAACCCAAACGACCGGCATAGAGCCAATGAATAAATAGCAGAAAGGGAGCTGGTGCTGGATTTCGGAAGCTGAGATAAGAGCATTAGCGGACAGAGGGCCCGCGGTCGCGTGAAGATCCGGGGTTAATGTGTCTCTGATGCTCTCCCGGCTAAGCGATAAGTCGCGAGCCTGGCCGGCTCGAATCCCATTATCCATGACAACAGCCGCGGTGGCTCAGCTCAGAAACTGGCAGGTACCACCATCTAGGAGTCCGATTTATGCTAAAAAAATAATCAAAAAAAAAAACTAAATTGAAAAAGAAAGGACAGATTGTGGTCCAGCTGAGAATATTACTTGTAGACATTTTGGCACAGAAAACATTGTTAGAGCAGAGCTCCTCTATTTACTCTCTGTCTATTTATGCCCTAATTGTTAACTGTCTGTTGTCATGGCATCTCCAGCTGCAGCAAGCAGTGCCAGTACTAATGTCCACCAGCCTCATGTGGCAATAAAGAATCTGATTCAGAAAGTGTCAGTTTTCACAAACTGATATTGGAGAAAGAAACAGTATAGAAATAAAATATAATTTATGAGTGATGAGTCATATGAGAACTAATTGACATGTTTACATTAATATCTGGGATCGATGCATGAGATTAAGGGAAATGGGGGTGTCATAGGGGTGTCATGAGGTTTTTGGAGCTGAGATGAAGTGAGACTGATCCAAGAACAAGCACAGGACTGTTGTTGTATTTTAGGTCAGACTGAGAAGAACCTGGACATGTTGCACTGACCTCTTATCTAGGTAAAACAGGCTAGAAGACCGACCCCCCTGAGTGCGACTCCTTGCAGGGTGGGGGGTTGAAAGTCATTGAGATTTTAGGGAACGAAGAGCAGGACAATCGCAGTTTTAGTTTGGATTCCTGGTCCCCAAAGCCTGGAGAGGGATTCAGGCATTCAGCCTAAACTCATCCGTACAAAAAAGTGCATCAGCATTTTTGCCCCCTAGGGTAAAAGAAAGCCCCTGTGCTCGTAATCATTTCATTTCCAGCTTTCGCCATGAAACGGAGCTTCGACTACACACAGGGCCAGGTGACAGAGGCAGATAGAAGGGGAATCACAGGCGGGAGTCTCAGGCGGGAATCTCAGGAGGGAATCTCAGGAGGGAATCCCAGGCGGGAGTCTCAGGCGGGAATCTTAGGCGGGAATCTCAGGCGGGAATCCCAGGCAGGAACCTCAGGCGAGAGTCTCAGGATGGAATCTCAGGTGGGAATCTCAGGAGGGA
>JAODKC010000130.1:19709266-19725201 GCA_026777985.1 Mormyrops attenuatus
AAACTCCCATGCCTCTTCAACCGTTTTGCTATTTAACTCCATCCAGTTTACAGTTTCTAGTTTCTGTCTCATACCATACAAAATTATTATTATTGTCATTATTATTAATATTCAGCTAAATATAATGTTAGATTTGTTGATTGAGTGACATAGTTCATATGTGCAAGGTTGTAGGTTTAACTTCAGCTCCATAATGACAACAGGCAGATAGAATAATATAATTTTAAGATTTTGTATTTATCACGTCCACCTGTTCCTCATTACGTCATGATGCATCTTTTTGATCTTTGCAGTATAATCCCTGACTCCCCCACCTGTCTTCACACTTTGTCATTTTCTTTCTCCTCTCTGTCATTTTCCGGTTTACTTTAGCTTGTAGCTTTTATTTCCATTACCCTGCACAGGCCTGGTTCCCAGTCCAATCTCTCTGTCAGGTGGGTCTAGTCTCCTTCCATACCAAAGGGATTCCCACAGAGGCAGCATGTTACACTAATTCATATAACATGTACAGTTTACCAGCACGCGGCTGCGCCTGCTGCACACCTGGCCCACTCTCCATCCAAACCCTGGAGGATTTTTTTGTACACTTAACTCCAGTCAGCTGTGTAGTACTGGGCTTGTATACACTGTTTTTTCGCTGGTATTTGCTTTGTTACACGGTTTGGCCTCAATTGTTTTTGCTAAACTATTATTCAATTGCACATTTTTACTAGAAAATAAGTAACTCTGCCATGTTTACATAAGTCTAATTAACCTGCATAAACACACTGCAGATCATATTCTATACAAGCACTACTAAAGCTAAATTAAAATAAACTACTGAAGGAATATGATTTTTTTTCTTAATTGTTTATTATTGCACATAATGATATGGATCAAAAGAGCAAAAATGTAAAGCCCATTCAGAAGGGGATGTTATGTGATGTCAAAGACACTGTAACAGGAATGACTCATGCTTTACAAATATTGAAAGAGACATTTGTACCTTATAGAAGTGCAAGTGATGCGGATGTATTATGGGTCAGACAATAACCAGCAGAGCTAATCTACCTTTACTGTGTGTCGTTGGTCGCTTGGGTTTCTCACACATAAATTTCACTTGGCAGTGACATGTATATTACATGTATGCATCAAATCAAACATGTCACACTGCAACTTTCTTACTGCTTGACACAAATAGACTACTCACATGGATCTCATTTTCCATAATTAATCTATAAGAGAAGTCTGTCTGGTATAACACAATTTATTCCGTTTTAAAGGTTTTTGGATACATGACTAGTCTTAGTCATTGTACGATATTAATATCGACACTGCATGTTATGCACATGCAATTCACACATCACACACACTGCAATAGTCAGCTGGACTGAGATCAGGTTCCTTCCTACCTTCATCTTCAATGGACATAATTCCGAAGTGCAGGGGTGGTATAAGTTCCACGAAAACGAGAATTTTTACTCTGTCATAGGAAACAAACCTTAGCAAGCTTGGCAATTGCTATGACTGTTCTTTTTCAAAATTACCTAGTATCAGCTCTACATGCTGATTAAATCGCTCATAGATGCATTCGTGAGGGATTTAACTAAATGTGTGGCGAGGAGAAACGCGAACAGAAACTGGTCACTAAAACCCATATACCTTCCATTGTAAGAAAATACTGTGGATTCTGTAGAGATGATATTAAGCAAAAGCAAGTGGTTTGTCAGTACAACTCGCGGTAACACAACCGGTGGCAACTGATTCGACTACTGGCAGAGAAGTTCTCTTTGGGTAAATGTAGTTTTTTTTAAAAAAATTTTTGTTTTATAAATATCACAATATTTATCACAAAAAAAATCACATTTTTCCAATATTGTGCAGCTCTATATATATATACACATATGTATAAAAATAGTGATCTCTTCTAGAAGCCTGTGATGATGAATCGCAGACCGACCAGCTGAGGTTTCTTAGCAACGCTTCTAAGACCATGACAATAGTTTTATAGGACCTGATTATACGCTGGCCATCTTCATAAGTATATTATCATTCTCTCTGAGAGACTAATAATCCAATCCTTTGTGTTTTATGGACCTATGAGGGCCCTGCAGTCAAATGATCAGGACATAAATCCTCAGACACACGCGGGGCATGACCCCTGCTGTAGCTATCGCTGAATAAGGACTTGCACCGGAGAACGGCTACTGTAAATGAGGGCACCAGCCACACGGATGAGGCCAAGGAGGCGTGGGGCCACTATGTGACAGCAGAGTGGCTTGGCACGCCATTGAGGTATTCCCCACCCCTGTAGCACTCCAAAGGCAAGCTGGGCCTCTCCATACCCCTTCCCTGACACTTGTGTTTAAGAGCCAATAAATTACTGTCTTTGAGTATCTGGCTAAGTTTACCTGAGAAGGTTGGTTGAAGATCAAAAAGAGCTTCTTATAATTGGGAAAACTCGACGTGGCGGCAATGAATGAATCATAAGACTGCATATAAAGACCTTATAATATAATGACAGTTTAAAAAGCCTCTCGACATCCAACGTCATTTAACTGCTTCGGCTAATTTACACTTAGTGCTGTGTCACAAAGAAGGATTGGCAGTTTAAGGAAGGCCGAGGTGGCAATTTGAAAGAGACTGAGGCCAAAATTGATCCCAAATTATGGGTAATAAGCTTAATGCGACAAGTCACTTTTTAAGTTTTCTGTGGCGAGAGGTAGAGATTTTTGTTAATTTCCTCCAACCTAATTCCTATTTTCCCTGGTTTATATATGAAGTCAACCTCTCCACAAATGAATGTTTTCTATTGTTAATCTGGACACTGTTGCTTATTTATTTATTTTGGTTTAAAATACGTGATATTTCAATTTCTACTCAATCGATTCTCCAGTCTGATAAAGAATCGGCAAACTGTGACCAAAAAGTGAGCCCACGAGGCTCGCAGACAACAGGCAATTTTCGCATGCAGATATTGCCCAAGAATGCGTGAAGAATTTATCAGAATTTTGGCGCCCATTAAATTTGGATGACTTCTGAGTGTGTGGAGAATTTGCTTTTCGTCAAAGTGTGACTGCCTCCCCCGGTCTGGTGTGGAACTCCACTCGGTAAACATGGTAACACGGAGCAACAACATCTCTGCAGGGGTCGTGTCCTTCAGTTAAATATTAATGCAAGTTGTGCCCCCCACCCCACTATGTAGCTGGTGTGGTCTCTGCATTTCTGGGAGAGATACTGTGTGGTTCAGAACACTATTGTTTTCCATCTGCATTCATAAGAATAAAATACATTTTTCACATGGAGAAAATTACCACAAAAGTCATAGCAATATAGATGATCTCTAGGCTGAAGCCTGATTCATGTCTACACTAAAACCTGGGGCTAGCACAGATTTGAGTAAGCATCCAATTACATGGCTGAACTCAGTCGGCACTAAGCATTTTGTTTTAATAGACAGGGAACTACCCTCCCTGCCCTGGGAGGTCAGTAATACACATTTAGAATTCAAGCATTTGCTAATGGATGATTCCGGATTGTCATCCATCCGCACGGTAATGTCACAAAGTTTCAGGCACAGGATAAAGTCAGGGTTAGACAGTCTGTATGGCAAACCAATCATGGTTTTTAGAAAATACGAGGCACAGACCGGCTGGCTAATAAGCTGTATTTCAGCATTCTAGCCAATGTTGGTATATTCTGTCATTTGATTTTGTATAATGGATACGACATTAATTTTCATCAAGTCTGAAACTAAAATTAGTGCACGTCTCACAGGGCTCTAATGTATATGTTAAATGCCCTCATTTTCTCTCAGCCAGACGTATACCAAGCCTTGCCACAACGGCACGGAAGTTTATTAGGAGACAATCACCCACGAGTTCAGGGCACCACGGTCGTAAAATACACTCGCTGAGTGAATTCCGGCATGCTCTACTCTCAAGCAATAGCGGTCACCTTTACGGCAGCGGGTCTAATGCTCTCAGATACAGCACTCTTGTTAAAAACACATCGTGTTATGGCATTCGATTGTCCCCCCCGCGCTCTTCAGCGGCTCGTTGACATAAACAAGTCTGGACTGAATCAGTGCACGAGGGCCGGGGAGGCCGGGCGTCGCTGGGATTCGCTACAGTCCTGAGTCGCGGAAGAGGGCTGCACAGAAATGATCAGAGGCTGCTTTTTCACAATGGCCATGCGGAACCTCGCAAAACATTGACCAACAGGACTCAGAACTGCAGTTTGATTTTATTATCATTTTTAAAAAGGCATTACAGTGACTCTTCAACTTTATCTCTGCAGCTCTTATACAGAGACAAGACTGTATGAAGAAAACAAAATTCAAAGCTAAAAAGTTCAGAAAAAAAATCACATTGATGCCATTTATCAATTCAGCTGTGGACTGTTTAGAGAAAAATACTGCATTATAGCATTTTCAGTAATTCAGTAGTTATTATAATCAAACTGGCCACCAAATTAAAGATATTTCAAATACAATTTATTTTTATATAGTGCCCCAAGGCACTTTACATGGGTGCGCTGTGATATACTACCGTACCACCTGCAGTTCAGATTAGGTAATCCACCTGTAGCTAAGCAGGTTTGGGCCTGGCCAGTACTTAGAGGGGAGATCAACTAGGAAAGTGGGTTCCTGCTGAAAGAGATGTTGGTGAGGCCAACAGGTTATCTCGTCCTGTAGTCTGTGTGGATCCCAATGTCCCAGTGACCGGGACACTGTGCTGTAAAGATGGCGCCGTCCTTCATGTGAGGCGTAAAACCGAGGTCCTGACTTTCTGAGGTCCTAAAATATCCGTGGGCATCATTTGAAAGAGTAGGGGTGGTACCCTGATGTCCTGGCTAAAGCTGTCGAATGTGGCCCTATCAGATCTGACCTACTAATCTTCTCCTATATCTAACTGGTGAATTCTCTCCTGCCCCTTCACCGCCTTAGCTACTGTGTGGTGAGCGTACTGGTGCAGAATGGCTGCCGTCGCATCATCCAGGCGGGGGGGCTTTGCAGTGGCTGCCCTTTGCTACTGTAAAGCACTTTGGGTGTCTTGAAAAAGCACTAAATAAATGCAACGTTCATTCAAAATGCAACGTTCATTCATTCTCCTTTATAAGTTCTGCTCCCCTTAATAGTAGGGGGCTGTGAGTATTTCATGTTGGTATCATTATTGGCTTCTAAACCAAAAATCTTACCATCACACCGTCGTGTTAAAGGAGATTTCCACCAGCCTATAAGCATAAATTCCAGAGGACAACACTGTTTTACAGTGCTCTACTACTCTAGTACTTTAAGTTCTCCCCAAACAAGCTTGATGGGCCGAATGGCCTCCTTTCATTTGTAAATTTCTTCTGTTCTTATGTTCAATAGTTGTACGTCTGTAATGTGCTGTTCGCCTCACTTGTATGTTTCTTTGAAGAAAAGGATTTGCTAAATGAGTTAAATGTAAATGTACAGACATTATACCTGGTACTGTCTGGAAAAGATAGAAAGTTAAAAGCGACTGCACATATCCATGCATCCATCCATCCATCATTCTAACTGTGTATCTTGGTCAGAGTAATGAAGGGCCTGGATCACATGTACGTAGCACAGGACACAAGGTAGGAAATACCAAGGACACTACTAGGAGTCCAACTTAATATGGCTATACTATTACTAATTACTTTAAAGACTCTTCTCCATCACTTTCACCAAAGGTTCCTAAACCATTATGAAAAATGCAAAAATTGCTGAAAAAAAAAACAATTTGGGACATTCCTTCTGACTTCTGTGAAGCACATGATGGCAGTGATGTGGAGGAGAGGTGTGTGGTAGGAACACGAGGAGGGGGCCGCCTCCATGCACAGCCTTCCTTTGAAGTGCTAGGTTCACTCACCAAGCCCCACCGGCAGACGACTGCACGGCTGTGTAGGGAGACGCAGGCGTGCACCACAATGACCCCCCTCGACGCACCGAAACCGGCATGCAGGGAAACAGCACGCAGCTGCACAGCAATTGCACAGCTCAGAGCAGATGATTCCAGATGCCACCATCAGGACATTCCAATCCAACTGCCACTCATTGGACAAACATTCCAGATGGCCCATATCAAAGCATATGGGAAGCTGACTCAGTCTTACGGGAAAACCTCTACAGCCACAAGCCTCTAAACTGTGTCAAGAGGAGACATAAGATGTAGCCTTTTCGCAAACACATCATTTGCTATGAGGCTACGGCTTCAATCTCCTCTTCACACAGTTTATGCAGCCATCCGCAAAGCAGGATTTTTTCAAGAGCCAGATAACTTAAGCCAAAAGTAAGGATTGTGCAATAAGAATGTCACTTACCTGCCTCCCTTTTAGTTTTCACGTTTGGCTTAACGTTTGGCTTTTCACGTTTAGCTTAAGGTAGCAAACTGGCAAATCCTGCTTTGTGGAATAGCCCACTGGTCTATAAATGTATCCAGTCCTCATTCTTCACCGTTGCTATGATGCAGTTGTCCATGGCTCATAAGAAGTTTACAAATGAGAGGGGGCCCTTCGGCCCATCAAGCTCACTTGGGGAGAATTCAACGAATAGCTTAAAGTTGTTAAAATCTTATCTAGCTGTGATTTAAAGGAACCCAAGGTTTTAGCTTGCACTACACTAAAAGGGAGACTATTCCATACTCTAACTACACGCTGTGTAAAGAAGTGTTTTCTCAAATCCAGTTTAAAATGTTCTCCTGCTAATTTCCACCTATAGCCACAAGCTCTTGTATTTGAACTAATATTGAAGTAACTATTTAGTCAGACCTGTTAGAATCTTATATACCTGGATCATGTCCCCCCTTAGTCTCCTTTGCTCGAGGCTAAACAGATTCAGCTCAGCTAACTTCTCCTCATACGACATTCCTCTAAGACCAGGAATCATTCTTGTAGCCCTACGTTGAACCCCTTCTAAGGCAACAATGTCCTTTATAAGAACATAAGAAATTTACAAATGAGAGGAGGCCATCATGCGTTGCCGTAGATACTGCAGGGGTACTAAGAATGATCAGTGGGCTCATACCAACACCAATCTACCACTGCCAGCACTACAGGAAAATATTTTCAGCCCAGTGTGCGAAGCTCTTCAGTTAGTAAAAAGGCTTTGCTAGCTTACCTCTCTGAGTTTTGGCAACGCATCTAAGGATGAAATCTAGGTGTTCTGGGGATGCATGCTGAATGCGTATTCTCCTATTCATTATAAGAAATTGTTATGTGCTTTAATACAAACTAAAAATGGAAAGCCTAACTAAGAAATATTGCAATTCATCTTCCTTTTAAAATATGAGGAAGTTACTGAAAGACTTGCTCTTGATGGGGGGGGCAAAAAGGTCATGTGACACATGGAGTGCGAGGAAAAAAAAGAGAACCCTTAATTTTGGAATGGGAGAGGAGAATTTAAAAGCTTGTTTTGGGTTCAGGAAATTTAAAAACAGAAAGGGTCGGGGAATGGGTTCCAACAGGGTATGGGATCCAGGATCAACATCTGGGAGTGACTCCAACCTTATAGGGCTGTTGATAAGGCACAGGTATACAGACATCCATACACCACATTACAGCTAAGCAATCATTTTGGAAACGTGGCTGAAACGAAAATTACAGCCCGAAGCAAAGGATGTAATCTGACTCTCAGGGTTGTATGCACATTTTATGAAGACAAAGTTAAACAAGCGAGTCTCGTTTTTTTGTTTAAAATGTTCAGAGTGGAGTAAAGGCAGAAGTCCAGAAATGGAGTGCATACCTCAGTCGGTTAGGATGTTAAGATTAGTTAGTCAGAATTGCACTGTAATTCAATCTACCATCCTGTTCGTCAGTCATGACTAAAATAGCAGTCAAGCAGCAGACATAAAGAGTAAGTAGGTAAAATACATTTGAGTACAAGAAGGTTCTTTCACTGACGAAAGCAGTATGATTTAATTAAGGGATTTGCAAAGAGACCACTTTCATTTGGATGTTCCAGATCATTCTGTAGATTTGAAGGGGCAAAAATCAGAAAAAAATAACAGCCAAAGCTAGGGCAAGTAATAGGAGGTGGTGATATAAATCTCATCTATCTCTGTCCCTCGTGTTTCTCGAGTCAAGATATTCTTCAAATCCCTGCGGTATTGACTTATATTTTTCGAAATAAGGCTTACTGGGAACTAAAGTGCATTAGGGCCCTCGCTTAGCACTTACGTTTGAGGGCTTATCATTTTCGGGTGTTTTTATTTGAGATCTGCTGATTGCTTTTTATTTTGTCAGAAGTTAGAAACTGCCAGCGCCAGCTACCGCCGTGAGCCGTGACGCTGCTTGCGGAGATGAGCACACACACCCACCTTCTGCTTTATGGAGAATGGCACTAACAGAGCCGTGTCTCTCAGACCAGCAACCGGACCGAACCCTCCATTTCTGACAAAGTAAACGAAAGCTACTTCAGCAGCGAGTCCTGAAATATAGTGGGTCTTAGGTCAGCACTGAATCTGCCAGCCTTCCTCTTTAACTGTTGGGAACCTTGTGATTTGACTCCATGACAAGTCTGCCAGCACATCCCCACCAGCTGATCGGGCAAAGTCCTTCTGGCTCAATGGCTGCAACCAGACTGCTCAGACTCAACGAGTCATGTCAGGCCAGGTCAGAGGATCCCATCCAGTGATTAGCACACCAATGACAGAGCTACCTGACTCTGACTCCACAACTGGGGCTCAACAAAATATCTATTCAGTTTGACTTAATTACTGTAGCTTTCAGGACATATTGTACCAATATGTGCAGCTTAAAGGAGTTTTATAATGTTACAATCCACTGTTATTGGAGATATTATGTGTGAACAGAAAGAGTGCAAACATCACTGTCACAATGTTTAAGAAAATTTTAGCACCTCTTAAGAAGTCATATGGTGGGTAAACAAGCAAGCATGTTCTGGGCTGTTTTTGATTTTTCTGCTTGCATTACTTTTGCAGGTTTATGACTAGTAGTTCAGGGCAGTTAGGGAATCACCTTGAGGTTACAGCACCGCGGAGGTATGAGTGATACGGACCTGTGAGCAGAGCGTCAGCTGACTGCTCCTCGATGATGTGCTGAATCAATACGGAGGCCACTCTACATCTCGCACAACTCTCTGGGGAAGGAGAAATGGGGAGAGCCAAAGTGGGGGGGACTCATGGTTGGGTGGGGTGAAGAACATGCCTGTGAATAATGATGGCAGACGGAGGGAAGGAGAGGAGGTGAGCAGAGAGATGCTGCGAAGATGTTTAATTTCTCAGAAGTGGTAGGAATGTAGGGCCGGTCGCCAGGGTACAGCTTTTGAAACAGTGCTATAAGAAAAAACTGACAGGTTGTGATTTGTGAAGAATACCTTTGATATTTTATCTCCCCGATACCTTAACAGTGCTGTATATCTTAAAATGGGTTCATAACAGCCGTTTAGGGACCCAGACCTTAATGCATTTCCTGCCTCCCAGCCCTGAATCAATCTAGCTTTTTGCTGGATTGTTTCAAAACATCTGAAGAACTTCTATTACAGATATTTTTCTGAATGCGCAAGTTGTTTCCTAGGTGACTCAGTAGCAATTATTCTGGAACAGACAAATAAAGACTAGGCCTGGGTATTGTCACAGACGCCCCGATTCGATTTCGATTCACAAACTAAAGATTAGACTTGTATTCGAATCCAATCTGACATAACCCAATGGGATTGAGATATGAAGTACTGTATAGCAGCTGTACATATTTGTAGAGATGTTTAAAAAGCTATAAATGGAGCACAATTTGTGCTGAGTCACTAGAAACAAATTTTGAAAACCACTAAAGAAAGATCAAAGGCTTGTAGACCAAAATCATTTTATTTGAGGATCATTTGGGTATAGTTCCATGAATATGATTGGGGTGAAAATAAAGCCCTGCTTGGCTTCACTTGCTTGCATTCATATGCTCAAAGTACTCCATTACCATGACTGACAGTGCACCAAGATGGCGGCACGAGGCAATTGCGCAGTATTATTGAAACCCTCCTATAGGTAAGACAGAAAGTACTGCCCCCTATACGATAAGAAGATTGACACAAGTGAAATTCTGTGAATATATTTTCAAAATCACAGGGGAAAAGGCATAAATTAACTAGACACATCTTAGGATTCTGTGAATCAATACTGAGTTGTCAAAACCACGATTGCGATTAATCACAAAATCAATATTGTTTTTCTAATAAAAAACACTTGCTTGTGTTGTGACGCTCTTACAACCTACAGACACAGTGACTGACGGGGCTGTGATACTCCCGGAATATTCCAGATCAGATTCCATCACATCTGTCAAAATTTTTTAAGGTGCAATGAATCTCACTGACATTTATTTTCTGCTCGTTTTCTACTGTTTAAGTTCATTTTGCTACCCAGGCATCCAGGCGTTCCACCTCATCGCAGGGCTAGACTGGGATTAAAATTTGGCCTTGTCCTCTGCAGCCCAACAGTACATCTCCCTGACCGATGGGTGGGGGTGCTGGGGGGGGGGCATTCTTAAAATTTCACCATTAAGGTGTTTACTCCTGATTCCTGCACAACAGAGGTCTCCTCTGATGTTAAGCTTCTTAGAGAGCTGTTTCAATCATCTTCCCCGGATACACAACAGCATGTAGAGGGAAAGTCGGCTGGGAGGGAACAAAAATGTGGACCGGCTGGAGATCCCTCAGGACTGGGCTCAGAAACACTGCCCTAAGAAAATCAGGAAAGATGATGTTTCGTCAGGGATCAAAATAACTGATGAAAATGACTATCAACATGGGCTGCTGGGAATGTTATAAACTTGGCTTGAGGTTTTTGGCGACAAGCAAAGCAGAAATGTTCAAAAATGATTAGCTGGGTTCCAGATGACACAGGTTAAAAATAAGCCATTAAAATAATTTGGCTGTGAGGGAAAAAGGTGATAAACACAAGGGATTGGGCTGCAGGATGTGTGAATTTCTGTGCTGCAGGAGAGATAGCCATACCTTGTGAATGCTGCCTTTTTTGCACAAAGGCTGTGTGAATGACAATTTCTTAAATAAACAGGAACATTCATGAGCTAAATATAATAAACCTCTAGTACATTCTGAAAAATTGAAGCCCTGATCAACAGAGCAAACACTGTGCCATAGTTTGCCTTGCTTGACAAATTTTCAACCTTACCACACATCCTACGACAGTGTACCCAGGGTGTTCCAGATGGGGGGGTTCGGGCGACTCGTAACATCTTCATGTGCCGAAGGAGAAAACGGCTGCGATTATTCACAATCAATTTCTCGTACCATTCGGCATTTCTGTGTCGTCACTGGACAGCTGTCACATCTCGGAGCAAAATGTGAGTGACAGGAGAAATAAGGCTTCAAAACCCACGGTGGGCGGGACTGATATTAGGCTGTCAGTCACTGTCTGCTTTAGACCAATAGCAAGTCAGTTCAATTGGTGACTGACAGCTGTAAAGACAATTGCCATAGACTCAAGGACCCAGTTTTTAACTGGGCATGTTCAAGGCTGTCCAAGGTAGATTAAAACACTTAACGATGCTAAATTATACTTTGTTTTTCGGCAGTATAGATAGCAAGTCGATATCAAGGAAAAGAGTTACACAACTGGTAATTTAACTGAAGGGAAACCCATGCAAATACAGGGAAAGTACCCAAAAACTTGCAGGCATGAAGACAGAGTGCTACCCCCTTAGGCGCTCCTACGTGGGTGGGCCAGTGTGATGCTATGCAGAAGCATGATTCGATTGGTGGAACTCTCAGCCAATCCCACAACTCCCAGTGTCAGTCAGGCTCAGGACAGAGCTGTCATTAAATCCTTAACACCTGTGCATAGTTATGCCTGGAATGTGAGCCTGATAACATTATCACACCTGTCTGTTCAATTTCTGAAGGAATGTTTATTCAGTACCAGAAAATTACCCTGTTTTTAACTTCTGAATATAAATCTTCACGTGCAATCTGTGTTAATTCACCAGCTGGATCTCGCGCCCCTCCTCAGACTGTCAAACTCCTTCTACCTTCCTCTCCCTCTCTTGCACGTTTGGACGGAAGCAGCCGGATGCTGGCGTCGCCCTTTCCCCATTCAAACTCCCACCGTCAGGCATACAGGTTTAAGCATAAGCAGCCATCGGATACACCGTCTATCCATGTATAAACTTGTTCACTTGGGTCCCGCAACCAGGCAAACACTTCTGCCTTATTTTACCAGCTCATACCTCCGGCTGCCATATTCTGATTGCTTTAAGAGGAGATGCCAGTACAGAGATGGGCAGTGCTCCACGATGCAAGACCTCTCGCCTAGCCATACAATTTGCTGGATTTAAGGTAATCTGTGCTAAATGGACTATATGTTTGTTCACTTACCTTTAGCACAGACTACCTTAAATCTGACAAGTTATCTGGCTAACCAAGAAATCCTGCTTTTTGGAACATGCCCTTGGACTGGGCCAATTCAGTTGATCATGGACCCATCTAAAAACCATAAACATCTATCCATCACAGGGTCACAGTAACCGTGGAGCCTATCTCACAGTGGTTATGGCATAAGGCAGTGGTCACTGTAGATGAGATTCCAGTTCATTGCAGATCACTCCCAACACTGAAAACAATTAATGGACATTGATTTGCTTGACGTTATGGCTGCACCAACATGAGGAGAACATGAAGTGAACCTGGAGGAGAACACTCCGCAGATAATGAATCAGGGATGGAAGCTGAGCTCACAGCACTGGAGGTGTGAGGTGCCTGGTCTGCCGGCTACATCCTGCACCCAATAAATTTCAAACACTGCTGTCCGTTGTCACATCACTGGAGCAGCAACCGCAAACTCACACCTTGCAAAATGCTAACTAATTAAACTGATTAAAAAGGCTAGTACCACGAACAGTATTAAGCATTATATATTGTAATGGTAATGACCATAATATTAATTAAATGCAATGTGTGGTAAACACTGACCAATTATTTTAATGTGAATGATTTAATGACACTGATTTTATGAGACTAATTGCCATGTGCAGTATAACAAGTGACTTGCACATTGCCTCCATGTAGTGAAAGTAACACCAACACTCTTCACTCCTGCCAATTATGGTGGATTTTGAAGCCTCATTTCCCCCATCGGTAACCTGGTGCTATAGTCTTTGACAGTTTCAGGACTGTATAATAATTTTGTCGCACCTCAAATTTGCCCTCTTTTTCTATTTGAAATGGAATTTTTCAGCCGGGCCCCTGCAGCCTGCTGTGTGTCCCCCCCCCCCCCAAAAAAAAGTTCCTCCAGAACAGATGGCGATGGGAAAACTGAAATTATAAAAAGTTTCTTCATTCAAGACATTTATGCATTGGCATCAAAAGTCTGCTGGTATTCATCTCTACCCCTTTCCCATTTGAAGATTTTTTATTGGGTTACCAATAGTTTCTCCCGTCAGATGTCTGCAAGACACTGAAAGCTTCATGGTAGGATTTTATTGTGAGGTTTTTGTCTTAAAGGAATATCGCTCGACCCTCATTTATTCTGACACACTCAAGCTCAGGCATAATCAAACACACCCAGATGCAACATGAAAAATCCAGCTCTGCAAGTGGACGGTGGTTTACACATTCCCAGATTTAAAAAGCCTGTAACACCGCTACCCCCCTGAGAGAAAAATCGAATGCCATGATTTTAAGCCGCGGGAAGGCAAATGCCAGCAGGGGGGAGCAAAACTATTTCAGAACCCAAGGATCCAGGCGAGGTTGAGCCGATCATGAAAACAGAGTTGACGTGACACCGCCCAGAATGAGCTCAGACCAAGTTACCCTCCAAGGCAGAACAGAGGAGCATCGGTAAGACTGTAAGGCTCCGTCAAGAGACTCGCAGAGCGCCGCGGCTAACAGGAGATAAACTGCTCACGGCTTAACAGCAGATCTCTTACTTCACAAATCTGGCCTCAAGTAGTAAAAATTAGCCATTTCTGAAGAGGGGAAAAAGCCCATGTAAAATCTCGTTGACACCACGGCTACTCTGACAATGGTAGCACCAGGATGCACTCTGGTGCTTGTTCCATCAACAGCGACTTAGTGGACAGACAGAGACCAAACTTTGGGCCAGAAAAACAAAAAAGAGCCTTTAGACCCAGAGCATGCACTTCAAGTGACAGAGCAGTTAAGAACCATAATAAATTCACGAGTACCCTTGAGCACTCCAGTTAAAGCGCCAAACTGGCATCCAGTTTCAGTTTTTTTTCCCTAATAAGTGTTGCTTTGCACCAATCCTCCTCTGTCTCATTCCGCATATATTTATTTATTTTGTTTATTTAGCTTCATTTGTAAATCTGCGAGTGCATCTGGCAGCCCTCGTTAGCCAGATGGACTTTTCCACACTTTGTCTTGGAAAAGAGCAGAAATCGCCCCTGAATGTCGACGTATGCACGACTGTCTCCACGTGGATCCTGTCCCGTGGGTCCATCAGACGTTCCCCGCGTGAGGATCCTGCACGTGCCGTCCTGATAATAAGTAAAATCCTCCACCGCGTGCCAGTTGTACGACATATACTCACCTTCACAGCTCTACACAGTTGGCTTTTCATGCAGCTTTGTATTCTATGTCTGCGCATCAGGCACATGTCGACACTGTACATCAAAGTTTATTATCATCATGGTTGCCAGCCCTCACACATCTGGCGTGACACGGTGACACATCAGACTCACACGCTCCGGCAAGAAATCTATGTTAATCCATTATAAACCTGAAACTATACATAGTTTTATGTAGTTTTATATATGAAGTTTTACATATAATATAGGGAGCGTTGGGGTAGTTTGCAAACCCTACAGACAATTTACAGGGCAATAAAACTGTTACATACATGTAAATACGTGTGCAGACTTGTCTGAAATTGAAAATCTCACTTCAGCCTACTGACCAAAGTTGGCATCCCTGCATATCACTACTGTAAATGTATATGTGTCTGTGAGTCACTCACAAGTTCTATTTAAAATGTGAGCCTGACGATACATTGATTTTAAGTCGTGTCGCAGATGGCGGTCTCTATGCCATGATATTGGTGCATCATCTGTAACGAAGTACCCAGTGCAGGGTGATGGTGAGGCAGGGGACACCCTAGACAGGATGCCAGTCCACCACATGCCAACACACACTCATATAAAGGCGTTTTTGAAAACACAAAGTCATCTGGACTGCAGGAGGAAATCGGGGTAAACCCGCACAGGAGAGCAGGTAACACAGATGCATCCAGGCACATAGATCCAGGGGTGACAATGGAGTGCAAGAGGCGTGAGGTTATGGTCCGACCTAGCCAGCCACCATAATGCCCTAAGTCTCTAACATTCATATAATTCCTGTTAAACCACAGCTAGTGTTGGCCATCTCTAAATCAGGATATGTATACTATTTCTGTATCTTCTAACTTTGGTTGGACTGGACCAATTTGTTAAAATAAACTAGTTACTGGCAGTATTCAACAAGCAGTTTTTAACATCGCCAGCAGGTTTTAACATCAGTATAACAATTAAATTTCTGCTGGAACAATATTACAGTAACACAGCACACAAGCACAAATGAATTTCGTGTGTTTCAGTGACATTTATTCTCATATCTTTGGAGTCTGATTATTATTTAAATTGGAGCAGGATCATATAAAATCTAGCAGCTGTTTTTAATACACTGCTGATAAAATCCCTCATTCCACATTCCTCCGCCTGCACTCACTCCATCCTTGGCTGAATCTGTCATGTCGCTCTGAGCCGCGAGGCTGTTATGCGCAGATATCGATGTTACAGTCCTTGGTCAGCACACGCCCTTCTCAGGCAGGGTTTACTGAACTGAAATGGCTTTTGTGGGGAGACATATTCGATTATAATGGGTGGGAGGGAGGTCCGCAGTTATGGGATATGTATGCAAGATGGATTAAGGCTTTTATGCAAGAAAATTTACTTTCAAAGTGGTTCTAAAAGGACACCTGCTA
>JAODKC010000130.1:19727232-19744942 GCA_026777985.1 Mormyrops attenuatus
CGGCGGCCCCCGCCGGGGCGCCGCCCCGCCCCCCCCCCCGGGGGGGGGGGGGGGGGGGGGGGGGCGATGGGGGGGGGCACTGAAGCCCTGGGGGGCGTGCAGACAAAGGCCACCCCGCTGGTTCAGAATCTGCGGGATTGTGACGGCCCCGCTCACCTCACCCAGTGCCCACCATCACATTGTGGGTTTGATGCTGGCTAGAGGATTCCCATGCAGCAGTTACCATTTGCATTTTAAAGGAATACACCCTGTCATCATTTGCCAGCCAAGCCACGTTGTCCCCTGCCTCGTACTCTGACCGCCCTGGGGGAGTCTGCAGCTTCACCATGGCCCTGCACTGGATAAGCGGTCATGGAAGATGGATGGATGTATGGATGGATGGTAAATGTTATACATTTGTCTGTTTTATAAACATAGCACCATGAAGAAAACAGTAAATAGGTAAACAAGATAATAGAATTGTTTGCCCTACATATCACTGCATTAAAACATTCACCTTTTTATTATTCAGTATATGGCCTGGCTACCATCTCCAAGCTGTTATAAGACGCACTGCTCCAAAGTGCCCTGCATGACCTCCACGGGCATTTTTGTTATGTTGGACCAGCAGTGGACCTGCCCAGGTTTCTCTGTGCCATCCCTGTGCCCTAGGACCGCCTAGGGAGGGGCTAGAGCTGCCCCCCCCCGCCCACAGGCACCCCAAAATGCACGTGTAAGGGTTTTTTTAGAATAAAGAACATTTGATATCTTTAACTTGATCAGGATCTTACATTAAAACCTATCATGTGGTACTTGCACAAGTTAAATGATGTATCTCATATTGTCATATTCGATGAATAAAGTTTCCACTTTTTG
The DNA here is from genome assembly GCA_026777985.1 of Mormyrops attenuatus. Classification (NCBI taxonomy): domain Eukaryota; kingdom Metazoa; phylum Chordata; class Actinopteri; order Osteoglossiformes; family Mormyridae; genus Mormyrops; species Mormyrops attenuatus. The sequence goes on from JAODKC010000130.1 coordinate 19,728,088, forward strand.
ATTTTGACATTTCATTGCCCATTCAGAACCCCCTATCCGAGCACCGTCTTCCTTGGTATCTTTCCGTTTTGTCTCACTCCCCCCTGATTGTTTAGTTGCACAATCATGCAGGCAGACGCATGCCACGCATGCCCCCCCACCGTCCCCATTCACCAGGTATTCAAGAGTCACCAGCAACGGCCCACCATGGGAGGGGCGGCAAAGCAAAAAGCGGAAGAGCGACGGGCCAAACAGCCGGACGCTTTCAACATTGATTCTGGCACCACTGTCCTCAGCACAAGCCACAAATACACCCTGAAATACCAGTACAGGTTCCAGAAAGTGAATGGGGCCACACCTCTGGGAAGACCTTAATAAAGGAATGATTATTCGCTGGACCCAGATGAAAGAATGATCATGCATGGTAACAACATCATGCTAAAGCTGAGGTAATACAGATAATTTCTGTGCATAGGAGAGTTCTACAAGAACATTGAGCCACCAGGCAGGAGGTACCATTTTGTGGAAGCAGAAATTAACTCGTGGGAGTTTTACTTACACAAAAATCTTCTGAGGGCAGAACGAAAGACCTACACATCTTAGGGACCAAGACATCTTATTGGTTTTTCCCGCCTCCTCTAGTTGCTTAGACCCATTTCCTCTACAATCTGATTGGTTATCTCTCTGCACCAACCATTTTTCATTCCCTCATTCCATTTTTGTATAAGTAAAACTTGTATGAGCCAGAAATTTCCAAGGGATTTTTTGAGCTAACCTATCTACTCATAAAGCAGTTAGTAAATGCTAACAAAAACAGTAACAAAGCACCATTTTCTTTCATGTGTACAGCACACTACTATAGCACGACTATTTGCGGGTTTCATGTATATTTGTTGTAGCAGTGGGTCATTTAGATATATGAAACGAATAATTTTTGTACTTCCTTGATACGTAAATGGACCAGTTATTGGTATATTTACTCAGACGCCTTCAGAGTTCGGTATTACTGAAATGATAAACACTGTCAAAAATAAAGCGATGTCTGCTACACTGCTTGCTGCAATAGATTTTCCTTGCTCACACGCATTTGAGAATAATTTCCTGAAACAGGGTTTAGTAGAGCCTCACAAGGTATACAAAACATGCTGATTTAGGGGGAACAGAAGCTGTATAAACGGATATATCAAAGTATTCAAAGATCTATGCCTGTTTCCTGCAGATTTGTAGTACAGTATAGGAAGATAAGAAACATGTTTTTATTTGATTTCAGGATCTTATCCAGGAAGACCTTATACAGCACCAGGGGCACATTCTCGTAGTCAGAGCCCCCTGAGCTATTTGAGTCAGACGCCTCTGTATGATTTTGCCTATAAAGAGTTGTTGACTGGGGGGCCCTTTTTGAGGCCCCTGCACAGCACACCTAAAGTGAGAATTTACACCTAAGGGGGGTGGTGAGCGACGAAGCACCGCGTTCTGAGCTGCCAGGCCTGGTCTATGCGGCGAACCGGCACCGCGTTCTGAGCTGCCGGGCCTGGTCTACGCGGCGAACCGGCACCGCGTTCTGAGCTGCCGGGCCTGGTCTACGCGGCGAACCGGCACCGCATTCTGAGCTGCCGGGCCTGGTCTATGCGGCGAACCAACATCTTCCCAAACAAATCAGGCAGACACCTGAAGTTGTACAAACCTTATTAAGTAAAGTAGTGTATTATCTAAATAGTTCTTGAAATTATTTATAGCTGTTAGGACATGCTTTTTTCAGTTACAGAATCACAAATACCTTTAAATTTCGTTTTAAATGGTAGAGTGTTGACAATTAGACACTGATAAATAGCTCTGATATTTCTTTTTTTGCTGTTACAATATGAATAAAATTCTTTATGTTGGTTGTGCACTGGCATGACATGTATAAATGTAATAGTTGAAAGGTACTAAAAATACCTAATTTTCTTCCCCTTCACAACACAGAACAGAAAAATAACAACATGAGAAGGAAACAGGAAAATGTTATGCACGTGCAAAACTAAAGGAGTAAACATAAAAGTCCAAGTAAGCTAAATTAAGCTTTTACTGGTTCAACATAAATATCAAGGCAGTTCACCTTCAGTTGGCGAGTTGATAAAATGTTCAAGTAAGCACTGTTGACATAATAATAAAATGTATATTTTGGAAATGCATGTTCACCGGTGCATTATAATTCTATCCTTTGTCCAAAGGCTGAAGGCTGAAGGTTTTACGGTGTATAAGACAGCAGCAAAGGTACAGAGAGGCAGCACAGGCAAATGGTGCTTGATTTTCGTATTTCATGTTTACAAAGCACCCCCAACCCCAAGACACCATTAAGATCCCACCCCAGTTTGACATCATGGCCACAGGGGACATCAGCGCCGCAAACACAATCCTCAGCAGGATTTTCCCGCATGAGTTGTTTCTCATGTGACCTGTGCGGCCCGCTGCCTTCATGTGACATCTCCCGCACAGGCTCGCCATCTGTCATTCCCTCCACATACTCTGGGGGCGCCAGTACTCACCTCTCTCCCTCCAGCTAAACGTTACAATCATAATGGAGATCAAAAGATCAAATTGCGAACCCTTCATCATCCAACACAGGATGGGTTTTTCACACATTATATTAAATGTGTCAAGAATATTTCTTTCTTACTCCCTTTCTCTCTCTCTCTCTCTCTCTCTATATATATATATATATATATACTGTATATGTATTATCGCTTGAATCTTACTTAAAACCTGCTGTTTCCAAGAAAATCATACAATGTTATTCAAGTTTATGACTACCCAGAATTCAGTGCATCAATGATTTGAATTAACCAACTATGAATAATTAAAATATAATAATCTGAGCAATAATTTGAGAGAAATTTTTACTTAGAATGGCCATAAAAAACACTTTATTACTTCGTCGCTTAATGGAAATCAATATTTTAACCATCGCCGACCACATCCAGATATGAGTTTTTAGGTGACCGTTGAAGTGTCTCTCAAAGTGATGTTATCCAGAGGTGGGTAATTCAGGGTGAAGGTCCAGACTAACATTTTGTTTCAGTCAACCAGTTCAGTATAAATACTCACTGGCACAGAATATTCAACTGGGTGGTTGAAACAAAATCTTGGTCTGGACTTTTATTCTCTGGACCTGATCTACCCACCTGTGATGCTGTCTAATAAATAAATAAAAAATAACTTAAAAATGTGCGATCGAAGACCTTGTCTGAGTTGGCCTGTTGTGTGAGGGCAGGCTGAGGAGAAGTGCAAGGACGGGTACCTTAAAGAGGCGCAGGATGTTGGCCACCATGATGGAGACGGAGCTTGCGGAGGCCCCAATGACGCCCACCACGCGCTCGGGCTTGGCAATGATGGGCGGGCCACCGCCCAGGCACTTGACGTCGGTGCCGTCCCTCTCGATGAGTGCCTGCACAAAGGTGAGCGACTGCTCCAGGGCGTGCGTGTCCCGCGAGCACGTGTCCAGGATGCGGGCACCCAGAGTGATGTTAGGCAACAGCGCATTATCATTGTTGATGCGGTCCAGTGCAAACAGCATGGCCTCTAGCCGATGAATGCCCTTCTCCTTCTTGAGCTCACCGCACGCCTTGCCACCGGTTCCGCGTGCGTGCACCGGGAAGAGCCCCCCCAACGAAATGTCCCCGTCGATGCGGATGGAGTTCAGGTGTGTGTGCCCAGGGCCCTTAGCTTTTCCCGCCAACGCGTCCGACAGCAAGCAGAGAGCCAGCAGGGCTAGGCCCGGCCCCGCGCCCAGCGCCCATGAGCGACACATGGCGGCCACCACCCGATTCACATCCAACTTTTAATCCTTTTTAGCCGGGAAGGAAAGGGGAGGGGAATAAAAACTGTCTGATGTGTTAATTTCAGAGTTTCTCAGAAGAACAAAGACTGCCGTATTCCTCCCGCATGCTCTGATATGAAACGCACGAGTTAAAATTTGAATGACTTTCTTTTTCCTTCTGTCTTCTTCTTCCTCTTGGTAAATCCACTCACTCCTCTGCGCCCCCCCCAGCTCTCGGAACGTGGGCCACCCCCCACCGCCGCCGCCTCACTGCCGAGCCGGGGCCCCGTCCTCTGATTGGCTGCCCAGGAAGCATCAAAGGCAGATGAACGAGTAACTTTGTTTTGTTTTGTTTTTTCTGCTCCCCTCACTTGGGAAGATGACAGCAGCTCGTGTTGGTCCCCAAGTTCCCTCTGGGGGAGGAGGACAGGAAGGCGACACGTGGAAAAACCGCTCCTGAAAGATAAAAAGAAAGTCTGATGAGATGAAGTGTTCCACACCGTTTCACCCCCTGGTTCCCCAGCGTGGTCCTTCACGGGACGTAACCGCCGACTCCCACACGTCTCCTAGCGATGGTGAGATTTTAAAAGTCTGCGATTTAGCCAGTATGACGTTGTGCAGTGACGCCACGCCTGCACTGCCAGGCTCTGGCTGCCCCTGAGCCCGCGGGTGACGTGGGCACGCCACTGTCTCATGCCTGGGCAAATCTGCAGACAGCATGGGGCCCCATGGGGACAGGAACGTCAACATAAACTTGGGATAATGCCATAATAAAGTGGCATGGGGGCTCACTGAGCACCACCTTTGCTTCACACACCATGAAATTGGCGTGTCTCCTCCGTGTTTACATATATCTGACCCCCACAGTGGTTTAAACAAGGGCCCGAACTACACAGCTGGGCTAATTTCCCCCTGCTGTGTGAGGATGTGCTCCGTGACAAACCAGCATCCCCGTTAGGTGCTGAGATTCACATTTTACCCATGGGCAACCAGGCTCCCCCATGGGTAACCAGGCTCCTCAGCAAAAGCTAATTGCACACAGAATCCTGTCACAATTAACAGGCACTATATTCCCCCGGCTCTGCCTTCAGTGCACATGTAAATGCTAAGTGTTTGTTTGTCTACTGCTGCCTTTCCCTGTCATCTTTTATTCGTTGACAGCTGCTCTATATATTGTTGTATTTATTTAACTCTATCATCCATATGAAGCACACAGGTACAACTTTCATTATACTGTACACACCGGATAATAAAAGAGCCTTAAACCTTGAATCCTGCCCTGTGCATTCTGGGATACTCTCTAAGCTCAGCACAACTGTGAACTGGAAAAGCAGTTCTGGAAAACAGATGGATAAAATCAGGTTATGTGCAAAACATGCTGTGTGTTTCCCAGTTTTGTCAAAGAAAATGAATTTCTGTTAAGCTGTAACCTATTCACTTAACTTTTTGATGTGATTGTCTCCTGCGGTAACTATAGTGTAAAAAACAGGAGACCGATAGAGGGATATAGTCTACTGCACAGAGCCAAGGGATCGGCTAATAAATAATTAGCAGGAGTGATTAATCATTGGTGAGCTCATAGTGATGGTGAGCAAAGCTTCCCAGGGAGTCTAAAGTTTGGTTCCAGTTGTGCTCGTTGCTTTTCTGTGCTGGTGGAATCAATCGCTTTATAGAGCGTGAAAGACATGCGAATTCATCATGGCTGTGTGGGAATCCGCCCACCCCTCTGGTTTTAGGTTTTACAGACCAAAGGTTTTTTTTGTGAGACACTCCTCCCCACTCGTAGTGCAGGAAGAGGGGGAGGCGGGCGCACGGAGGATGGGACAATGCCTCCGCTCAGCTTGCAGGTGCCAGAAGGTGCTGGAATAGCCCAGAAGACTAACAGCAGCCACCCATCATGCGCGAAAATAACAAAGACCCAGGTCTTCCCCCCCTGCACCCTGTCTCCACATCAGGGGACTTCAAAGCCTATGTGGTGTGTTCTCAGTGGGTAACACCCCCCCTCCCACACACACACACACACACACACACACACAAACCGGGTATAATTCTGCTGATTAGCAGTGCTGGAATGAACAGGAGATATATTGTGAGAAACCTGCCCCCCTCGAAAAAAAAAATGGTCAACCTCTTGGCAGCACCAACTACTCTCCCCCCCCAGCAGTTACAGACATCAAAGCGGATGACCTCCCCATGGGTGACAATGAAATGGTAATGATCATATTAGAGGGTGGGGGGGTTCTTTCTTTTGAGAGGTTCTCCTGATTCATGCCAAACACCCTGACTCTCTACCTACAGGACACACCTCCCTACATTTGTGGCCACCTCACCTCATAGGTTTCACATGGTTAAACGTGACCAGAGAGACGCCCATCACAAGTGGGCAGGGCTCCACGATCATTGGTACCGTGATATTTCTGGCATTCATTCATCATCAAGCAGAGATTGCTGTTCCAGCTAAAACCACATGATCAGTCACACACAATCACACCTGTATGTGCCTGTGAGCTGGCAAGAGCTGCCTAACTCTCCATTATGCCCGTGGTGAGGTGAAGAACACTCTGGCATAAGTGGAATACCTGGGTGTTTTCCGGGCTTGAGGATGTGAGGCACGCATGCTTGTGTATGCAATACCCAGTGCACCTTCTGAAATCTTCTGCATGACGTGACAGCGTAGTAAACATGGGTCACTTCCCATAATTCTCTGCAGTAAATGTAGTGAGGGCTAAGTACTAAGAGAATGGTTTTGAGAGGGGTTTCCGCACATCACGGGGAAATTGCTCTCGATGGACCCTCGCAAAGACGTGAGATTGCAAAGTGGAGAACACACTCGCACATGCGAAACAAGCATTTCTTCATTAAAACATACATCCATAACATGGAAAGAAGCAGACTGTGATTAGGCTACTCATCATCACCAGTGTGTAGTAGTCAAGGCAGAATGAAAACCATTTTTAGTTTCTTTAACTGATTCCATTATGTAACGCTACCCTGCAGAAAGCAAAGTTTCCATCCAAAGGCACTGGCCCTTGCTCAAATCCGATTGGTCCCCAGAGTGCCCCCCCCGCCCCTTTCATGCAACAATTCAAAACATATCATTGGCTAATGATAAGGCCGGCCCCTCTGCATGAATTATGTTCACTCTTATCTCCCTGGACGCATGGAACTTCGGAATGGCCTTTGTGACCTTTGAACCATGCTCAGTCATTTTCATAATGTAACAATTTTATGCTCTTCAAAGTCAAAGATGTCAAGTTCATTGTATTTTTAAATCTTTCTCTGGCATTTTTATGGGGTCAAGACCTATTAGTTTGCTCATTTTCTTGGTAATTAAGGAAGTAACCGTTTATTTATTCTTACCACACACTTCAGCATTGTAAAGCTGTAATTTTTTATGAATTCATACATTATGAGTGTGTGGAGTGATTTAATTAGCCTTAAAGAAATTAATAAATATTTAGCTCTGTTTTTGAGTTGGTTCCACGTTAATTGAAATTCCGCCGGCATGTCGCATCTCGACACTTCCTTTTAGGGCTGGCGGGTGAGGCATTAACGAGCAGCTCGTTAAAGGCAAGATGTTAATTGAATTAGACTCCACAAAGAAGGTGTTGCTCGGATTATGCCTCCTGCATCTTTCCAGGTACCTACTGAGGGATGGCGTGCAGGTCAGGCACAGCCCTCTTCAAATCAGTGACAGGGTGCATGCGGAAAAGACAAAAATGAGGCTAGACTGGTTTTAAATTTAGTGGATTTTCTCCCGGGATGCAGGCCGCTGGTGCACTTCAGTAGTTTATGATTACCAGTATGACAGGGTACTGGGGTTATCACCAGTTGGCCCCCTCAAGCTACCCTGCCCACCCCCAGCCGCTTCCCTGCCCCCAGCTGACAACTTTTACCATAGCCACCCCCTTATTTCGATATTCAGGTGACAGCATGACTTGCCCCCATGAAAATCTTGGATCCCGCCATCAGATCTGTCCCGGCACTGACCCAGCACCCCAGAACACATCCTAGTGCCCAGTGGCCAAGTTCGAATCTTCGCTGTAACCCACGACACACCCGATTGGGGCTCCCGGTTCTTCCCCTTTGTCCTGACAGTAGAAGACGAGCCGTCAGTCCTCACACCTCCTCACCGCCTTGCCAAAGCCGTCTCCATCACCATTCCCAAACGAAGCCACTCTGGTCATGTGACTACAGCAGCACGTATAGCAGAAATGGTGTGATGATGTGTAGTTATGCTCTCGAGAGGACAAATCCTGCGATTGTCGCCACGCAGCTCAGCTCTTCGCCCATCACGCACTCCGCATACTCAGCCATGGGCAAACGCAAGCCCCCCCCCACCTCTGTCCGCCCCGTCGACAATTATCCCGCGTCACGCGCGATACTCGACGGTGACTCACTCGCATACGTGCACGCCCCACACGCGCCCATGCGCTCCTGCTGACAGGAAAGACAAAAGCGAGAGAGAAAGAGAGGAGGAGGAGGAGGAGGAAGGCAAGCCATAGCAACCACCTCTCACACAAGGGCGTCCCAAACCCGGTTTACCCTGCTGACCACTTAAGGGGACATCCCGTTCCCATAAGTGCACGTGCAAGACAAAGTGTGGATAGATGAGACGCTTTCAGGACTGAATGAAGCATTCTACACATTTGACAGGACCCTCATCACCGTGAGACATGATTATGAGTAATTTTTCACCGCTACTCGTGACACACAGTTCTGCCTGAAAAAATAAATGCACCGTGCCACTAGGCAATTGTACACACTCAACGTGTATCATTTACACAACCCAGTCAGTAACTCTGAGCTAGCACTGGCACAATCATTTCTTGTTCTAAGTATTCGCCAGGTACAAAAAGGAATGAAATGGATGGAAGGATGAATGCCCCAGTAACCAAACTGGATTTGGACTTTGAGTTGGCATCGTATCAAGGGCTACATGTTCCCAGCCACTTTGTGCGCTTCCATTCGTCATCCCCAATCGGACTTGCAGCACCGAGTTTCCCAAACCGCAATCATTTATTGTGTCTCAGAGAAACCATGCCCCACTCTTCAGGACCCCCTGAGGAAACGCATCTCATCATATTGAGGAACAAAAAGAATGATCAGCGAGAACTCAACAGCAAGAACCACCGAGCCGGTGTCGCCGACGCCCCGCTTGCCTTACAGCTCAGGAGCTGAGGGTCCATCTCAGGTTCTTCCCACCCGGCTTCCCAGGTAACAAAGCAGACAGGCTCAGACGCCCATGTAGGTCACCTACCAAATTGCTCACAAGGCTGTGCCAATAGAGGTGCCCACAGGCGGAGCAAAGGGCCAAGCTCAGTCGCAGCCTCTGGGGGGGCTCTCGATAGGATGGCATCCCTCTGCGGTCCAGCTCCCCTAAGCAGCCGAGGGCTGGATGGCCGACCCCGCAAGCGTCACACCCTGAGAAAAGGCACCTTAGTCACATCAGAGCTCTGACAGCCCCCTCCCCTTAGCCTTTCCAGTGCCATTTCTTCCTGTCTCCAGGCAGAGAAGCACAGTACAGGGATGGGGAGGGAGGGGGGGTGATGTTTTAACTGGTCTTCTTCCACTGCTGCTCTCCTGCTGACCAATACAGAGGCAACACACAGCATGGGCACAAAATGAAGGGGGATACCATGTAGGGGCCTCCCAAACATCCTGCATTTCACATTTTCCTGCTAGCACTCCCATCCAAAACAACTTCATTTCCCTAGTCTTTTACCCACCTGCTTATTTTACATAATAATCAGCATTTCAGGTTAAGCCCATCACTCAAGGCTAAGAGAACATGAGCCTGCAGTTTCGAGGCCAGATCCTTAACCGCTACGCCATCTGCTGTTCCATCTGGTGTCTTGCTTAATGGAAAATAATTACCGCAATAACAGGCATGTAATTGCTCTGCTTATCTAGCGTGAGCGTGTTTGTGTACTGTCACTCGTGACCCGTGGCTGCCTCTCTGACAACGATAAACTTCACAGACGAGATGATATGCCCACAGGCTTTCGGGAGGCCGTCATTCAGCTGGCCGTGACGCTGTTATCCGACACGGATATCTGGCATGCACCTATTTTCTTTTCTGATCCGTGACTTGCGTACTGAAATCTCCTGAACGGTTTACTCGAACGAAGAGGATTTTGGGCGATTTGAGACATTTAACCCACCAACAGCAGGCCATCGATAACCCAGCTTTCTGTGACGTGGCTTCTAACATCGTTAAATGGTTTCTGGTAGATCCAAAATTACACACAGATCCTGCGACGCTGCCTCCCAGTTAAAATAACCAGAACGACTCATATTTCCATAAGCTGCAAGGGTGTTTAGAAAATCTAGAAGTACAAATATTTTCCAGCTCTTACTGAAAACCTTCTGAGTATTTTTGCAGAACAGACTGTTCTGACCACAAATTAAGAATGCCCAGCTTATGGACAACTCATACTTATGAACAGATTGCCATATCTGTTCATACCTATCAAACCTATCGTATGAAAAATCCGGGGTAAATACAATGGTTCATAATATTGAATGTACACAATACTCGGTGACTCTCCTGAAAACATTGCTGGCTTCAGCAGTTTGTCGGCTCAAGGTACAGTACAGTGTAGTACTCTATGTAGTTACTTTTATTACTGCTGTATTATTTTACTTTATTGTTATTACTCTAAGTACTCTATTGTTCTTGTTCCAGCTTCCCTACAATTTCAACTTAAAGACAGTCTCATTCGTAACCTGGGGGCTGCCTATACTGTGAATTCATGTAGGCTTCTTCCCATTCATTACTACATCCATTCAATGCATTCTAGATACTGAGTTACGCAGCATATTTAAGGAAACAGTAGTTCATTGTGGTATTTAAAATATAAAACAGAAGCTGTGAAAATTTCAGACGGGAGCATAATGAAGGTTGGAAAGGAAACTTGTCAGGTGATGGGTGATAATGTGATCAACAGAGTCGGGTCAGAACTCCAGGCCCTGAGTGCAAATTAAACTGGCTGCAGTGTGCAGCCTCAATCAATATCATTTAGCTAGTGGAAAAATGCATGACTTATAAAGGCATAGAGATGTCCAGTACATGGCTGCGTTCTGAAACTATGCAAAATATCCTTGTCATTGTTACTTGCGTTGTCATCCTGGCTATTGCTGCAGCACACTGGAAAACCCCGGTTTGTTTCCTGCTACACCAATGACTCCATTTATGTCCTCCAGAGCAAACTACACATATGGCTCATCCTCATTGACTGGGAGTGCCGCAAGGTCCAGTATTAAGCACACTGCATCCAGTATTAGGCACACTGCATCTCCTACAACAATCAAAGCTCCTTAGTCGAACTGTGCTTTTCAAATATTTAGGTAGCACACCTGACGACAGACTCTCCTTCCCCGGACCAAAACGTTTTTTTAATGGAATACTTTGGTGAAGACTAAAGGTGATCCTACATGTACATCAATGCAACTCCCCACCAGCAAGGCTGACTGAATTCTCCACTTAATTTGAACTATATATTATAATATATGCCTTCTTCTCTCTGCACTGCTCTTCCCTACTCACAGAGGACTACTGGCAACTAACATCCATTTCACAGCCCTAGTCCGTTTTCGTCCATCACCGTTATACCCCCCTTCACTGGGCAGCCACAGGGACTGTATAACATAAATAAGTTGTTGTGATGTAATTTTGCTCATTGTTCACATCTGTAGCCCAGGGTTTGCATTTTTCTCTGTCAGTTGACTGAACAAAGAGTGCTGTCACAATACGGGGATGCTACAGATGGTCTTCCCAGGGCCCAGGACCTCCCCCTGGCAGAGTTCCCCGCATGGATGAGTGGACTCTCAGCACACGCTTCGCCTTCACGGTGGCAGGTCAGCACTGGAGGGCGGCTAACCTTCTGGCTGGTGATGGGTGCCAGGGGGACGCAAAGGCAGGGCCCCCTCCAGGCACTGTGGGTTTTTCCCCAATCGAGCCATACCTGGCAGAGGCTGCTGGGTCAAAACAAACTGCCCTGACACAAAGCTGCCTCACCAACACCACTGACTACTGAGACCTCCATTATTTACCAGAAGCCTTCCACCGACCGTCTTACACCATTACATTACCAGGTAGCTTCACCCGCATCTGTGAGTTATTTGCTTCTTCTTTGGATGCTCTTGACCCGAAGAAATTTTATTTAGCCAGTCGCCACTCCCAGTGCCACCTTTATGTAGAGGCTGACACAGAAGAAGCGATTCCGGTTGAGTGTCTCGCTCAAGGATGCAGGTGCAATCATCCTTCCGGGACATTCTGTCACAAATCCATTACCAAAACTGCCAAGGTGCACTGTGCCCTGCAATGGTGTTTACTGGAGTGACTGTGCAGTGTGTGTGTGTTTGTGGGGGGGTTCTCTCCGTTGCAGGCACATATATATTTCACCATATGCTCCAACTCAGCCGTATGATGCACTGCCAACATACACTCCACACATTTGCTTACGTGTTGATCTTGGTGCAACTAAGATCTCTCTGCCTAAAATTAAATAAGCCGCCCAATCAATTTACCTCATATAATTTATCTCTGACACCCAGAAGATTGTCTTAAATGTGCAACAAGATACATGGAATGAATGACATTTTGGCACAAAACTCAGGTATCATCTTTCCAAAAAGAAACAGCCAGAGACCATGTTTGGAGTAGACTCTCCTCTCAGAACCAAGAATCTTACCAATAGGTCTTATCTTGTTAGTCAACCCTAGCCAAAGTCAATAAGGAATCTAACACATTCCCCAGTGTCAAGCCATGGAGGAGCCCAAACAGCAATGCAACTTAATGACTTCATAGCCTCCTTTCTCTCTTCTCCCCTGTATCTTCAGGTAGACCAGGGAACCCTGGGATAGACCATCTCAAAATTTTTCTCTAGCTCCCTTTTTGACAAATGCAGTCAGGTGTGACCCTTTCATGGCAGCTGGTGTCCAGTTGTGTGTTCTGAGCTTGTATCCTCTCCATATGGCCTTCTGAGTTTCCATCCATGGTCCAAAGACATATAGTTCAGGTAGATGGGTGTCTCTGAATTGCCCATAGCTTGTACTTGGGTGTCCCACCCCCTGCCTTGAGCCCAGTGCTTGCTGGGAAAGGCTGCAGGCTCTCCATAACCTTGCATTGGGTAAGTAGTCATGGAAAATGGATGGATGCAAAGCTTTACTGCACATTTTGCGAGCAGAGGCATGTGAAATCCACCACTACAAACATCAAATGGGTGAAATTCATCCGCTCAGATGAGGCGTGACCCATACCAATTACCCAGAGTTAACTACAGCAATAACAAACGATGATAATTACACTGATCCTCATTTGTTTTGTTGATACAAAATCTATCGCAGCAACCATCCCAAGAACATTGATTTAACATTTGAATAAATGCATAAATCTAATTTAATCATTAATTGCTTTTGTTTATAAAAACAGTCAACTGGAACAAATATATGCTTTTTCTGTAATATTCAAAAACTCACAAAGACGACATAGATCAATATAACTATCCAAGCGTGTTGTTTGGGATGTTTATTGGAAATTCAATGTGCAATATGACATTCTGCGACTCCTCCTTCAAAATGTACAAATTTCATTATTTGTTAAGTGCAATGCCAACATATATAAATGTAGGGAGGCACTTCTAAGCATTTGCTACACACAAGACTTGCCTAGCATGTTTCTGGCTGATATTTCATAACCGCTAACCCAGTAGAGTCACGATGAGCCTGGAGCCAATCCCTGGAATCACAGGACATAAGGCAGGGGACACCCTAGATAGGATGCCAGTCCATCACAGACCACAAACACTCACGCACTAAGGGCAGCTTAGAAACACCAGCTCACCTAACCACGTTTTTTTGGCTGCTGCAGGAAACCTGTACAACACAGCAAGGACAAACTCTACAGACACATGAGCATATTTCCCCCAATCCTGGAGATGTGAGGTGGCAGAGATATGCACTGAGCCAACATGCCGCCCACTAGTACAATCAGCCTGAAAAAATATACTTGCTGAAAGTCATCGAAGCACAATGTCACCTTGCATACCAACCCAAAACTAGCAGGTCAAACTTCAGCCTATCGTGCTGACTAGGACTTCTCTTTCCCATAATCCCTCATCTCCCTGCTGCTATTATGTTGACGTTGCGGTAGTGCAAACTGCAGCCAAAATGTGAATGTCAAAGGCTGGGAAACACTCTTTAAAAATCATTCCCCTGATCTAAACAAATCCATCTTCTAAAAACATGGGGCAATAAATAAATAAATAAGTTAAAACCATTGTGCTGTGAAACCCCAAACAAGCAAGTGAACAATATGTCTCCCACACTCCCCCTGCAAAGAGACAATGACCTATTTTACTGCACAGTTCTACACTGAGGTAAATGCGTGTGTAAAGCACTGCAAGGCAATGTAATGGTCTCCACAAGATTTATTCTTCATCTCCATAGAAAATTTCTGAAAATCAAACGGACTCTTAGCCAAGTCAAGGACCATATCTTATAATTTGTCCTCCAAACTCCTTCTATTCTACATCCTTTCAAATCTTCAGGGTTAGCCTTAAGAAGAACCTAACATAGTTGCTCCACCTTTCCCCACACTCCTGCTATAAGAGGGGCTGGGCTAGTTCAGCGTGGGGGGGGGGGACAAAATCAAGCTTGATTCCATGGAAAACCTATAAATTGTATCAACCAAGACTCAGGAATCGACATCCCCCAAAGTTGGACGATGTATCCTGGGGGAAGTTTCGGAGAAGGATACACTGGGTTTGGAAAGGCGCATAATCCACAGAAGTTTAATTGCACAAAACGGGTGTGCAACACATATAAGGACGTGGTGTGACTTAAAAGAGGTAGACAGGAAAGGGCTCAGTGATGCGGAGCACTACTGGAGTGCTGAGTGACTGCCCCACTTGAGAAAAGCTGTGGGAACCATGCCGATTTCTCCTTATTTGCTCCGGTGTGTGATTCCCACCGTCACATTGTTCCGGAAGTGCTTTGATTCCTCCGCGCACCCTAAAATGACAGAGGTGCCATTTGTCTTCACAAAAGGGGACTTTTGTGACAGCTACACGGGAGAACTGCTCAAATTCACCATCAAAAGTGTTTTATTTAATTTTCTTTTTTTACTGAAATAGTTCCAGGTCTGGTGCAAAAAATACCTCGGATGCCTGACTGCAACAGAATATTCCACAGAAATTCATCATCTATCTTTCTGTCAGGCATCTTTTATTTAATTTTATTTCATTTATTAATTTTATTATTATGAATAAAACAGCAGCAGCCATGGTCGAACAAATGAGCCTGCAGACACGGAGCTTCTCTCGACCTGAGCGGCCATGCCCCCTCATCCCCCCTGCCTGCAGGTGGCAGCATCCCTTTGCCTCTAATTCTTCAGTGCTCCGAACAGATACACGGCGAGCAGCCAGCAAGGCCGCACTCATCCCAGCGCCTCGGCATGGGGTCATTACCCCGGATGCGCTTAGGCTCTGATAATCTCTGGGCTTTTTTAACAAAGACCTGAAGACGGCCAGAATCAAGCAAGAAGAAAGTGCTGACTGCCCTCTCTGCTCTTCCCAAAAGGGTCATTTCATTGGCTTCCTCTTTTTTACCCCCCATAACCAAAGGGGCATTTTATATTATATAAAGAAAAAAAACAGAGAACAGGACAGCCAGAAAACAGTGCTTGCACCTGGCTGAACGTTTGCTCATTTCCTTACCTTCATAATAAACGGCTACAATCGCTGTATTGGCACAAAGGTCAAACTTGGTACAATGTCTGCTCACTTCATACTGTACCACCATCCATAAAGTCTTAAATATCCAAGGTAGGGTCATTGTGAGTAGCATAGGAAGCGCAGCACACAAACACAGAGTATGGGTACAAAACCACATGCTTTAAGACTGCAGGAAATTAACTCATACAAATGTGAAAATATGCAAATTCAAACAGGACCACCAATGAAAGAGAGCTGCCCACTGATCCATGGCCCCTCCCCCTCACACTGACAGAACCATCAATGGGTATCAAGCCCCCAATCAGAGAGCTGCCCACTGATCCATGGCCCCTCCCCCTCACACCGACAAAACCTTCAATGGGTATCAAGTCTCCAATCAGAAAGCTGCCCACTGATCCAAGGCCCCTCCCCCTCACACTGACAGAACCTTCAATTGGTATCAAGCCCTCAATCAGAGAGCAGCCCACTGATCCAAGGCCCCTCCCCTTTAGACTGACATCACCTTCTATTCACTTACACTCTGCACAGCTTAACTTTGAGGGATTATTCAGCGGCTAACCATGAAGACGACACGTTTGGTCACTCTCAAAAAAGGAACTGTGCCGCGCCCCATGCAGAGCTGCTCTCCGTGGTGGACCAAGGGGTGGATGAAATTATCTCCAGGCTGTGATGAAACGAAGAGAAGGTGCTCTTTTCAGCTGAGAGTCTGATGTCGTGTTTAGCCCTGCTTTCACACCACGGCCATACTGTCCCACCTTCAGGCCCACAACACTATCTACTCTTCTTCCGTGGATGATTCAGAAGTTTGTCACCTGACTGAGAAACATGAGGGGGGGGGGAGTGATTTCTTATAAAATATAACTTTTAGGTTGATGCTAATAACCCATCCTGTACAGCTGAGTTCTTCTGCAACCCAGTGACATATAAACAGAAGCTTGCTGTACGACGATTTAATGAGACCTTCATCAAGGGGGGCCAAGTAAGCATCTGTCATCTGCCCAGTCAAGATCATAAACTGTGGATCTCCAATGGGGTGTGGGGGGGGTAAAGACCTAACCTGTGGGGGTCCTTAATAAGTGTTTGTGAGTTTGCAAAGACCTTCATGGAGAAAAAGGTAACTGATATACACACGTGTGAACGGCTCCCGGGGAGGGTTACAGACACACAGAAACGGAAAGTATCGGATCATGTGGGCCGTGGCTCAGGTTTGGCATCACGTTTACTGGTAGAGGAGAAAACACACACATGTGCGTGCACGCACGCACACACACACACACACACACACACACACACACAGACACACACACACACACACACACACACACACACACACACACAC
>JAODKC010000130.1:19776628-19792751 GCA_026777985.1 Mormyrops attenuatus
CCTTGCTTTCTGGATCCCCCCCTTCCCCCCACCCGGCCTGTGTTACAACCTCATTTTGCAGTAACCAAAAAAACCCTGATCCAACAAATAAGGTTACAGCATTCCCCTTCCTAGGCGCAGTACAGGAAATTGCAGGCCTGCTTTAAACGCAGAGATGTCTCCTTCACAAACCCAGCTTCTCAGGTGCACTTCTAAACTGGAGAGTAATCAGTAGGTCATTGCTGAGAAGCTTCGCTGAAGCACTGAGCTCTTCTAAAAGGAGCTCTTGCTGACTGCAAAAAAGTCCCTTTTAGAAGACAGTTTCAGCTATTTATCTAAAAGCTATCCACTTAAGGAGTGGAATCTCCTAATATTTTTTTTCTCTGCCATAAACAAGCTGCCAACTTTCTACTATAGTAATCTAACTTCTTTAAGTTTTTTTTTTTTTTTGAGATTTTACACCAACAGCTACAATGGTTCTGCTTACACAGGTACCATCACAAAGGTAATAAATCAACTTTGCTCCTGCCAGTGCCTCCTTCTGTGCTGTGACCTTTCCCAGCATATCAAGAGTTGTACCTGAGACTGCACCCATCTTTCAACCACTTTTCCAGTACAGGGCTATGCTGAGTCTGTCCCAGGGAGTGCAGAGCAGGGGAACACCCTGAATGGGACACCAGTCCATCACAGGATGGAGACATTGATTCACCTGCTTGGTCACTGGACTGCACTGGGGAATCGGAGCTGCTCCGCACACAGAGTAGGGGCACAGTTTGAACCCCTGACTTTGAAAATACAAGGCAGCATTACTTCCCACTGCGCCACCATGCCTCCCATCGATCATACTCTATGGCTGTGTGACTATTTAACTACAGGACACACCATGATCTAGTACTGCCATTTTTTATGCACTGGCTGAGCAAGCCGCATAATTACTTACACAATACAACCTGCAAAACGAAGTTTTCAGGTAGTTCCCTTTTGTTTAATCCATCTTCCTTAGTTGTACTGTGCTATCGGTAACTCCTCATAGCAGTCAAATAATAATAATAATCTTACATCCTCCTATTACCATCGTTATCATTATTGAGTGCAGGTACCATTAGGGATCAAAGGAAAATCAGCTAATAGCATGCAGCTAATCTATTGTGATCTGAATTTATCGCACTTACATCTTGGCAGTACCTAAGTGGGTCAAGGTGTGTGATGTGCATCTCCCTCGAATATGTCTAGGCACAAACTGCAGGAAAATCTAGATATATATTTACATAATTTTTAATCAACCTCCAGACTATTTCTCAATAATTTGTACGGCATGGGTAAGCCTGGTGCATGTAAATAACTCATTTGTAGGCAACTGTCAATTGATTTACTTGGCCATTTAAAGCATTTCATTGCACTGCCAAAAAGGAAAGAGAAATCTCTGTTTTATACAATGGATACATAAAAAATACAAGTCAAAATATCTGTAGTTGACAGGATCCCAAAAGGCACGAGGGAATATAATGAACCAACCACATGTGCTGTCCACGATTATTCGTATTTAATCCAAATGAATAGATTGCTGATAGGGTAATAACCACAGCCCATGGATGTAATGAAACAGCCATTTTCCAGCAGCACAAATCAAGTTAAGTTCCATTCCCTTTGAGCTTGCGATCATTTACCATGGGGTCAAATTTTATCATACCTTATTTAAGTGAACAGTTAAAAGACCCTTGTGATTTGTTTTCTAATCTTGCTGCTAATCCGCTTGCATTACCAAAGCTGCCAAAAAGCCATTTTCTGGGCCCTGACACATGGTCACCAGGCCAAAATGAATAAACAGACCAGAAACATGGAACGTGAACTTCGGCTGAAGGCTTCCTCCATTTACAGAACCAGATTAAACATAGAGGCTTTAATAAAATTTAATTGAATTTAAATTCAGTGCAGCTATAAATGTCATTCAGGCACAGGACTCCCAGCTAAACCAGTGTTTCCCAATCCAGGCCTTGGGGGCCCCCAGCCGGTCCACATTTTTGCTCTCTCCCAGCTCCCTGCCAGCCGTTCCACATTTTTGCTCCCTGCCAGCTGTTCCACATTTTTGCTCCCTCCCAGCTCCCTGCCAGACAGTCCACATTTTTGCTCCCTCCCAGATCCCTGTCAGAGTGTCCACATTTTTGCTCCCTGGGAGGGAGCAAAAACGTGGACTGTCTGGGGGCCCCTGAGGACCGGATTGGGAAAAACTCCTTTAGCCTGCTTTCTCAGAGTGACATCCCAGTTTTCCCATATCTGAATTATATGTAACAACAGCAGAATCTGTGTAGCTCTTTGCAATGTATTATCACACATCAAGAACTCACCAAGCAAACACAACACTCAGAATTAAAGTTAGAATTAGTTGCAGCTGAATTAGGGCCACTGGTGCCAGGTGCCAAATGGGAAATCTGATTCTAAACCTTTAGCATTAGCCGTTTGGGGGATCTTAGATCCGACATCCTGACCAAGATATTTGTAGGTTAAATTGAAACACAGATTTGCAGGTATGGCACCCACTGTCAAGGGTGTACACAGGGGGTGGGCCACAGGGCTGCTGGCCCAAACTCAAAGCGGATTGGCTTCTGAAGTGCCCTGTCAATCACCACTTCAAAACATATCATTGGTTGGCCCCTCTCTATGTATTATGGCCAATCTTATTCTCCTCCCCACCACCTTAAAACATCTTAGAATCTCCCCTGAACACAGTCGTTCACCAGTTACCTCTGCTTGTGCGTGTGCAGCACAGGGACACTTACATGATGCACACTGGGTACAGCTCACTTCTTGGGGACCATGCTGAGCAGAGATGGTATCTCCATATGGCGTAACTCTGATCTAGCTGGATGGTTCCTGGTCTCAGAAACATCAGCAGTGTTCTTGCACTTTCTACCCCTTGCAGAGGCTAAATGCAAAATTTACATGAGCGTGGCGAACGCGCTAATCTGATCTGAGGCCTCCCACACAGACCATTCAGACCCAATGGCTTTCCCTCATTAAGATAAAACTGCTTATGTTGGCCGTTGCCTCCTTGATTGAGTTTATAGATTTTTATCACCCTTATCGAGTTTATCAGGCTGCTTTTTCAGTAGCAGGTTAAGGGTTTATTAAATTTTCAGTCCACAGGACACTATAAAATCTTTTTTGTGCTCTTTTTGCAACTTAATATTAATATGAATCTCCTACCCCAAGTTTGCATTTTAATTGTGGTTGTAAACCAAGTTAATGTGAGAAATATTTTTCCTAAATCAATTTTTCTGTACCTTTGCATGCTAGTGCTTTAGACTGCTAGGACTCTCTCAGGTCTGAGGTGCTATTTGCAGGGTTGCCAGCTCTCACGCATCTGGCGTGATGTTCGTGCTTTCAGACTCTCACAGTCATGCAAGAAATCTTATAGCAAATCTATATTATTCCATTATAAACCTAAAATTAGCTACATCAAAAGTATCGGGGCAGTTTGCAAGCCCTACAGGCTGGTTACAAGGTAATAAAACTCCTACATACATGTAAATGTGTGTGCATGTGTGTACAGACTTGTCTCAAATCAATAATTTCACTCCAGCCCACTGCCCAAAGACAGCAGCCTTGTATTTGTCCAGGGTAGGGTAGTAAGCCCAACTCCACAGGGGTACTAGGGTGGACCTGTCTTATCTTGGCCCACACCAGGGCAAATATGCAAATGTGCACCAGTCACAGATTCTGTTTTTTATACTCGGAAATAGGAAAGTAGCAAGCTATTATTGTTTTTCTGATGGAGTTCAGCCTTACATCCATACACCCCCCAGCACCCAAACCAAACCCTACATCTTCCAGATGGTGCCAGACCCACTGGCAAATGAAGGATTGTGCACAGATATATCTTCATGGGGCGGCAGATGTCTTCATGGGTAAGGGTACAAATATGTAATGCGGGGTGATGACCCAAAGCATCTCTTAGAAGCACAAGAATATGGGTAGAATATAAAAAATCACCGAGAAGATGCTGAGGCTAGATTCATGCCTGCAACACTGGAGCAGTGAGGGAATCCCATCCTGCTGACATCAGCAAAGTCCAAATAATAGTCAGTCTAAATAAAGCACTAGGGAAGCATTCAATGGGATAAATAAAACAATACATCATCCGTGAATTTAAGAATTTGCAAATCGGTTAGACCGGGGCGGCCCAGCCCTTCTCCTGGAGATCCACCCCCCCCCCCCGCAGACCTTAGCTGCAGCCCTAATTTAACAAACCTGATACAGAGAATCAGGCCCTTTCAGTAGCATCTCAGTATTAGAAAGCTTGGCTTAAACATACAGTAGTTGGTTCTGATACTGAGATGCTACTGAAGGGCCTATTCTCTGTATCAGGTGTTAAATTGGGGCTGCAGCTAAGCTCTGTGGGGGGGTCGATCTCCAGGAGAAGGGCTGGGCCGCCCTGAGTTAGACAGTGCTGTGTTCTAGTTGGTAAAATGAGGCTTTGATAACTATAGTAAGTAGAATTATTGTGAGCTGTCAATGACTGGTTTACTCGGCATCCCATTGGCTAAAACCAGCCAATGACAGCAGACGATAGTCCCGCCCACTACAGTTTTCAAAGCCTGATTTCCCACATGGAATGATCCGCAGCATCACACTCACTGCCAGTAATAAGTATAAAAATGAATGTATGCAGATGCATACAGAGGAATGGTGCTGGAGCATTAATGTGCCTTTTTCTTCCTTTCGTCACGTTGAAATAAGAAAATAAAAGATTATATTGACTGATGGGCAGAACTAATGAGAAATCTGGGTCAGTGCAGGATGGTTATGGCCAAAACCAGTAGCCTGTGACCTTCTTGCTGCTGTTGCATAACTGTAAATGGTTTCAGCGCACTTCAGGACTGACCAGCTTGATAAGGTACTCAGATACACATGCTATTACCAACAGGAATAAAACATGCTATACAACTATTCAATGAAGGCAACAGAATCATTTGTACATTAATGTATTTCAGCATTGAATACTGTGGTGAGCTGGTGATTCTATATTGCCTATAATGTGTATATTGTATGAGTGTGTGTGTGTGTGTGTGTGTGTGTGTGTGTGTGTGTGTGTCTGTGAAAGCTCTGTGATGGATTGCTTTTCTCTTGCGAGGGGGGGCTCTCTATTAAGATGTAGCTGTTACTGAAAATGGATGGTTGGAGAGTTAGGTTTTAAGATTAAAGATAAAGATAAACGATAAAACGGGGTGGAACCTTATAGAAACATTTACCGCTATTACTGCAGCTACGTCGGCGGTGATAACTGCAGAGGCACCATTTTCCCCGCTGGCTTGTTTTGCTGTCATTTTAACATCCTTCACCAAAGAAACTCCTTGTGTTACTAGTGGAGGGTAATGGCTCTGAATATCTCTGACGTCAACCTGCAGATCCTTTTTTGTCAGACGGAGGAGCTCCTTTGCCCGTCTCCTCACTCGCAGACGCATGCTTACCCTGATAATCCATTGTGTCACGTTTTCCAGGTTCCTTATTCTGTCTCTGTTCCATTTAACTCCAGAAACATGCCAAAAGGAAAGAAAAGGGGATCTGAGTTATTTCTGTCTTAAATCCGAAGCCACGTTTCTCGTTGAGTTTTCATTGTCCCTATGTTATCGCATCTTCAAGCTATTTTGGTCCCGCTGAAAGTCCCTTAATAGTAATTCTAGCATATTTGAAGGAGTTTTTTTCTGTATGTCAGACAACCTTAGAATCGTCATCACCCAGTGTGAGAGGCCTCGCCGATCCTCGTGATGATTAATGTCCCCCTTTGCTTTGCTTGCTCTGTCTTTGCCTGTGAGCTGTGAAAGACACACACACACACACACACACACAAACACACACAAACACATACAGACACACACAAAAAGCCAGGAGATATATTGTTCAAGTTAGCAGGTCAGGAAAAAGAAATTTGAATTTCCCCAACTTGTTCAGCAAATTCAGAGGTGTTAGAGCCAAAAGAACCAAATGTTGTTTACAAGAAGTATATAAAAATGCACTTATCAATGCATGTATTTTTTATTAATATGCATGTAACAGTATCTATTACTGCACACAAACTATTCAAACAGAAAATACTTTGTAGCTAAAATCCCTTAAGACTCATTGTTTGCACTTTTCCCTAAGGGTGATTCCATTGTATGTTGTATTTTTTATCTTCTTCAAAGCCTGTATATGAGAAATTTCATCAAGATAAAATCTGCAGTTGTAGATGAACCCCACCAGAACACTCCCAAATTTAGAAATGCGAAAGTAGAGGCTCTTTACATGTCTTTTTTCAGTTTGCTTTTGCAGATATCCAAGGATTTGTTAAATGCCAGTGTTCTACATTGACGTCTTTGCATCAGCAGAGGTAAAACATCTAGTTCTACAATTTTCAACTGGGAGCTACAGTACTGGAGCCTCACTGCTTTAAGTAGGAAAAAAAAAACATTTTGGAATTATGCAAAAGCATATTATACACATGCGGAGCACTGGGAGAGTTCTGTTGCAAATCATCTTCGAGGGCAAGGACGCATTTTTTTATCGATCCCCAATCCAGACGACTCCTGCTGTATGGCGGGCGGAGATCGGCGCTGGGCATCAGCGTACCGTGAGCTGCATGGTGATGCCAGGAACCGCGGCCAATCGGTGGCTCCTGTCCCTCTGCCTCCACATTAAGCTGTAAAAAATGCAGCCCACTGCTTCATCCATTTATCTGTTATCGCCTGTCAGGGCTTTCCTGCAGAATAAATATGTTATTATTCCCTGCTGGCTCTTGTTTGAGGATCTGTTTGTGAAATACCAGGGCAGCGAGGATGGGGGGGCAAACAGCACACCGCTGTGTTCTGGGGAACTTCAGCTAACCAATGGCGACACAGGGAGCCTGCAGCCTCGCCGTGTCGCCCTCTGAGTTTCCCCGACTCATCCCTGACTGGGAGGCCAGCATCACCGGCATTCACTGGATGCCTGATGCCATGGCTCAAGATCACAAACCCAACCCACCAACCCAAATACTTTTAAAAAATTGTTGAGATAAACAAAACAGTGGGATTAATACTGCAGACATATCTGAGGACTTAGACTTCAGCTTAATGTCTCATTAAAATATTCCTGTCAGAGTGGCAGGAATAAAGTAGTTTAGCTTCATGGTAGCAGCAGAATAGCTTAAATGCCTTAATGCGGCAATTAATGCATTTAGCAAATAACATGTGAAACTTTAGATTTATACATGTCAAAGCTGGCACATTATTTATTGAAAGCAAGAAGGAGGATCTGTTTAAGCAAACAACACTGAAAATTCAAAATACCGTAAAACATCCTGCCATTTTTATTCCAGCACTCTCCAAACAGGGGATCTTACCGGGGGTGGGGGCTGAAGGTCTTCTGAAGATCATGGAGGACTGAGTGTGGCCTCCCGTGACCTCCCCAGCCTACCTGTGACCTTGACTGACTACAAAGTGTTAGAACTTGCCTAGAATATAAGTAGGTCTTAGGGAAATGATTTCAATACAGACTGAACTTTTATTGCAGGCTAAAAACGTCTTTAAAACACTTATGGTGGACATACTCTTGAGATAAAATACTTATTAATTAAAAACATTTGAGGAAGAGCTAGATAATATTTTTGGGAGATTTATGTTTTGCTGCACCTAAGCCTTTTGTCTGCTCAAGCCGTAAAAGCCAGACTTGATGCTATCTTTGATCTCTGCACGTCCGCATGTCTCCTGCTTCAAATAGCAATTCTCACCCCATAAGCTAGTTTAGTCTCCTCAGTGTGCAACAAATTTGTGATTGAGTGTGACCCACACCCAGCTAGCCACGCGCAAAAGAAAGCAAGCGGCAGTGTTATTTTAATACTGACACTGTCAAACACTTTCAGTCTAACTAAGTATAACTTCCCAAGTATTTTCCTTGGGATATTTTTTCATCCCCCCACCCACAGGAAAAATCATAAATTAACCAATCTGTTGATATTAGGGTTATAGCTAGGGTTAGGGTAGAGATTAGGGTTAGAGTTAGGATTAGGCTTGGTCTTAAAATTACCATCAGCTGAATCCTGCAACCGCTATTACTCTAGAGACATACTACACTGCACTACATCCAAGCACTGAAAATGCACAATGGTCCACCCAAGAGCCATCAGGATTATGTTCCACATCATCCAGATGATCCACCACTTGAAGAATACAAGATGAAAGGGACTGTGATGCCGTCTCTGAAGGTACGGCCTTCTTGTCCAAACCATATATAAAATATGGTAAAAGAATTGTTATATGGTGGATATAAATAGCATAGATAACCTATTCATGTTTACAACAGTCCATTATTTTATTGAATGTGTTGAATTCAGACTGGTTCCAGGCCTGCATGAATGTCCTAGAAGATCACAACATGGACAGGCTCCCAGTCCTGAGTGAAGATCGGAAAGCTATCAAGCTGGAGAACCTGGAATGGCAGGAAACCTTCAGGATCGCATCGAAGTGGGCTAGGAAGAAGCTGAGGACCAAATTCCAGTGGGACAGAGTGACACGAATAGAGAAATACTTCCAGAAGATTTATGAAATGAGCCCAGCACCCAATATGGCAACCACAACAAACCAGATACAGGTCCACCAAACTTCATGGAATTCCTGCCATCCTCGGGAATGGGAGACACCAGCTCCCCCAAGAAGAACAGAGGAAGAAGAAGACCGGTACAGAGAGTGGCTGCTGATTGCAAGGCAGACCCTGCTGGAGCAGAGGAGGGAGGGACTTCCATTCTGGAGCAGCACAGTGGTATTGCTGCCTTAGGACATCACTCCACTGCGACAGGCACGTCTGAAAAACTCACAAATGACACCTATGAAGACACTTTGGTTGAAACATGATGGAAGTCACTGGTAAAAGCCCGTCACCCATCTTAGTCCCCAGGAGGGACTGAGGACAAACTCAGAACCAAGGAAACACATATAGAGGTGGAGGGAGAACATTTACTTGGAGCTATGACCTGCGAAGTCAACCATCATCATAGGAGATTCAAATCTATTCATCCTACCAATTCCCAACGGAACTTCCAGATGTACAGTGATCCTGGAGGGACCTTCAGCCATGCAACAGTTGTTCTGGAAAAGACAGAACAGAACACTAGGACTCAGAGTGATTCTGTCATTTGGGGTCACCACCCATGGAAGACTGCAATCATGCAACTACAAAGGATGTACTAATAAGGAAAAGAGGCATTATCAAGAACAGAGGCCTGGATCCCAATCATCTAGTACTCACCAAAACTGGGCAAAGAACTTCAAAGAAGCTTGGAAGAAATCAACAGCCATGTCACGAAGAACATGCCTCATGTCCTGTAACCGGATCAAGAGAATTTCAGCAAGAGTGGGCTAGATACATTGGACCCCAGACACAGCCAGAAGAATGTTCGACCACTGGATACAATTCTTAAACTAAAAGCCCCTACATTCCCAAGCAACTTCACCTGGGGGGGGGGGCAAGAGCACTGTCATCCTTGCCAAACAATTCAACCCCTTGGAGGACCAAACCAAATTATCAAAGAGCTAACATTCATACCCAGAACAGGAATTTCAAAAAAGCAAAAGGAACAGATGAGAGAGGAATTACAAATCTTCCACCGAAGGCTAAAACTAGAAGCCTTCCTCTGAAGAAAAATAATAATAAACAAATACTCCGTTCATGCTGAAATCAACCTGGGAACTGCAAGAGAACCAGATCCCCAGGGAGGTGGGGGACCAGATCAAAGAGGACAGAAGATTCATCCAAACCTGAAACCAACAAACACGCTGTAATGTAGAAACCTCAAGGATCCAAGTGCAGAGCAACCGAAGATTAATATCAAGAGACAGGAGACAGAGTCAGAAGTATGAGTGCAGACACAGGAAAACGGAGACACACACACTCGCACTGGAGGAAGTGTCGGGAATCATACCCACTGGGCAGAGGAACGGGGATCGTACATACACAGAATCAAGAGGTAGGAAGGCACTCTGGAGAAAACATGAAGACAGAACCATGCTTGGTAATTGAACACTGAAATGATTCCTTGCAATGGGTTGTTGATTTGACCAGTTTATATGGACTAGGTGAATAATGGGAATTGGCACAGAAATTAGTTGCAGCTGTTTATATTGCCAGGAGCGAGATCGGTAAAGGGGGCATAGTTGTTATGGAGAAGGTGGCAGATTGGAGCTGAGTACACACAGAGACAGAGGGGGAAACAGCTATTCTACAAGAACAGGCACGAAGCAAACAGTCATCAAACTGGCAGATAAGGGCAGTGCAATAAATATAATGGACCATGACCGGTACATTCTGGAAGCAGAAAGACAATGAAATACCCCAGAACACTACAGATAATTAACAAATCCAATTTATTTAAGCTCAGCAAAAGAAATGCACAAAATCATACCATCTCTACTGGAACAAATATAATCTCAAAAAATGTGCAGACAGAGAGGGGTCTTTTATTCATAACCAAAAACACACAAAGACCCCCACACCTGGACCAATTCATATGAAGTTCCAGTGGGGAGACCCACAGAACTGCAACAGTAGAATGCATTATTTTCTAAATCCCCTCTCCATAAAACGCAAAAGCTACATAAAAGACGCATTTGACATTCTCAACAGAATTAGGCAATCAGAAAATGGATAGAAAAATACCCAGAGGATAGGAGGCCAGACAAGGGACTCACTCTAAGCCTAACCCAAACTGCACCCCTAAGCCTAACCCTAACTGCAACCCTAAGCCTAACCCTAACTGCAACCCTAAGTCTAACCCTAATAGGGATAATAGGAGTAGTATTTTTGCAATCAGTGAATAGAAAACAAGACAATGAAATGGAGGTTGCAAAATTGTGGTCAAAAATAGATTCAAGCAGAAATTGAATGATGAGACACACTAATGCAAACAACAAAACAGAAAACACTAGAGGGCATACTGTATAAAAGATAGGGTAGCTTCAGCAAGCCAAAAGGAAAAAGTGTGTTTGTTCTTTGAGGGGGAGTTTGGGAAACATACTGCAGTATCAACCTATAACACACAAAACTCCTTTACCTTAGCCTGGCCTTTGTACCGCAGCACCTTTAGTACTGTGGAAGACTGTGATAAAACAGTCATGGAAATACATTTGTACCATAGCCCATCGAGTCAGACACCCCCCACATTAGACATGTATACAAATGAATGTCAGGGCACTTATCCGTAACTTCCTCACCAATGTGTCCGGCCGAACAGTACACACAACCACAGGAGGTTCTGGAAGGGGGTGAATTAGCAGTGATGCAGTGGCTTGGAAGAATCTAATCTTTGTAAATTAAATCTGAGTTCCCATCCTGTAAAGCCAGAAGCATTACCAAATGCAGAACTCCCTAAAATAGTCAATAAACACAACATAGCCTATATAACTTTTCAATGGGTTGATTTCACCAGATTTAAAAATCCAGTACTGCTACTACCCACCTGACAGAAAAACATGGTCTATAAAAATACCAAAGCCAATAGTAATCATTGGGGACTTCAACCTAAGCAGAATCCCATATTTGACTGAGTTACAAATGCAAATTGGCAGCTTTCGAGGAACTAACTTTCTACACATAACACTGGTAAACAAAGATTTTGTCCCATAGCCAGGTGTGTTTTATGTATTTTTGCATGGTGATTTTAAAAATGGTCTCAGAATTTCTCTATCACCCTTACTTTTGAAGTTATGCCCTTTTGAACCTTCCCATGCCTACGTGTTTAATGCTACAATTTTACAGAAAATGCTGAAGCAAGATTCTATGTGTACTTTCCGGGGATCATAAATTATAATTATTATATTTAATTAATCATAGTCCATCAATCAATGAATATATTGCTCTCTTGTTAGGACTACGACTTGGATACAAAAAATATTGCTGGTTCCTTTGTGAGCGGGATAGCAGAGACCGCATAAATCATTACATTAAGAAACAGTGGCCACAGCGAGCATCACTAACTCCAGGGAACAAGAATGTTGTTAAAACACCACTTGTTGATCAGACAAAAATCTTTCTCCCTCCACTCCATATAAAGCTTGGTCTAATGAAGAACTGTGTTAAAGCAATGGATCGAAGTGGACGTGGATTTACGTACTTAAGACAGAAATTTTCCTGGATCAGTGATGCGAAAACCAAGGAAGGGATCTTTGTAGGACCTCAAATTAGAGAACTGATTAAAGATCAGAATTTTGATTGTCAGTTGAACCCGACTGAAAAGGTGGCATGGGAGTCTTTCAAGAGCACTTGTCAGAACTTCTTAGGAATTCATAAAGCAGTCAACTACCAAGAAATAGTTCATGATCTGTTGAAGTTGTACATGACCGTGGGGTGTAATATTTTGCTAAAGATACATTTCTTACACTCACATTTGGATTTCTTCCCAGCCAACCTTGGAGCTGTCAGCAATGAGCATGGTGAACGATTCCATGAGGATATTTCCCAAATGGACAAATGGTACCAAGGCAGGTGGAGCCCAAGTATGTTAGCTGTCTATTGTTGGACCCTTAAGAGGGATGTCCCTGAGGCAAAATACAGCAGAAAAACCTAAACTCCTAACTTTTACTGGGTTAGCTTTTTGACACCGTGCATTGTAAATGAGCGTTATTGTTTAAACTTTAACTTAGTGTCACTCAAAATCCTTACATGATAGAGAAAATCTAAAAGCATATCTGAAATCAGCACAACAAATACTACTGGGGTCACCTATTCTGCATTTTGGGACAAAAGGTCAGACACATTTTGTTAAACAGTATAATCAAAGTCCCACAGAAACTGCCACCTGATCCCCACACCCAACATTATACTGTTATGAAGAATCACCAATAGAAAGCAACATTCATATAAAAGATCAATGCAAAAGTTATAGGGATGACAGAAGGTAGCCAAAATGACATTTCCCAATGCAACCATTTACACATTGGTAATTAATTTTTCAGACCTCCAACCTGGGAAAAGCCAGAAAACATCAAACATTAAACACACCTTGTTACATGGAACTCTTACGGGGACAACACGGTGGTACAGTGGTTAGCACTGTTGCCTTATACCTCTGAGGCCAGGGTTTGATTCTCCACCGTGGCTCCATGTGTGGAGTTTGCATGTCCTCCCTGTGTCATCGCGGGGTTTTTTCTGGTCTTCTCCCCAGTCCACATTGTGGTTACTTGGAGTTGTCAAATGGCCCATAGGTGTATATTGGTGTGTGAGTGTGCCCCATCCTGGGTTGTTCCCTACCTTGTGGCTGTAGCCTCCAGAATAGGCTCTGGACCCCCCCACAACCCTGAATAGGACAAGCACTTACAAAGAAGAGATTCCTTTAGAGGAATTCAACAAACTCAGATTCAAAGTAAACATTTTATTCATACAGCACCTTTCTACAACAAATGTCACGAAGTGCTTCACAACAAATAAAACAAAGATATTACACATCAATAAAAGACCTGTCTGTACATAAAAGCTTTCAGACGCTGTTTAAGAGACCACACTGCTGGCTGATCTAATGTCCATGGGCAGACAATACCACATCCTTGGGGCAGCAACCACAAAAGCTCAGTCAGCCCTTGGGCCTGTTTCATAAAGTAGGATTTCTTGCTTAGTAAGGTAGTCTGGGCTAAATGTAAACAAACAAAGATAAAGTCCATCCAGCCCATGTTACCTTAAATCTGGCAAGTTGTCCGGCCTAAGCATATTCTACTTCATGATACAGACTCCTCTTCTTAAACTTGGACCTGGGGATGACAAGAAGACCCTGATCTGAAGGCCAGAGTGTCATGTTTGCTGAGTGTGGGGTCAAAAGGTCATGGATATACTTAAGTGGGTGCCTAATTGTTAAGAGCCTCATAAGTAAATAAAAGAATATTAAAACCTATCCTATATTTTACTGGCAGCCAGTGTGGAGGAGCCAGAACAGGAGAAATATATGATCTATAGTCGATTCTGCTTAATAGTCTAACGGGAGCATTTTTAACCATCTGAAGTCTCTTTAGAGCTGAGTTTGAGCGGCAGGTGCAGAATAGAGAATTGCAATAATCTAAACAGGATGAAATGAAAACATGAATTATAGACTTGAGAGAAGACAGAGGGACAATGTGTTCTAACTTGGAGATGTTTCTAAGGTGGAAAAACTCGGGATAGCAATTTCACATGATCCTTTGAGATTTAAGTGTTTTGTTCGCCATCCTCTTCTTGACATCTGCTAAGCAGTCATGCAAGGCAGCCATACTGTCAGTCTGACTGGGAGTGAAAGAAAGACATAACTGAGTATCATCTGCATAAAAATGATATGAAATATGGTTAAAATTCCTAATAATGTTACCAAGCAGAAGTATGTATCTACTAATAAGAAGTGGATCTAATACTGACCCTTGAGGGATCCCACCGGAGAAAGAGGCTGGTGAAAATACAATATTACCCATAGCAACAGAGAAATATCAGTTAGAAAGGTAGGAGGGAATCTGCAACACTGTTTTTCATGGAGATGGGCATCGACACTGCTCTTTGCCACTGGCTTTTGGATTTCCAATCCAGCCAACATCAGTCTTGTCATGGTAAACAGTTTACCGTCCATCCCCCCGACCACTAGCATTGGAGTCCCACGAGGCTACATGCTCTCTCTGCTTCTCTTCTCCTGGGTCAAACAGGCTAACATTCCAGGACAGCTCTATAAAGATCCTCAAATGTGCAGATGTTTCCATCTTTTCCTGTAACTGGATGTAAATGGAAGACTGAAGATGCTATAGGTCTGTAATTTTCTGGAAATTAGAGTTTTTATGGAAGGGTTAGACCAAAACACAGCCAAAGGTTAAGGAGCAATTCATATTATTAAGTTGAAAGGGGGGTAATGGGCCTGGCTCATAAACAGCTTTTCAAAAGAGGTGTTGAAATGATATAAAAAGAGGGATGAACATGGAAGTCATGGAGGGAAATGGGTGACCATTCACTTACAGCAGCCAGCCTGTAAGTAGTCACTGAGAGCAGGAGTGGAGCCAGCAAAATCCCAGACCTGATATCTAGTTAATACCAAGGGACAAACTTTGTCACAGTCAGGAGAAGAGACAGCTGGAAGAGCTGCTGGTACAGGAGACAGAATTTTGTTAATCGAATTAAATAAAATTGCAGGGTTACATTTACTTTTAGAGATGAGAGTAGATAAGCAAGCAGCTCTGGCATCTTTAATTTTGGTATTGTAGCTTGAAAAAAAGGTCTTTTAAGTGGAGATGGTGGACATGAAGTTAAGTTGCATCCCACAGTCTCTACTTTTCTATATTGTCATCTAAAACAGTGGATGTTTTCATTTAACCAAGGAGTATGGTTAGGTCTAGGGTTAAGGTTAAAATAAGGGTTAGATATAGGTGCATTGTTACAGTTGCTATAGGGCTAGTTGCTACGGTTCGGCCAGCTCTTACGGTTAGAGCCAGGGTTAGGCTTAGGGATGTAAATTGACCACTTTGCTAATTGGACAGCACATAAAAACAGTGCTTGATTTAAACTTGTATGCTTGTACGCATTTATGCACAATGAATCACTTCAGGCAGTGGCTGATTTTTCTCTATGAAATACAAAAATGAAATAAATTCAAATAAGAATTTTGCCTGCAAGGCTGTGGGATGCTGCTTGTCTGCTGAAGATGCCTCACGGCTTGTAAAACTTTATCGTAACATCTGGCGACGAGTTGTTTAGGAAACAGCCCTTAGGGTACAGTAACTGGTATCAAATTCTGGAGCTCAAATAATTATTTTTTTTGTCACGTACTCTGGGAGATGACTGACAGGAAACCGGCCCCGCAATCCGCATGTAGCATGCCAACCACGAGGATTACACATTTCAATTACTATGGGTCCTAAGGAAATTTGATTTTTGAAAATATCAGGCTCAAATTAAAGACAAATGTTCGGTGCTTTGCCAATGTCACAGCTGAGTGCTACAGTGTTAAACTAGAACATGTCGTGATATATGCTTATGGTGCACTATATGGCCAAAAGTTTGCGAACACCCCAGTTAATCAGAGGAATTTCCTATTTAATCCACACCCACTGCTGACACAGATGTACACTCACCTAAAGGATTATTAGGAACACCATACTAATACGGTGTTTAACCCTCTTTCGCCTTCAGAACTGCCTTA
>JAODKC010000130.1:19792851-19832080 GCA_026777985.1 Mormyrops attenuatus
TTGACCAGGACCACACCCCTAAATGCATTGAAGCAACTGCCATGTGATTGGTTGCTTAGATAATTGCATTAATGAGAGATTGAACAGGTGTTCCTAATAATCCTTTAGGTGAGTGTATAATCAAGCACCCAGTTATGCAAACTCCTGCAACGATAATTATCAGCAGAATGGGTGGTTGTTGTGTGAAAGAGGTTAGTGACATTCCTCTTGGCACCATCATAGGATGCCATCTTTCCAACAAGTCAGTTTGCCACATTTCTGCCCTGCTAGAGCTGTCCCGGTCAAACACAAGTGAAGTGATTGTGAAGGACAAAACGTCTGGGAACGAGTTCCGTTGTGAAGCGGTCGGCCACACATGCTCACAGAAAGGGACCTGATCACCCAGCCTGAAAGGCAGCAACTACGGCTATGTTCCAACATCTAATGCAAAGCCGTCCCAGAAGACTAGACGCTATTAAAGCAACAATGGCTTAACCAACTTCACATTAATACCCCTGGACTGTCTTGGACAAGCAGGTCTCCACATTCTTTTGGCCATATAGTGAACTATTAAGCTATAAATGAACTATATCCTTAAGCTATTTATTGTGCAAATAATATAAACCATGAGCACTTAATTTTCACGGGGAGTCAAATACCAGCCGAAATTTGGAACTGGAAACTTTGACGACATCCTTGGCTGAAGCTGGGCCACAGATATGCAGTAAATTTCCATAAGATGCAAAAGGAGCAGGTTCTTGTAAAACCTGAGATGACTGCATTATCCAGCTGTCCTGTCAGTTATTCTCAGTCCCTCCGTACCTACTCCAGTGTCACTGCAGAGATTGTGGTATTGGCTCCACAACTTAAGAAGAGTTGTTCAAATTAATTTCAGGTGTTAACCCTTATATTCAGGGTTTGCTGCAGTCCACAAAAAAAGTTCTTCTGCCTCAAATACAATTTCATACAGTCTTACAAGTCTCACAGTACATTAACATTAGGAATGGAAAGGGTGATTAGGTGTGACCCATTTAATATTTGAAGCCAAACTTTTTATAACTCCTTTAGTGATCTTCAATCTGTGAGAAAGTTGTCATAGAACATTGCTCAAATGTCTTTACTGGTGGTCATGCAAGAATGCAGGGCTCTTGGTAAAACTCATTTTACTGACTTCAATTTCTGACAAACTATGAACAGAACACCCCGAACCACTCTTTCCCACCCACTCAAGAGTATTTTCGCCTCATGGTCCCTTGGACACTGGACAAAACACCGCAGGAACCAGCCATCTGATGGGAGTCGGGGATGCTGATTGGACAGGTGGCTTCAGGAGAAGTTATCAGGAAGAGGACTCACGGATGCTTGGTGGAGCAAGGGGGTGAGGAGCAGAACATGGAAACCAGAACCACAGAACCAAATGAAGCCAACAGGTTACACAAGCAAAACTATCAAAATGGAAGCAAGTCTCAGAGCAACGTGACCGTGAGCACAGCTTGTTGTTCAGCACTTAAAGCCTGAAACTCTGGAACATTCTGTGTAGATTAAAGCCAGAGGGACCACCCTCACCATTCCTGGAATGAATAAGACAGCAACACAGATGGTAAACCAGGTTTCTAGAAAATTCAGAAGCATCTTAAAATCGGCATTTAAATTACACTCAGCATAACTTTTGTCTACGCTATAGCACCTAACCTCCCAAAGTAAACTGGATCAGCTGATAAACTGAACACTGAATGAAAGATTATATTAAACCTGGGAAGTGGGTGGCATAGTGGTGTAGTAGTTAGCACTGTTGCCTCACACCTCTGGGACCTTGGTTCCAGTCTCTGCCAGGATTACATGTGTGTGGAGTTTGCATCTTCTTCCTGTGTTGTTGTGGGGTTTCCTCTGGGGGCTCTGGCTTCTCCCCACAGTCCAAACCATGCTGAGGTTAATTGGAGTTACCAAATTGCTTGTAGGTGTGCATGTGTGAGTGAATGGTGTGTGAGTGAATGGTGTGTGAGTGTGCCCTGCGATGGGATGGTGCCCCATCCTGGTTCGTTCTCTGCCTTGCAGCCATAGGCTCCAGTCCCCTGTGACCCTGGATAGGATAAGCAGTTACAAAAGATGGATGAATGGTAACCAGAGAAGGAACAAAATGGAGGGCATTCAGGAGACAAATTAATTTGCTCTAATGCCAGACTTTGTTTTTTCCAAACCCGTTTGTTAGATCTTCTGATCGATACCCAAGCACCAGAGGAATAAGTAGCACTGGGGTTACCTCAGCTTGCTGGGCATGAAACACTCGCGGCCTTCGCAGTATTACATAGCTCCAAACAAGAGAGGCAGGCCCAAGTCTGTTTAATTAATCCACTCAAATAGCGGCTGGGTGGAAAGGCTTCTGACCAAACACCTTTTGCAGCTGAGGGATGAGAAGCAAGAAGCAGATCCTTATGAGAGCTTAGAGACAGCATTAAGTCAGTCCCAAGCCTTATGGGAAAGTCCTTTCTCACTGTGACATCATTTTCTTATCAATAGTGCTGGCACATAAGAAAATAAATTGGGACTGTTGAGAAGCTTAAAAAACGTAAATAAAAGAAAATGTAAACATAGCTAGATCTCTTGGTAATAGCCAGAAAACTTGATTATGCGACCAACTTGTGGTAAACACAAATTAAATAAATGACTTTGCTGGCTTCACTTTTTTGCTGACTTTGCATGAGTTTCATATATGAATTCCCTCCTAGCAGTTTTGATCATTTTGGAGCTGATCTATCAGGGAACAGCACTGCACTATTATGCAACTGGTCAGGCCCCATTTGTGAATTTCAGTTCCATCCGTTTATAACGTTAAAGTGCCTTATTCTCTCTTCTTTTGTTCTGTGACAGGAGCCCATTCAAGGTTGTCCTAAACACGCTACTTGCCAAGAGAACAAGTAGAAAATTCAGGACTTATTATCAGCATTGTCAGTTATATCCAAACAACAAAAGCTTACCAGAAATTGTAAGCCAGACTTCCCAACACTTCACTGATAGTAGTTAAACATACATATCTATGCAAGAGCTCTATAACGCAGTGTGTGGCTCAGCAGGTTACGAAACTGTGCCTGTGATCAGAAGGTTGCCAGGTCATCTACTGTGGTCACCAAACTGATTTTATCTTTGAGTCCATGAGCAAGGCCCATAACCCTTAACCCAGGCACTGACTGACCCTGACTTCTCAAATGCATGTTGCATTGGATTAAGGCAAGACGAGATGAAATTAACAAATATAAAATAAATAAATATTAAGTACTAAAAAATCACCCTCTCCCTAGCTAGCTCCTTCAGGGGAATACCTCTCTCCCGCATGTCCTGGGTCTGCCCCAAGGTCTTATCCTGGTTGGACATGCCCAAACTTCCCCAGGGAGGTGTCCAGGAGGTATCCTAGATAGACTAACCATCTCAACTGGCTCCTTTTGATGCGAAGGAGCAGCGGCTCTACTCTGAGTCCCTCCCGAATGTCTTAGCTCCTCACTCTGTCTCTAAGGCTGAGCTCAGCCACCCTGTGGAGGAAACTCATTTATGCTGCATGTATCCACGATGTCATTCTTTCAGTCACTACCCAAAGCTCGGGACCATAGGTGAGGGTAGGAATGTAGATCAACCAGTAAATCGATATCTTTGCCTTCTGGCTCAGCGCACTCTTTACCCCAACAGACTGGTACAACGTCCACATTACTGCGGCCTGTCGATCTCCTGCTCCCTTCTTCAATGACTCATGAACAAGACCCTGAGATACTTGGACTCCTACGCTTGAGGCAGTAACTCATCGCCAACCAGGACGGGCCAATCCACCCTTTTCCTGTGAGAACCATGACCTAAGTGCATGCTGCAGGTCACAGCCGGATGAAGCCAACAGGACCACATCATCTGCAAAAAGCCCCCGAACCAGACCCCCTCTGCCCCTTGGCTATGCCAAGAAATTCTGTCCATAAATCATCTGAACAAAATTGGTGACAAGGGGCAACCCTGGCAGAGTCCAACACCCACTGGGAACTTACTGACTTACTGCTGGCAATGTGAACCAAACTCTCACTCTGAGCTGACCCTGACCCTTCGCCCCAAAAACACCCCCCAGGAGACAGTCATATGCCTTTTCCAAGTCCACAAAGCACATTTACACTGGTTGGGCAAACATATACGGCCAAACCACAAAATAAAAGTTGTGGCAAAGGAATTGCAAGACAATCCATATTACATATGTGAAGGAATATGATTCCAGTTAATTAAATACGTAGATTTATTATATAATTTTAAATGCATTTTAAAAATTTACAGTAGTTTTTTCAAGCATATGCCTTTGCTGATATATTAAATTAATTATACATTTGTTTAAATTTCACCCTTCTTTAAAAGCTTCTGCTAAATAAATGAATGCTATAACTTCATATACATGCATAGAACATTCAAATAAGTAAACAGCTATGAATGACAAATACAGACGCTCCTCTACTTGCAAACGAGATACGTTCCGAACGGCTGTTCGTAACTTGAAATGTTCGTAAGTCATTATTTAACACCATTTTAAGGGTATACGCAAGTACAAAGAACCAGGATGCTGGGAGTAGGCACACTACACTGCTGTGCGGTAGGAGTAGCGGCCAAAAGTCGTACTAGGCGAAATTGGCACACAGAAAAAAAAATTGATGTTGCGGCCAGGAAACGAGAGCCCAATGAACACAATTTGGACTTACAGTCCTCTTCGTTCTTATGTTTGAAAGTTCGTAAGTTGAAAATTCATAAGTAGAGGAGCATCTGTATGTCCTTCCGTCTTTTTGATTAATTCTGTACCAAGTCCTTCAATGTGCCCCTTTCCGATATCTGTGATTCGTGATGACAGGTTGAAGCATTCACCATTATGCGCTTCGAATGTGCATGTTTACATGCCTAGTGGTAAAAATTCAAATTCGTGTTTATGCCGCACGTCAACTTAACCTGACTTTTTAAGCGTGCATGCGTGCCTCTGTGTGTGCAAGGTCTATGATGTTGTCAGCAGCAGGGGATTTTCATCTGACTAGTCACTTCTCTACTCAGAAGTTTAGACTGAAGGGAAAACTACTGTTGCACAATAAACCAACACTTAATTAAGGTGGGCGAAATCTGTGATAAACAAAAATAACTAAACAATTTTCTCTGTCTTAAATATTACAAACTAGCGACTGCGTGAAACTAAAAATTGTCAAATTAAATGCCTAATGTCAAATTAAATGCCATTAAATGACGTTCAATTAATTGCATAAACTGATGTCTCATAATGTCCATGATATGAAAATTGAGAATGGATGGATGGATGGATGGATGGATGGATATTTTAAAAATGTGTCAACAATACACTATGTGTCACGTTTCGTGGCTGCGAGCGGGTGAAGGAGGCGAGTGAGCCCAGGATACGGGGAAAACGGGGTTTATTCCGGGTAGACAGGGGAGCATACGGGACAGGCGCAACAATACATGAACACTACAATGACGGATCTGACGGGACTGAACAGAACGTAGACTAAATACAGGAGGTGACGAGCAGGAAACGAACAACAGCTGGTAAACGGGAGGATTCCACACGGGGTTAATGAGGAGGTGTGGTCCACAGGAGGGTGATCGGGGCTGGGCGTGACACTATGTAGTTACTTAGGAATTTTCTGAATTATGACCAAAAACTGCAATCGGTGTTAAATTTGTGTAGCCTTCATTTCTGATTTACAAATTTTGGTTGATACTACTGTATGTTAGGTATATGTACTTTTGGAACATTAGTTTTTCCAGAATTCATGTTTTTCAGTGTTTATGGATATTCCTGGAGCTTAGCTCTCAATGTGTACAACTGGGTGTGTTAATAAATCGATATTTATTAACTTTTAATCTATAGCCTATGGATCTTGTTGGATTTTTTTCTGACTTCATATTAATAGTTGCTTGTTCACACTTTTCATTTTTGCAAGGAACATATACATTTGTGTCCCATCCTCCTGTATGAGGGGCATCTTCCATTCACTCATTAAAATTTTGCATAGTTCACAGATATTATGAGGGGCTAGACTTCTTTTATATGAGTGAAATATTTTTTCCTAATCACATCCCCCCAAGGAAACAGTTTCACATTCATTTGACATCTATTGTGGGTCTCTCTGCATATTGAGAAGTTACAAAAAGAGCCGTTATGTTTCTTATTTTAATGAGATATCCGTGACCCGGTAAAATAAAGAATCGACACACCGCTAAATGCCCTCTGCTTCATTTCTGATGTGAAGGATGGTACTGCCCTTCCCCTCAGTCAGTTTTTAACATCTGCATTTGTTACTTGGCCATTTGCACAATGGATGCTTATTTAAGAGCAGCCCTTTTTTGAGGGAAAATTTCTTAGTGCATCGAGTAATGAATGGCGAAACCATCACCGAAAAATCCCCTGCATTATCACAAGCAGCTGGTCAGCCAGCGGAGGCACATTTGGGAATTCCTGCTTTTGGTATGCAAACTCCATACACACAGACGGAGGGATTTGTGCGCTATATTGGATTGTCATCCCCTCGAATGTGTGCCTTGTACCTTGTACTATCTCTATTCGTAAGTAATTGCCAGATGGATGGTTCTAGAAAGGTCTTCAGTTACAATATGTATCATGACACAATAAGCCTTACTATCTGTCAGTATAGAGCAGTATTTCCCAATCCGGTCCTTGGAGACCCACAAATAGTCCACGTTTTTGCTCCCTCCCAGCTCCCTGCCACACATGGACTGCAGTGGGTCCCTGAGGACCGGATTGGGAGAGACTGGTATAGAGGGGTGGGGTTAAACAGCTCTTGGTCACAATGCGCAAGGGTACGGCACACAGGAACCCCCGAAGAGAGGATGCAAGTGCGAATGTAGAGGCTGTCATTAAACAACAAAACCAAACTAGTTGATACAGCTCTGAGCAGAGAACCCAATCCAAAATCACATAAACTAAACAGACAGCTTATAGGGTACAAACTGGGCCAGAATCTGGGATACAGAGAGGCCATAGCACCCCAAATGCTAGACAGGGAACTAGACAGGTGGAACACATCAGGATTGATTAGGGATGGGGAAACACACTGGGAGAGAATGGAGGCCCACTAAAATTGCAGAGGGACTCCAGTATGAGGTGACCGGACCACCTGAGATCAAATAAGAAAGAACACTGGCTTGCCTCAAATGTTCTGCCTCAAATGTTCTATATCAGACTGTTTAAAAAAGGCCAGTCAGAATGCCCATGCTGACCCCTGTCCACCATCAAAAGCACCTACAATGGGCAAGCAAGCATCAAAAACGGACCTTGGAGCAATAGAAGAAGGTCAGCTGGATGAGTCCTGTTTACTGTCGCTTCATGTGGATGGTCGGGTACATGATGAGCATCTATGGGATATGTTGGACCGACAGGTCGAATCCAGGACTAAGTAGCACTATATGCTACAGGGCTCTATGCTCTGGGTGTCGTGACACGTTACTCTCATGATCTGCCATTTGTGCTACAGTAGCCCTTCTATTGGTTTGTAGCCCTTCTATTGGTTTATACCACAGAGGATGTTGGCCACCCTGGACAACCACAATTTTAGTGACTGTGAAGTAGAAATGTCTGGGAACGAGTACAGTTGTGAAGCGGTCGGCCACACACGCTCACAGAAAGGGACCTGATCACCCAGCATCAATACCCAACCTGAAGGGCAATAACTACGGCTATGTTCCAGCATCTAATGCAAAGCCGTCCCAGAAGTCTAGAGGCTATTAAAGCAACAATGGGTTAACCAACCATATTAATACCCTTGTTTTCGGATTGAAATGTTGAACAAGCCAGCGTCCTCATACTTTTAGCCGTATAGTGTACGTGTCTGATGAACTCAAATAAGGGAAGTGATTAGTAAACATGTGTAACAGCTGTGGAGAGGTGAAGCCGCTAAAAGGAATCAGCTATGATCCTGGGGCGGGGGCTGGGCAGGGCCCCTCTGACCGGGAAATGTCCCCACGGCAGGATAAAAGCCTGTCCTTTTCATGTTGTGGGGACTGTGATTTCATAGTCTCAGTTTCATAAATTGAGATCAATTTGTACTCAATTTGATAAAAAATCTGTGACTACAATTAAAAAACTAAAAACGCCAAAAGTCTTGTATTTTGTTTCATCACTTATGGTTAAGGTTAGGGTTGGGTAGGGCTTAGGTGTGTCTGCAAGTCTGTCTGTCTGTCTGTCTGGCTACAGACAACTCAATTAATAAATCCCAGCTCTCACCAATTTTTTGCGAGTTTGTCAGAGAGTCTGTTGTATGCTTTCAGAGTGATATGTTACGTGCGATGGTTTGTTACTTTATTACCATTTTAGGTTTACTTTGATATTGTAGGTTTTTTTTAATCAGTGGTTTTTCCCTTCTTGTGAAACAGATGGAATTACATCGTTGTTTTCTCCTCAAAGAATACCCCCATACTTTGCACACCTTTACACCTTTGCTTAAAAACAGGCAACTTGATAAAACTGAGATCACTATTAATTTCCATGCTTGAAGAGGCTCATGGATCTCACTGAAGGCAGAGCAGCTGAACCAAGCAGAGAGCCATTTCATTAAAACACTTCATGTAAACTGTCTCTGTAACAGGATGTAGGGTGAGAACTGAGGCAGGGAGCATCTCAAGGAAGAAGGTTCAGAGTTGAGGGTAAGAAATGTACTCTACCCTGGAAGCAGAGACATTGACTCTCCAATTATGAGTCAATTTGGCAAAACTAAGTACAGGGAATCTTTGAATCAATCTGTCTCTTACTGTAATATCGTATCAGATCCAGAATCTGTTTTTCTTACTGAATGCCGTCTCTTTCGGTTTGATTATTAGGAATTCTAATTCTTCCTATTTGTAAGTGGTTAAAAAGTTAGAAAGATAAAAAAAAAAAAAATAGCATAAATTAACACACGTCAGCTACAAGGATAAAATGAGTTACGGGTCTTACAATATTTACCATGAATGTCCAGAACATACAATACTAATGTGATCACAATACAATAACATAAATCATAGTATGTTATGAGACTATGATGTTACACTAAAATCTTATGTTCAAATGAAATTTGGCTTATGGTTTCTTGTAATATATTTTGTTAATGAGAATCTTGTCTCTTAAAATGTAACTCTTATTCTGTGTTGGGGTAATTGTCTAAGAATATTTTTTCCCAAGTTAAAGCTTTGTTCTAGCTAAGACTCTTATCACTGCCTTTTAGTACCTGAGTGGTCATCAGTAAACAGTTATAAATAGCAACCAATATTTAATCGTTGGTTGAGCACACAAATTGTTCGGTCATATGATGTTGCACGACTGAATGATTTTGAAGAATAGCATTAGATTTTATCTATAAATATTCCTCATTAACACCCTGGATATGTGCCCATCCCAGAGGTGGTTGCAATCTTGTATGCAATGGTCATTTGGTATTTTGGCTTATTAAAATACACTATATGGCCAAAAGTATGTGGATACCAGCTTCTCCCATGTCTCATTCTGAAACCAAGGGTGTAAATATGAAGTTGGCCAACCCTTAGTTGCTCTAAGGCCGGTTCTCTCCTGGGAAGGCTTTCCAGTAGATGTTGGAACATTGCTGGTGGGATTTGCTGCCTTTCAGGTGGAGTATTGATGCCACGTCCACGTCTGTGGATTCGTATGGCCGACCACTTCACAGCTGAACTTGCTCCCAGATGTTTCCATTCCATAATTGCTCCACTTGCATTTGACCAGAGCAGCTCTGGCAGGGCATAAATGCAGCAAACTGACTTGCTGGTTAGATGGCATCTTAGGGTGGTGCCAAGCAGGATGTCACTAACCTTTGCTGTATGACCACCCATTCTGCTGTCCGGGTTTGTTGCTGGATGAGTACGCGGCAATGTGCTGAATTACACCTGATCAGTTATGGGTGCAGCTAAACAAGTGAAATTCTCTAATTAATGCGGGTGTCCACATACTTTGGCCATATAGAATAATTTTACTTTTCAGTACATTCCCCTTTTCTGTTCATCTCTCATCAGTATTCCCCTGTTTGATAGACTTTTAAGTCATCATCTCATATAACTACCATGACAA
This sequence comes from Mormyrops attenuatus, assembly GCA_026777985.1. Lineage (NCBI taxonomy): Eukaryota > Metazoa > Chordata > Actinopteri > Osteoglossiformes > Mormyridae > Mormyrops > Mormyrops attenuatus. Next base: position 19,802,918 of record JAODKC010000130.1, read on the forward strand.
TGTATGTTTATATTCTTCCAGCTTGTGTCTCTGCAAGCTTAATTCAACGTGAAGTTATAAGATGTTCTTCTGGTGTGGCATTGAACTTGGATATCATCAGTGACAAGATGTGTACCAAAGGATCACCAACGCGGATGCCTGCTGAGAGTACGTAAAAAAGGTTTAAGGGAAAAGTCCTAGAAAATGAGAAGAAGAGGCTTCAAAAGCTGCACTACGTGGGATTATTGCGTGCTGTCAGTCAGCAGCGAGTTTCACCCACACAGAGATTGACAGGGCACAGAAAATTCCACCCACAGTGGGTTTCAAAACTTGGTTTCTGCCATCAGTTATAAAGATGAATTATTTTAAAATTGGTGTTTAAAATATCTCCTTTGAGATATTTAAATATATTCCGAGAACAAACAAAAACACTTTCTCAGACATCATATCATTTGTGCTTCCTCTCTCTTTGGGTGTTCCTCCTAGCAGATCACTGTACAATTTGAAATGTCCTTAAAGACAAACTTTTAATCATTTTCCTATCTGGATGTAAAACTTCATTTGCTGACATCTCTAGTGCCAAGATGTCTCAAGTTTACGTGCAAGATTAATGCATGTCACTTACAGTATATTGTTGTCTGCTACAGGATAGTTTTTTCTGTGCTCGAATGACTGGAAAGAACATGAATACATCCTTCATAGCATAAACAAGAACAACAACAATGTCTATTATGCAAACTCAGCCTCTCACTAGGCAGACAAATCTTGATGTCTGCTGTTCGGAACCAAGAGATTTAAGGATTAAATTTATGCATGTACTTTTAATTTAATTTTCCACTGACTTTCCTTGGTCAAAAAGGTTGTAAATATATGTATATAAGTATATTTCACATTTATTTATTATAATATAGCCACAAATCATCACTGCAGGCAATGATCCATCAATGAGTTGCTGGCCATAAATGAATTCCTCTTTTTAAATGTGTTGCTGCCGCAGCTACTTTAAGTAGGCCAAAACAAATGATTCATTAGCAAGCAAGAGCGATGAAATAGATAATGCGGAAAATTTGTATCCCGTACAAATTAGAGTCCTCTAATAAATGAAAGATTTTGCAACCCCTACTATTCCAAATTAGTGACTGTCATGTAGAACAAAACGTCTCGTTTTACATTTGAGTGATATCCTTTTCCTAAAAAAAATGCTATAACTTTGAATGTCGGAAAGACAGAATAAGAAATAATGTTCCTGGGCTGCATAAAAATTGAATTCCATGCCAAGAACCAGGACATGTCTCTTACAAATATTGTTGTTAAGAGAGGCTGCCCTCTAGTGGATGGGAGAACTCCTGAAATTCGGAGCCCTAACTAGAGCTACATATGCCAGAATGCTTTCATCTTGGCGTTCTGAGTATACAATGTTAGATGTTAGAAGTTGTTGGGTGCTGGTAACAGCTCATGGTTCTGTGTGCAGTACCAATAACAACTGCTCTGTTACTGGCTTAAGAGACTGGCATGCAGGCAGACCGATCCCAACCTTCGAATTATCAATGGAAATGAACAAACACTGTGCCGATGCTTTGCTTAGCAGAACTATAACACCAACGTCATAGCTTGCATCTGTGAGCCACTTTACAAACTGAGCATCTGACCTCCTTCTCCCACATTGGTTCTATCTCCTCAAGGCAGCTCCCAAAATATGGATGCTGGCTTGAGACAGTGGCCTCATACCCCAATAAAATCTGCTCCTAAAGGGCATACAGATCTGTAGGACTCCCTTAAGCCTTAATTGCTATTTCTACACCCTGATTGGAGCTGATGGGTGACACTGCATGTCCTTCTTCCTGCACTTTACAGCCTTTACATCCTGCATCGCAGCCTTTCTCCTCTGAACATCATTCCTGACCTTTCTGGGATGAATTAATTAAAGAAACTGCATGAAGGGAATGAGACGGACAGGGTTGGGGGAAATGGTATTCTATCGCCACGTCAAGTGTCAGTACATCCAGCTGTTTTTGTGGTGTTTTCTCAGTTTCTCTATGGGTATTCAAAAGGAAATAAGCACTAATCTATTAATTAAACAGGTAATGAATAGATAATTATGGGGAACAACAGAAATGCAGAAACAATTATCCGCTGAGTAATGATGTGAACTGTGACTTGTGCTGTGCCCCAGGTGGAAAAGCCGTTTGGCTAAGTGTAGAGGGAGCTTACATGTTCTCCCCATCAGAGGTGGGTGGTTCAGGTCTAGAAACTAAAAATCCAGACCAAGATTTTGTTTCAGCCAGCTAGTTGAGTCTCTGTGACTGTGACTCTCTATGCTCAACTGGTCAGTTGAAACAAAATCTTGGTCTGGATTTTTAGTTTCTGGACCTGAACTACCCACCTCTGAAACCCCATGTTTCTTCCTGGTACTTCCTCTCACAGTCTGAAACATGCAATTACGTGAATTGGCATCTCTAAATACACACAGAGTAACTGTTCTAATTCACAGTTACTCTAGGTGTGACTCATATTAATGACTGATTATGAATATATGCCCTGCAATGGATTGGCATCCTGTCCTGGGTGTCCCCAAGGCTTGTGCCCTGTGCAAAAGAACAATAGATCGATGAAAGGCATGGTGAATTGTAAGAATGTAGTTAAAAGGTTATCATTGTATAGCTATTTTCGAGACGGTTTAAAGCATGCTTATAACTACCTTTTAAGAACAAGAAATCAGGCTTCACAAGGTCTGACCTATACACAGAGTGCAACAATGTCTGCTGAACAGGTCAGATATTAAAGGCGGTCTGACCCACTGAGTATAAATGCAATGTGGTTCAAAAGTCCCTTCAGCTTCTATAACCTCTCATGCAATGCAAGGCTTTAATGAGCTTGGGCCCTAACAGAGGAAACACCATACAAGGGTACAAAGCAAAAGATACCTTGAACAGGATGCCAGGCCATCATAAGGCATGTATACACACAAGACACCAATTCAGCTAAACCGCATCTTTGGACCTTGGAAGGAAGGAAGAGCACTGGGATGAAACCACACGATACAAGAAACAGACAGAGCCGAAACACACAGAGCTAGCTGACAATAAAGCACTTGTTAGAAGTAGTTAGCAGCAGTTAGCAGTAGGTTGTAGTGGTTAGTAGTAGGTAGCAGCGGTTAGCAGTATGTAGCAGCAATTAGCAGAAGGTAGCAGCGGTTAGCGGTAGGTAGTAGCAGTTAGTAATGTGTAGCAGCAGTTAGCAGTAGGTAGCAGCGGTTAGCAGTAGGTAGCAGTGGTTAGCAGTAGTTAGGAGTAGGTAGCAGTGGGCAGCACTTTCAGAGAAACATCTTTCACAAAGTTAGAAGCTTCCAGATGAAACTCAACGTCTAATTCTATCGGTCTGAGTGATACCATGTCAGTTGGGGTTGAGTGTTTATTTGTCATTTTGGCTAGTATGTGTTTCTAAAAGTTTCTTTCCTCATTCCATGGAACTTGGCTGAGAAGTCAGCCTGCCCTCAGTCTGAACCGTATTCTAGTGAAGTAATCCACAAGGCCTAAAATTAGCCGGCTGAAAGTAGGAATGTTGTCATATTAACTAGCAGTGTTACACTCACTAATGGCAGTGGGTAGCACTGTAGCCTTACACCTACAGGACTGGGAGTTTCCACATCAAAAAAATATGCATTTACTTGAAGTGTCATCTTAAATTTGCTAGTTGTACATCCCTGTGATGGGCTGGCATCCTGTACGAGGGGGGGACCCAGTGATGGGATGGTGTCCTGTGCAGGGGGGATCCTCTGCCCTGTGATGGGGTGGTGTCCTGTGCGGGGGGGGCGGGGGGGGGGCCCCGGCCCTGGTGAGTGGGTGTCCTGTGCATTAAAAAACAACATATTAGTAAATGTCAATGCACAATTTTTTATTCCATTGACATAAAAAACAAACAAATAACACTTGTGACATGTGCAAAAGTCATGAAGAATTTTCTTACTAGGTTACTGACCCTAATTACTCCAATACGCCTTAGTAGGCATTAGGAATTGTCACCTGTTGACAATTGCAGAAGTTCCCTGCCATTCAAAACACTGGGCTGTTACTTAGCAACCATGGGTTCTCCTAAGCAGCTGACTGAGGACAACTAAGTGAAACTACTTTTCAGTTACATAACTGACTACATTTGTAATTTAGCCAGGGGTGCTCAAACTTTTGCATACAACTATATACACATCAAGACATGATTTCTCACCTTGGCTAATTGCTTTAACGAAGTTAAAACCTGGATGGTGGAAAACTTCTTATCACTAAATGCTCAGAAAACCGAGGTTCTGTTATTTGGGCAGGTCTGCGGATAGGAATCTTATAATCTCCGCACTTCACTACAAAGGGCTGAACTTTTCCGCCAGCAGCTCAACAACGGACTCATTGATGGACTTTGTCATCATTCTTAATCACAGCTTATACCTACCTTTTCGCAAGCATGTCCGCTCTTCTGTTTTCAGGAATGTTAGTATGGGGGGGGCGGGCAGCCAGTGGACCTTGGACCCCCGGAGCTTTTTTTTCTCCTTACATGTGAGGTTTTGGTTCCTCTCCTCCGTTGTCATCTGACTTTCTTTCTTTAATTTCTTTCCTTCCTTTTCCCCATTCTGTACTACTCTCTCTAATGATGTTTTATGTATCACAACAGATCCATGTAAAACGCTTTGGGACGTGTTGTGAAAGGCGCTATATAAAAACGAATCGAATTGAATTGAATTTAGAGACAGCAGTTCACTCAGCTGCATGGTCCGCAGGTGCAAACACAAACCAAACGGAGGCAGCGTTTGGACCCCCAACCCTGGGCCATGAGTCACTTTGCTGGCCTATAAAAAATAACAAACTAATAAAAAAAAAGCCTTGACCTGACCTGGTCACTCAGATGAAGGTGTACTCATGCATGTGTGTGTTCCCAGCCAAACTGTTTTTCAATTGTGGCAATCAGTCCTGTCTGCCAACCATTCTCCCCAGCTGTAGGCTGAACCAGAGCTGCAGTGTGCATCAATGCAATGATGGATTAGGGCAACCCCCCCGCACCCCCCTCAATCTCACTGCTAAAGGCTGAAGAATTCTGGAATAAAATGAGTTGCTAGATTTGGAAAGTAGACTGGCAGCTGACTCCATAATACAAGATTATTATATAAATTGGTTTCATCTGCTAAGAACAATCAGTCATCAATCATAAATAAAACCTACTGGTCCAAATTTAATAGGTCACTTAAAATGATTTGATGACAGTTACAAAATAACTGAAGTATCAATTACATAATTTAGAGGGAACATTTATTGGCTTTCTATATATTATCCACCCGCCTTCCAACTTATCATCCAGTACAGTGTTGCTTGGGGGTATATTTGCGATTATTGTTGAAAGCTCTGCACTGAGTGCACTGAATATGATGCCAGTCCATTGTAGAGTAACGCTTTCAGTCTAAAACATTTGACTTAAAAATCTTATTTCTATACTGAAGCCCTGATGAAAATTAAAAGAGAAAAATAAGATTTTCTTTTTCATTTGCATATTACACTTCTAAAACGTATATACATCTGTTCTTCACCCTTTGCTGAAAGAAAAAACATTTCTGTACACGGCAAAGAAGCGTTCATGAACGTGCAGCTATCGCCATCTTGTGGAATGTACTAATTCAAGGCTATTTAATTAATAATGTGCGGAGCTAAAGAGGCGTCTATGGAAGGCAGAGTTTGTTTCCCCAGCAACGGAAAACGGCTGCAGATAGATGCTTGTTTCCTACGGTATGTGTGCTCTGACATCAAAGAAAAAAACAGTCAGTTTAAGATACGAGAGTCATCTCATAAGCATTTTCACCACTTCATAATGTTCCCGACATGTTGAGGTCATGTGATTTGCTGCTTCAGGGGTCATGTGATTTGGATGTCATGTGATGGTTGGATGTCATGTGATGATCTGATGTGCGTCGGAACTGATGATTTGGCATGCAGAAGTGTGAGCTGTGATTCAGGCGTGGGACAGGATGCGGACCAATCGCGCAACCCGCAGTGAACCTGACACTGTTATTAACATAAAACAATATTGCAAAAGATTCTTTTAAAAAACACAAGACAAACAGTTATCCTGAGTACACAAACACTTGCATAAATACCAGTGGCGTAATCAGAGGTTATTCACACGAATACTGTATTTGACCAAACCCAGCTTTAATGAATAGCCTATGTGGAAATGGTTTTATTTTAGCAACAATAAAATGTAAAAATCGTAAGCCGATGTTATTTTAAAGCTTTTTTAAAAAATTGCGAATCAGTAGAACGTATAAAACAATAAAGTATATATATATATACATATTGAATTTAGTCATTTTACTACATGCTTTCATTTTCATAATGTAAAATTATTTGCACGTTGTTTTATTCCAACTTTTCGGTAATATATGCATGCATTAAAAGTAGTTTGTATTGCTTAAATGGAGTATTTCCGTGTTCTTGGAGACTGCTGAATAATATATTCATATTTAGGCATTGAAGTTTGATCCTAAAGTATTGACAGCCACAAGGAATTCGTTTTAACTTTTAAAACTTGGAAGACTCGTAAGTCGGCTCGTCCCTGCAGAGTACAGAGTACTGATGACGGTAAACGCGCTGGCTCAGGGAAGCCCAGGGTATCATAGCAGCCGCTGAGTGTGATACTGAAGGGGAGATTTTTCTGCTGCACCACCTTCATTCTCACTTCCTGTTCCTGCATATCCAGTGGGATTTGTTTTCTAATAATTGCATTTTAAATTATTATTTTTTTAATGTTTAATAGCACATGTAATATGTTCTCTATAAGAATAACATATAGATATCTACCCAACTATACTATGACAGAATAATCCAACAGCACACCGCGTGGCACAGGACAGGAACCGAGGATATCAAATGCAGGCGACACTGAGCCTTCTGGGTGTTGCTACTGAGGTCTTAAATGACGAAATTTGCAAATGTGCTGAGTCAGGCACGGGGATTGGGCTGAGTCTGCTGTTGGGTGGTTGGACTTCAGGATGCAGCAGCCTGTGATCTGCAGGGCCTAGTCCTCATGTCACTCCGGTGACACTTTCAGGAGGGTCAGTTGGGAGAGCGGGGGCAGTGAGACATCTGAGGTGTTTTCCCTGTGCAGTGCTTATTTTGGTGGGCCTCAATCCCACAACCTACCATGTATGTATGTGACTTGCTTCAAGATCAAATTTGGTGGTAAGTTGCATCTCTGTGAAGTTACAACAAACTACAAAACATGTTTAAGGTACAAAATTTCCATGATATATGAATTTTAGATAGATGTCATGTGTTATACAGAACACTGTGGAACAAGCTTACACACAAGCTACATCAAATATTTATAACTCTAATTTTTTTTATGTACCTTGCCCAGAATGCACCTTTCCTGCTTGTCTGAGTGGAGGGAATTACCTTCACGAACATCTTTATATAGCATACAGCACTTGTAATTGTCATGCCGAAGCTAAAAACTAAATAAAAATGACCTAGAAATGATTTGTCGATGCATGAAAGTTATATGTGTATGAGGGATATATTTTAATTTACATATCACCCTTCTTAACATGGTTTTTCCATGATTGACAGAGAATTAACAGGAATAGCATCACAGGTTAAAATGACAGCAGTTACTCAAAACAATCCTTGAAAGTATAAAGGAAAACACGTTGGAGTCCAGGACCATCTGGCAGCCTGACCTCATCTGTGCATTTAACCGTACATTTCAGAAAGAAATCAGGACTGTTAATTTGATTCCTGATCACGTGTATGTGGAGTTCAACAACATGCAGTTCCCTGCCTTGGGCCCTTCACTGCATGGGATAGGTGCAGGGCTCACCACATGTGCAACAGTGTTTCCCAACTGTGGACCCCCAGACAGTCCATGTTTTGCTCCATCCTTACTCCCTGCCAGACAGTCCACATTTGAGCTGGGAGGGAGCAAAAATGTGGACTGTCTGAGGGTCCCCGAGGACCAGGTTGGGAAACACTCATGTATAAGATAAGCAGTTATGGAGAACGGATTGGTTACTATATGGATCTGGAAAATGACTGATGCAAAATTGTTTATAAACTGGTTTGTTAACATATATCCCCAGGTCTATTTAAGCAAAACCAAGGGGGAAAACCGCCTGCAGTTACTGATCTTTCCTCACACATTCTTGACAGTGTCAACACCTTGTTTTCAGCTAGTATTTCAGAGCAGTAGGGGCACTGTCTGCACCAGCTGGCCCTTCCAAGGTCGGCCAGATGTTAGGTCCCTAGATAGCGCCTCCTTGGCTCAGGAGTCAAAAAACTGCTCACACGGAAACAAAAAAAACACTCAGATATGTCCTTATGCATTCACAGTAACTAGACAATACCCCAAAAAACAGTACTCACTTCTGTGCTTAAATATTAAAGGTAAACTACATTTATCACAAGATGCACTGTGCTGTCGCGGCTTGTGTTAGCAGGCTGAGTGCAGAGCTCAACAGTAACGCAAAGGGGTCTTGGATGTGTTACTTGGTTGCATCACTCTGTTTGACAGGTTATCTGAGATGAGCTGAGAGAATGACAGTAGGTCTTTTGTGTGAGAATCACTGACAGGACAGCAGACGGAATCTTTTGTCACAGGATTTGGACGGGGAATGGATGTATTGGGAATTTCCCTTTTCGGAGAAAGAGGAACGGGGCCATTAAAGTAAAGACGGGCTATCCAAAAATTAAAAGGAACTGTTTTGATGAGAATGTCAGAAAAGTCATATTAAAGCAGTGGGCGTAAAGGAGACAGGAAGTCACTGGTGGCAAAAGAGGACATTGATAGTTATCAAGAAAAACCGTCGTGCAGTGAATGAACAAAGTGCTAGTTACCTGACACTGTCTTCCCTCCTGTGTCGCTGACTGAGAAAGAAACCAAGAAGGATGAGATTTCACAGGGCTCCCATACACAACACATTACCGTCATCTTTTTACTGTGGGTAGCACCCCCAACCCTGCACTGCAGAAGCACTTGAAAGATGAATGGAAGGATAAATGGAGGAGTAGATGCTGAATTTTACCAGTATACAGTAGATGGCAGTGTTTGCCGTTTTTGTTACATGTGAAGTTCTTTAGGTTCTGGGACATTATGCATGCATTTTACACATTTGATTTTAAGTATAGTATATTATAAATACATTCGGTTTATTTTCATTTCCCTTGCATGTAAAAAAATTCTAAAACCTACATTTTTGGGCCATTAAAACTATGTTCTGGGCTAAAATGTCCAACATAATTCCGGCTGTTGAAATACACTCAAAATTCTTTATTGTCATCTGCTCATATAAGGATGTATGTGCATAAACATTTGTGCACCTACATGACTAAAAAAAGCATCTGCTTATCCCTAACTAACTTGTGAAGGTTTATCCACAATAATCCGACACCTCAAAAGGCTATAATGAACATCAGTATCTGTGTAGCACAGTGGAGATTCTGTATCTATAAGCCACATATTTACCATGCACACCTATTTCTGGTTAGTCAAACTCTTCAGTGTTAAGGGCCTGGGGGTGGATGAGACTCGGCCAGAGTTTCTGAAGGCTCTTGATTAGGGATGCCCAATCTTATCTTAAAGGCCGGTGTGTATGCAGGTTTTTGGGATAACCTTCAGATCAGCTGTTCAAACCCAGGTGTAAGGACTCTTCAGCCAATCAGCCTCTGATTGTTAATTTAATTAGGGAGTTGCAGCAAAAACCCACACACAGAACAGCCCTTTCTGGTTAAGACTTCCCACCCCTGCTCTTGATGTTGTTGGGCTATCTTGGCTGACATTGTGTGGAGGTTGGGGACAGTCCCTTTGGACTGGCAGACTGGGGTGGTGGTCTCAGTCTTTAAGAAAGGGGACCAGAGGATGTGCTCCACCTTCAGGGGGATCACACTCCTCACCCTCCCTAGGAGGGTCTATGCCGGGCTACTGGAGAGGAGGGTCCACCTGTTGGTGAAACCTTGGATCCAGGAGGATCAATGCGGATTCTGACCTGGTCGTGGAACACTGGGCCAGTTCTGTACCCTCACCAGGGATGTCTGGGCTTCCCAGTTCAGGCTACTGCCCCCAGGACCTGAACCCAGATAAACGGCAGACAATGGATGGATGGATTGATGGACTGGCTTGTGGTAACACACAACAAACCGTTCACAATTTTTGCTTAATCTTTCACTCAAGTAATCTATTTTAAGTCCCCAGAAAGCAAAGATAATTTTTTTCCCCTGTTCCCTAAATAAACCATAGCTCACACAGCCCACACTAACACCCTCCAAAGGGCCTCAATTAATTCCAGAGAGTCAACCACTACCTCATCAACTAAGGAGGTGTACAAAAACATAAAGCTCTCGAAGAGTGTTCAGAAACCATTGATGTACATTAAACAGGGATAGGCTGAGAGTTCATGTAACTCAAAACCTTTAAGCGTACAGAGCAAGCATACTCATTCAACCTGTTTGCTGAAACAGTAAATGACTTGACTCAGGAAATTCTCACGGTCGCTCTCATGTTGTCAAACATTTGTGTGGAGAGTTTTAAACAGCATCTAGTTCAGGGCCTGATTATCTGTATCAGGTGTGTTAAATTAGGGCTGTAGCTATGCTCTGTGGGGGGCTGGATCTCCAGCAGAAGGGCTGGGCCATCCCCGGTCTAGTTGATTTGAAACAAAAAAAAGTTTCAAAGCTGAGATTAAAAAGTGTGGGTGATTCAGATATGGAATTTGTTAACCAACATCCATTTGTCAGTGCATGTTGTATAATTATGCATTAGTTCATTTGTATACTGACATAGTGGTTAGCACTCTTGCCTCACACCTCTGAGACTGGGATTCAAGTCTCTGCCACGGTTCCATATGTATGGAGTTTGCATGTTCTCCCCGTGTCGTCATGCGGTTTCCTCCAGGTACTCTGGTTTCCCCCCACAGTCCAAAAACATGTTGAGATTAACTGGAGTTACCAGATTGCCCGTATGTGTGCATGTGTGAGTGAAAGCTGTGTGAGTGTGCCCTGCAATGGGTTGGCACCCCATCCTGGGTTGCTCCCTGTCTTGCGCCTGTAACCTCCAGAATAGGCTCCAGACGCCCGTGAGCCTGAATACGACAGGTGGGTACAGAAAATGGCTGGATGGATGGAGACTTTGTATACAGCTGTATCACATTGGACCAACTAGTGCGTACTGCAGCAACTGCAGCTTCCTTAATCTATGGGATGATGCCAAGGAGCTAAATCGTGTCTTTAAATTCAGGTTACGTGAAGCATAGGGTGGTCACTGGTCATCCCGTCACCTGGGTTTATACCAGTTTATTCCTGCTGTAGTGTGAAAACGTGTGTGACACTCCCCCCCCTCCTCCCCCCCCCAGGCTGGGACAGGTTCCAGGTTCCAGGCTCACTGGCATCCTGTAGAGGGTAAGCAGTTGAATGGATTCCTGTTAAAGTGTTCATTTGACTTCTCAGTGGGTTTCATGAGGTCGCGTACCCTGCGATGGACTGGCATCCTCTCCAAGGTGTCCTCTGGCTAATCGCATTACCCCATGGGACCCCCCGGGTCTCCAGGCTCACCACAACCATTTACTGTATAAGCAGTTATAAAATCGATATAAATTAATGATTAAGTAACATATATTTCCAAGCTAATTTTAGGAAAAAAGGCAGCTAATACTATGCACGTGCTGTACAGTAGCAATGAATGCATACATTTCTATGACTGTGAAGAGACCAGGGAAATGTTTCCCAAAGCACAGTTGCTAACCATGTTAGCAACTTGCATAGCAGCTGAATGAGTCCAATTATGTACGTTGCTATTGGAAGCTTATGGGAAACTTACCCCGGGCCAGCAGGCCCAGGCGTCATTAGGTACTGACAACTCGCAAGGATACTGTCACACCTCTTCCTCATCGGTAATCAGCTGATTGAGCCTGGTCTGTGATTTGGTTCAGAGCCAGTGACAATTAGCTCTCATCATCATCATCATCATCATCACTCTTACAGCCAGATGCGGCTGGTCGATAGAGGTAGATTAGGAATTACCTCCTCTACTTTTGAGATTACATTATGAAGAAAGTAACTTTGAAATGACTCAGTACTGTAATTTCATTGTCATTTTATTGTCATTCTTCTTTGGAAAATTTCATAATAATACATTTTGTAATACCTACTTACCTTCTCAGCAATTTTAGCCACCAGCCACCATGGCGTAGAGCAGTGCTTCTCAACCCGATCCTGCCGGGAGCTGGGAGGGAGCAAAAATGTAGACCGTCTTGGGGTCCCCAGGGTCCAGGGGTAGCCACCTTTGATTTGTGAAAGACGGAGACACTCTGACATTTTTTTTTGGCGGGGGGGGGGGGATTAAACCATTTTTCAAATATACTATTTGCCTCTCAGATGCAGTTGCACTCATTCTGGACCCCTGTCCACTACTGCCCCTGTCTATGTTAAATGCAGATTTTTTTTTGCTTTAATGTAACATACATACATATATATAGTCTAATTATAATCTATTATAAAACCTAATCCTAATATGTCCACAGGTATACTCCCTTTAGCAATGAAAACATCACTATACGTATTATAATAGATTACAAGCAACCTTTTAACTTAATGAATTTGGACACCCTAACACTGACATTTCTCACCAGTTTTCTCATCCCGTTTTGCTACCTGTAGACGTCCCTGCTGTCCCTCAGTGAGTGCTTTAGACTCCAAGATAATTTAAAGTTTAGTCTAACTTGATGTTCTGCTTTGACCAGAAGATGCAAGGGGTAGATTTTTGGGTTTGCTTATTGCAAAATGGCATGCATTTCCAGGGCTGTTTTTCTTTCATATTTAGCTGAATTTTTGGCTGGATGTGAGTGGCAGAGAACGGAGAGGGGGGTGTTCCACAATGCAGTCTTTTTTCATTAGCCAGATAACTTAAGCCAAATTTAAGGACTGTCCAATAAGAAGGTCGCTAATCTCTCCTCCTATTGGACAGTTTTCACATTTGGCTTAAGTTATCCAGCTAATTCTGCTGTGTGCAGTATCCCGCAGATCACTTTGGTTGTTCCTTATCCATTCAGAAAAGTTTTCTCTGAGATGTATGCTGTGACTCGTTATTTCTTTGATGCTGGTGGCTCATCCAATATTGTTTTTCATCCTCCTCGCCCGTCACTTCCCCTGTTTCATGAAACCGACAAAATAAATAACTTTTTTTTTCTGAGTAATGTTACTTGTTGCTAGTCAAAGTAAATTTTCATATTTCTGCTACCAGTCAAATAAAAGTATAGATATTGCCCACTGTCGCTGTGTTTTACCCATTTTTACCGTTTACGGACACAGGATTGGATGTATAAACTTAACCAGGAAGTAAAAAGAACAGCGATAGAAGGAAACCACGTAAAGTTCTATTTGAAACTATGAAATTCTACATTAGATGTACATTTTCACAAAAAACAGGACAATTCTTGTCCCAGGAAAGATCATTAATTTTCCAGGACAGTTGCTCAAAAAATAGAGGACAATCCCTGGAAAACCGGGATGGGTGGCAATCTTTCAGAGGCCCGATTGAGAAACACTTGTTATTAGGTTTGCCATGAGTATTCTGCATTTGTCTTCCAGCCCCGCTTCCTGTCTGCTTATTCCTGGCTTTCCAGTCACCTGCACTTGAGTTTGCCTTTCGGGCACCTTGTCCTGGAAGTGACATAAAAAGCAGACATAAATCCCACTGATCACCTCTTTCCTGCAGTGAGCTGTCTTAAGGTCTCAGGGACCAAAGGTGAAAAGTTCAGGTTGAGACAGCACAAATCCAGACCAAGGTTTTATTTCAACCAACCAACCATCCATTACTGTAACCACTTAATCCCAACTGGGGTCGTGGGGGGGACCGTGCCCATCCCAGGAACAATGGGCACAGGCAGGAACCAACACACCACAGGGTACACACACTCATAGGGCCAACTTAGAGTCACCAATTAACCTATAACACATATTTGGACTGTGGGAGGAAACCAGAGCCCCTGGTGTAAACCCACACAAACATGGGGAGAGTATGCGAACTGCACACAGAAAGGTCCTATGCCCAACCCAGGGACCAAACCCAGGACTTTCTTGCTGCAAGGCAGCAGCACTAACTACTGCATCACCGTGCCTTCAACCAACCAGTTGAGCATATAGAGTCACAGTCAGAGGGTACTTTACTGGTTGGCTGAAACAAAAACATGGTATGGATTTGTGCTTTCTGGACCAGATATTTCCACCTCTGTTAGGGACCAGTTAGTAGAAAACCTGGCATTATGGATGGAAGCCCCAGTTTGGACTGCTCTGCCCCAGACTTTATATGTGAAAGCCAATAAATGTGTTCTTACCCAAATACTTTGGTTACACATCATAAACGCAGCCGAATGCTTCAATTACACATCCAAAACGCAGGCAAATGCTTCAGTTACACATCATAAATGCAGCCGAATGCTTCAGTTACACATCATAAATGCAGCCGGATGCTTCAGTTACACATCCTAAACGCAGCCGAATGCTTCAGTTACACATCATAAATGCAGCCGAATTTTTCAGTTACACATCATAAATGCAGCCGGATGCTTCAGTTACACATCCAAAAGGCAGCCAAATGCTTCAGTTACGCATCATAAACGCAGCCGAATGCTTCAGTTACACATCATAAATGCAGCCAAATGCTTCAGTTACACATCCTAAACGCAGCCGAATGCTTCAATTACACATCATAAATGCAGCCGAATGTTTCAGTTACACATCATAAATGCAGCCGGATGCTTCAGTTACACATCCAAAAGGCAGCCAAATGCTTCAGTTATGCATCATAAACGCAGCCGAATGCTTCAGTTACACATCATAAATGCAGCCAAATGCTTCAGTTACCCATCCAAAACGCAGTTGAATGCAGTTGGAGCAGTGATTAAAGGTCTTTTTTCATTTTAAGCAATGGGACTTTTTTGGGGAGTTTAGTATATCACGGTGAGCAGGGGGGTATTCCACAAAGCAGGATTTCTCAGTTAGCTGGCTTAACTTAAGATAGAAGTCATGATTGTCCAATAAGAGCTTAGGTAAGGAGCGATCCTATTGCACAATCCAGATATGTGTAAGTTAACCCGGCTAACAGAGAAATCCCGCTTCGTGAAACACCCCTCAGTCACTTTTAAAACTAAATCGCAAGGCAAAAAAGTCTGGGCACTTCTGCTCTAAAACAGCCACTTGCTCTCTTGATCACATTCTGACAGTTAAGAAAAAAGGTGTAGTTTGAAATGAAGAAGCCAAATATAATACATTCAGCTTTATCTTCGGTGTATGTTCCCAAGTTGATTCAGACAGAATCCCAACTGGATTGAAGTATCCATCTAGCTAAAAGTGTCACACGATGTCACTTGTGTTTGACATTTTAGAGAAATGTGTTTGCCACTTGTCTGCCTTCCAGTCCAATAATACAGGACCCATCAATCTGTGGTCTGATAACCCACAATGCCTGTAAAAATAAGAAGCATCTCCTTTCCATCCTACGCCTGCGATACTATCTCTGTTCCTGTCCTTCTTAGCTGATCAGCCTTGTAACACCACAGATCACGGTGTCCTTCTAACCAGGTTAGGAAATGTCATTAGGTGACAAGCAAGCTTTGAACACAATGGTAATATCTGTAATGTTATTAGCGAACATGATTTTCACTTACAAACTGACAATACACAGCTGTAAACGTCAGATCAGGTAAAAGTTGATGATTCTGATGATTCTTCAGGTACTTCAGTACCGAAAGTGCTGCCGAAGTGGTGCTGCTTATATCTTTGGGTTCCTCCGGTTCCAATAACAAGCGAAGGGCCTTCCTATACTGAGCTCCCGTTGTATGGAATGACCCAGCTGCTCATGTCCAGGAATCAAACACGCTGCACTATATATTCTATGCAACCCCAAAAACAGAGCAGCTTGTGCGTCAAGCTGTCAGTGCTGCGACCTTATTATGGGATGTGATTATCACTGTCAGCTGAGACATCGCATGATGTGGTGCTGACTGCTCTCTGGTCTCCCTCACTGTTGCATATATTCTCTGCCTCTCATAAATGTATTTATAACCAAAATAACTGTGCACAAAATATTTCACTATACTCTCCTCTTTCCCATCTGGCTCTTATTTGGGAGGCAGATGACTGACAGGATGCAAACGTTCAGATGGCTACGTTGCTTAAAAAAAATAATAAAAAAAATCTCTGCCGGAACAAACCAGTGATCTGAGCCAGTCTTCTGCATGTGGATCCTCTAAGTGATTTGCCTGTAGCAGTTGGTCATGTGATTTAATCACATGGTCACATTAATTGCTGATCCCCAGTCACTGCCAGTCATTATAATAATAAATGATAATGATTGATACTTTATTGATCCCCATGGGGAGGATTCTCTTTATGCCTGCCCCAGCTTGAGTTTCAATATTGGCTCACATATTTAGGCAAATTTAGCTTTTATTTATTTTTTTTTATTTCCTCTGGGGAAAAAAACTACCCTTATCAATTACAGTGTGCTGATATATCACGGTAAAATAGAGTTTATTGTTACTAGATCAGAGATACACAGACAGGTAACACCCCCAGATACACATTCCTTGTCATAGCTGTCAGGTTTTCTGCTGGACGATCCCTGCATGCAGGTAATTGCCAGGACTTAGAGCCATTGACTGGATGGAAGTTTCTGGAATTAGATGTGCAGATAGAAGATTTAAGTGTCTGGACATGGACATGCAGGACATAGACATAAAGCAGACCAAAAAGTGCATCTTGATAAAAAAAATTGTCCTATCCATGTCCTATTAATCAAATTGTTTTCTCTATGTCCTATTAATAAATGTTTTGTAGATTATTTGCATTTGCCCAGCTTTGAGGTGTGCCAAGTTCATGATTCGGGGGCCGCCCAGCTGTGGTTACATGTGCTTGAGCCATGGATCATCAGCTCAGTGGACTAAAACTTCTACATAAATTGTGTTGATGGTTTTGTTGAAGGCTGGTGCCGTAAGTGTAATCTGTAGGAATGTAGACAATGTGTCTCATGAAAAAGTCAGCTGCGTAAACCTCAGCATTCATTTTTAGCAGTAGTCAGTTCCGCCATGACCATAGTTGCGACAGCCAGACTTTGCCCCCATCATGCATCAGTGTGAGCAGGACTTGGTGCTTATTTCAGTTCTCTATAATGGAACCCGCTTGACATCTTCCCTACTGTGTTAATGGCTCTGGACTGCAGCAACACTTGCTGCTTGAAGGCGTTTCACCTTCTGGAAGACATAACACTTTTGCACCCAAAGGTCCACAGAACTCGCCACCTCAACACTGCAGAGCCCAAAATATAATATGTTATGTGTCTGTGCTTAATCACTACGCCACCTGCTGCCCAGTCAGCAGATTGCATATAGTAAAACATTTATTTCAAGTCGGATTAACACAAATGTCAAATAAATACAAACTGTATTATGTATAACGTGCACGCAGTAAACCGAATAATGGAGTACAATAAAAAATATCAGTCTTAGCTGTTCATTTTGTTTTGTGCTGTTTTCGTCCTGCCACTCTGGGCTTTGATAGAACAGCGCGGCCTGTCAGGCGATGGAGGGTAGATGTGTTCCTATGCTTTGAGGCAGCAGCTGAGCCAGCCGCCCTGAACCAATGGTACGACATAACCTGTGGTTCTTCCGAGCCACTTTAACAATCCACTGCAAGGCCTTCATGCTGGAGTATCACAGAGTGACATCGCCATGGCGACACAGCAGTAATGCCAAGTGACACAACCCCCGCTCCCTGTACGCGACATGACCAGATGATGCACAGTGTGACGATGCAATGCGGCGGGAAGATGCGACAAACGCTGCATGTCCCACGATGGGGGGGGGGATATGTGTGTGGGCAGGTTGGATGGGGGGTAGCAAGGTGCTGGGAGGCAGGGGAGCAGGAACTGGAGACAGAGAAATAATTTAAAAGGAAGGCTGTTGTATTTCTGGCAAATATCCAAACCAGTGAAACTGGGAATGTCTGATAATTCAGTCTGGATCGACGGGGGGGGGGGGGGCAGTTGACCCCAGAGTAAACTTTAGAATCCCCTTCTAGCAAAATGGTTTTCCCTATTTCAAACTACACTTTCCACTTTTCCCATTCAAAACCACATCTTCCCAAATTTGTTGATATTCAGCACCAGGTCCTGCTCCTGTGGATCTCCAGCTCCAGAATCCCACTCTCCAGTCTCCTTGGCGTCCACACGCCTTAACCAACGCCCCCTTCTGGTGGCAATGACCTAGCAGCTCCGCTATCCAACGGCAGGAAGCTGAAGACCCTGTCCAGACCTTGTGGTGTACTGTAGGTTACCAGCCCTCCTTCCAGGCCACTTTGGGTCCTCAGCAGAGTAGCTGGAGCAGCAGGGGGACAAAACAGATATATTTTTGGTCAGTGTTGCTGGAAACCCTTGTAGGAGCTATATGATCTAGGATTAGACTGTCGGCATGGAAATGCGCTGCCAGTTTTAGGAGAGAGCGAGGGAACGAGGTCAGAAAATGACAAATAAGGTGCACCAGTAAATCCACTAAATTCTTCCCCTTAAAAAAAGTTTTGTAACTAAGAGAAATTCCAGTCAATTAAAGAGAACTTTCATTATATGTCCCTATTTTATATTCTGGGAGGACAAATCTTTCCACATAAGGAGAAACTCATGGAATATTAAAATGCTGGTGTTTTCTCCTGATATTTAGATTAGTAGATATTGAGTCACATTCACAGAGTAGTCAAGTCAAGTCAAGTTTATTTAATAGCACATTTAAAAATAACAATTGTTAATCCAAAGTGCTGTGCAAAAAAGAGAACTAAAACTAAGAAAACATAATAAAACATAAAACCAAGTCAACTGCTATTTCACAAAATAGGAATTTTAGGTCATGATTTAACACTGATAATACTGAAAATTTTAAATAAATTAAAAATATAATATTACAAAATCTTGGTCTGAACTTTTACTCTCTGAACCTGAACTACCCATATCTGCTTGTTGTGAGCTGATTTCGACTGTCTTACACCCCTCTAGGCTTCTCTTTCACTCCTTGTGTGGTTTAAATCTGCGACCATCGCATGGATTGGTGAAGGTGGCACGGGTGTCAGGGGGGCTGAAGTAGTAAGGTGACGATTCCTTTGTTCACCTGCAGAGATTTTGCTAATGATAAGATCACATTTGGCCTGTATTGATTTCCATGCCACCATCTTTTATTCTCCTTTCACCCCCTTTGTTGTAAAAGTCCCACTAAAATCAGTCCTCTTGCATCCTGTCAACCATCCAGACTGGAGCAAGTCATGCGCTGTTCATTTTGTAATATAATATGCCATTAATATAATATTAATATATAATACTAATGTAATATGGCATTCCTCTTCAAATTAAATTTCACTGAGTCAGTGTTTTAACCAGATAGATGACTCACATTCACTATGCTTTACACAATCAGGGAATGTGATCAAACAATTAGGGCAGCCTTTTGTGTGGCACTGTTGTATCAAAGGGAATGGAGGAAGCAAGAGCAAATGAGATTCAAAACAAAAGGGGTTTATTCAAATGAAAGTAACAAAAACAGAAAATAAACGGGATTGCGAGAGATCCAAAACAGAGGCAACAAGGAACAGACAAGCAGGGTAAAACGTCAATGACAAGACCTTAAATACAAACAAAGAGTGACTAAACAGGAGGCAGCTGGAAGTGAGTAACATGAGGGCGGGAACAAGGGGTAAGACTAACAAGCCACGCCGGGGAGAAAACAAGAAGATTAGTATTTAGTGATTAATTGTCATTGTTGACACACCACAGCACACAGTGCACAACAACAAAATGTGTCCTCTGCATTTAACCCATATGTGACATAGCAGGGGACAGCTAATTCAGCACCCGGGGAGCAGTGCTTGGGGGTGGTACCCTGCTGGTCAAGGATTCGAACCTGCAATCTTTCAACTACAAGTGCACATCCATAACCATTAAGGTACCACTGCCCACGTTAAGCAGACATGGTGGGCAGGACATGACAAGCACACTGACAAGCTAAATTTAAACATTGAAATTATAGTTGTGAATACTGTAGTTATGTATACATGCATCCATCCATCTTGGTTAAGATCATGGTGACTCTGGAGCCGGTTACAGGAAGCACAGGGCACAAGACAGGGGACACCTTGGATGAGATATTCCACCCCCTTAAATATGATGGACAGGAGCTCCATTCTATCACGTTAAATATTACTTAAATATTGTGCAACATGTTGTGAGGTGCCATTGAGACCCGCTCAAAAAGCGCCTCCTGTTTGCTCCTTAGTGTGCTAAGCTAAATGCCCCTCCCCCAACGTCCTCACCCTCCACAATCGGCATCCTATTCCCAGCCATTCAAATAGCATAGCCAGGCTTTTGTGCACAATGACATAGAATTGGAAGTGATTCTAAAGTTCACAGACGGTGGACAAATTTAATAAGCAACCTGATCCTTATACTATACTTAATTGAATGAGAGGTTTCGTAGATTAAGCCTTTTCATGCAGAATTCCCCACATTCATTGTTCCTTAAGCAGTTTCTGAACGTTTTACCTTTAGTACATTATAGCGAAAGACTTTGTATTAAAGTTCTCAACATCTAAGGAATAACTTGCACTCCCGAGCCAGGAATGGTTAATGTTTCAATTCCCATATGCTACTCTTTAGTGTAGATAAGCTATATTTGTCATGCGGTGTAACTGCTGACCCACATGCGCAGGTTGTCCTGAAATCAACGCACCATGTGGGGCAAAGTGGAGCACGGGGCTAATTCTGGTCATTGGGTTTCATGGGAACTGCTTTCTGGAGCTTTTCGTAACATATATAAAAAAATCTTATTACTGAGAACTGAATAACCATTTCCACCTATTCAGATGAGTTTTCTACATGGCTTTACTGATACATATAGAGTTCTTGCAAAATAACAGGCTTTAATATAATGTTATATGTAAAGATTATAAGGTTTTCAATATCAAAGTTACTGTGGAGTGTTTCTGGTAAAGTCGTTGCGGAAGCTGACAGTCTTTTTCTTATCGATTCGTCTCGTCGATTTCAGTTTGTGAGAAAGACGTACGAAGGGGAATTTTGATATTGCTAATACAAATATTGTTACCTGAAAGAACTGAAATTTTATGTTTCAAATCACAAGGCATCAGGATGTTAAAAGCTGTTTGCAAGAGGATTCTGAGGGATTTGTGATACTAATGAAGTACTGTGACAAGCAACAAATTACAAATGTTGCTTCGGATCTTTACAAACAAGATTATCCTGTATTTGAAAAGAAGTATGTTGAGAATGCATTTATAGTGAGATACTCGCTCATGATAATGCTTGTGAGTCTTGTAATGCTTAAACATCATAATAAAGTCAAGCCAAGGGTTAAAGCTGGTAATAAGAAATAAGTTTGCTGTTTAACTGTTAAACACTATTGAAAAATATGTGAAAGAAGTGCAATCTTATCACTTTAGTACAGGATAAATTATAATACTCAACATGTATGTTTGTTTTATTGCCTTGTAAATAGTCTTTTGAGTTTGCAAAGTACCCCCAACATTTATGATATAGCGAATTTTAGGTTTATAATGGATAATATATTAGCGGGAAGATTTGCTTGCGTGAGTCTGAAAGCGTGAGTGTCACGCCAGATGTGTGAGATTTGGCAACCCTGCTTTTCCGTGTGCTACTCTCTCTGACTTTCGGTGGCTAGTGATTCAGTATTACTCAGCATTGGGAGTCACCATTCATAATAATTAATCATAATTAACTGTAATCCCCTTACAGTACGCTGCATTACGGAACATTATGAAAGCAGCCCAAAACCCCGCAACCTCCTAAAATTTACCCGCAAGTGTATGTGCAAAATAGCCCAACTAGGCGGGAAAACCGCGGACCTGGCAACTCTGCCTTCGCCGCCCTGGGCCACGGGGAAGCCCCGCCTCTACCGAAGCCACGCCCCCGGAACCTCCTTAAATTCCCCACAAACTGCCCCTGGCTTCCGTTTCTTTAATATATTTTTTAATTTGTCCTTCGGTGGACGGCAGACGCCAATTTTAGCTTTGGAGTGGCTCCTGGACCGAATTAGTTTTTACATATTTACTTGGTATTTAATTTTCATATTTATCTCCTTTTCTTGCTTGTGTGTTTATTTCCCTTCACCCTTTGCAGCTAAGTTTATATTCTCTCTCTTATTTTATGGGTTGAGCTGGGTGTTTTTTTTATCGTCTTGCAAGTCGCTTTAACTCAAGTCTTGCAAAACCGACTAGACTGGCGGGCGGATGGAACCTTGGAGGGGGGGGGGGGTCCTGTTTTCCCCGATTTAATTTAGAGAGGGGGTGGATGGATGGATGGATGGATGGAGGGAGAGAGAGCGCGACAGCGAAGCAGCACGCCAGTTTGCGAGCGCTGAAGCGGCCCTGTTCGGTATGTAAACGCCGCTTTTTGCATCGGGGAACCCCGCTGCATTTCCCGCATCGTCCGTCGCCGCAGTTTCTGCTGTAACGCTTTCGCTGTCGTCGTCGTGGTGAAGAGGGACGCATCTCGCACGCTTCCGCCGATCGGCTGCCCCCAGACCAGCGACGGGGAGATCGCCCGATGCCGTAACAGCTTTAAATCCGGAGGCTTTGCAGCCGACCGTCTTTCGGTCACAGTGCTGCCTTACTTGTCTTTTTCGGCGTTATGTTTCATGCACACGATTGAACCGCCGGGCCGTTGAGCTGCGGCGCCTGTTACTTGCACCGTGCGTGTGCGCCTAAGTTATGGCGCTCCTCGCTGTTTCCTCGGTTTGCGTCTAATTCAGCGATTACTTTCCCCCTGGAGTGCTAGATTATTTAGTAACATTTATGATGCATCAGTTAAACTCTGCTTTTTTTTGTTGCACGGCCACTCTCACGTCTTGTGCATTAGCCGACGTGCCGTGCCTAGATTAATGTTTACTTTTTAGATTACCCCATGATCTGTGGATTTATTTCCCACCCCCCTTTTTGTGGTTAGTTTATCTTATTTTAACTGGAGTTTCACTTCGTGCAAACTCTTATTTCTTACAAGGTGGATGAAGTAGTCATTCCCTTGCCTTTAATTCCCTTCCTTGCGATCGCCCCCCCCCCGTAAGTGGGTGTCGGGTTGAGTTTTAATGACTTCTGCCAAAGTTTTGCAATACCATTTTCTTTTGCACTTTTACGATGAACGCCCCCTACTTGCTTCCATGTGATGGTCTGTGCGGTGACCTGCATTTTATTCATTCTTGAGCAGTTTTTGAAGCGTGCATGAGAAACTTCATTCGACTGTTGCATGTATTGATTAAATGTCTTTTCCAGAATAAAAAATAAAATAAAATGAGTGACGCAAAGGGTAATCAAGCAGTGTCCCCGAAAGGCAAGGATGGTGCGGAGAAGAGAGGGCGAGGCAGACCGCGTAAGGAGCCGCAGGTAAGGGGACGGCACGCCGCCCGCAGCGGCGATCGATTTTAATTCAAGGAATCGATCCTGGGTCTTCAGGGGGATTGAGCCCCCCCCCCCCAGATGCTTATGCTTATTCAGAATTGTCGTGTGCGCTTTGATCACACGATTTCTTGTTTAAAATGAGCCGCCTTAAAAGCGTTTCCACCCAGACGCTCTGTATTAAACATTTTATAGTGTCCTTTATCTTGCATGAATTATTCATGCCATGAGTTGCTAGATGTCGCCTGTCTGTTGGCAGCTGACAGCTGCTTCGTTGGCAGTGATTCCCGAACCCGAAAAACGTTTTTAAAAATAGTGATTTTTATCGCCGATGAATCTGTAGATTTCTGCCCTAAACACATGGAACTTCAAACCGCTTCTTGTTTAATGGTATGTAGCAAACATGTTGTTTTTTTTTTTTTCTGGAAAATGCAGCTATTTGGAATCATTTTGGCCGAATTGACCGAATCTAGCCGTTCAAACATGTGACGCGCCTTATGTTTGTTGTGATTGGAAATGCAAGTTACGTTTCCTAGTTTTTCTATATGGGCCAATGGTTTAACAGTTCAGTGTAATCCGCTTTGTACCATTGGTCATGTACCTTGCCAATTATGACGTCCTGTTACTGGCGTTTTCCCATTGGCGTATACAGCGATCTTCCCACCCCTTTTTAGTCGGCTACGAGCTTTGGTAACTTGTTTTTTTTAAGCTCTTAAGCCTAATGATTTTCCCTGAGCTGGTTTGTATGTAATGGGTGGGAGCTTGGCCTGAATTGGTTCATGGCCTCGGAGGCTGAGCATGGGAATCCGGCTTCTGTCTCACCATACATATCTTGACTGTCAGTCTTGCAAATACTCTTTGTGGTAAGGGAGGTGTTGATCATGTGTAGGTGCTTTGGGTGAGTTGTACTGTATATGCAGTTGGAAGTTTTCCTTCATCTCCACTTTAGGTTGGTCAGGCACAGAGGTTTGTTCAAGACTCTGCTTTTGGTAAAAGGTTAAACTTGATTTTGATATTCTCGTTGCCTTATGAAAATTGATACATATTCCAATGTTTAAAACGTATGAAACACAAAAGGGGTCTGTCGGGCTATATCTTATCTACTGCCCGGTGTCCAAAAGCTGGCATGCTGTGTGAAATGTACATAACAATGCAATTTATAGATCACTTAAACCCATATTTAACTGAAAATAGTGGTACACGTGCCTGTTTAAACCTTTTTTGAATGTTGTTGGCATCAAATTCAAATTGAGATTATCATAAGTGACATTTGTTTCCGTACTTGATGTTTGTTCCATTTTTCAATTTAAATATGGGTTTATATCATTTGCATATCATTGCATCCTGTTGTTATTTACGTTTTACACAACATTCCCTCTTTTGGAAACAAGGTTATACCAATAGTCTTAAGTTGGTGTTGCCACTAGAAGTGCCAACAAGGCATTCGCTCAATGGTATCTGGGATCCAAAATATTTCCATACAGTGGGGAAACCAGTGGCCTGTACTACGTAGCGGGGTTACTGGCTGATCAGGATAACTTGTCGGATTTAAGGTAATCTGGGCAAAATGTAAGTGAACGAATATGAAGTCCATTTAAACTGTGGTACCTTAAATCCGACAAGTTACCCCGATAAGCCAGTAACCCTGCTTCGTAGTACAGGCCACAGTTGTTGTTCCTGAGAAATTCTCACACACCCCACTGTATAACTGAGTCATAGCGAGGTCACGATTTATAATTCGCTCAGAGCTCTTGTAAAAGCAGCAGTGATACACTTTAGCCGATTGAGACTGTGCTATAGTGGCACGTGGGGGGGGCGTCTTTGCACCAGGAGCGCCACCTGTCAGCTCGTCTGGCAACAGGTGCCTTTGGGGTGGGCACTAAACACAGCTCCCTTTGTGTGGTGGTCATGCCACACAGAAAATATACATTGTGTCTTGTGTAGTGGTCTGCTCTGTGTGCTTCTGGGGGGGGAGGCAGCATGTGGATGGGGGTGGGGGGCTTCTGGGAACAGCCACTGCCTTGACTCCTAAATTTCCTCTGCTTTTTGGAGGGGAATTCAGTTACTGAAAGGGATTGTGTAATACTGCCTACAATTCGACAGATGAAAGAGTGTATCTTAGGAGAGGAATTAAGGGTGGTGACTGGTTTCTAGGCTGCCTTCAAGTATGCTTTACAAGAAGAAAGCTTCATTTCTCTGTAGGAGACCAGTAGCTCCCCAGTTCCAAAGAGGCCGAGGGGCAGACCAAAGGGAAGCAAAAACAAGACCCCCACTAAGGCAAAGGCAAGTCCTGCATTTGTGTCTGTTTCAGCTTGACGTCGCTGGTGTACATTTTCCCCATCTGCCTACCCCCACCTCCTGCCTGCCCCTTCTGAGACCCTTGTGCGTACGGGCCGAGCCGCAGCTGGCACCGAGCACCTGTTTGCTCGCGACAAGTCGTGCGGCGCTGCACGCCTCTCCTCAGGCATTGTATGCCCATGCTGCTCACCTGCGCATTCTCTGCTTCCAGATTTGCAGTCTTGCTGGAATGCTATTCATGTCCTATTATGGAAGTTTGGTTTTGCATAATCTTTGAGTATAAAGTGACTTCCTGCTTTCTACATGTTCTGCCTCAGTCAAGTCCTGTAATTTTATAGCAGTACTGTAGAAGTTGTGCTGCTGTCTAGGTAGCAAACTGTAGTCTGCAGTCACTCTAATGGCCAGTGACTTTAGTGCTTATAGAGGTGGGTGCACTAAAGCATGCCATAGGTGGGATTTGTTGCGAACCGGTAGAGTAACCAGTGGTGTGGGGGCGGCGATGTTGATTGGCGGTAAGGGGGCGGGTTTCAAATCTGGCTCATCCCCTTCGCTATATGCAATGTTTCCCAGCTTAGGTTGGGCTCCCTCTAGTGGTGGCTTGTGTAGCCCCTCTGAGGGTCGTGCTCCTCTGCTGGGTTGCGGGGAGCAGAGCAGCTTGGCTGATACTCTGCTTGTCGCTTTATAGAAGGTGGCCAAATCTGCTCAGCCTGTGAAGGCTCCATCGGGAAAGGGAAGAGGGAGGCCCAAAAAGCAGGTAAGCGTGCCATTTTTCGACAAGTCCAAAAGGGTCTCATCTCTACATCACTAGTTTTGTTTGTATTCTGCGGGATGACATCCTGGGAAAGTTCGGTAATTGTATTAATTGTCATGTTTAGTTCTTGCTGAGCTTTTGCATGATTGTACAGTTGGGGCTTGCGGTGGTTTTTGTATGGGATTCCAAACTTGCCTAGAACTTCTACTGACCCAGTCCTTGCATGCCCAAGCCAGTCCATCTAAGGTTTAATGGTTTGTTGACAAGTAAATCATGCATGTTTGTTGTGGGATGTAACAAATTCAATGCAATGAATGTAGTTTGTCTTCAGTACTATAATCCTTCAGTCTTGTTCCTGTAATGTGGTAGGTGTCTGTTGCTGATGGCAACCATTCAAAACACACTTGGCTGCATTTCAGAAACATTTTATCAGTTTACTTTTCTTAGCCCAGAACAAAAAAGAGGGTTACAGTGGTTCCGAGCTGTTGGTGTTTCTGGGGAGGATTCGTTTCAGCCTTGGAAGGCTGAATAGTGAGGATGGGTGTGTCATTTCTGGTACCTGGTTTGTTTACATAGACTGACGTGTGGATCCCTTGGCTTGAGATTCCCCAAACAGGCTTGTGAGCATGACCGTGACTAATATTTTAGGTTTAATAAGCTGTTCTGGCTCTTGGATTGTGGTCCTCAAAATGAAATCCTCAGATTCTGACCTCATAATGGGGCTTGCAGGGTGCTGGTCAGTTGCAGTGTGTTCACACTGCTGCGTCATTGTCCTACTCCTGTGTACCCCCAACAGGCCAGGTGACTCAGGTTCAACCCCAGGATCCTGTTGGATTTAGAGACTCATCTGCTACTGTACATTTTGTTCTTGTTACATGCTGGGAATGGAGAGAAGACTAAAAAATATTGCCCCTGTTGCATTTTTGCATCCTGAATTGCCTGGATGTAGGAGAGTGGATTCAGCAGTTAAGTGCTATTAATTACCACCAGGGTTCCTGCATCTCTGCTCTTGTGTTCAGTTTAATTCTATTAAACTATTACTTTATGATTCATATGTCATACTTAAAGGCTCCTCGACGGGCCCTTGGAAAACACGAACCTCCAGCCGGTGTTTTGTATCCTCAATGGCTACGTTAGAAGTTGCATCCTATTGTGTGAGCCAGTTTTTATTGTATGCCTTTGCTTTTCAGGAAAAGGAGCAGGAATCATCTGATGAAGAGGAGGATGAGCAGTAACCGATTTATTTTCGACTTGCTACCTCATTCAGCTTAGGCCCGTCGATCATAGCTGGACTCAACCTCTCAACACCACCGCCCATGAAAGGGAGGCATGCCGTTCACACCCATCTGCTTTTCTGCTTGAGCACTGGAAGGACCTTTTTTATACAACATAGTCAAGTCAACATATCCATATTTATGTGCGTGTATATAAGATGACTAACTGGTGACTGGCTACCTATTGTCTTTCGTAATGACTTCTGGTTGTTGAAAATGGTCTTTTATACTGGACAAAGGTCTTTTTCCCCTCCCTATTTTGTGGTACGCAAAGTTTTAAAAGGCCCCTTCAGGGGAATTAGTTTTAGATATGCTATGTTAGTCTGATTCTGCTTGTTCTGATTTCTATTTTTATTTTTTAGTGGGTGTATTGATTTCTTTTATGGTTCCTTTGACTTGGATATTCATTCCTAAGTCTAGATGTGTGAATGACAAGCTCTCAGTTGAGATTTGGGTTTGGCTATGGTTTTTAAAAAATTATTTTATGATCAGGATCACGTAGGACTGGAGTCACTTGATCTGTTCCTCAGCAGATGCTTCAGTATTTTTGTTGTGGGAATGTAAATCACTGGATTCATTATAGAGCTCTGCAAGTGGGGACTGATTATACGCAACTGACTTGTTTACCCAGAGTTAACGGCTAGATTTTGTTTCAGGTCGTATTGAAAAGCCAAGTGTCCCTTGACAGGGAGACACTGCCACTCTGCAGTTCAGTGAAACATGTAAATGCACTAGGATCATTAACCTTGCATGAGCATCAAGGTGTTGTGTAGGATTGAGTGTTGGCCATATTCTATGGTTCTCTTGACCGTTTTGGTGTTTCCTGAACTAGTGCAAAGTGAAAGCACTGTCCATCATATCTGTGGTTTTTAGGACATTTAGCAGACTTGGATCTGCATTGACCAACCCCACCATCTGCTCTGCTTGTGTCTTGATGTACTGAGATGCTCTAGTGCCATCATTAGCTTCTTTGCCTTCCAGAGTGGAGCCGTCTGACCTGTGTGGTTAGTAGGAATATGAAGTTGTAAGAAATCTAAGGAACCAGTGTCTGCTGCTTGTTTTGCTTCCTGATGGAGATGTGGATGATGTGAAATGTTTAATTTGTAGAGGCTTTGCGAGTGAACCTAGTGAATGGTCTGTTTTGAGGACCGTGGATCTGCAAGATGAGTAGACTACCTTCAGCTTTGTCACGTTGTGGTGTGGGCTCAGGTCCGTATCGACCTGCAGAAAGCCTACTGAAGAAAGCTCTCCTGTTCCACCAGCTGAACATTTCCTGCTGAAGCTGTTACATTTCCTCTGCCTTGGTCGATTTGTTATGGATGCTCTCCCTGTGGAGGTGGGGGGGGGGGGGCGCAGCAGTGGGGGTAGGCCGTAGTCACGT
>JAODKC010000130.1:19832090-19852605 GCA_026777985.1 Mormyrops attenuatus
CCCACGCAGACCAACCCCGCCCCTGCACGGCGCCCCGCCCACCACCCAACCCCCCCCCCCGGCCCCCCCCCCCCCACATTTCCCCCCGCCCGTCTACCCTTCCCCCCGCCCTGGCCGCTTTGTCCCGGAGGCCCCCCCCTCCCCCGGGGGGGGGGGGGGGAGCAGCAGTCGGGTTTCTCCGTATTCCAGTTCGCAGTACATTACAGATGTACATTACATGGGCCTGCAAGGTCCTTCACATACCTCAAGACAAACCTCTCTAAACCGGTTCAGTCCTCACGTTTCGGGGAGAGGGAGAAGACAGGGCCGCGTGTGTCGGGGGCGGGCGAAGCAGCCCATGCTCTGTGTGCCTGCCGCTCTGATTTCTGTCCTTCCGTGCAGAATTCAACATGTCCGCGCCTCGCTTTGTACTGCTCTCGACATCTGTGTGCAGAGCGTTCAAAGGAGAGCGGGCGCTTACATCAGGGAGAAATCTTTGTGACTGGATTTTTATTTTCTGTGTTTTGATGACTTTTTTTTTTTTTTTTTTCTTTTATAACCAGTAATGAAATGTTCAGTCTTGTTTCTCACGTGTACTGGCTTCATCTTGATTGGAAGTCCCTTTAGTTAATCCTTTTAGCATACAGTCGTTAATCCTGCCCCCACCCCCCCTAAAGCTTTTGATCACGTGACTCCCAAAGGTCTGCTTGCCTGGATTGTTTAGCGTTTTAGCACCGCGTTGGCTCATGGCCAACCGTTGGTTTGATCATAGTCACCAGGCTTAGTGATGGCGCTGTGCTCGTCACCTTTAGATATTTCTTCAATTTTTCTTCCCCCCCTTTCCACCCAGTCGAGTGCATTTTACAAAAGTCGTGCTGTGCTCAGAAGATGGCAAGTCTACTTAACTCCATCCTCTTAACACTGCACTCTGTTGGGTGACATCCTGTTTTAGGTTGCATATTTTTAACCAGTTTTTATACATGGTGCAGATGTTACTATTCATGTGAAATGTTTTTCCCTTGTGCTGGAATTGTATGCTGTGTGTTGATGTTTTATGTGTGAGAGACCACAGGTTTAACACGTCTGCACCCTGTCCTTCCTCAATGTGTACCTCCAGCTTGTCCTGCTGATTCGTTTGGGAAAGTCGGCTGGTTAAAGCACTGATGTACAGGCAGGCCGCAGGGACATGGGAGTGACTGGGCTGGCTGAAGATCCAGTCTCCTTGTCCCAGAGACCTCTTACCCACACATGCTAATTTTGATGTAACCCTCCCCCATCTGTTTAAACAAACTAAATGGTTGACTTTTTGTATGACCTTTTCACTATCAAATATCTCTAATGGGTTGGAATTTGAAATGTTTTTACTGATGTGTGAAATAAAGAATAGCTCATTAGCACTTGTCCTGTTTATATAACGTGCAAATTCACTGCTGTGCAAGGACACCATTCGTTAATGTAAATTTTTATACGTGCATAGTTGCGTTTCCTAAGAACTGACTACATCAGTAATTCTTCCTCGCACTGTACTGCACTCCTACTTTTTCACTGCCTTACCCAGGTGAGGCCCTTGGTACTGGTATATTCCTTATGTCCTGCTTAAGCTAAATTACACACCAATTTAGAAAGTAGCTGCTGAACAATTCTTTGGAAGGCTCGCTCTTGCTTAATAAGTGATTGTCATTGACATCCCGGCACACATCAGTGGAAAGCCATCTCACACCCAGGGCACAGTGCCTTGCTTGTCGGATTCGAACCACCAACCATTTAATCATAAGCGCCCTACCCCACCTGTGAAATTGTGAGGCACTGGTAGCTTGTCTTGAATTTTTTTTTCTCCCTTTCTGAAAAAATGATACCTGAAGCTGTGTGCAGGAACAGCTTGTGGAAAGTGTGTAGTAACGTAACCCAACCGCTCACGGTCACGTGCTCAGCTTAAAAAAAAAAAAAAAATCCATGGATATAATTAGGAATGAGCTAATCCACATTTTTTGTTACGTCACGATTCCGATACATAGCTGCCGATACAGATTCCGATAGAAAAGGCCACTAGATACGTGCGTGACATGTCTCATTTGTGCATCTAGTTTTGGGGGCATTTGCAGTACAGTTTGAATATCTTCCAGGAAAGTACAGGCAAGTATCAAATGCTTAAAGTGCCCCTCAAGTTTTCTTGCAGTAGCAGCAGTCCACCCCTCTTGTTTCACAAGCTGCAGCAAGTTACAAATCATCCATTGCTTCTTGCAAAGACCTTCTTGCTTCTTACACCAGCTCGAAGGAGAGAACATTTCTCTTTAAACTGCCAAGGTACAAGGTTCTGTAATGTTTGCCAATGTAACAATGGAGAATGAGTAACATAGTGTGTTTTTTTTTTTATATAGTCGGATTACCTGCTGCAGTGGAATCAAATCATTACAGTTGCCCTGCTGTGCATGCCGGCAAAATGAGTCCAGGGTCCTTTGCAGTGTGCAGGTCAGTGGAACAGTGCTATTCCCTCATTGCTTCTGCTAGCTGAATTAGCAGAACATGCACACTGCGCCAGTTTATTAGGTATACCTGCTTGATGATGATAGTGTCTGCTCCTCTGGAATTGTTGCTACAGTTGAATACACACAGTAAACAGGTTCAAGAGTCTCGTTTACAGTTCAGCTAATCATAGAAATGGCTGAGGTGGGATGTAAGTGATTTTGAATATGGTGTTACTTGGTACCAGAGGTGAAGGTCACACAAGCCTCCGTACTGGGATTTTCACACCCTGTCGTGTCTACAATTTACAAGGAATGGTGCAGAAAACAAAAAAATGCAGTCTGGCGGTTCTGTTGAAAATTCCCTGTTAAAGAGCGACAGCTTTTGAAGATCACCAACAAAACGCCCCAATCGGAGGCAAATCCGTGTTCAGTCGGCGCTGGCAAATCAGTACTCGATCACTGTGTGTGAACTGTTTAAATTAAAGACGCGACCCAACTGAGGGGCCGATGCATCACAGACGCCCACCAGATATCTGGACGAGTCGGTGTAAGCAAAGCGACTGCACTGCCTGCCATGTGACGGTACAGCACGTAGCCTGTCAAACTTACCCATAATACTTAGCGATAATTATAGCGATAATAAACATGTATTTTATCCATTTATCATTTGCTCATTTTATCAATATTTCGATATGTATTCTCTGGTATAAAGTATTTCAGCTTTTTAAAGGAGTACAGGTACAGTGTACATACCATGTACCATACTGTATACTGATTAAGTACTGTATTTATACAGTGTATATATATATATGATGCACCCATAGGGTCCTTTTCAACAGAATGGACCCCGGATGTGTATGGAATAAAACTGGAGCAAAAATGTGGACTGTCTGGGGGTCCCTGAGGACTGGTGTGACAGGCGTTTATTAGTTTAGACGAGGAGTGAGCAATCTTATTGGCAAGGGCCAGTGTTTGTGCAGGTTTTTGGGATAACCCTTAGGGCAGCTGTTCAAACCCAGGTGTGAGGACTCTTCAGCCAATCAGTCCTCTAATTATTAACCTAATTAGGGAGTTGCAGCGAAAGCCTGCATACACGGCGGCCCTTTCTGGGTAAGACTGCAAAGCCCTGGTTTACAGTTCAGCTTATTGGTTTCAGTGTGGATTAGGAACTGAATGTTGTGTTTAAAATTGATTTGTTCTTTTTAATTATGTTATGGTTATACATGATCATGATAATCATTATGAACACTTAAATATAATATTAGTTTAGGGTTTTCATACATATAGCAATAGTTAGTTGAAGAGCACTTATAATAACACTTTAATGCCCAAAGTAAAACTAATCCAAAAACAAAAACTGGACTGTTACACCTATTTCCACTTTTATTTGAATATAAAACAATCAATTTTGCCACCTCAACAAATTCAGATACAAATCCTGGGCTCTCTGCACATCCCTAGTCTCTTTAGACACATCTCTGACATCTTAAGCAGTTAAATTGGAAGGAAAGATCAACATTATTCAGTCACTGGTACACTCCTTAGAAGCAGTTTTGTTGCCAAGCAATGTCAAGAATGAATCTTAACAATGCAAGTTCAAGAAAGCCCTTTTATGCATCAGAAATGTTGGCATTCCATTGTACAACACAGCACAATAGCAAATAATAAAGTCACACAGCACTGTATAACAAAAAGCAGCACAACAGCCATACAAGAACAACAGAAGAGCAACAAAATCATGCACTGTGGGAACTAAAAACGCAACAATGTATCACTGCAATTTATGGAATACAGTGCCTGGCCAAGAAATGTCAGTGTTTGAATTAAAATCAGCTGGTACTTAAAAGCCAATGATAGCATCTTTATTAAAGCTTAGCAACTTTATGCAGCAATAAGGTGAAGTCAGCTGAATACCTGAATCTACTGAATGGGCAGGTTATCCCATTAATGGATTTTTCTTACCTAAAGGCATGGGCATATTTCAGGACAATGACACTAAGATTCATAGGGCTCGAACTGTTAAAAAGCAGCTTAGGGAGCATGAGGAATCATTTTCACACGTGAATTGGGCAGCACAGAGTCTCGACCTTAATGCCATTGAAAGTTTCTGAGATGTGCTGAAGAAGACTTTATACAGTGGTTCAACTCACCTATCATCAATACAAGATCTTGATGAGAATTAATGCAAATCTGGATGAAAAAAAATGTTGAGATGCTGTGTAAGCACATCAACAATGCATTATCGAATGTGCACCACAATCAAAGTTAAAAGCAGTCCAACAAAATATTAAACTATGCGTTTTTTTTTTGGCCAGGCAGTGTATATTTTTGAATTACTTTGAAAACTTGAAAACAGAGAAATGCACTTTTCTACTGTACATATGACAATAAACACTTTGAATCTTGAACTTGGTTAACTTTTTTGCATGTGGTGCTTTACACGATAATCACACATATATTGTTTTGGGTGTAAAATTATTGCAATTTTATTATAATATAAGAATAAATTTATTGTATGACCGAAAGAATGAGATCATGGATTCAAGCAGCAGAAATGAGTTTCCTCTGCAGGGTGGCTGAGCTCAGCCTTAGAGAGCTTAGCCTTAGGCTGAGGAGCTCAGACTTTCAGAGGGGGGCTCAAAGTAGAGCCGCTGCTCCTCCGCATCGAAAGGAGCCTGTCGAGGTGGTTCGGCAATAAGCCTCCTGGGCGGCTCCCTGGGGAGGTGCTTCAGGCATGTCCAACCGGGAAGAGACCCTGGAGGAGACCCAGGACATGCTGGAGAGGTCATATCACTTGGCTGGCCTGGGAACGCCTTGGTATTCCTCTGATGGTGCTGGAGGAGGTGGTTGGGGAGAGGAAGGTCTGGCCATCCCTGCTTAGACTGCTGCCTCCATGACCCGATCCTGGAGAAATGGCAGAAAATGGATGGACGGATGGATGGAATTATGACAATGGAAACTACATAATCTATTTTGACCATCAAAACTAAAACAACTCAAAATTGTGCTGAATGATGACAGTTGTACCATTTGCATGTGTGCACTAAAACATTTGGAAATTTGTGTGAAGCAATGAGAAATGATGTTCTGCTTTGCAGAAGTGACATTGTGGTGTGGGGATTACAAATGTTGTTTTGCAAATGTTAATTGTCATTTGAGAAATGTTAAAAAACAATCAAGAAAAATTGTAAATGAAACCATACTAGTCTATACAAAATAAACACAGATTGTATATTTGGTTTTCAGGCCCGTCTCTTTGTTTTCATGGAACAATCATATAAAATGAAAAACTTGGGTGAAAGAAGAGTGCGTAATAATTGTGGCTGCTTACATCAAGTTAACACATTTGTAAAAAGGAAAAAAAATAACTTTCACCCCCAAATGGAGAATGGTGGATTCCTGCTGAAAATAGACACTACCATCTTTACAGCTGATGGTTTCTGGAATGGAATTTATGTTCTTAATATAATCCATTATCTAGTTCAAGTATGTTCAAGCTTGATTGATTGCTTAAAATTAACTTAAAATGAGTAGTTCTGCATGTAAATTACATAGGAGGATTACATAGAAGCCGCTGGCTCTAGGGTTTCGTGGTCGGGTTTGTTAAGAACAGCCAACAGATGGCAGTCATGTCTCATCTCTGCTCTTCCTAACTGGACTGAAGGAAGATTACACTGTCGCCCATTTGTCCAGTAAAAGGTGACGGTGATCCTGCAGTCTGTCACCAATAAGCTCAGGGTCCCTGGCAAGGACACTCTGGGTGGGATGCAGGTCCACTAAGTGGCACACAGAGCAGAGGCAGGATTTGAACCCACAACCTGGACATGCGAGGCTAATATGCTTTGTCGTCTGTTCTTCATACTAACGTTAAGGTCACCAGGAAGCTTTTGTTTACCTTTCATCTTCAAATCTTTTGTGAGATATTCATGTTTAATGTTTCATGTTTAGCTGGTTTACATTTGAGTTAGTCTGGAGTCTTATTTGTTCACAGAAGATGTGAGACCTTCTCTGAATCTGATGATTTCTTCCAATACAGCCACTTTCCAGCACTGTGGTTTTCTCTGTTCTGATCTTTGATTTCTGAGCTTTGTCTCATTCTGTCATAAATTGTTTTTCAAGCACTGTACAATTTCATTTTATACTTTTATTACAACTATAAAAATGTATTTCATACAGTACCGTGATTTATTACCTGGACGAACCCTATTCATACTCCTAGATGTAATTAGTACTAATCAGCATACATCTGCTGAAGGCCTTGAGCTGGTCTGCTGTATATTTTAACAGAGTGGCAATAAAAAGGAAATTTTCAATGAAGCGTCACAGCCTCAAAAGCCATTCCATCCAGTTATATATTGTGTATCTATGTAGCTGCAACCTTCACCAGGATGGATTGATAGATAGATAGATAGATAGATAGATAGATAGGTAGATAGATAGATAGATAGATAGATAGATAGATAGATAGATAGTTAGTTAGTTAGTTTCATTTTCCTTATGTTACATTTTAAGATTCTTCTCTGTTAGATTCGGTCTCCCCTGCTGCATTTAGGAGTCTGGCCGTTTGCCCGGCCCCATGACGCTGTGTTGTTCCACCTCGTCAGCACTGTGTGGATAAATGCAGCTGAGAGACCTCTCTGACTTTCAGATGCCCGTGATGCAGGAAGCTTTACAGGAAGAAGGAATGTCACGAGTTAAAAGGCTAGTCAGGGTGCAAATGACACATTAGAGATAAATGGCCCCGTCTGTAAATTCAGGAGACATCAAGCAGTGGGGAGGAACGTGGCCTTGCGCCTCCAGGGCTGGGCGTGTTGTTAGCATCCTTAGCTGTGTCTGCCATTTGCATGTTCTCTCCGTCTTCCTAAATGGCACTAGGCTGTGACTGAGTGTTGAGCTTCCATCCCATCCCTATGGAGAAACTGATTCACTTTGTTGCGGCATGTTCTGGGTGCTTATAGTAGATGGGTGGGCGGACTATTATTATGCAATATAAAGAGTGTTCCAAACTTAGAAGAACATAATAACAATAAACAAGTCTAAGATTTGTCATTGCCATTCACAATTGTACTTTTGTAGTTTTATTTATAATTTTAAAACGTTGTAGTTTCATTAAAAAAAAATATGCAATTATTTTTGCATAAGTTCAGTTAAACCTAAAATCATTCACATTTAATTGCTATCTGCAGATACCAACGCCGGTCCTACCCTCAGAGAAGTCACAGGAAGTTGGGTGGAGTAATGCGTCATACACTGAAGTAAGTGGGAACCTCTTATGCCTTCTGGTCCCCCTATGAGGACTTGAACATCCATTTGTGTGCATTTGAAGAGTGCACTGTAACGGTGTAATAAAAGACTTATTTACCCAGGTTCTTCCTTAATAAAATGATAATTATGAGTCCCATCCTCTTATTTAATGGGGATTTTATGTCGTGCCTTTCTTGTCTGAATGGATGGATGGTATCGCTATCTGTTTTTCCAGCTACGTAAGTGGCTGTGATCAGTCGGTAATGTTTTTATTTTACGTGATATTTACAGTATACAGAGCATGAGGATATTAATACTTTAAGGAGCGTGCGGTTGGGCGGCCTGGGGCCCCCTCTAGGGGACGGTGGGTGGGGTTGTCTCTTAAGCACATGCCCGATTGGGCCCGACCGAGTTTCTCTCTTTCCAAGAAAATAGATGCTCGGAACTGTAGCTCTGTTTTTTTGTGCCCCCCGCCCCAACCCCACAGATACGCACCCCTTTATCGCTTGGCCTGGGAAA
Source organism: Mormyrops attenuatus (assembly GCA_026777985.1). Lineage (NCBI taxonomy): Eukaryota > Metazoa > Chordata > Actinopteri > Osteoglossiformes > Mormyridae > Mormyrops > Mormyrops attenuatus. The sequence continues at coordinate 19,840,298 of JAODKC010000130.1, forward strand.
ATGCAGAACAGCCTTAGTGCAAACAGATGGCTCACTATCGCATCAGCGGCCTGGTTCGGGGAAAACGATATCGGAGCAGCTGCCGATGGAGGCGGCCCCCAGGCTAGTGCGGGCGGGTGGGTAGGTGGGCGTGGCTTCACGAGTCCAGGACACAATGAGGGAGGGGCAAATTCATCCACTTAGGGGAAAAGTATTTCAGTGGGTGTGGTTGGGTGGAGCGTTCCATATTACAGGCATCAGAAGAGCACTTTAGACACACGGGAATATTTACTATAAAGTTTTCCGCTGAATAATGTGTCCTTAAAAGACTTTCTCTCTCACCTTATGTCACCTCCTGGGCAGGTGCTTTGGGAACATTGTGGACACCCAGGTTCTTTTTAGTTACTGCCACTCCCTCTGGCACTGATTTAAGCCTTTGGGGGCTCATTTGCAGCCTCCCGCTAAAACAAAACAGGCCGCAATAATCAATATGAATATACATCTGTGCCCCCCCCCCCATCTCAAGTGAGAGGATGACGCCTTTGCATTGCTGGGGTAGGTGATGGAGAAGTGAAAACAGTGTGAAGAGACTGGTTTGGGCTGTTTTACTTGGGTCGGAAACAAGAATTCATGCTATTGCCTCCATCCGCCCATTGAGAAAGTGCTCCGCTCTGCAGCCCAGATTGCCTGCATCGATTCAATCTGCTGGCTTCTCAGGTTGCATAATCAGCCACTGGCTTGGGGCTCTTTCCCATTTTGGCCTGGCTGGGATTTCATCACTGAAAATCCTAGGTAGGCAATGTCTAATCTGTAGCACTTTGGGCCGACCAGTTAGCACTCTAAGGTCTTTAATTTGTTACGCATTTGCTTCTGTCCCCGGAAAAGCTGGGGACTTTGTTTGAATCAGCGATCTTCACATCACCAGCACAGACTCCTAACTTGCAGAGTCACATACTCCCTTTGGAGATTTAGGAGATTACCCTGGAGGATGTTTTCTTCTCGTAGTAAAAGGGAACACGGTGTCCCTCTGCCCGTCAGCACGTGACACCTCCCTGCAGTAACCAGGCGCCCTTCACACTTGACGCTCGGGCATGTTCAGACACACGGGGACAGAGTGAGCACACGAAGCCAAGCCTGTACAGGCCCTCCTCATCTGTTACAGCACCGGGGGGGGACAGGCGTGCCCAGACCGCTGCCTATACAAGTGCCCCACCCCCTCCAACACCTACGAAGACCGGCCTAGTCAAATCAACGCAGGCTGAAAAAGTCCCGTTTCAACTGACCAGATTTTTTTTTTCCTGGGGTCATGAATGTAGGTGAAGGCACAGTCTCTACTTGGTTACTGCCCCCCCCCTTTCTTTCAGACAGCAGCACATTCTCTACCACCTCCTTCAAAATGCCCCCACCCACTGTCTGTCTCCCCCACTCCGTTCAGAGTGCTATCACAATGTCTAATCCGTGTCTGTCCTTCCATTCATTCCCCTCCCCCTTACAGTTCCTGGAAATCAGGCGGAGATTATCCCCTGAGAGAGCAAAATGATACCCCCGCCTCTCGGGTGAGTGCAAGCTCCTGTTTAACAGCAGGTCCGCCTTCCTTTTATACCTGCACCGCAGCACCGATCCCAGGTCCATAACAACCTTTGTGTTCCGCAGGTTAACTAAGGCTTACAGAACAATATTCCAGTATAAGGAAAAATGCCGTCTGTCCTGTCTGGGAAAACTGGTACAGCCTTTTTCGCTTGTATCAAATGATAAACTGAAACATCTGATCTTTATTTTTTGCATTTATTTCCCTTATCATAGACAACATGTCTGGGATCAACCCACATTAGATGAGTGTATATTCATAAACAGTGTATACTTTTAGTACCTGAAGTGTCGATATGATGGTCTCTTTCTGGAGGACTTTCAGGCAGATTCTTGCACTTCATCGCCCCAAATTTTTGCTTGCCATCTAGCTGCCATCTGCAGATTTCTCTTTCAGATGTAGCACTAGTCAGAGCTGTTTTTAAATCACGTCGTCTTTGCATTTACGTGTTAAACAAAAGTTTGAGACTTCGTATAGCCTTCGCCACACAGAGAAACATTATTGCTATATTAAAGTGAGTGAAAATTTCTAAAAATCTATTTCTTTGATGACATCAGACACCATGAAATTAAATAAGAAATGCAGGAACTTATTTCTGACCAGGGATTTTCAGGGATGTATATTGATCCTTGGACATAAAGTAAGATGCCAATTCTTCAAAGACCAAGCCCAGGAAGAGGTGATGTAGATCGCCTCCGGCACACCACTCACTCGCATTTTCATTCCTTAACCAACTCCCCCCCCAATTACCCAGAATCGCTACACAAGGCTTCCTTTCTACTAGCAATTCGAGGACAAAGAGCAACTGGGAAGCACACATTGTGAGGCAGATCAAGAGGCCTTGGGGGGGGTGCAGAGCCACGTGCCAAGACAAGCCAGCCAGGGGTATCGCTCCTCTTTACCTGCAAAATTGTTATTAATCAACCATCAATCCATCTTCTAACCATATATCCCAGTACAAGCTCAAGGGGGGATGGAGCGTATTCCAGGCAGCTATTATTATTATTATTATTATTATTATTATTATTATTACAAAGCAGACAGTTTGCCAGGCTGTGACTACCACAATTGCTGCTTCACAAGGATGTCAGGTCATGTAATTATTATTGCCTGTTGTTTGCATATTGAACATTATAAGCAGTCTTAGTAGCATGCGTGTGTGTGTGTGTGTGCGCATGTGTACGTGTGTATATGTGTGTGTGTACGTGTGCATGTGTGTATGCGTACCTGCGAGTGCGTGTGTGTGTGCGTGCGAGTGCATGTATGTGTGTGTGGGCATGTGTGTGCGTGTGTGAGCCTGCGAGTGCATGTAAATGTGTGTGCACATGTGTGAGTGTGTATGTGTGTGTGTGCCTGCGAGTGCGTGTGTGCAGTGATGTGTGTGTGTGTGTGTGTGTGTGTGTGTGTTTGACCTGGTATACCTATCCTTATGGGGACACAATGTCCCCATAATGTGATAAATATCCGTTTTTTTCCCTTATGGCGACCAGTTTCCTAGTCCCCATAAAGGAAAACTCTGTTTTATAAAAATCGGTGACTGCTATGAAAAAACTAAAAATGCAAAAACTCTAGTATTTTGCTTGGTCACTTATGGTTATGGTTAGGGCAGGGTGGGGGTTAAGGTTGTCATAGTTAGCGTTAGCATTTTTCCCATAGAAATAAATGAGCGGTCCCCATAAGGATATGTTTACCCTACATATGCGCGCGCGTGTGTGTGTGTGTGCGCGTGTGTGTGTGCGTGCGCGTGTGTGTGTATGTGTGTGCGCCTGTGAGTGCGTGTATGTGTGCGTGTGCGCGCATGTGTGTGTGTGTGTGTGTGTGTGTGTGTGTGTCTGTGTCTGTGTAACGTTATGCCTCATGGCCCTTTCATTCTGGCTGGACAGGTTTGTGTTCCCGACAGTGTTGTCTCCTTGGGTGTGCTTTGTTCACTTACAGCAACACTGGGGGAGGGAGGCCACTGCAGCTGGGGGTAATTAAGGCAGCATTGCAATTATTGACAATAATGTTCATCTATCAGTACCAAGTAGACAAATTATTAGATTATATTAATCAATTAACAAGCGAACTAAGCAACAAACTACATTAATGCGGCAGTTAACTCCCAGTTAACTAGTACATGATCCATCAGACCCATTCATGGACCCATTCAAGTCACACCAGTGCATGCATGCTGTCATAGAGCATCTATTATTCATCTTCCAGCTTAATAAGAGGAATTGATCATGCATTCTCATTAAAACAATAAATGTATCAAACCGATGGATGGTCCATTTAATCAAAATACAAACTGAGGTCCAGCTAGTCTCCCAATAAAACGTGAGTATTGTATAACGTAATGTCGGCTGTTCCTGCAGCTATTCAGTCTCCCTATGTTTCCCCTGTCGCGCTGATTTGTAGACGGTTTCGCTGTTGTTTTAATGTCTTCCTACGAAGCTCTTGAGGTAAACAAGCCATATATTTTAAAACATCACATGCCGTTTCGATGTTTTTTGTTTTTACAGATACTAAATGAAATTATTTAATTCGCTGCATAGAGATATTTGTTGACGAAAACGGCAGTATTGCTCGTAAGACTATATGATGCGTGACGATCTACTATATTCATATGTAATAATGTACCTGAGTGATTTTCAGACATCTCACATACATCTTTGCCTAAATATTAGGGGAAACATTATTTCCTGACATCCAGGATATTTGGTTCCCCCCTGTTAAAACAGGTATACAGCAACTCTGGGCCTCAGTACTAATATCAATACTGTATTCACATGTAATAATGTACCTGAGTGATTTTCAGACATCTCACATACATCTTTGCTTTAATATTAGGGGAAACATTATTTCCTGATAGACAGGGGAAACACAGGGATTGAATTGCCCGGAACACCTGTTTCAATAGTTCTAGATCTCATGCAAATTGGTTTAATGGTATTTAGCTGATATGGACCCGCAACTGGCTTACTGAACGAGGGCTCACTGTCTCAATGTCAGGTTGTAGCCGTATTTTCACAGGTAGAATTTCAACATAATTTGAAAATTCAAAATTTTCATTATCATTGACATTGCCTCGAATCACTGTGCTCATTGTTTACAATAGCAAGGACCCAACTTTTAGAAGAACTTTATACAGTGCTTTGAATGTTACCCCCTTCAATTCACCCCTTCTGTTTTTCTCCCCTCATGTATTAACAAGCCAAGCCTGTGTGTCGTCTGTCTTGCCTCTCGTTTCTACCTTCTGTGATTTACATCAGCTGCCTCTTCTTGTATTCTCTCCTTAGTCTGCTGTATTTAAGTGCATTTGGTATTGTAAGTGCCAGTCCTGTCACTGACGTCACTCCCCGCTCATGTTCACGTTTTTCCTTGTGCTTGTGCCTTCTGCCTGATACCCGTTTTGACCCCTCGCATTCCATTTGCTTTGGTCCTGTTCCTGTTTGTTTCAAATAAAGCCCCCTTTTGTTTGCGCCTATGCCTGCCTCCACCTCCTTCCGAATCCCGATGTGACACTCCATCCATCCATCCATCCATCCATCCATTTTCTGTACCTGTTTGTCCTATGCAGGGTCGTGGGGTCGGAGCCTATCCCAGAAGCTATGGTTACAAGGCAGGGAATAACCCAGATTGGGGAGCTAACCGAACCCAATGCAAATGTCCCCCCTTCATTTTAAAATTTCTTTTTGCTGTAACAATGCAAATTTCCCAACTGTGGATCAATAAAGGTTTATCATATCTTACATCCATTTTTTGAAACCATTTATTCAGGGTCGGGGGGGTCTGGAGTCTACAGGCACAAGGCAGGGAACAACCCAGAATGAGGCACCAACTCATCGCAGGGCAGAATCACACACACCGTACAGGTCAAAGATGTTAAATTAGAAAATGAGAGAATACGATAAATATTTGATTTACCCCCCCCCCATCCCAATTCCCCATGCTAATATCTAGGAAATAAAAACTACTGCGTGCTTCTGAATCCTCAGCTCTGAATGAACAGTACAAGTTACTGGGAAAGTTCGTTAAAACAATTATGACTACAAACCGCATGGGCTGACCTGAAGTTACTTCTTTCACTGGGATAATGGAGAAGTTGAAACAGAATCTCGAATCAATAAAGTGTTCGTTAGCTCAGCGGTGCGTGATTTCTTGGCCAGTATCAAACAGTCTCCACCGTGAAACAGATCTATAATTTAACACATTCAAAAGCCTTTCTGGGACACACAACAAGCTACCTGGTAATAATGAAATCTCAAAGCAGCTCTGGGGAGAATGCTGCTGTCAAAGGAGCAGTTTAGAAGAAACGCAGATGCACGTCATCGAACAGTACCTTATCCCCTGCACTTAAGTGTAACACTATTGTAACACTAATCACCAACAGCGCGACTGCTGTAGATTGATTGATGTGCTCGTGCCTGGATCTTATGTGCATGTTAAAGTCATATTTGCATATTGATCAAAGAACCTGACACACAAAAAAGTGAGAATTTTTCATGCACTGCATTAACGAGAACGATGGCCTCATTTAAATCATTAGAATAACAATTTTAATCCTCCAGAGTAGAACTTATGTCCAGCTTAGTGCTGAATATTAAGATAATCTTAGCACTGTAGTACATCTTGGACTAAAAGCATCTGCCAGCTCACAGTGCAGCATGTAGCTGTGCTGGATTTCATGTGCCGTTCCTCCTGGGGGGGGGGGTGGTCTTGACTTGCCACGTCCCTGTACTTGATAATCATCTATCCATCTTCCAACAGCTTATCCTGGTCGTGCTTGTGGGGAGGCCGGAGCCTATACCAGGAGACCGGGCATGAGGCTGGGGTGTAGCCTGGACGGGAAGCCAGTGCATCAATCACAGGGCACACACTGAGCAATTTAGAGAAGCCAACTAGTCTGACTGTATGGAAGAACATGTACATTCAACACATACAGAGCGGAGATGGGATTCGAACCCACAACCCCGGAGGTGTAAGCCAACATGCTGGCTACTGGATAATCCTTTACACAAAACAGACCCAAGAACAGTTATTTACTACAACGATCAAAGGAATATAATATTATCTGATGTCTGCAAGTATAGATGTATCATATACCTAACCCTATATATGTTAGGTGGCTTGTTATGACTATTTAAATAAATATTTCAAAGGTACAACCCACAACCCTTAAGGGATTCAGGTGTTATAAAACATGCACCTCTTAGTAATCCAGATATCTAATTTTTTGCACATGAACACGTATATTAAATCACTACTAACAGTTACTATTTGTACATCCATTGTACAAGGAACAGATACATACAAGCTTGGCAGTTCTGATTCAACAGAAGGATCTAGAACATCTTGCGACTGAAATTGCTTGTGCACGCAGTCAGGAAGCTGCAGTGGAGATACATTTTAGATGCGTTTTCAGATGGACTGCAGCTCTGCGCTTATTGCATTATTCTGTTTAAAACCACTGTAACCGCATGTCATTCATAAATCATCGGCATGGCCTGATAGACTGAAGGGAGGGAACAGCTGTGAGAACATTTTTTTAAACTGGGGGATTTCGCCAAGTAAATAATACGAATCTCTCGGTGGGATAGAGGGGGAAAAAAATGGTGCTCAGAATGAAAGTCTTACCTCAGTCTGCTGTCATGTATAAGCACTGACATCCGGTGCGGATGGGAGCCACTAAGGACCTTTCCGGGCCAACAGGAAGCACATCACCACAGAGGAGCCCACCGTCCCAAAGAATTACGGGAAAAGGAATAATCTACTTGCATAATATGCGATCAAGGCATACAAATGGGGTCTGGGGGCTAAAGAGGGATGTTTTGCTTAAAAACCACAATTAATGCTCGAACAGCACCTTGTACTCCCCCACATGCAATACCAGTCAAAAGTTTGGACACGTCAAGCCGCCTACAAAGGAGAGTGATAGTGTCACATCACATGACCTGGTCACCTGACCTGAACACAGTAGAAATGCTTAGGGAGCAGTTCGACCTGAGAGTGAAGGAAAAGGCCAGTGAGTGTGGGACCTCCTTCAGGACAGCTGGTAAAGCATCCCAGGAGACCACCTTATGGAACTGGTGTAGAGGAGAGAGTAGGGTCAGCCAGTCCCCGGAGTAACTGGGGTTAAGGGCCTTGCTAATGGGCCCAATGGTGACATCACTCTGCTAACTGCAGGATTCGAACCAGCAACCTTCTGAGTCCCAACCCATACAGCTGTCCCCCCCCCTCAATTTTTTTTTCAGTACTGTTTCGGTCAGTGCATAATTCCATATATGATATTTTATAGTTCTGATGTCTTTATTATTATTCTAAAATGTAGAGAATAGAACGAAGAAATCAATCTTTGGGCAGATGTGTCCAAACTTTTGACTGGAACTGAACATACACTATATGGACAAACGTGATGGGTCACACCTCTTAATCAGTAAATTCAGCTGTTTCATTCAGATCCATTTGCACAGGTGTATAAAATCAAAACCCAGCCATTCAGTCAGGTTTACAAACATTTGTGAAAAAATGGGTCATTCTGAAAAGCTCAGTGATTTCAAGTATAGTATTGTCATAGGATGAGACACAGGTGAGACACAGCAGAAAGTCGCAAATTGGCAGACCATGTAAAGTAACAGAGCGGGGTCGCTGAGTGCTGAGGTGCATAGTGTGTAAAAGTCGTCAACGCGATAACTGGGGCTTCTAAAGCTTCACGGAATGGGCTTCTATGGCCGAGCAGCTGCATACAAGCCTCACATCATCAAACGCAATGCCAAGCGTCAGATGTGACCCAGTGCACAGACAAAGTCCAGAAAGACGTGGTTGGTTGAGTCTGGTGTGGAAGAACTTGACTGGCTGTCACAGAGTCCTGAACCCCATCGAACACCTTCGGGATGAATGAGAACAGAGATTATGAGCCAGGCCTTCACATCCAACATCAGTGCCTGACCTCACAAATGCTCCTCTAGATGATTCCCACAGACACACTCCATAAACTTGTGGAAAGCCTTCTCAGAAGAGTGGCAGCTGTTATAGCCGCAAAGGGGGGACCAGCTCCATAATGATGCCTATGGATTTAGTTTTTCTTGCTCACTAACTAGTTCTTCTACCTTGTAACCTGATAATCCTTTCCCTTCCAAAAAAGCATCTTCTCCAAGCATAAACACCTTGTCACCCAGGTTAACCTAAGTAACATTTTTCTTAACTTAGTGAGTCAACCAAATACACAAAAACCTTAAAAACCAAGCCAATATAACTATGTAAAATCCTATTCTAGATTATTTTTAAAACTCAGACGCACAAGCAGCAAGCAAACCAAACAAGTAAGCAGCAAAAGGCTGAACTCGGACCCCACACACACCTGTATATCGCTAGCGATCAGGCTGAACAGGTACCGCCGCTAATTATCACCTACACAGAAAGTTGACAATTAAGCTTAAAACAGATTTTATGGAAGCGACAGCTACTATTGTGTTTTTCGCGCTACGTGGGGAGGCTGAAGTGTTTTTTTCTCACAGTGAGGAAAGTAAAAGAATTCATAACAGCAGAACACGTCGGGTGTGACAAACTAAGCTATGTGCTTCATTTACCAGGTATAATCAGGAGTTTCTTAAAAGATGCACCTTTTCCAGTCCACTTCTCTAACCTGCAATCCCGTATTCAGGAATTCTGACAGACATGGCTATTTTTAGGCGCGGTGACATGCAGGGATGGTGCTGCTCCAATCGCGTTAGGGAATTCCGTTGGTACCACTGAGACCCCTTATTCTTCCCGTGGCCCGTAAATAAGATCAATAATCCTCGATAAACCCAAAGTCTTGTGGAAAGTGCAAATCTCTGTCTCCCTTTCCTTCTCTCTCTTTCGCACACTCTTTCACTCTCTCTCTCCAGCCATTCTTAAGCAATTATTCTCCCTCCTGCAGCTAGTAGTTGGAGCTTTGGTTTAAAGTTGGTCTGCAGTGGATTTGCCCCCCCCCCCCAGAGCTAAGCCTCTGGGAAGCTTAGCATCTGGGCGCTAAAGTGTACCGTGCTCAGCATCAGGCGCGTTAACGAGAGGCCCCGTCTCGTGCGGGGCTCGGCCACATGCCGGTTAGCCTGTTCAAGACCATTTGTCCTCACCGTCATATTTGCATATAATGGTTTAAACGCTAAGGGTGTCTCAGAACCTTTGGCTCGCGACTCAGGGCTGGCTTTTAATCGGGAGTGTGCGGCCTGCTTCGAGTTCGACGCAGGGATGTTTCTCAGGGTTTTGCAAGCTGTTTCCACCTCAGACAGGCTCTGCCTCATACTCCTAAAGCAATATGTTACGCTGACAACAAAAGCAATAACCTTGGCCTTACCCGGCCGATTTCTATTGCACTCAGACACAGCAGCTGAAGCCCCCTCCAACTCCCCCCCTCCCCCCCCCCCGCACAAACGAAAGGACAAATTTGATGCTTCTGGCTGTCAGCAGAGAATATATTTACTGAAGATGGCGGCAGCCAAGGGCCAATGAGATGTGCCCTCTGAGCAGAAAACCTTGGACTTCCACTTCAAAGAGACGCAAATGATTTTCTGCTAATCGTGGACAGCCTGCAAGCCACTGCAGTCTGAGCTTGACTATCCCACAGCATCAGAAGTAGGTTCTAGAAAAGTCGGCCATAGTGGTGGGCTCTTGAAAATTGAGCTATGGCGGAAGGTTCTAGAAAAACAGATATTACAAGGTTCAGCAATTACAATGCATGTAGACGATCCAAGGGATGCTGAGGATGGACACAGAGCCTACAGGATTGCTGAGGATTATTCAGGGGGGCGGAGCCACTGAGGAACTGGCCCCAGCTGAAAGCCGATTGGCCCCCAGAGTGCCACCTCCCCTGTTAGCCACCAATTCACAACATATCTTTGGCTAATAATAAGCTTAGCTCTCCTATGCCCCCCCCCATCTTAAAAAATTCCTAGAATCTCCCCTGACACTAAGGAGAATCTCCTGCTTCAAAGACACTTCAGCAAGTTCTCGCACGGATGCAACCACTTGGCACAAGGCGAAGAAACAGGCAGTCAGACACCAACGAAGGGGCGAAAACAGGAAATCCGACAGACGCACGGCTTAAAGGGCGATAATTTATGCCAGCAGAAGCTCTTCCGCCGGAGTCATTCGTCGAGCTTCTGAGCTCTTGTTCTCTGAGCTTTGCTCCCAGACTTGTGCGCGTAACACCTTGTCTTGCAGTCCTGTTATTATTTTATTGCATAATTTCTACTTGTTTGGTTTTTCCAGCTGCATATTTTGCTGGAAAAATTCAGGTTGAGAACAGTAAAGTATCTATACCCATCCTTGGCCTTCAAACATTCACATTTTGGTCTTAAGAAACACGCCCTGGTGGCCGAAGACATATCAATAGGATTTATTGACAGTGGGAGCTTTAAGAAAATGAAGAGAGAAGCTTGTCAGTGAGGTCGTTCCACTAGCAGGGGGGGTGGGGATAGCAATAAAGCTTAACCAAAAGAAGTAACAATCCTGCCCCCTCCCTGGAAGGTGAGTTTGGAGCTACTGATTGATCAGTGACTGAAAATGTGAGGTGAATGCACCGTAACTAAATAACTGACATCTCTCTGTTGATGAGCTGGGCTGGGACTGAGTGTCTGTGTTGTAAACCAATGTGGCTTGAGACTGGGAGTGGTGAGCTGCCCCGAATTTGCTGACTTACCTCAAAACACTTCTGTGTTCCAGAATCCCCATCAGTCTGCAGGTTTCACCAGTTCTGTATTAGCCATGGTGCCGAACACACTAGCAGATTCAAAACTCCATTCATACACTTGCCAATTGAATACTCCACTTCATCAAGTTCCTGACGGTTTCAAAAATCGCCATGGCGATTTTTGTCTTCGCTTGCTCTCAGAATCCCTCCAGCACTCTAATTGATTAAAGTCAATGCATTTTTACGTCTTTCACACAGGATAAGTTTATCTGAAATCTAAGGTTTAAGCACTACCAAGAATAATCATTTCGGTGAGCCGGAAATAATCCAAAATACACAGACCCTGCACACACAGAAGCTACAAATTTAAACCTCGCCATTACGCAAGATTCCTGACCTCCTAAAGAAATATGCTTTGATATTATGGCCTAATGGTCATTCAAACAAATTATTTCCCATTACCCCAAGACATTTGCAAACGTTAAACAGTGTTTGAAAGACCATGCTAATGACAATGACCATGCTAAGGACGTAAGTGTGACAAATCGAGCCAAATGAGGGGCTATATGATTTTTCTCAATTTCCGCTTAACAGATGCCTCTGACTGATCCTCAGTCTCGTTAAACTTAGCGTGGTCTGGGAGATAAAGGATCTCAGTCTCCACAATAAATCTGGAGGTCAGCAGTGTCGAGATGATTCAGGAATAGAGACCACCCTTGTCAATGATTCAGAAAAGCTGTTACAATGGGTGGCACAATGAGATTCCGCCCCTTTACGTGTTAGAGAACAGCGTTGTGCTCATGCCATCGTTTTGCGCCGTTTTTTCCAAAAGTAAACAAGAATTTGGAGGACTAAAAAGCATAGAACCTTCTCCCATGTGTCCCAACAATATGAGAACATTCTGGAAAGATTCCAATCCGAACGTCCCCAAAGACTGGAGTTTTCTGAGCTCTGATGTCAGAGATGATGGGCTCTTAGTGGGACACAAACTGAGCGACAGGGGAGGCCCTGGTGCATCATTATTCCAGGACCCCAGCTGTGATTTTAATGCTGTCATAGTGGGGGGGGCGCGCGGGGGGCGGGCCGGGG
>JAODKC010000130.1:19857503-19873777 GCA_026777985.1 Mormyrops attenuatus
CTACACTGCCCCCCCTGCAGTTTTCCAGCATCTGGTCCAAAAAAAATGGAAACGGCCTCCATTGATTAACCAGCAGTGAAAGCAACCTCATGGACATTTAATGCCGAAAAAAAAACAGTTCTGGGAATAACACACACAGAACGCTTATAACGGCAGGAGATGGATTTAAAAAGTCGGCCGTTTTCATTGAGAAAAGCACGACGTTCGTGCTGAACACCGGGGGTGTCTCTCTTTGCCCCGGTTACCACATTAAACAGCTGAATAGGGCTGTGCTGGCGGTGAATCAGCAGCGTGTTTGTGTGCGCGACTGACCCAGGATGCGTGCAGACCCGCTGCGCTTCTGCGTATCGGCTTTTGTTTGTTCTTCTTAGAAACGCATAAAAAGGCCGTCTGATTGCCTCTCGCTGGCCTCCCTCCCCCGCCTCGGTCCCTCTCAGTCCCATGCTTCTCTTGCAGACCACATGCATTGTTTTGAGTTCCGCACATAAAATGGAAAAAAAAACCTCCCTTTTCCTAGAAATGCAGTACCCTCTGGTGGATCTGGGTAGCTTGGGGCCAGGGAGGGATTAAAGTCTGTTAAGTGACACCGAAGCATCTCAGCTATGTGCCAGAAACCCTGTCGGCCTGAAGACACGCCCGGGGCCTCACCAGCCTGTTCGTCCTACTTCTCAGCAATCCATTATTATACTTATTATTTTACTGTATGTGTCTCTAGCTGTTCTTCAAAACCCTTCTCAGTCCAGGTGTGTGTGTGTGTACATGAATATGTATGTACACACACACACACAGACACATATATGTATATACGTTTGTTTGCATGTATGCATGTATGTATACATGAATGTATATACATGAATTATGTATATATTGCATCTCAATGTTGGCAAACTTTGGCAACAAACCATTTATCTATCCTTGAGTTGCTACAAGACGAGCATGAGTCTTTTTGTCACACGTCTTGAGACTCGTAAATGAAAAGCACGCCTGAATGAAAATATCCTTTAAGTCCAGAGCGTAATCAGAAACCAGAAATTTCTGCAAGTGTGCATGAAAAAGATATCTGCTGCGTTTAAAACAGCATTATCTGGACAAACTTTCACCCACTTTTTAATAAAAGTATCGGTTGTCATCGGGGCGACAGGGTCTTGAAGTATGCAAACATGATTTTACTGCTTTTGGGGCATCAGAGCTGCGTGTGCTGGCATGGGAATAAAATAATAATAACAATAAGGGGTACCACTTTACAATAAGGCTCCCTATTACCACTTGTAAATGGTAGTAACTCATTAATAAAAAGAAAACTGGGTTATAACTTGTTTAAAATTGTCTATTAATAATTTGCAAAGTGTTGCAACCTAATTAATAACCATATTGTAAAGTTGCACCCAATAATGTTAATAATAATAATCTCATGATCTATCATATACTGCATAAGTAGTATGGAGAATCAAATACAGCCTGAATCCTCACCCAGCAATCTCTGTGCCCCTCCCTGGACAGGATGTCAGTCCTGTTACAATAAGTTAGAAAAATGTTTATTATTTGGTAAATAGATATCAAATTGTAAACACTGTGATAAAAGTGAACTTTGCCCTCAGAGTAACCTTTGCCATTCAATGGCATCTTAATCAGTTAACAAATATTCTGTATGATCACATGTTTTATTGTGTCGAATTATGCATGTTTTTTAGGGATGACCTTAAAACTAACCACATGAAGTTTGCAAAAGTGTTAGTCAACTGTAAGCATTTGCCTGGGCTCTGCAATTTTTCTCTTAGTAATAATGTATTCCCACAAACACCAATGTTCTGGCCACAGGAATTGAATCTGTACTGTAGACATGCAATCTTTTATTGAGTAAAAATATTACTTTGCAAAATCCAAATTTGAATATGGGCCATTGTAACATTAAACACATAATACATTTTTCCTTTAACACCCAAAATAACTGAAATAAATAAATAAATAAAAACACAAGTCAATCCATTTGTACAGAATGCTTTAATTTTAGTTTTGCTTACTGACTGTAATGAACCATGGTTGCAAAGAAAACTGAAAAAAAAATCCATGAAACCATATGTAAATCTGCAAAAGTGATATGTAAAAAAACACAATATGCATGTTATCAATCATACAAAAGTGAACCTGTATATGGCTGTAAACCAGGTTCTTAAATATAACCAAATGACTAAGGAGGGGGTAAAGATTTCTCGAGACTTTTAACATGTAACTCACCTTTGGTTTAAGTGATCACAAGGTGGACAGTGGTAACTTAGTTACAGAAGTGTTTGTACAAATGTACACAGCTGCATGAGTTTGAGGGAAAAAAAATCAACCTTGTGGCTAATTCTAAGAAACACCCACACAGTACAACTTAATTTCTTTTTTAGAATCACAAATTATAATGAATTGAACTGTTACCTAGGTGACAGGCATAGTCTCTAACACCTGATGTATTATGAGCTTGGCTTTTAAATTAGTACTATTTTTTCTCTTTAGAAATAAGTTGTATATAAAAGTAACTTATAGAAAATGTTGGGGGGGGTTTAATTGTCAAATATTATAATGTCAAATTCCAAAGGTTTCTACACACTGTGAAATTTACCACAAAATTCCTGTGGTGAATTAACTGCTTTGAAAACACCCAGAATTTTGCAACTCCACGCAAAACCCCATGCTGCAGGAGTTTTTTTCTCCCGGAGTTCACATAATTTTACTATGAATATTGTGTTACTGTCCTTTCAAAGAAACGCCACTGGTCAAACTGATGAAGTACACAAAGGTGTTTGAAGTAACACATTCCTGTTTTATCTGAAAAGAAGTTTCTCTTGATCTGTAACTTCAATTGTTACGTGAAAAAGAAGTCTTGTAATCCCCTCCAGTTTGGAAGGTTTCATGTAACTGCATTTTACAATTAAAAATAAAACAAAGGTCACCACAAGCTTTCCACTCCCGGCTAAGGCTTGTAGCATCCAATGAGTCATCACAGGGCAGCAGTTGAAAAGTGCGCTGAGAAGATTAGGTCCTCTTTGGGGGCAGGTGTGCTAGAGTGAAAATGGATACTCCTGCAAGTAAGTCTTCAGTCGCTGGGGGAGGGGCAGGTCCTGGGGGCTGTGTGAGTGGCGGTTGATGGTGATACGGCACAGGTGCTGCAGGCTGGGGGCCGTCCTGCAGAGGGGGCGGGTGAGACGGAGCTGCAGGCTGCCGTCCGGGCTCTCCTGGTCCGGCCATGTGTCACCCCCCACTAAGCTCTGGGACGCCACGGCGTAGTGTAGCACCAGCTCCACCGCGCCGGAGAATCGCCGCAACCGGGGACGCGCCACGGCCAGAGAGTCAAAGCCGAAGGCGCCGGCCGAGTGTTCAATGCGCAGGTGCGTGGGGCCTAGGCTGGTCTTCACCGACAGCGTGAATAGGTACCCTGGGTTGGAGCTGTCTCGAAGCAGGAAGGTGCCCTCCAGCGCCCCGCTCAAGATCTGCTTGGCCTGGGTGGCTGTGAGCGAGCCCCAGTACCAGCCTGGATGGGGGCAGGGGCAGACAGAGACTCGAGTCAGAGATGGAGGGACAGGATGGAGAACACCACGGCCCTAATGAATGACACACAAACGACCGCAGAGTGCATTTCCCCAATGATGACCTCCTAACGAGGGGAAAAAAAAACAACGAAAGTCCTCTTAACGAGATGAGAGCAAAAATAGAAAACTTATACTGGGAATCTCTAGGTTTCCAGGCTGTGTGCGACGTGGGGAACCAGAATGGAAAACAGGGCCGGACTAATGCATTAAACACAGCCTTTGGAAAAAATTTAAAAAGGGATTGTGTCACATTGTGAAACATGCTTAATTGAACATATATGCCAGCTGGAAACCCCACCGCGTATTTTTGTTTCTCTTCCCTACTATTTTTAACCTGCTTTTTTCCTTATTCCAGTTTGTCATGCAACATGAGTTTTTATGGGGGGAGGGGGGGGATTCTTGCCGCAAGGTTTTAGGGTCTGCTGGCTATCTCACCATTCATCCTGCTGGTAATTAACACCTGGAACACACACCCCTAGCACCCAGCAATGCCATGGTAATACTCTAACAGGCACTATTAAACTATTACAGCACAGAGGAATGAAGAATGAAATCGGGCTGAGCCTTGAGCTCCCCCCACCCCCCACATAAACATACTTTGTTCAAACAGATTTTCTGTTTCTACTTTCCCCCCACAGAAATAAATCAAGAAAAATTTGTATTTATATTTTTCTATTCAAAAGTTTGTATTCATATCTCACAGACACACGCAGATTTTTATTCAACTGAATTTCCCCTTGTGGGGATGGAAATTGTCCCCACAATGTCAAAATAACAAGTTTTTGTCAAATTGTGGAGACGTTTGGTCCCCATAGTGTCACGTATACATAACCCAGACACACGGGCGTGTACGTGTGCGCACACAAACACAAAATCACCAATACCCTGAATACAATGATTTCCATTACCATTGAAATCATTGTATTTTTTCATTATTTAATAAGAAACCACTGTAATTTTTAGGTGTGGAAAGAGAAAGATTATGTCTAAGCTGTGAAAAGGGGACACATTTTAATATATTCTAAAATCTGTACTGCCGTGGGTCTCTAGAGACCAGAGCTGCTGACATCGGACTCCTTGACAGGAAACTGACCGGACTCCCGGAGGTGCGCCATCGCTCTCTCGACGCGGCCAGCATCCTCTGTGGGATCTTCTGACGTCACGCCCTGGCCCAGGCTCTTAAAACGAACCGGGATGGCGGTCTTTTCCGTGGGGGCATCCGGCAAGATCATATGGTTCGTTTTGGTGGGGCCTGGTCCCTTTTCCCGGCGCTGTAGCGTCTGGATGTCAGCCTCTTGTGTTCTTGAAACACACTGCGTGTGACCCATTCAAAATCTGCCTTCCCACCCGAATAAAGACAAAAATGTAAGGAATGTAAAGAATATAAGTTTGTCCAATGCACATCGTGTCGGTGTCATGTTTGTATTAACACTAGAGAAAGAATAATATAATAGGTCATATTTTAGAAATATTGTCTGTCTTCTGTCCGTGCATATTATAGAAACAAAAATATAGCAAGCAAGATACTTCCGGTAAATTTAAAATGTAGTGAAATGTTCCATAAAAAGTTCCATAAAATATACATTTGCAGATAAGGATAAAACCTGAATGCATATGAAAATACGGGATTGTATGAAAGCAATTTATATTAAAAAGACTCAATCCCCCCCTCCCCACCCTGACACACAAATGCTACAAAAAGGTGATCCAAGTAGGAAAGAGTGCTGAAACTGTTAACAGCTGCAACTTATAGAAACTAGAACTAGTGGAAGCTGGGCAATAAAACTCTGCAAATTACAGCATATTAAAACAGCTAAATTCGGGTGTGCGCGAGGGTTACGGACGTTTTCGCTCATCCTGCACAAAATTGCTTATGCCGCCTTAAAAGTTTAACCAAGTCAGGCTGCTTCGCTCCATATTATCTGACTTCTAGTTTAAAAAGCAGAAATCTCAATTTTATGGAGTGTGCTGTTGGGGCTTTTGGGGGGCTCTCGAGAATTTCATTTGATTTCTCTCTCCTACGGCTAGGACTACCGGTGAATTTTCTTGTAAAAACTCCCCTATCCCCCTTCCATTGAAGACCTTTAGAGGTATATAACGTATTTGAACCTCTGTCTCCAATGTCCGCTAGAAATTACAGCATGTGGGCCGACAATTTCAGGGAAACATTAAGTGTTCCTCATTTCCTTAGAACTGGGCAAATGTTGAAAAACGCTATTTTGCTTCATAATACGTCATCTAGACTTCTGGACTTCTTAACGCACTATGCAGACTCCATTATAAATGTTTAACGGCACCTATTAAACCAGATTAATATTCCACGACAAGCTGTCAAAATGACAGAAAAAAGATGGCAGTACTGACCAATACCCATACCTGACTACCCATGCAAAAAGGGGGGTATTTACTATAGATTGCTGATGTACTTAAACAAAATATATTTGAATACTTACAGCAAAGTGCGTTTAATATACCAAAAGAGACTACACTTAAAATACACATAATAAGCCTACAGCACAATCACGAAGATGTCGAACTTGTACTTCATTTGTACTTAATTAAAGGAATTGTCAGAATCCTTAATAATGATGTGAAGCCTTCTTCTGTAGTCTTGGTAATCTTACTGAAAAAGGACGATATACATTCAGACTCATTCGTAACTTCGGTGTTTATGTAAAAAGGGAGGCGTTTAAAAACAAGATCAGTTAATCACTAATTACTACCTCAGCAGGACAAACAGTGTATATCAATGAAGAGTCCCATTTTCACCGTTAATGCAAACGATAACATTAATTTCAGAGAATGAATTCCATGAGCTTTTCCTGAACTGGAACAAACACGATGCGCCGCTCGTTTTAGTATTTTTATCGCTTTGACCAATTCATGCCGACCCGTCGTGTACGAGCTTGCGTTTCCTCAAATATTACATTATTTTTAAAATCAGAATGTAGATCCACTGAAAATCTTGCAATTATCCGCAATTAACTTATTTTGTTATATTATTTATCATAAGTATAAAAGCCTAATTGTCCAGGCTTGCAGATCAGTTTAGTTACAGCCGATACATTCAAATAAGAAACCAAACTTTCAACAAAAACAACTATCTCACCTCTTCCTCTTCACTCTAGTCAATGCTATGACTGGCGTGTCCAAGCACCGTGGTACGTCAAGTGTGCTACAAAAATGGTTTGTTTCTTTTCTTTCTTCACGAAAACGACGCGAGTAATAAAAAATCGAATTAAATAGGTGAGTGCGGGTAAACTAATTAACAGAGAATTTTGGTGAATATAATGGGTTAAAGCCGACAAGTTGACAAAGCCGGGCAGCGTTTTGCATGAAAAAAGAGGAAATATATGAGCGCTAAACTGTCAGTTTTCACGTAGCTGACTGCGAAAGGAAAGTCGTCGCACTCTTCCCTTCGAGAGAAAGTGACTTGGATGCATGGGATCCAAAGCGAACTAGCCTTCTCTTTTAACTAAGTTTTTTCTTTTTATTCTTTTAAAAGACTTAAAGCAGACACCGAATAAGCCGTAATATTTACTGATATTTTAATTTAGATCCGTGCCTGTTGTCGGGCCCCTGTCGTTGGCCTCACACGTCCCCGCTCTTGTGGACTCTCGCTTTGCTCATGTATACTCCAACACACCTCTTTCCAGGAACATTCCCAGAAAGGCGAGTCACGTGATCCTGCCTTTGTTCTGGCGCACTCCCACCAATCAGTACCCTAGACGATGAGGTCATCAAATTTTTTTTTCTGGATCTCGATACAAAACAAAAACGGGGGGAACCTTAACCATAACATAGACAACCATCCGGCAAAATCGCTAGAAATATTACTGTAGCCACAGTATCCAACTTATTAAAGACTCAGAATATTTGTTTGTACAGTATTGTGGTCATCATTTTGGCCCGCGACGACAACAACGCTTTTCCAAATGGGGATGCATTGTATGTTTTACAGCGTGTTAGTTTTGCGATGTTTATCAAACACTCCGGGGGAATTGCTATGTCATAGTCTTAGTTGCGGTTTAACAGTGGTTTTAAACGAGTTCAGCTAGACAGTTAATTTTAGTTTTTCACCCGCGGCAGCGTTTTAAGTTAAGCCTGGTTGCTCTGTAAAAGGTGACAGGAGTTTTTGCTATTTAAATAAAATCTGCTTTACACAGTGAATTATTGATTAATAAATTTCTTCATTGCACTTTGAGTTTTTTAAATTATATACTATTAATAGTAAATATATATACTACATTTCAGGCATATACAAATTAACTCATCAAAAGATTGTAAAAATTTCTTCTACATTAAAACATAAAATGGAATGTTGGTCTTCCCACAGCGATCAATAAAAAGGATTAAGTACGTACAGTGATGGGCATTAATTCTATGACCACCGTAATGATCCATTTCATTAGTACACAGTTAGCCTACTTGCGATGTAAAATAGTGTGAAATAAACCCCCATCCCCCAACTGCACTTGATAACAAATTTTCTTTAGACGATGTGCACGTTACAGTTTGTCAAAAGCAAACGCAAGGCTGCAGTGAAGGTAAATTTATCACGTGTTTAAGTAACGACCATCTTTTCTTAAATCATACCCGAACCATGTGCAGATCAAGTTTAAGATTGATCTTAAACTTGCAGAAAAATGACCTCTAGTGGCAGATGGGTGATTTTTTTAAAGGGGCATAGCAACCGGATTTAATTTAAAACGCAGCTGCGATTTAAAATGCATGCTCAGAAGACTTAGCAATGAACATTACGAAATCACTAAAGAAACGCTAAACTACAGTTAAGCTAATGACAGAGCAAATGCCCTCTATTTCTCTTACAGCAGTTTTTGCTGTAAGGCTGGTTCAAAGGGACTGTTTGTTACAGCTACCAGCATGCCTACCATGGTGTCGATCGTATATGTAAATGTGTGATTTAATGTGTGCAGTTGTGTATTTTATGGTTTAAGTAAAAAGTGTTGTACCCTCGTAATGATTACTGTGTTGTGCATGTGTTTTTGTTAATGAGTGTCATGTCGATTGCTGTTCTTTGTGTGTGTGGAACTCTGGCAGCATGTTGTGAATAAATCCAGACTTTTTTAATAAAGATTCTGCTCTTTATTATTCAAATCATGCCTTGTACCACACTTACTACACTACTGTTGGGAGTGGTATTTCAGATAGTCAGTAAAATTGATGACCTGATCCACTAACAGAAAGAGACCGTGGGATCCGAGCATTGTGCCCTCTGGGGGCAATAGAATGGAGCTGATGCCCTGCCTTCCGGGGGCAATCGAAAGGAGCTGATGCCCTGCCTTCCTGGGGCAATCGAATGGAGCTGATGCCCCTTCCTGGGGCAATCGAATGGAGCTGATGCCCTGCCTTCCTGGGGCAATCGAACAGAACTGATCCTCTGCACTGTGAACATTGGAAAGCAAAGAGAGCTGCAGTTCTGTATGAAGATGCACCACCAAGTTAAAAACAGCAAGCATCAGGGTGAAGACATCCGTCCTGTTTGCCCACTACAGTGGACAAAAGCCCCTGGAGTCCTAGCTTGTACAAGTGCACCTGGCAGCTTGGCACACCCCGCGGGGCAGTGCAGAAACGGACCTCTGCACCTACCGTTGGCACTGGAAGGGGAAGAGCTCCAAGCCCTGACCACTGAGGACCAAGGGGACTGCGCTGCTCTGGTGGTGTTACTGGAACAGCGATTCAGCCAGTATCCATCAGACGAAACCACGAGGGGGAGGCTGGCAAGTCGGCAGAGGTAAGACATTGAGACCTTGGTGGTGTTTGCAGTGGATGTCCACCTCTATGCATGTAGGAGTTACCTATGCTTCCCCAGCGCCATGCAAAAGACTTGGACTTGAGGGCAATGACTCGAGACTTGGACCCAACTTAGACCCTATAACTCAAGAAGAAGTTATAGACCGCCCTCTGAATACCATAATGTAAATTTTGTAATTTCTGTGTAAATTAACTCTCTGCTGTCTGCATTTTCACCTGGCTGAATGGAAGGTCTCCTGAGATAGTTTGTAGGAAAGATGCATCACTCCCTACATAAACATGTATGTAAAAACTGTGTGGGGACAACCATGAGTAGACACTCTTTTTTCAGGCTATCTCTGAAGAACATATCCTATGATGTACTGTGGTGGGTTTTTGCTGCAGTAAGTTTTAATCACTGAAGGTAAGAAAATTGACATAGGTAGGGACTCAAATGACATGACTTACTGGACTCGAGTCACATATTTGATGACTTGTGACTTGACAGCAAAAATGATGGAAAGACTTTGACTTGACTTAGACTTGAGGACAAATGATTTGAGACTTGATGTGAATTGCAATGTTTTGACTTGAGACTTGGCTTGGACTCGCCAAGGAATGACTTGTCCATATCCCTCCTGTGTGGTGGAGGACACCGACTGCCGGGAAATGGTGGACACAGGGTCAACCATCACCCTCACTTGCCTGGGCATCCTTCTTGGCGCTGACCAACAGGCCCTGCTGAGGTGGCAGGCAATCCAGATCTGACTCGTATCCAATACTGGCACTAGAACAAAGAGGGGGACATGATGGCTCTGCATTATGCTAGTGGGGCGGACCACGGAGCAGGAAGTGTGGCTTGTGGCCATCCCCGACCCCTGTATTGTAGAACTGGACCTGCAGGGGGCACGCATTGACAGACTCACGGTCACAAGTGAGGCCTTAGGGTGAGAGGGTGGTGGCTTACTTCAGCCGGATGCTAGTTGCCCCAAGCAACTATTGCGCGACCTGTCATAAACTCCAGGCTGTCATCCAAGCCTGTCGCCAATTCTCCCCTTACCTCTGTGGACGGCGGTTCCAGCTATGCACCGACCACACATCCGTCACCTGGTTAAGCTTCCGCAACCCTGAGGGACAACTGGTTTGCTGGCTGGAATGAACTCTGAGGTCCAGCACCGGCCAGGCAAGCTCCACAGCAATGCTGATGCCCTCTCTCGTCGGCCCTGAGAGACACATGACTGCCGTCACTGCTGCCACACTGACTTGGAGGGCACCAGTGGTGTGGGACTAGAGGCCATTGACTGCCAGCAGCTGCGGGTGGAGCAGGCAGGTGATCTAGTGCTGGCCCGAGTCAAGGGCTGTGTGCAGGCGGGGAGGTGGCTGGAAAGGAGAGAGGTCTCCGCTTCTGACCAGGAGACCACGGCCCTTTATTCTCAGTGGGAGGCCTTTGAGGAGCGCAATGGGCTGTTGTGCTAGTGTTGTTAGTCTCCAGACAGTGATCTGGACCCTGGTGCAGTTGTTGATGACCCAGAGTCTTTGGTCCTTGGTCCTGCAGGCAGTGCATGACTTGACATGAGGCAGGCACTTCGGAGTGCTAAAGGTGCTGGGGAAGCTGCGCAGGCACGTCTGCCTGGCCGGCTGCAGCCAGGACTCTGCGCTATTCATCCACTGCTGTGACATGTGCTTCGGCCAGAAGAGACTCAGCCGCCAGTCCAGAGGGACACTGCAGACATATCAAGTGGGGGTGCCGACGGAGTGGGTTGGGGTCAAGGTTCGGGTGTTTGGTGACGTCAACAAGCAGCAGGGCAACACCAAGACCCGCACCACCCCCTTTCACCGTGAAAGTGATGGGCTGGTGGAGTGGAGCTCGACACACAGCTCACTATCCTGGTCGCCCACCACCAGCATGACTCAGGTCGCCACTGCCCGCTGGACCTGTGGGCACATCGAGCGGAGGTGCAGTAGAGCACTCAGCGCATGCCGGCCACGTTGAAGTTCAGGTGGGAGCTGCACTCACCAGTGGAATTGCTGTTCGGCCCACTCACAGAGCTGGAGATACCAAGGGAGCCAGGTATGTAGTTCCTGTGTTGCATCCCTGAGCATCTGAGGGAGGTGCTCAAGCTGGCCTAGCAACACCAAGGTGCAACTACTTGTCCACAGAAGGATGTCTATGGTGCACACAGCTGTGGAACATTAACACGAGGGTCCCGGTTTGGGTGTACAACACATAAACTGGACAGCCATTGGATCAGTGAGATCCATGAGCGTCTCTCCAATGTGGTTTGCTGCTGCCGGCTGCCTGAGTAACTGAGGCTGTGGTCCTGCACAGGGATCCCCTGGCACCATATCGCCCCCTGACAGCCGTCAGAATCGTCACGATGATCTTCAGAACATGTCGAGCGTAGTTGTCTTTGATGTAGCACTTACTGACATCCTGCAACAAGTTCATACCTTCACAGTGATCCCCAAATGTGGGCTGGTCTTTGTGTGCCTCTTGGAGTGCAGGATGGGGTAGGTGAAACAAGAATTTCCCCCACAGGGATCAACAAAATATCATTCTACTTCCTCATCAGAAAAGATCTGGTTCAAACATAACGGTTTTACATTCAATTTGTTGTTTATAAAATATACAAGCAGCCAATCCAAGTTTAATCATAATTAGTTATAAACCAAAAACATTACTCTATTAAAACACCTACGTGAAATCAAAATATTGATATTGGATATGGATATGATTTTAACAATAATGGATCACCCGGAAAAAACGCCGGACACCAGGCACATAAAACACTAATGTAATTGTGGAGGATAGCGACCTCGCGCGGAAATTTGAAAATATTGCAGATTCGGCGCAACAATTTCATTTTCATTTTTCACAGTAAACAATTCCAGTAAGCTGTATAGTTATAGCTGCTGCAATATGGTGTCCACCTCGTAAGGATAGAAATTGCTCTGGACGTATACAGCTTTCACAATTTATAGTGACCCATTCACTTGCAAAGCATGTCTTTCCATTATAGTGCGAAGGACTAGGAGAAAGTGCCACGCGAACAAGCGGCTGGTTTACGTTGGAAATCTGAGGAAATATCCTACCCAACCCTGGCTATTTCACACATATGTCACCTGATAACCAGTAATTCTTTAGACAAACTGTATTCGTTATGTTGCAATCTTTTAGGCGTTTTCAACAATCGCATAGCTTTCTAACATTTTCCATCGTAAATCACGAGTCACTGCTGTAAATCCGGGGCGAGGCATCGTTCCTCACCATTTTAGACAGCTAATAAACTTGGGAGAAGGAATTTTTCGAGTGCCAATGATTTTTTTATACTTAGCCAGCCTAACGTGGTGCATTAAAGCCGTTTTTGCCTTAAACAAACAGACTACATAACACCGATTTTCATGGAACTGAATTCGATACGTTCCTAAACTTTAAAGTAAAATAGGGATCGCCAAGGCAGAGATTTCTGCATTACATTTTGTTATAAAAGTCCAGTTTAGTACTGTCATAATGTAGGCGAATTATGAGTGACAGGAAAACGTACTGGACGCGCTTGATTCACTTTTCTGCGCTGGGTAACGGTGGAGTGTCATCAGTTATTATAAGGTGTTTAATGGTGCTTTATTTTTCTAACGCCATGCCTTTCTCCCGTCTTTTGTACATGCTATCAATTATTTACCTCCTACCTAAAGAGCAAATTTGTTTAAACGAGCATTTAACAGTATCAATGACAAGTTAGAAAACTGTAACAAAATTTCGCGTTGCCTCTTCAAAGCGACTGACGCCAAGTTTCTCCGCCGGCTTCGCTTCGGCTGCGCAGCCCGTCTCCGGCTTTTAACTCGCATCCTGCTGTGCTTCTCTGTATAAAGGGGAGCCAACTTTAGACTATGGTCAGTTCAAAGGGCGAACTTTGACTTGTTCAGTCTAAACGTTTCCTAAATAGTTCTATATCGACCACAATGTAGTGATATTGCCGCGTAACTTTAGCGGCGTCATACGCGTAGGGTAATCGCTGCTGCGCTCTTTCCTCGGCTTATCATCTTATTCTCCTGCGCACAATACGCAATATATTCGGTGTAGCCCAGTCGGCCGCACGATAAGTGACGCCAATTGCGTAGCAGTGTTAGTAATGGCGTCTGTGTCGAAGATGCGCTTGGCTCGGGGAAAATGAAGCGGAGGAGAAGTTATTCCTTTTAACAAAACGCCGCGGTTTCATTCAGCGGGCTTTCCTCGTCGAGAGAAGCGGCGTTTCCGAAGACTGTTCCGGCTTCGACGTCCCGTCCCCCGAGGCCCCGAAATGATGAAGCTTAAGTCGAACCAAACCCGGACCTACGATGGGGATGGTTATAAGAAGCGGGCCGCCTGTCTGTGCTTCAGGAGTGAGAGTGAGGAGGAGGTAAAGGCCGAGGACGCGGGTTCGGGGTGGGGGGGGCGGAATCGGGCCACGGAGAATAAAGGCAGGGGCATGGAATTATCAGCAGCCTCGTACCTGGAAACGAGAGACTGGGATGTTGGGGGGCGGGGGTCCAAAGAAGTGATCACGATGTTACTTTATGAGGAAGATGATGATGATGATGGTGGTGGTGGTGGAGATGTAGGGGTGGGGGATCAAAATCTCAGATTGTCATTTAGCGCCAAGATAACGCAGCACCCAGACATCGTGCAATTCCACGCCAGGCGAGCGTGAATATGTAATATGGTGTTATGGGGGGCGCGTTTCCCGGGGCCCGATCGGAGCCGCCCGGTCCGGCCGTGTGGGATGGAGACAGCCGGCTGGTGCTGTAACCCCGCCGCGATCACAGGCGTGCCATTGTCACCGGCCCGGGGGGTGCGCTCATTAACAATAAGTATCCCCTCATTTCCCCCAATTTACTCTCGCCAGCCTGCTATTCATGATCACTGGGAAGCTATACGTGCGGGAACACGCCGCACTGCATTATACTTAATTATAACCCAGAGTTAATAATTGTATAATTATAGTACAATTGAGGATGGTACCAAAGGTGAATTCGGCTGGATGGTGAAAATGTAAAACGGGGAAAGCGTTTGCCAGTATTTTTGTCGTTGTTGTCCATTAAGCGGTTTTAATTCTGGGGTTCATTTATTTGGTGTTACTTTTGAAATCCATGGCATAATAGTTAGTAAAAATCGATCTAAAGAAACACGTTTGCCGTGGGTCTCCGAGGACCCCCCCACCCCCATTACATTATATCGCATGCACACTTCCTGTCTTGATATCTTTATATCTGAGGGTGACACAAACAGCGCATAGGTAATGTAATGATTGTCCTGCCTCAGCTTGCGGATAATGTCGCTTTGTAACCGATGGTAAAGGCGACAGATGCCTTTGAAAAGGGGGCGTACATGGATTTAATGTTTGTATTTGTTTATTTGTAACTTTGTCAGGGTTTTTGTGTAGTATTTTTTAAAAAATATATATATTCCATCATTTCACTACAATACTGTATTTTGAAATTAATTTTATTATGGAGCAGTGTACCATGTTTCATTTAATATTTTTAAATATATTTGTATATATGTTGAGTGTTTATATATATTTATATTTTATGTATCATATCATCAATACTACAGGACTAATGTGGTTGTAATAGTTTCTGCCTGTAATTAATGCAGTAATTTTTCTGTAAGAGTTATAAAAAATTTTATTAAAAAAAAAAACATAATCGGTGGAAAGTCGGTCGCTGACAAGTGTGTGAATTTCCGTGCTGCGTGGTGATTGTGAATCCGGCCACATGAACCTCGTGTTTGTTGGCGTGCCGTGGGGTGTGGTGGTAGCTGCTGCCGTCCGCGTGCCCCCCCCAGCCCTGCCCCGGTACTCGCCTGCCCCCTCCCATTCATCTTTGCCTTCCATCCCAGGTGTTGCTGGTGAGCAGCAGCAGGCATCCTGAGAAGTGGATTGTGCCTGGTGGGGGGATGGAGCCCGAAGAAGAGCCCAGCGTTGCTGCTGTTCGAGAAGTTTGTGAAGAGGTCAGCCATTTTTATATCTCTCACCATTCGCTTCTCCTGGGTTTGGCCTGAACATCTGTTTACATCCTAAGTGACTTTTCACATGCGAAGAAAGTCTGTTTTTTTTTCGCCTGGCATGAATCTGTTCATAAATCTGTGTGCTTTGTCTTATTGTAACGTTAATTTATAAAGTACTCTCTCCTGCGGGACTTACCGTAAGTACAATACCCTTTAACATTTGGTAATTATAATTTCGCCCACTCGTGAAACACAGGCAGTTATTTCAGACTGAGACATGCTCTGTGTCTGTCTGGGTGCATTTCCCAGCATCTCTGAATATAAGGCTAGGTAGAAGCTGACAAGTTCAAAAGCCGGTTGCTTTTTCATCTCTGAATAGTTGTTGCTTGTCAAGAAGGCTTTGTGATCTCCTGACCAGTGACACAAAGCTGGAAGACCGTCCTGTCAAATTCCTCTCAGGAGCAAGATTTGACCCCACTTTAGTTAAAAGTAAAATAAAGATAGTACATGGTTTGATCGCTGTGCCTGCGATCAGGAGGACACCGGTTTAAATCCCAGGGTCACCATTGGGCCCTTGAGAAAAGGACCTTACCTCCATTTGCTGCAGGGACTGGCCGACCCTGCTTGCTCAGTTTTAAGTCGCTTTGAATACATAAATGTATAAATAAATAACACGCTATGTAATGCATATCATGGTAGTTTATCAGGCCAGACTGGCACCTTGTTCAAGGGTACAGCAGTATGATGAAATGTTTTGGTCATGTGATTAGTTATTTAACAGCTACCCTGGGTACTGGGTTTCCTGAGAGCATTGGAAACTCAGCTGGAGCGTTTTTTTGCCCTGATTGGGGGGGGGGGGGGCCTTTAAAAAAACCCAAATTCCGACCAACGTGTCGCCACCCCGGTCAGCCCGTTGTGCGGTGTGTTTATCCCCCCCACGCGCCGGGGGGGGCGGCCAAAAC
>JAODKC010000130.1:19881607-19892302 GCA_026777985.1 Mormyrops attenuatus
GGGGTGAATTGTACAGGGTTGGGTGGGGGTGGGGGTGGGGGGGGTAGGTGTTGATGGGTCAAGTTCTTTGTAAAATGTTTAGTTAAATGGAAAGCCAACTCCACTTTTCTAACTGGAATCAGGACACGACACGTTTGTCAGTTAATGCCCTCAGTTCTGAACCGACCCGAATGCCAGTGACAAATCCCGACCCAACCGGACCAGGCACGGGAATCCCAGTGTACGATAGAGAGAACAAAATGGTCAAAGGGTTAATTGGCTGTAACCATCTAGATTAGAGACCCGGGAACCGGGATTGATTCCCGGACAGGCTGGACTCCTGGCAGTTCTGTTGGAATGGAGCCCGAAGAGCTTGTAGAAGGTTCGCTTACCTTCAGAAACGTTGCCATTGGTACCTTTCCTGAAAGGATATAGTTAGTTTGCCCAGCATGTTTTAATTCTTCCTGTTGCAGTGAGCAGTTACTGCACGGATGGGCTCTGTCACCAGAAGGGGTTCCTCTGGCCCCAGGAGTCTCAAACGCATTCGGGGAAGGTGGGGGTCCCGGGGGGATTTGGCCGTCACCAGTTCCTGGACTATAAACATGGACTGTGAAGTTCCCCATCAGCCAGAAGGCCGTTAAAATGAACAGCAGATGTTTACACTGTATCCACACTGTCAGCCTACCTTCAAGTGAACACTGGACTGGATATTTTTTATTTTTTTAAGACTACAGTATATTTTGAAAAGCACTTTTGAATTAGAATTTTTTGTTTCCCTGAGCTTTTCATGAATATTAATTCTACACATTCTGAATCTGCTTGACATTTAAATAAAAAAATTCTAGTGAGACTTGTAGGACTTAAGCCTTGTACGAGTAAGAGAACTTTTCACATATAAATGTAGTATTTTTTAGAGTTTTTCTTCTGTTCATAAGCATCCGGCAGGTTTTTTTTGTTTACTTTCTCAGTCACAATGGATGCACCCGGCAGTTTGCTATATGCTGAATGCTGTGAAAATGGAGCCCGACCCATCCAAAGACCTTTTGGACATTCTGCACGGGTCAATGGTGAGCGACGCATGCTGCCGGCGATCCGACACCACGATGCCACATGTCGCAGATCGGCGCCTCCTGCCGGAAGTGTGGGGAGCGGCCCGGCGTGGGGCTGAGTTACGGATGATTCTTGGAGTAATGTATCTATCGCTTTTCACGTTTCCTCCTGTACCACAACCTGGCACCTGCTCCACCCCCAATTCTTTCCGTAACAGAGGCCGTCACTTTCCACCTGTCTTCCAGCTCAGTGGAATCCCCGTTACTCTTTCAGGGGACCTACTGTGTTAATCTCTGCTGAATCTCCCCCTCCCCCCATGTCTGGTCACCTGTACCCGCCGCAGAACAGGCTTCCGCGGGTTTCACGGCTCGCCACTGCCGCCCCCACTCCCTGTCCGTCATTGGCAGAGGGGTAGGCATTCTCACCTGCCCAACGATGCCAAGGTCGTGGTCGGGATACGCAAATGCCTTGCCCAAACCTAGAAACCACCAAGAATACAGTATGACATGGGGTCCTCTACAGCTTTCGCTCCATGTTGGCTGACAGTTTACTTGCCAGAATTTAACAAAAATCCTCAAAACTACAATAGAGTGAATAAGTCTAAGGTGGCCCATTCCGTGGTCAGTCTTTGCTATCTGTTATGTTCAAACTATATGCTCTATGGCTGCATGGATGTAGTGATTGAATCTCTGCTGGTGGGAGTTGCGGCAGGATGGGATAAATGGATAAAAAGGCAAAGGTGACTGGCGTGGAAGGCCGGTGACTTAGGAAGCACAGGGTTCGAAGCAGCATAGAAAATGGAGCCTCTCAGAATTCCTATTTCCTGTTGACCGCAGTTGATTTGTGCTTTTTTTTTTTGTTGTCGGGGGTGGGGTGACTCATTTTTATATTTTGAAGTTGGCAGGATAGATCTCCATGAAACGGTCAAGGGGAAACACGGTGAAGCTGCAACGGATTGTGAAGTCGGAAATCCTCGTAGCATTTCTAGAAAGTTCTCTGTCACGGCGGTGGTGGTCTGAGTTTGCGCCATGCCTTGTCTAAAGAGAAGAACGCTTAGTCGGTGTGAGGGTGGGGGCCGTCTTGTTGCCCCAGGCACTGTGCAGGCAGGGAGGCCGTTTTGCTGACTGTTACGCCTCTCAGTCGGAAGCAGCAGGAGGGGGAGCCCCAGCGACTTCGGCCTTGTTCTTCATACCCGATTTGCGTTTTATGGTGCCAGTAGGTGAGTTTCAGTACTATGCCAAATTTCAGCAGATTTTCATTTTCTTTCCTTTTGGGGGTGGGAGGGGTCCTCTTCCCCCATTTTGGAGATTCCTATATTATTTTTATTGTTGTTTTTTTTGTTCCCTACCCTCACATAGGGCTAAATAATGCTGTAGTCCAGAGTCATCTGACTTGTCACTGATATCATTGGGTGTGTGTGCATGTAAAATTGTAAAGTAAAAGGATTTTTAAGTGGTTTGGACTCTTGAACACCCACAACCTGTGAAAAACAGGTATGCAGTTTCTGGCTAGAGCGGTTCTCTCCTCTCTACGTCGTTAGATACTGAAACCCCACCAGGTTGAATTTCTGTAGGTATTAAAAAACAAAAGAGGGAGGGAGGGGGTGTGACAATGTTTGTATTTGTTTACTAAAATATCCACCTGTTCATGCAGCTTTGTGTGCTGAATGTTCTGCATGTTGCCAGGATCTTGTCAAATCATAAACATGAATGTTTTATCTTCTTCTGTTCTAAATGCACGTGCGATCCAGACAATATTTCCTTTGATTTTTGGAATGGTGTGCAAGGGCTCACATAAAATTGCTGACAGTAGTTATTTTTTTTAAAAGGATAATTTTCTAGCACTTTACACGCATGCAAGTCAGAGCAGGGGAAACTGCTTAGATTAAAAACTGATGGCTGTACAGCTAGGCTCCCGGACTTCAGTCTTGGAGGGCCAGAATCCAACCCAGTTTGCAGATTTCCCTGCACAAACGCATCTTAATCGGCTAATTACCAGGTTTAGTTGGGTGTGTTTGAACAGGGAAATCTGCAAACTGCACTGGATCCCAGCTCTCCAGGACCAGACTTGGGGAGCCCTGCTGTAGAGTGTTAACCTGCAATTAATTTTGTGTTGTCACCTTAACTAATGTTAAGATATTGAATGTAAAAAGAAAAAAAGAAAAAAAAAAAAAATTAGCACCCCTTGCATTGCATTGAGCCTAATGTTTTTCTTTTTCTTGGAAGACCAATAAGTTTTATTTTTTTTTCTTATTGCCAACAATGAGTTTCTGATTTTTTTTTTTTATGTAAAGCCAGTTATGGCAACACACACGCCGCGGAATGTGAGAGACAGCTTGGCGGCCCCGGGAGAATCCACCTGCGTTCCCCGCCAAAGCTGAGTCATGCTCTGAGCCATCGGGCACATAGAAAAAGACGATGGTCTGCCCTGAGCAGGGTTTATAATCCCGACTGGTGGCCTGCGTAGCGATGCCCATTTGCTGGCCCTTCTGATTATCTGTCACTGGAGTGGTTTCATTGGGAATCGTGGAATAAACCAGTTTTGAGATGATTGTAATATAATGTGCCAACGAATAAACGCCAGTATTTCACACCCGCCGCTCTGGGGCATCCTTTCTCACCTCTTGCCTGCGTTTCCTGACGTCCCGTTTAGATGCTTGCCTTCTATCTAAACTGGCTGTGCTCTGGGTCGATTACTTAAGCTGCGGTAGCAGCTGCAGATACGAGATTATTTGCCATTTGTGCATAGAACCAACATTCCAGGCACATTGGGAATTCTTGATTTCACCATAAACGGATCAAGTCAAGACAGATACCCAGGGTGAGCGCGATCAAGATGTTAACTGGATACGAACCGGTGAAGAAATCTGCTGGGTTTGAGATGATGCATTTGGGTATTGAAGTTGGCAATATCATTTCGTCTCCTGAGCAGAAAGTGGAGTATTTATTTCCCTTGTCAACCAACTGTAGAGCACAGTGGTGGCTTATTTTAGCAGAAGTCAGTGTGGTCATCTGACCTCATCCCATTGTGATTCACCTCATCTGATGTTACTTTAATTATAAAGCCCTTGATTACCTGGCTCCTGTGTGCACATGGTGGACTGGGGTGGCGGCTGAGGATTCAGTCACCGCGGCTACAGTTGACGTTCACCAAAGGCCTTGATTTAGTATGTGTTGTAATACACGTGATACATTACCACCACATAGGCCATTCTGCAGCATTCACTTTAGTAGTAGTTTATGGACGTTAATTTCATTGGATAAATTCAGACTATACAAAACAGCCACTACTGTGATTGAACTGGATAGTTCAACGTCAATGAGCCAGAGGGAGTAACCAATAGGAATTTAGTTACTTGTAATTGACATTCACAGTGCCACACCCACCATGGGTTTCAATGTCAAGTCTTTTGCAATAACGCTGTGCAATATGATCAACACACTCCCATATCAAGCCATACAAAAGTAAATAGTGGATTTTGGTGGTAGGAAGGTTTTCATGGCTCATCATACCAAAAAAACATTCAGAATGCAAAAAGCGTCCACTTAAGTATACAGGGGGTGTCCCACAAAGGAATATTTTTCAGCTGGGTAAAGCTAGAAGTCATGATTGTCCAGTAGGAATGCTCCTTACCTAAACTTTTGCTAGACAATCATGACTTCTGGCATAAATTAACCCAGCTGAGAAATTCTGCTTGGCAGAACAACTCCTCATTAATACACACATGTTGATCCTCCAAACAGCCAATCACCTGGTTGCAACTCTATTATGATGAAAAAGAACATTAAGTGAGAACACGTACGTTTGATTATATTTCAGCTAAGCGCTTAAGCTGTGTTTGTGAGGTGAATTTGAACGTGCCATAATTTTCATGTACTGCAGTATCTAATTATCAGAACAGTGTGATGGAACACCCGGTACACAGCAGTGTTCAGAGCAAACTGCCAGGGGAGGTGTACCTAGCAAAGCAGCCACTGAACACCAGCAGAACATTATCTGCCAGTCTACACAACTGTCCTAAAGTAGGAAGGTATTTGCAGGTATGGATACATTCCCTGATGTGTGCTCAGGGGAAAACAACACACAAAAAAGGCCTCTTCGCCTGAAGATGAATGTCACAGATCAACCAACCCAGAAAAATCTTATCTTGCACCCAAAAGAGCAACGTCACTAAAAAACGTATAACTCCAGGAATGCGACACTATCGCAAAACCAAGGCAGAGGCTTCGTCAGTGTGCGTTTGGAAGCCGTAACACAGCAACTGTCAAATTCAGTAACACTGTCGTTCTTGATATAAAAAATAAGCACTAGTTTTTCTTGGAAATTGTCTAAAATGCATAAAGCAAAGACCCGTAACGCCCACAAAACAGACTAAGGGCATGATGACAGATCGGCTCAGACTTTATTGTAGAGAAACGTTATTGCGGCTGCTGTCCCCGCCCACGTCCAAAGCCGCCTCTCTGTAAGAGGAAGAGAAACGAGAAGATTCAGAGACGTACTGGCTGCTCTCTCAGCGACAAAGATCCATCTCAGACTTGAATAATAACGGTTCTCCTCATTAGAGCATAATGCACACATGGAGCCTGCAAGGCCTACGCCTGCCACTGAGCGTGGAGAGGACGCCCAGGTTTCGTGAGCGGGCAGGAAAACGATGGAGGAACTGGTACTCACGAACTGGAACTCTGTGGCTGCCCCAGCCCCGGCCTCAGCCTTCTTGTCTGCACCAGCTACAGACAAGAGAAAGAAAAGGAAAAACTTGGGTCCAGCACACTTCAACACGGTGCGTCTCGCTCAGGCAAAATGACTTCAGACTTCTCATTATAAAAGCCAAATTCTATAAAGCTACTTTTTCAACGTTGACAATATTTTTGTGTCATTTTTGTTCTTAGCACCTGTCGCATATTACATTAGATTTAGTTATGTAAGGATAATCGTGGAATAAAAGTTGACATGCCGACATTGTATTGGTTTACTGTAGCTTCTCTACTGCGCATGTGTAAATATGAAAGACAGAATTAACGATATGACTGGTTAGAAACTTTAGACACGTGTGCGTTTGGGAGGCAAACGGCCTTCTGACTATTCCATAACCTTATCACCTGATTCTGTTTACTTAATATCAAGGGGAATAAAAGACATCAATGTTCATCAGGATTTGGTCTGGAGAGTAGCGCGTTTTAACTGAGGTGGGTTAAAAAATTAACACTTGATATTGATACTAGTCAGAAAGTGCTCTTTCACTGCACCTGCTTCTACTACAGGATGGTACAGCAGCTCTGATAGTCACGGGAATCACAGAAAAAAAACCCACAGCGGATGGTGAAATACAACCCACTTCCACTCCCAAGCTTTATATACTCAGCAGACATTACAGCGAGCAAAGATCATCTCCACCCATTCACATCCTGCTCACCATCTTTCAACTGCAGGTCACAGCCCACTAAGACTATCAGGATTCTATATTCCTCTCTCCAATTCCCCCCTCACATACTGTAGTACTAACATGTATACTATTCATCCAATGCATGTTGTGTGTAATACTATACTACAATGTATTGTTTTGGGGTGTATTGTATCACTGTACATTGTTGAGAAAAGGGTGGAGAGTCTGCTGTGGTCCATGTATGCATGGTACGCATAGTAATATATTGTACTGAAAAATTCCACCGGCCTTGGCCAAGTGGCAAATAAACAACTGAACTGAAAACAGAACTGGAATTCTGCTACTGCACTCTCATTCTTCAGTTCCTTTTCTCCTCTCCTTGAGAACGCCACAGTACTGTCCCATCTCCGACAGCGTGTACTTACGTGGGGCCGCAGAACGCCTGTAGGTGTCGCGGTCCGCCTCCCCACGTGCCAGCCGGGCAGGCCGCTCCCCCTCCAGCCCTGGAACGGAAGAAGTCGGCTGTAAGGCTCCACCCAACCACAGGATCGCCTGCTGCCGGATTCCACCTCACCCACAGACATCATAATACCTGACCAACTAGCAGAATCATGCAAATAAAGCAGCATTTGTGTCTTTATGTTAGATTTAACTTTATTATAAATGCACAAAATACAAGTACTTGAACACCAAATGCGGTTCAGCATTTAAACCTAAAGTGCAAAATAGTGCAAAAGTGATTGAAACAGCTGTACATGATTAGAAAATAAATACAGGGGTAAATACAGGGGTATAAACCAGCTCAGACACATTTAAAGCCACATTAATGTTCTTAAACTCACAAGCAGCCCTATATATTGTTTATAAAACAGAAACCATTTAAAACATGACAGGCATTGTCCTGTAAGACCTCTAACTCTAACCCAGCAATTAGGTACGATGCGAGTGCCTGTACTGAAAAACCTGCATTACCTATCCTGTCAGTAGTTTCACCAGCATTCGTTAGATTTGTGCACGTCTGCTTTTCCCATTGTGATCTGTCCTGACGGCACCACATCAGAATTTGTGAATTGCCAGACAGCAGGCTGGACTGCAGCATTCTATGTAATACTACATATACAGAAAGACATTTCTTATTAATGATTTTATTTGGTCCTACTCAGTGAAGATTCAGTTAGTGCCTCCAAAACGGCAACCAAGCAGCTGTCTCAGTAACAGGACTGGAACATAAAATGTACTGGACTCAGGGGATTGGATATCAGTAACCGACAATAAGCCAAGTAACCGAGAGTCAGTGTCTGACAGGGACTGCTCGGCGACTATCACCTGTGCTGGGAAAGCAGGCTTAGGCTCCACACAAGGCTGGATAAAGCTTGTTATGTGGCTTTCAGCTCAGCCTTATAGCCTAGAAGACTTTTTTTTTTTAAAAAAAAAAAGGTTTTTTTTATATATCCATTTTTGTTTTACATATTTTTACATCATAGCTGAATGTGGCTGGCCGATTGTTTTCCAGAGACTAAGAAAAACGACCAGAAAGACCAACATCCCCCCATCAGAAGGCAAATTTTTAGTTAATCTATATATCATTTTGTTTTCATGCTTCAGTATTTTTCTTTTGACTCCAAAAAAAAATAAAAACACTGTACGTGGTTGGTGCGGTGCGTGTTTGTACACGAGTCCCATTACAGGTATGCTCACCCCTGCCAAAATTTCCCAACAGGTAAGATCACCACCGCTGCGGGCAATCTCACATAAGAGGGAGAACGGGAACCCACCTTTGGGCCTCGGCCGTGCCGTCTCGGGCCGCGTCTGCCGGCGAAGCGTGGCCGGCACGATCTCGGGGGGCAGGTGAAGGAAGTCTCTCAGGTACTGGATGCCCTCATTGGTAAGGTACCAGTAGAAGTGGCGCCAGGCAAACTGCTCCTTTACGTAGCCACGAGACTTCAGGGACTGCAAAGGAAGAGATCGAGTCAAGTTAAAGGCTGCCATTCATCCAGGTATCGCCAAGTCTTAAAAAAGAGAATAAAAAAACACCCATTGGTCAAGTATGACCAACACGTGAAATTTCCCCTTTAGCTACTTCAGGTGAGGAAACAAATATTTAGGCATCACACGGCCAAAAAGTAATGACCAGACCCCTAAATACTACCTCCTGCCTAATATTTCATTACAGGCAAACCCAGCGGCCAAACGCTCGGCCGCTCAAAGGTACACAGCTGGTATCCATTGTTAGAAGAGAAACCCTGTGCACAGCATCAGCCCAAATTTCATTCTAAATGATGGACAACTGAGACAGTAGGGTCAGCCAGTCCCTGGAGCAACTGGGGTCAAGGGCCTCGCTCAGGGGCCACTGGCAGCATCACTCGGCTGACCATGGGATTAGAACCAGTCACCTTCAAATTATGGACACAGAGTCCTAAGCCATGGAGCCACACACCATCCCTTTAAAGGACTGCTTTAGTATTGAAGTATTAACGGATGGCTGATCCAGAATGACACATGTACAGAAAGCCTAGGTGATGCCTGATGAAAAGTAGCAACTGGTTGAATCAACCACCCTGTGCTCTCACGGTTACTGCCACTAAAACACAAACCATTAGACAGGAAGCCTGTTACTGCACAGAGACTGCACTGCCGTCTCACAGCTCAATGGGTTCCAATCCCACTGCCACTGTGTGTGTGTATGTGTGGAGTTTCATACTTACATGAGATTCTTCCAGGTAGTCGAGTATCTTCCAGTAACAAAAACAGGCAGGTAGTCTAACTGGCATCCCTAAATTATAGAGAATGACTGCATCTGAGCATCTGCCCCAAGCTGAACTATAATCCTGTCTAGGCCTTGCGCCCTGTTCTGCCTGGGATGGGATCCAGGCCGTCTTGGACGGTTAGTGGTTTGAAGACAAATGTTATGGCAGTATAACCCATTCTTTGTGGGGGGGGACCCCCCATATCCCCTAGCACTGCTCAAGCCCCCATTCCAAACAGCCCTTGGCTGGGCAGACACACACGTGAGGCCCGGCAAGGAGGGAAAGACGCCTACCTGCATGGCTTTCATGACATGAAGGTTGGGGACGTTCTTGTCTGCCAGCTCGGGGTGCTTGGCCAGGTGCACATCCTTTTTGGCCACCATCACGCCCTCCTTGAAGAGGAGCTCATAGATGGCAACGCGATTCTTCTTGGGCATCAACATCTGCGAGGACAGACATCAAGGGCTATGTATAGGGGGACCTTCAACTGTCCCAGAAAGTAAACAGCTTTTCATAAGGCTGGCTATTTCACAAGCACTACAAGTATTAC
This sequence comes from Mormyrops attenuatus, assembly GCA_026777985.1. Classification (NCBI taxonomy): domain Eukaryota; kingdom Metazoa; phylum Chordata; class Actinopteri; order Osteoglossiformes; family Mormyridae; genus Mormyrops; species Mormyrops attenuatus. The sequence goes on from JAODKC010000130.1 coordinate 19,891,317, forward strand.
TTGTACATGACAGATGATCACGGTTTACAGCCATTACGTGGATGTTCCGGAAAGTTGGCAACCGAAGTGAAACCTCATACTAGATTGGAAATAGCATGGCTAACTAGCTAGCTAGCAACTTAGGTTTACGTCTTGAATGTGGGCTAAAAAGATGAATATTAAACGCCAAGTACCCGGCGAGGTCCCACAAAACTCGACATTTTAAGTGTTGATGATAAATTCTGTTTATAATACAGGGAAGACCTTCATTGTGATAGCAAAACCTTTTCTTGATTCCCTGGTTAAGCTACACCGAATATCGGACGGCCATCAAAGAAAATATATGATGGGACTGGAGGAAAAGAAACTGATTTTTTTGGGGGGAAATATGTTGTACTTCGTACATTTAAAAAATACGATATGCCCAGTACGTGATACTGATGCCAGATATTTCAGTATAAACTTGGGCCGTGTTACACTTTTTTCAAGAAAGAGGACAGAACACATGAACTCAAGAAGATAATAAAACCTCTAGTAACAGTAAAAACCGCGATTCTTTAACGATGTTACAGATATAAAGAGAGATGTCGAACCAAAAAACTGCCCACCTTAGCAGCTTGACATCAGACCCGCGCCGGAAAGGAAGTCACGTTTTAATGACGACAATTTATAGTGCCGGAAGTTGCGCTGCCATTGTGTTTCTACTTCTTCTGCTTGTGATAGCGCCACTGTGCGGCTGGAAGATACATTTTCATGATTATGTATTTGTCTAACGTTTTATTTTTGGTCGCGATAGGTCATCGGATAATAGGACTGAAGTTGTCAGGGAGGATTTACTACAACCATAGCAACTGTAAGAAAGCAATGTTTAAGCAAACATGGAGTGAAACACCTAACATAAATATTAGGTGCCGAAAATGAAATGAATGGCAGTATACACTCACCTAAAGGATTATTAGGAACACCTGTTCAATTTCTCATTAATGCAATTATCTAAGCAACCAATC
>JAODKC010000130.1:19892402-19910317 GCA_026777985.1 Mormyrops attenuatus
CAGTTCTGAAGGCGAAAGGGGGTCAAACACCGTATTAGTATGGTGTTCCTAATAATCCTTTAGGTGAGTGTATGTTAAAAGCTGCTGTTGAATGTGGCTGCCAGAAAATCGCAGAGCCATCCATTTAACTTGAGTAAGGTAGTCTAGATTTTATCCCAGGCATCATAGGGCATAAAGCAGCGTTTCACCCTGGTGGAGTTACAAGCACATCTTCAGAACTCCTGTATTCTGCTGTTTCCGTGTCTGTAAATGAGCAGCCTAATGAACGCCTCCATATCTATAAGGTCATCTCGTGATATTTTCCGTTTTCCCCTTAGAATTAACAATGGCCACAATCATTTTGCCAACTTCACGTTTAGTCTTAGTTGAAAGGGACCCCTTCAGGGACCAATTTTAAAATGTTAGGGGTATTGGAACACAACCACCAGTGGAACACCACAGACACAATGAAAACGTTATCATTAATCCAGATCTCACTTATATGCCAGTAATGGAAAGAAAAGGTTAATGGGTTTTAGGGATCAAAACAGCAACAAGATTCCCGAGATGGCTGTTAGAGATCACCTACCAGCTTAGCTAACATTCTTATTCATGTATATCCATGCAGTTTTGGAAGCTATTAAAAATTACATCTGCCTAATATGTGTGTTTGTAAAAACCGTCTTCAGCGTTATGTGGTCGACATCACACAGAGCCAATGAAAATGGAGGGGAAGATCTGGAATCAGGGGTGGCTCCGCCCCCAGAATTTGTTCAGCCATTGGCATAATCTGTGTGTGTGTGTGTGTGTGTGCATGCTCTTGATATCTCATGAAGAATGTTTCTCTGCTGTGTTCCCTGTGCTAGCTGAGTTAGGCTCCACTGACCTTGTACTGCAAGGATGGATGGATGAATGCAAGGATGGATGGATGAATGGATGAATGCATGCATTGATCAAAGGAGGCAGAGCTTGTTATAAATATGAAAATGTAAGCAATGTACAATATTTCAGTTGGTATTGTCTCAGTACATCACTGCAATCAGTCTGGCAAAGTCACATTCTGCTGCTGATCTTTCCTGGGTGTTTTTGTTCTCCATTTGGTTATTACTTTTCACATATGGAGACTAAAGTAAACATCCCAGGCGAATGTAAATTACAGCCCATTATAAAGATATTTGCGAAAGAATAATGGTCCTGTTTTGGCCTTATCCATCCTTAGGCATTAAATGGGTTTTTTTCCTCAGCTTGAAAAACCATTTGCTTCACAGAACCCTAATTCATCATGTGACTCTGCTAATAAATTGAAGCATTTTAATGCTTTTAACTCTGATCTGTTTTCCAGGAAGTTCTCCTTTCAGTTGTACCAGTTACATAGAAATTCTGGACTCCTGCCACAGAGGCAAGCTGATTATTTACAACAAATGACTGAAATTTTTTTGAGTCACTTCTGTCCTTTCACTTAAAATTTAATTTTGACTAAAATTATAAAATATTTTTGTTTAATGTAACTATAGGTCAGAACTATAAGCACAGTACAACTAGATGAGATGTCATAGACAATGTATAGTCTAAATTAATTATGTCTGTCTGTAGGTCTTTTGTGGCCCCCAGTGCAGTTGCTCACACATCCATCATCCCATTTTGCAGCTTATCTAATGCAGGGTCAGGAGTCTTTCCTCAGAAATTCAAGGCATAAGGCCGGGATGATCCAGAAGTGGACGCTAGTCCAACACCGCACATAAAAGCACACACACAAAACACTCACACACCATTCATAGACACTAATTCATCTCATTGCATGTCATTGAACTGAATCTGAGACATCCCAAACACTTTGCACCTTGTATGTTGTTTACACTTAACATTGTCTGTCTGTAAATAAGATGTCTTTTATATTGTATTTAATCTGTACCGTGTTGTTCTTTGTTCTATTGTATTGTAATGTACCAGAGAGACACTAACTGCCGGAAACAAATTCCTTGTGTGTGCCACGCACACACACTTGGTCAATTAACCTGATTCTTTTTCTGATTCTTATTCTTTGGACTACAGGAAAAAAATGACCTGATGGAAGCCCACCTGGACATAAGCAAGGCAAATTTATTTACATAGAACATTTCAGACATAACTGTGTATCAGAGTGACCATAAGAAAGTAGAGGTACATTTAAAACAATTTAAACAAAAGATTAAAACCAATTAAATGGGAAATAAGAAATGTGCAGGATATTTGAAGAAGTTAAAATGATACATTGCAGAAAATAAAACTAATTACAAGAACATTTTTTTTAAAGTAAAATGTGCATAAGATAAAGAAACTAAACAATAGCAGAGCATCAGTGGGGAGCCATACAAACTGCACAGGTTTGGAGAGCCGGGGGCGCGTATCCGATCTGCAGTCCTGGAGGTGTGAGGTCACAGCACTACCCCCCATTCCTGAAATATTATTCAAAATCCTGGGCGTACTGGAGAATAAGAAATTGTTTCTATGTATATTTTCTCCAGTATCTTAAACTGTGAGGTAAACTGGCATCTTGATTTATGTCGACCATAAATCAAACAGAAAGTTGAAAATAATACTATACAGATGTGTTTTTGTATCTTAGTCTCTTCTCATTAGGCCGTTTCTCAAAATATTAGTCAAATTCCTATATTTTATATTAGTGCTTGACTAGAAAAAGGCAATAAAATTGTTTTCTTTTGTGGTAGAAAAACCAATGATAATGCAGATACAATTGTGATTCCAATCAGTAATTACCAAAGAAATTCATAATGACACTGTTGATTTAACTACAGTGATTATAATGATTAATTGCTGCTTTGAAATAGTTATTATACTAAACATGTAAAGCAATAATGCAAGCTGCCTTAAGTAATGGATAAGATGAAGAAAGTAACTGAAAACAGCCTGTCGAGGTGGGGTTGGGAAACCATAAGAACAATGGGCTTCTAGCAGGTTGACCTTGCCTCGAACTGATAACGGGCCCCTGTCTGCAGAAGAAGCTGGTGTCCAAGGATACCCAGCCCCTCCTCAGACTGTCTGTAAACTGTTGGGGTTTTTGTCATAAAAGAGGTATGCAGTTGTTGTTCAGGGAGCAGATCACGAGACGCATGAAAGACTGCTGAGTGTCTGTTCCCCCAAAGCTTTGCGGTAATAAATTGTTGTCAGACTCTTAAACAAATCGTGTACATGTGTCTTGCGCTTACATTTTCTGCTAAATCGGAGTTCACGGTATCGGGTCTCACGAGTACCCGCACTTAATTAACATACTGTTGTTTGTTTTTAATTCTATCCTTTCATATGTTTTGACCTACAATTTGTTTCAAACCACTAGAGGTCGCTATAAGGTTAGACTTGTTCAGTATTGTCGCTATAAGGTTAGAATTTTAAGTAGGGTTAAAATATAAAGTACGTTTGTAGAACGAGAATAATTTCTTTAAATAATTTCTTGAGTTTAACGGGTCGGTTTGAGTAGATGCGTTTAACATTATAACGAATTGGTGTTGAATCCCAAAAAGGGAAGGTAATGCTTCTCTTCCTATATAAAGGTTGAACTACGACTGTATTTGGAAAGAAAACCCAAGCTTCGCTTCCTATTGGCTTAACGTCACTAGCGTCAGCTTACTATACTGACTGTTATAAAAAACTTAACACACAGTAGCCGCAAATAAAAACTTCCCCGAGAAAAGCACACTTTATTATTACAAGGCAATTGAAAGTGCTTTACAAAGGCAGAAGCACACATAATTTATGAGTCATTAATAAATAAATAAAAGTGACAATGCCAGGATATTTAATATGGTCACACAAAGAATTGCTTTAATTCAACCACAGCAATAATAATAATGATAATGTATGTCGCAGTATGCATGTATTTTAGGCCTACCGAAAGAGTTACAACATAAACATAGTCATTTGGCTTAAGTTCCTAGCAATTTATTCTAGCACTTAATCGATCTGACGTTTTGCGTGATTCTGTTGAACTCAGATCACTATACATCTCTGATATAACTGACTTTTTTAGCATCAAACTTAAGAGTGATGCGGTTCTCTGGAAGACCCCGATTAGCTTGAGAGGAAAGGTCTCACTTTGTTGCAAGCGCCATGCATACACACTCCATACTGTATTACGATGGTCATCCGTAATCACTCGTATTAGTCTACTTTGGCAACAGATAGCCGAATAAAGAATAAGTTACATGCATAACGATTCCTGAAAAGTCCAAATTTGATTCCTCAACACCTTTAGCGGCTGCCAGTCAAGGTTCACAGAGATCGGGATGCATCGATCTCTCTTGTTTTGTTTTTATTTTGTCAAGGCAGCGTTGTTAGTGTTCTATATATAGGCGATATATTAATGATGCATACGCTTGTCCATTTTAACTGGATCAATATTCAGAAAATGTAAATCAAAGGCCTACACTAAAATGTAAATCATAAATTAGTCAATTACCAAACTTAATTATAGCACATTACAGATGTCACGTAAAATTGCTGATAGTACATAACAATGGTTGTCCAGAATGACAATGGTAATCACAATAAATAAATAAAATCACGGTAAATAAATAAAATGCTGGCGACAGGCGAAGTGAAAACGAATCAGGCCGTCGTAACTGTACTGTACACATGCAGGAAACAACGTTTTTTTAAAATAAATAAATAAAAATAAATTATATATATATATAAGTATAATTGTGAGATTTGAAATTAATGCATTAATGGGCGTAGGACAAAATATTTTAGAACAGCTCTTCAGCGCTCGCAGAAAATTATGGTCTATTTCCGATTCAGCCGGTCTGCTTCTATAGAAGAAGGAAGTGATACTTTAGCAGCGTTTGTATTCCCTATTTAGGGGTCCCAGCAGCGCATACACCGTGTACTTCTCAATCTCGTCATTAATATGTAACATAAGCGCTGCCCGGCCCATCCCCCACTCGCTGGCGGCCCCCTGCGGCTCCTTCTCTCTCCGTCCGCTGCGCTCGTCGTGATCTGCTGGATGTCGATCCCAAGCGGAGTCTGCAGCCTCCTGTCACGGTAGCAGGAAGGGGCATTTTCCCAATTAATTGCTGGACTACTGCGTCCCACTTCTGGTAAGTCCATATCGCATGCATGCGGTTTTATTAACTGACGTGCCTTTTTAACTAGTTATACTGAGGATTAACATTCATTTCACTGCCTTTTTGTTCAGTCGCTTTATATATTAGAAAATGATGTTCTTTTTAAATAACATTGTGTTATTTGTTTCAGTGCTTTGTGTTTTTCATAAGGAGCAATCGTCCGCCGTCACCAAGAGTAAAACGTATTGGTAAAATTTCCAGAAATGTGCGTGTGTTTTTACTGCGAAAGACAATATTTCTGATTGCGTGACATTCCGATGCAATCAGCACAAACGCTGATTTTAATTTTGACATTGCAGTGCTCCAATTTTAGGGAGGGTATTTCTATCTCAATCAAAGCGATGGGTCACGATGTGTTCGGGACATGCTTTTGTGGGTAAAAAACACCCATCAGCAGTCTCTGAGGCACCAGAGCATGACGACGGTCCGGGGGGATATCTTGCATGTCAGCCCCGGTATTACGCTATGCTATAAAAACAAGTGGATGAGGGGCGCCTCTAGTTTTTAACAGCCCCCTCCATCCTGACACTGCGATGAAATAAACAAACCTCTAATCGGATGTAGGGAACCGTATTTACCCCGTAACACTGAACCATTTATTGTATTAAGGGTACAATCGGTATTCTTCATTCCGGGTCTGGTGCGTCGGAATCTATATTGTGCTTTTTATACGATTGAAATATTTAGCTTTGCTACCCATCGCTACCTGTTAACGATATGATTTTAGGCATAATTCGTTGCTGGAAAGTAAATTTGTGCGTAAATAATCGATGATGCTTTGGTGCTGCGTTCGAGAAATGGCGGTGAGATACAGTCTCATGTGGCGTACTGTGCCAGCGCAGCTAGATAAATAAAAAGCATGAGATACTGGAACTTATGGAATGTGCATATTCACCCCAGAAGGTGATTAATGTGCGGATCATGCTGACCTGCGAAACTCCGAGATGATCAGGGCACAGCGATTTATCTCCATGCCATGTCGTGCCAGATTGGATTTTACGATCACTAGATCCAGTCTTGTTTTTCGATCGTTTTGTTTATAGGTCATGTGCCGTCCTTGATCGTATGTATGTATGTGTTTCTAATGTCAAGATCGTTAAAACGCCTTGCAGAAATAATGGGATTTTTTTACCCCGTTTTCTTGCTTAATGTTTAGCTCTTCCACACTGGCTTACATACGTAACATGCCGTAGTATTCCATGTCCCTGCAATATGAATTTCTGATTGTGGTGCAGATTCTTGATTGGTGGTGTAAGGCGACGTGTCTTACGTAAGAGTCAATTCGCCGTCGAAAAACACATGCTGTGGCATTTTGGCTCTTACGTATATGGTGTATGCGGACTGCCCTGGGGGTTCCTTAAGTAAATGTATATTAAAAGACATCACCGATGCTCCTAAGAGACATATCTCTTCACGGAGAATCCATTTATAAATAATTTGTGGACAAAAAATGGGAGGTAGACGTAAGGTATTATTAGCGTTACTGAATATACAATTTATGGTGTCAGCAATGCAAGTGCAAGTCTAAGTAGGCCTAAACAAAACAGTGTATATTTTAAATTGTAACAAAAAACAGGCTCGCTATTAAACGCCATTAATCTATTTTTCCTGGACACGCTCGCTGCCGGAGCTGTCCGTGGTGCTGAATCGCGTCGGCTGTGGTATTACAGCGTTTCTGTACAGGAGGGAGGTTGAGGAAGGTGATCGAACCGCAGCACTGAGCAGGAAGCCACAATGTCGCAGCTGTAGCCTAAAATTTTACCACAGCGATTCTAATCACTCCCTAGCTGATTCTCTGCAAGTGAAGCCTTGGCAAATATGCAGCTGTCATTCCGTCAAAGCTGTGAGGATTGATGTTGTCCGTCGTACAACGCTTCCCTTTTCATCACGCCTCTAGCGTTATTTTGTCACGTTTACGTTGTACATTAACACCATTCAGTCCCAAGTTTATGTTAAACTGGTCTGTGAGATAAATACCTAAATAACCATGAGAGGAAACTAGGGACCCACCTGGTCTCTCTAGTGACTAGCAGGCACTGACTAGGGAAAGCGTTGGTAATTTTCTCCTAAAATGATTGTGTTTATCCTTACTTGGCATCACTACTTTTACCCATAGCTGATGGTACACGAACAAAAGAGATGATCACAGTAATGTTAAATATAACAGAAGTCTCAGCACTGGCTGTCTGAAGCATTACTTTGTTCACAGACAGCAGGTGCAGTAGATGTTAAGGTCGTGATCTCAGCTGGGAGTTAGTGTTCAGGTCCCTGGGTGTGGTATTACAGTACCATACAAAAGTCTTAGGCAGTCAAGGAAAATGTTTTAAGCTATGTATTTGGGTGGTAAGTGTATTAAAACACACACACAACACACAAATGATCAGCAGTATAAAATCCATCCATCCATCCATTTTCTGAAACCGTTTAATCCCAAGTGGGGTCACGGAGCCCATCCCGGGAACAAAAGGCACAGGCAGGAACCAACCCTGGGCAGTCGTCAACACACTGCAAGGTGCACACACTCACACAACTACAGGGCCAATTTAGACTCGCCAATCAACCTATCCTGCACACTTTTGGACCATAGGAGGAAACCGGAGCCCCCAGAAAAAACAGGGAGAGCGTGCAAACTCCACACAGAAAGGACCCGGGACCGGACCCAGGGCCTTCTCAGTGTAAGGCAGCAGCGCTAACCACCGCGTCACTGTGCCGCTCAGCAGTATAAAGTCTACTATGAAATTTTCGGTTATCGAAAAAAAACAGTTGCTCATATCTTATTGGACAACTATAAGAACTGCTCAGGGCCCCCAACCATCCCTTTTATTTGGAAAATTTGTATCACCAGCTCACAATTAATTTAATTAGTTAAATAACTTGATAAGGTATTCATTAGCTAGAAATGGTATGTTAGTTGTCACGTCAAGAAATACATGGGAATATTGGAAGGTTTCTACGAGCACCGGGGGTGATTTTCTGCAAGGTTCTGTGAGGTTCTGAGATGGCTAAGCTGACACACGTGTCAGAGGGGCGTATCGCTGTTTGAATTAAACATGAAGATGATACATGGTCAGAAATGTCCTGGGAAAATCCCACACACATATAAATGGGCTACTGATTTCCCAGTGATCTATCTGTGGTGTGAAAATCCTACACCCCCACCCTGAACTGGATAAGTGGAGGAAGAAACTTACTGGTATGGACTGAGTCTCTGTAAGGCTGCTTTTATCTAAATGGCACCTGGATCTCTGTTTGTGGAATTGGTGTCTCTAAATTGCCCTTAGTATGTGTGATTAAGTCTGTGTGCAGGTACTCTCGGCTTCCTGTTCAATGTGAGGCTGAACTGAAAAAGCTTTTATGGAAGATGGATGGCTGCATGGATTTTATACAGGTTCGAGTCCAGTTTTGTGTCTTCAACGTCAAGTTACAGTTTTTCAGTGGGAACAGTCTTCCCTGTGGGAACTCTAATATCTTCCAAATCATCCAATTACATGGCATTCAGGTTGAGTACCGACTCTAAATTGTCCTTGGTATGTGATGGACTGCAGTCCAGTTGAACCTGTACCCTGTTACATTCCATAAATATTAGAGTCATTCATGTCTGTCAATTCCTGGCTGTTTTTGACAGAAAATCAAAGCGATGTCATGCTTCAGATGACCGTTAACTATGTCCATGTAGGTGTAGCATGCTGTAGGGGTCTTTCTCTACATGTTGCCATGGTCTTGAGTTGGTACACCAGGTGGTGATGGAAATTGGGCAGGTTAATTCACTCAGCCTGCAGTGCACGGTCCGTAAATGTGTTGTTCATCAGCTATCAGCCGATGTGAATGTGTCCTTATGGATCAGGTAGACTGTTAGATCATCCAGACTTTTCCCTGGCCCACAGACATTGAGTTCATTGTGTTTTTAGGTAGATAATCTCCATTAGAGCATTCCTGATGCCGTGAGATTTGTGTTAGAAATCTTGCTTCTTGTGTGTTTCATTGGTTGGTTTACTTTCGAGTTTTCCCTTAGATGTTTTGCTGGGCTGGTGTGACCAGGAAACATGGGACGCCCCAGGCTCTGCATGTGAAAACCCAGCCGCACTGTGAGTGTCTGTCTAAGGAGGTCTACAGAAGTGCCGGTCATTAAATCTTCGGTCTTGAAGTGAGTTTATCCAGTGTGCAAAAGGGCTAAAAAAGGACTGAATCTGCTCCACTGGCTGGCTGATGAAACGTGCCTAAATCCTGCCATAATGACTTGTGCACTGGGTCCTTGATACTCGCTATGTGCAGACAGCGATGAGAAGGCTTGTTCAGACTCGTGTCGTGCTGTTCCCCCCAGGGGGTGTTGTCAGTATTACCCATTCCTCTGCCCCCCACTTATGGGAATCATTTTCTTCGCCATTTTTTTCTTAACCCATCGCATGTAATCGGCGTGACATTTAGTCACACGGCGTTCTGCCTGGGAACTGGACCAGGAGGCCTGGTGCCTTGGGCCTGGTCTGCTCCCCCTTGGTTGCCCCTCCCTTGGGATGTGTCGTAAATGTTTGAAAGCTGTAACGACCTAAAACCCAGAGATCTGCCCAGAAAATCGCAAGACCACACTCACAAGGTCATTTCAATGTTGAGATGGAACAATTAATGAGAGATTTTGCATGTGATCTTATATCAAAGTGAGTGTGCTTGTTGGATGCAGCAGGGGGCAACTAATCAACCCCACTAATGGAGATCCCTATGCTGGGGGACAGAGGGAGGGGTCTCTGCCCTGGACATCGACAGTCTTCATGCTGTCAGGACTATTCAAATGGAGCAGAGTCCTTGTTTGCCTCTTGACTCACATCTTGCTTGGCTTGGCAGCACCCCCCCCCAACCACTATGGGTGTGGCTTGGCAGCCTCCCCCCCCCACACACACACAATTAAACTCAGTTTGTATTTTTTTCCTTTTCCATGTGCCCTTGTTGCAAAACACTATGGGAGAATCCAGCTCCCCGAATCCCCGAAAGGCAGAAGCTTGTTGGTTTATCAAAGTCCTTTAAATTTTGTGCCCCGGACTGAGTGAATGGTGAGGTTTGACCCAGACATAAAGCAGGAAATTTTCTTGGAGTAGTTTAGGTCAAGTACCTGATTCAAAGGTTTAACAGCAGGGCCTTTTGCAATTTGAAGTAACAAAGGAGGCATATTAAAGCTGGTTATCAGTGCTTGTTTGCACTGGTCACTCATGGTTAACTGTGTATTAACAAGCACGGACACTGGAAAGTTGATCGCTCTGTTCCTGTTCATCCATGGATCTCTGCCAAGCTGTAATCAGACCTCATAAGGGTGTGTAAATGTGAGGGAGGCAGTAACTTGTACCCCAACACCTGGGACTTTCGGGGTCCTGTTGGTGTGTGACAGCCAATGTCACCCCTGGCTCTACTGCATGGATAATTTGCGAAACCCGACATTGTTTTGAGTTTCTGTGCTAAAGAAGACTTCATGCTCAAACTGATATTTTCATATTTCTCTATTCCAGTGATTTTGTTTTCTGGAAGCAAATGCTGTAATCTTGTGATTCCAGGAAAAATGACTGTCACTCCTACCTACTTAGGCCAGGAGAGTCACCACGGTGTGATGCGGTGTGGATACCTACGGCGACACAAAATCAGAGGGCCCCCTATTAGGGATGTCCTGCAACAGAAGAAGAAAGAATTCGTTTGGCAATTCAGGACTCGAAATGGGTTTGATTAGATTAGGGACCAATGACATCCTGTCAATGAAGAGAGATATGTTTATGCTATAGATCCAATGTCATTACATTTTCATTATATTATTGTATTATATCACTCCATAATGTTTACTGCCATTAGTGATTTTCTTGACATAGTACTGTGTAACTAGTGCTTTTTTGCATTTGCTTGTGTTTAAATACATAAATGCATATGTTGCGGCACAAAGTGTCCCTCAGAATATCCCCTGGGCCCGATGCTTCCCATGACCAGGCACTGGAAAAGTGGTTAGAAGGTGGACGGATGGTATTAGACGCCATTTCATATTTTATATGCTGGGAGATAAGGATTTGTTCATTAAACAAACAGTAGTAAACAAAATTCATAACGCATGTAATGTGATAGGATATTATGCATCTGGATTATGTATGAAGTTTATTTATTCATTTATTTGCAGTTATTTATTTAGCAGGTGCTTTTATCCAAAATGATGTACAATTTAGAAAGTAGGGTGAGACAGTCCCTGGAGCAATCAGGGTTAAGGGCTGTCAATCTGTCAATCTCGGGATGTGACCCAACAACCTACCGGCCACAGACTCAGGGTCCTAACCCTCTGAGTCACAAAATATTCACACTATAACTCCCCCCCAGCAGCAATTTCATTCCCTAATCTTGCTCTGGGAAACCTGGAATGGGCTTCTTCAAAATCTAAAATCTGAAAGTTTTTTTTTCTTGTTAAGAAGTAGGTAATAAATCGCTGACATCACCAGCTGGCTGAAGCATGATAATGCCAGGTGAGAACATCTCAGCTGTTAATCTTAAAGCCGCATGCAGCTGTTTTAATGCTGGAGGAGTGACCTGAGGTGAAGAGTAAGACGCAGGCGCCGTAACAGTGAGTGTGAAAGCGTGAGTCTCCTCATCAGCACATCCCCCGCACCCCCTCCTTACGAGATGAATAAGTTACTCAACATGACAGTACACTTCACGTTCAATGTGACCCAAGAGACAGTGTCAGGCGTTTTAAACTGGTGACTGGTTAATCGCCTAAACAGCCTAGTTAAAGGCTGCTCTTGTGGGAGTTGAAATAAGTAGCAAAGTCTCTGGAATATCAGTACAACTGTGCATAAAACTTAGGCACTTTACACTTATATTCCAACTTTTTGTGTGTTGGACTAGATCCTACTGCAGGGGGCAATCTTATCCGCAAAGGGTCGGTGTGTATGCAGGTTCTTGGGGCAACCTTTAGGTCAGGGGTGGGCAATCTTATCCGCAAAGGGTCGGTGTGTATGCAGGTTCTTGGGGTAACCTTTAGGTCAGGGGTGGGCAATCTTATCCGCAAAGGGTCGGTGTGTATGCAGGTTTTTCAGGCAACCTTTAGGCCAGGGGTGGGCAATCTTATCCGCAAAGGGTCGGTGTGTATGCAGGTTCTTGGGGAAACCTTTAGGTCAGGGATGGGCCATCTTATCCGCAAAGGGTCGGTGTGTATGCAGGTTCTTGGGGTAACCTTTAGGTCGGGGGCGGGCAATCTTATCCACAAGGGCCGGTGTGTATGCAGGTTTTTCGGGCAACCTTTAGGCCAGGGGTGGGCAATTTTATCCGCAAAGGGCCGGTGTATATGTAGGTTTTTCTGGCAACCTTTAGGTCAGGGATGGGCAATCTTATCCGCAAAGGGTGGGTGTGTATGCAGGTTCTTGGGGTAACCTTTAAGTCAGGGGTGGGCAATCTTATCCGCAAAGGGTCAGTGTGTATGCAGGTTCTTGGGGTAACCTTTAGGTCAGGGGCGGGCAATCTTATCCGCAAAGGGTCGGTGTGTATGCAGGTTTTTGGGGCAACCTTTAGGTCAGGGGTGGGCAATCTTATCTGCAAAGGGCCGGTGTGTATGCAGGTTTTTGGGGTAACCTTTAGGTCAGCTGTTCAAACCCAGGTGTGAGGACTCTTCAGCCAATCAGTCCTCTAATTAGTAATCTAATTAGGGAGTTGCAGCGAAAACCCGTGTACACAGTGGCCCTTTCTGGGTAAGATTGCCCACCTCTGTCCTACAGTCACGGTTTTTGGTTTGGCATTCTGCGTGGCCATGGGACCCTGTCAGGAAGCTGTGTTATGACATTTCCAGATGTTAAGAGTGTCTCTGTACCTTTTTTGATGCTAAGGTGTCAGGACTAGGTTTCAGACAACTGGTATCAGGACAAGAGTCCTTTGTAACACAGAGAATGCCCTGCTCACATTGTCATGCTAATCAATCAGCTGACCTTCAGGCCTAAAGCTCCTTTTTAGAAAATTCCAGCATTCCTAAGCTACTGTAGTGGGCGGCAGTGTAGTTTGGGCTGTACAAGGTTGTTGAAGAACAATTTGTCTAATTATGAGACAATCGCGCTAATATGCGCTATGCTCTCAAACAGGGAAAAGTTGTTCAATAATTTCAGTTATTAGTTTTTAATAATAATTTAAGTTTTTAATAATTTATTTTCTTTTTCAGATAAACATGTTTGGATAATTTGGTCTAAATAAATGCAAAATAAATTTGTTAGGGGAAAACAGTCAAATGAGTAATTTAATAATTAAAATATTTAAATGCAAATATGGACATTTAAATTTACACTGTACTGTTGATGTGTTGGTAAGCGTGAGGATGGGCTGGGGATGGTTTTGGTATGAGTGGGGACGGGGTGGGCACGGGATGTGCATGCGGAGATGGGAGGGGGACGGCTTAGATGTTCGCCGGGACGGATGGGGGTGAGGATAGATATTGTCTCCATGCAGCTCACTACTCCAGAGTCCAGCCCAGGTGCACCGAGAGATACCACTCCTCGTGTGTCCAGCAGAAGGGCATCTAGCGCAGATATCTCCGATCCTCTGGAGGCTGCCGCTGAGCGGTCCTCTGGGACGGTTTACGATGGCGTCTCTCTGTTTTCAGCCCGAGAGCACTTCCTCTCTTATTATAACTGCATTAGCATTGCCCTGTTGAAACTTGCGATCAGTTTCCTGACTTTGTAAGTGCACTGCAGATAAAGTCAAAACGGCTGGCCTTTTAAGCGGGGATCTGCAACAGAGATGAGAATAATTCCATTGCGGGATAAATAGGTTAGAGAACTTAAGGAATATCACAGAAACTCAGGTACATGACTCAGTTTTTCACTGCAATCTTTGATGACTGAAATTAAATAGCGTTGTGTTAAATAAATAAAGGTTTACTCAACCCAGAAGTGTCCTGGCATCTTTCAGCAGGAAGGTTGATTAATTTTTAATTAATTTTGATTAGAAGTCCCTGTCACCGTGGCATCTTATTAGCTTTCTTTTTAATCACTTAATCAATCCGTAAAAAGTGTTGTCACTCAGTGGGTAGTGTTGCTGCCTCATACCGCCAGGCTTGGAGTTTCAAATCCCACCTTGGCTCTGTGTGTGTGGAGTTTCCATCATGTCTTTGTATCGTGGAGGTTTGTCTTGGTACTGCTGCTTACTGCATTTTGGGTGATTGTGTGTGTTTGTGCCCTGGGGTGGACTGGTTTCACCCCAGCTGTGTGGGTTGTCCTTCCTGGTATAGGGTTCAGGCTGCCTTATTCATTGACAGCAAATTGAAAGTCACATTTTAGCCGCACAATACACTTCAAATACGTGGGTAACACTTTACGAGACTGGGCAGAAATACTGAATAATACCTCCTGAATGACTACTGAAGTACAAATCATGAACAAATCATGAACAAATATAGTCTGCTTGAGAAAAGATGCATCACAATTTATTAATGAACAAATGCGAGATGAGTATTTCAGTATTCATTACTTCATTATTCATTACTTGTTCCTTCAGTAGCTCCTTCAGAAGTTCATAAATGTTTACAGAATTAGCAGATATAGTAAAAAATATAGTAGCTGCTTGGGATAAAAGTTGCATCATGATTCAGTATTTAACCTGTATTATTCATTAATTGTTCCTTCAGTAGTTCACAAATGTTTACAGAATTAATAGATTTCATAAGAAATATAGTAACTGCTTGAGATAAAGACATGTCACTGTTCATTAATAATGAATTAACATGAAATCAGTATTTAACCATGGTTAGTTTGTGGGCAATAAATACAGAGGTAATAGCATAATACTACATGTTTGTTCCTCTCAAGTAAAGTGTTACCACCGCTAATTTGCTTAGCAGACTCCTCAGTCCAAACACTGCATCACACTGGTAAATATTTTGCTGAAATAATTCAGTCTTGCTGCTTTCATCAAAGGTCCAACTGCTGCCTCTCCTCAGACTTTAAACTGCCAACCTTCTGGGCGTGATTCCAGCTTCTTCAGCTTCACAATAATGTCTTACACAGCCCTTATTAATCATTAAAGTCATTATATGGGAGGTATTGACGGCCAGTGTCTTTGATTACCTCACCATAGCAGAACATTGCTTAATTGTGGGCACGTTGCACTGCAAGCAAGAGAAGATGCCGGAGAAGCTGTTGACAGCCTGTCTTTTATGGAGGGCTGCAGTCTATTTTAAACATGAAGCGTTCTTCACGATTAGAAGGTGGCATCAAGTCGATGATAACTCCTGGCAACCATTTCGATGGCATTCCTTCAGAATGTCCTGATATGCTCATTGTCATTTTCATTGAAAATACCGGTATTATAGTTAGTTGGCACTTATACCCAAAGCTATGTACAGTAGAAGGATGGATTACATTATATGTGTGTACTCTGGGATTCAAACCAACAACCTTTGCATTGTTAGTACAAAGCCCTACTTGATTAGTTACACGTTTTCCTGATGCTTGATGTTGTACAGTGTGTTGGGTAGTTTATACTGATCAGTTTAAGCATGGTGTGTGTTTTAAGCTCCTGGGGAAGGCCGCTTTGCTCACTGGATCACAGGCCCTGACTTCAAGCAGAAATGGTTAATTTGGTAACGTCCAAAACATCTGTGGAGAAAGATCTAAAATAAGATATAAAATAAGGAACATGGTGTAGATCTTTGGAGATCCACTGATGACACATGTCAAGGCTCGTTCTCTATAATTTATAGTCTTCTGGGCCCTATTTCCATGGAAACAAACTGGAGTATAAAATTTGAACAAGAGCATGATGGCAGCTAAGTGTCACAGTGCTGCCAATGTCACGCGTCACACATGAAGGTCGCGGTCAGGCAAGTTGTGGAAGTATAACAGATGGCATATTCGTCTTCTGTCTTAGACCAAATTGAGTAATAAGAAATTTCAGTCAGCCCTCCCCCCCCAGAGGTCTGCTGATTTAGACAACCATAAAAAGCCAGAATCCATTTAGGATAAAGTAAAGTTTTTTTGTTTTCGTTCTGGGTACAGCAGGCTGTGATTTGGTTCCGTGAACTAAAGTTCAGATGTGCCCAGCGATGGATGGATGTATGGATGGATGGATAGATAGATAGATAGATAGATAGATAGATTGATTGATTGATTGATTGATTGAGTAGATGTGGATTTTGCATGCCCTCCCTGAGTCGTGTGGGCTTCCTTCAGGTACTCTGATTTCCTCTTGCAGTCCAAAGGCATGCACTTATGTTAACTGGCATTTCTAAATTGTCTAGTGTGTCCTGTGATGGACTAGTATCTTGTCTAGGGTGAACCTCAGCCTGGGTTGGTTCAGAAGTGTTCAGGTTTCCATGTTCACCAGCAGGTTATATTCCGCATTGTCCATATCCAGGTTTCAGTTGCGTAATTAACATATTTCTCCAAATCTCACTTGTTTACTCATGCGCCTTTGTGGCCAGAATGATCAAGAGTTGTAAATTCTCCCCGGGATCTCCAGAGTCTACAATTCGATGGTCATTCTCCCAAACATGTTTGTCCACTTCTACCATTAAATGATATGGAATTTGGGCAGTGGTGGGCAGGACTCCTCTAATCTGCTAAATACTATTTAGCAAAGCTAAGTTTTTCCTTAGTGGATTAGCGTTTAGCTTCCGCTAAATTTAGTTCCACTAACTGTAAATCCACTAGCGTTTTTTCACAGGTTAACTGAATAAAGCTTAACGGTCAAAAAAACTTTACAGTAAGGCTACTCATATAAAGAGTTTATGAATGGTTTATAATCCGGTTATTAATAAGGTTGTAACACTTTGTAAATTATTAATAGACCATTTTAAACAAGTTTTATTAATGAGTTACTACCATTTACAAGTGGAGCCTTATTGAAAAGTGTTACCAAAAAACGTTTGTAAAACCTAAAATCATACATAATTTGTTCCTGTCATATTTGCAACAGTCTATCTGGCACGCTGTTGGCTGACTACATATAAGCACAACTTGATTGGTCGATAACTCAATGGATTTAAGGTAGTCTGGGCTAAATGTAAGTGAATCAAGATAAAGTCACTTTAAAGTGGGGTACCCTGAACTATGCAGAGAACAGTAGCCTCTATCACAAAGCTGGATTTCCTGCTTAGCCGGATAACTTGTAGGATTTAAGGTACACTTGTTTAAATGGACTTTATCTTCGTTCACTTACATATAGCCCAGACTACTTTAAATACGACAAGTTATCTGGCTAAGCAAGAAATCCTATTTCGTGATACTGGCCCCCGGTTGTATTTTCTGGGTTCTGATTGACAGAGCTATAGACCAATAAAGAGCTGAGACCCTCCTTCCTAGTTCTGAGTGAAGGGGACCATGTTTGTAGTCCTCAAATGGCTTCACTGAGGACAAAACGTCAACTTGGGACAGATGCGAAAGAAAAAAAAGAAAAATTGAATATTGATTCATTACAGAGACTGCAGAATCCAATCATACCCAACTGGGTAAGTCCTAAATATCCCCCGGTAATCACTTTAGACAGATGGGACTTCAGTGTTAAAACATGTTAAAATTTTAGTTCTCAGGGGATGTTAAAGGGGTTCAGGACCAAAACCAAACCAAAGCTAAAATAAAAGTTAGTGATCAACAGTTATTGTTAGCTTCTGCTAAATTTTTTGTGGTTTACTGTTTTCACGGTATCGAATTAAACCTTGGAGTTATCGGATTAGTGGTTATCAAAGCTACCTTTTCAGTTAGCTGTGCCCACCACTGAATTTGGGTTGAATACCTGATGTATTAAAATCTCACAATATGTGACATCCCCTTCAATTCTCCCAACAGTTTATGGGGGGGGGGGGGGGGGGGGGGGGGGGGGGGG
>JAODKC010000130.1:19914769-19925071 GCA_026777985.1 Mormyrops attenuatus
TAAGGGCATCAAGAGTCATCACTCTGCAGCATTGCTTCAGTTTCGGGGCAATCTATTTTAGTCCCTCGCCCCTGCAATGCCCCTGCAAAGTTTGTAAATAATCCATCAAACACTTTTTGAGTTATTGTCTTAAGGGCATCAAGAGTCATCACTCTGCAGCATTGCTTCAGTTTCGGGGCAATCTATTTTAGTCCCTCGCCCCTGCAAAGTTTGAAAAAGATTCGGCAGATGGTTCTTGAGTTATTGCCACACATTCCAATATATCTGCAGTAGCGGCCTGGTGATAACAGCGGACCACAGCAGACCGGTGATAACAGCATGTGGTCCCTGAAGGACAGGAAATACAACCATACAGACATCAAAGCTTAGCATGTGGTTTTACGTTCCCTTTTGCTTTGCTTCTTAATATATAATGATTTATTATTCTGTTTACCAGATAATTACTTTAAGATTTGACAGTTCAATTTTCCTCAAATGACCCACAAAATAAATGGCATAATTTAATCAGGGAAATATTACTTCTTCTTCCTGAACTGAAAGACATACATATTATTTTGTTTTCTTATCAGTTGAGGAAATCATCTGATAGATCATCTTTTTATTAAAGAGATGTGCTTTATTGAACTTTTACCGCCCATCTTAGACCTACAGTTCAAAGCAGCTACATAATATGAAAGGACTCATTTCTACCAGCATCCAAGTGCTCCTGCATACGGATTTTTAACTGCCAGAAATCGTTGTGTCACCAGAATGACAATATGCCGATCTGGTAGGGAACTGCTTCGATTATCAGTTGACGTTATGATATATGAACGTTGATGGCACAAATGTGGAGCAACCAGACCTTTTCAGTGGAACTGACTTCTTGAGAAAACAGTGGCGATCCTTCTGTGGGAACACCGCAATGTTTCAGAAATTTGAATGGACGATATGCAGTAATCACCCTATGCTCTTGTCCTGTTCTCTCAGGTTTGCATCAGTGCTGTGATTCCCTGAGTGTGTCCCCAAGGAAGGCCTAAGCGGTGATCTTTGGGACACTGGCAGCTGCATGGTTTATGGTCAAATATATCATATGTAGCTTTTTATAAATTAGAATATATTTGTTTCCCACTGATTGAATTTCCTGTAGGTGAAATGTTCTCATAGGTCAAGTGCATAGTGCTCAGAGATCCAGAATCATGACACATTAGTCTTGCTGCACAGAAGAAGAAAAATATATCACTCATTTCTACCCATGAGTCTTCAGGTAGAGTAGAGAGCTGTTTAATTTGCCTGTCTGGTGTCAAAATAAAAGCCTAGCAAGTCATTTTTATGGGTATTAAAATAAGACCATAGCTGTAAATTAATCTTTAACAGGAAATGATACAATGTACTAGAGCCACAATGCCTGCTTTTTGATTGACTTTTTCCTGTATCGCTCTGTTTCAGGGGCTCCCTTTCAGAAGTATAGATTTGCAGGATCACGGCCGATACAAGGGGGTTTTGGGAAACCTTTTTTTCCAAGGGGTGAAGGTAAGTCCTCACCTCCTACATCTTATTTCCTGTGCGAATCGCAATCTGGGAGTCTCAGTAGCATCTAAGGCTGGCCAATCACACACATCATCACCAGAATCGGAATCTGGGAGTCTCAGTAGCGCCTAAGGCTGGCCAATCATTCTTCAGAATCGGAATCTTTTCATTCGGCCAAGTATGTTCACACATATCGAGAATTTGTCCTCAGCTGTCAGTGGCTCACATACATAGGTACCGGCACAGTTAAGACATTGGTCATACAATCTAGTTGATATATACAATGTGGATGTGTTGTTGATAAATGTATAAAAAGTGCAAGAGTGCATGTCAGTACAGGGACTGCTGGAATAAATGTGATATGTTTAAAACAGTTCAATATGTACAGTGAGTGATTCACAATAATGAGATACTGCTTGTTAAAAAGGGGGACACATCACACACACAGTGCATCTGATCTAAGGCAGCTGTCTCAGCTGTTCATAAGGGCGATGGCTTGTGCGAAGAAACTGTTATG
Organism: Mormyrops attenuatus; assembly: GCA_026777985.1. Taxonomy (NCBI): domain Eukaryota; kingdom Metazoa; phylum Chordata; class Actinopteri; order Osteoglossiformes; family Mormyridae; genus Mormyrops; species Mormyrops attenuatus. The sequence goes on from JAODKC010000130.1 coordinate 19,916,796, forward strand.
ACGCTCCTTGATCTGTAGTGCCTAGCGGAGGGGAGAAGCTCAAAGAGGTTCAAAGAAGTCATTCGTAGGAGGTATGCCATGAATATTTAACAGAGAACGATGTCCCTGTTGCTAATATTTCACTTAGGATTGGATCATAGACAAGCACACAGAAACAGGCCGTACGAAATGCGCACGGCTAAATATCAGCGATGCGGACTCTTATTTCTATTGTATGATAAACCTCTTTGTCGGGTGCTTGGTCTGCTTATGTGGTCGCTTCTGGTGTTTTGTCCAGGTGGCCAGCTGCTCATTCTTGCAGGGCCGCCAACTGTCACGCATCTGGCATGACGCTCACTCTTACATGGGAAATCTCACGGCAAATCTATATTGTTCCACTCTAAACCTAAAATTAGTTTGCAAACCCTACAGACTATTTACAAGGTAATAAAACTGTGACATACATGTAAATGAGTGTGCAGACTCGTCTCAAACTGATAATCTCACGCCAGCCAGCTGAGCAAACTGGGCAACTCTCCCCCTGTTGGTGGTGACACTCAAGGCTTGGTAAAGCTCTGGGCTGGCTGCACCTTACGAGAGCCCCCACTCGTCCCTCCTCCTGCCCTGTTTTACCACCTCAGCTCTTTCCCTCACTGATCTGTGGCCTTAGTTTAATTGCATTGCACTTCTCCACTAGTGTGGATAGCCACAGATCAAGCCAGCACTGTTAGTGGGAGTATTACAGAGTACCGCATCCTTATTGGCTAATAGAAACTGTAGTCCCTACAACATTGCATATGATTCGCTTATATTATAGCCTAAGTAAACTGGTGGCTAGATGTACTTATTTACTCTCTGATGACCTTGTCAATAGACTTTAATATTGTTTTTTTATATCACGTTAAAGATTTTATGGAAAGATGTTGGTTAGAATTTGCGAACAGAAATGTGATACATGTTGATAACGTGATCCTAAGGTCCTGTATACTAAAATACAATTTAAAAATAAAAAAAGGAAGCAATAGGAGCTTTATTGTTTATCAGTCATTCTTAATCATCATTACCATCTTTCCTATTTTATGGCAGTTTTATTGTCACTATCTGCCTCAATTCTACATGGTCGTAATTGTACTATAATCCTGGATGAGATATCAGTTTATTTTTCGTGTACATTGTGGATCAAAGAGCTTCAGAAGCGACTGAACAGAGAGCCTGCGTCAATCGCTGCCTCTCACAGCCTCGCCTGCTGTTCAGCTGCCGGGGGAGGTCCAGTTGGCGGGGGGTGGCTTCACCCTGATGTCACTAAGTGATGATTCATCGGCCTCCATTTAACTGTGTTTTTGTTTTCTGTCTATTTTCAGGGTCCGTTTTGAAGGTCGTTGGTGATGTGTTATCTGCCTAGCTATGACTTGAATCAGTGCAAAATAAATCAATATAATTAAATGTGATGTAATGTCACTAAGGACAGGAAACCACTTGCCAAATCTGTGCTGTGTGGTAAATGGTAGGCTTACACACATATCATAGACCCTTTCATGCCTGAAACAACCACAGACACTGAGAAGGACATCTCCAATCTTGACACACAGGCACAATTCACCTTCCGTGTGTCTTACAAACACATATTTGACATAGATATTTTATATTTTGACTCATTAGTCTATAAGGCTGACTTTAGCTCCTGTTAATATTACTACATTCTGTTCAAAGTGTAGATAATTATGGTTTCCATTCCAAAAGTCTGAAATCTTTGACTGGTACTGTACATATGTGTGTACACACAAACCAACACACATCCCGTCAAATAGCTGTTTTAGTAGATAAGCAGTTGAAAATACCATCCTGGGTTAGGAATCAATGCAAAGCATCCATGACAAATGCTACACTGTTGGTTATTATGCCATATTTTTTGACACGCATGAAAACAGAGACATTGCTCATTGTCGCAGCTTCATGCAAATGGGCCACTTCCAGTTTCAAATTCCAGTTTGCAGTCGGTGGACACTGACAGTATGGGGCGATGCCCGGTTGTGTCAGAACCGTGGGATTGTGGGTAAGGAAAGGACTAGGCTGAAGTTAAGTCTCCAGCAGGTCAGTTTTGGCTGGGATTCTGTCTTTATTAAAGGGGACCTCTGATATTCGGGCAAGGGGACACTGTGAGTGGTTCTAAGAAGAGGCATGGGGCTCTTATGGCTGGATATGCTTAAGAGATCACCTGGGGGGGGTTGGACCGACCATAGAGGTGCTGGCAGACAGTGGGCTCTATACGCAGCATTGCTGGTGTGGAAACGGCTGCCAACACACACTTGCCCCCCCCCTCCCCTTTCACTATGCTCTGAAACTGCGTTACATAACAACTGTAACCACTGCGACACAGATGCGATCTGAGAGACGAGACTCTGCATTTCGCGTTTGCGCGACATCTTACAGCCCTCAAATCTGAGGCCCTTAACCTGACGCTGACTTATGTGCCGCTGTATCCTGCGATAGAACATAAAGGAGTCGCGTTAACTGTGCGTGGTTTACGCTTACGACTGCCAGTGCTTCTGATGTTTCATGTGACATATCGGGATTTCTCAGCAAACTGCCGTCTGGTATCCATCCAGTCATCCTCCTTAACTGATCATCAGAGGTGGACTAGCTTCCCTCGGGGCCCCAGGCTGACATGGGTAGGGGACCCCCTATAGGGGCCATTTCAGCTATTTTTTGGAGCCGAAAGAGAAACGAGAGGGAAGTAAAAATGATGGAACATCAATAATATGCTAATCAGAGTGTGGCGTGCCAGCAAATTCGCTGATCAGTGAGAGGTATCGCGCGGGCAGATCGATTGGCCAAATTTATGATATATTATTATATATTTAACCAAAATTGACATTTAAATGTTTTGTAGTGATCTATGTGTTTTGTTACTAAAAAAAAATGACGAGACCAGCAGGGGGCCCCCTAGAGTGTGGGGCCAGGGGTTGTTCACCCCTTCTTCCCCAGATTCTGTCCCTGCTGCTCATCCTGTACAGGGACACAGTGAGCCTAGAGCATGTTTCGGGAAGCACAGCACACAAGGCAGCAGACATTCTGCCTGTCCATTGTAGGACACACACTCATTCACACAATTATAAGCTATGGCCAATTCAGAGACACTGAACTGCACGTTTTCAGACTGCGGGAGGAAACTCGAGAACTAGGAGGAAAATTATGTAAAGACAAAGAGACCATGCAAACACACAGAGCCAGCAGAGGGAACTGGCCACCTGATCCTAGGGGATTTGAGGCTTCTTTGCTAACCGCCTGTCTGTAATATAACATAGATTATATACATCCTGTTTTCTGCAGTATTGTCTATTATAGATATGAATCATTATGTCAGCTTGAGATGCTTACCTGGAGCAGAGGGTTTGGAGGTCTGGCTGAGAGAGATTTTTAAGGCTGATGTCAATGGCCACCCACCTCTACAGGAACGTGCCCGTGATTTGAGACCATTAATGTTCTTTTAGTTACATACAGTTACACAACAAAAACAATGTATTGTCAGCACTAGATAAGGATGAATTCCAGCACACAAAAAAACTGGTTAAAAGCAGAAATAGGGAATTTAATGACCAATCAGTCAACCATCGCTGACCCTGTAGCAGTGAGCTAATCAAAGCTAGCTGGTGCTGTATTATCTGCGATACCTGTAGCTACAGTGCTGGTGATCAGTCATCACGGCAACGTGAGAGATCACTCAGACCCAGCTTCACACCAATAACCTTCCTCATGCTGACTCACTGTTAGTGGAAGACCTTTTGGCACAATTAAGATTAATATTGTTATTTCAATGTTACCATGATCCACATGGTGACCTATTACTTACAGGTAATAAATGCAGAATGTTCTCCTTTAATTTTTTTTCTTTCATTTATTTGCTCTGTAATTAAATTATATTTTGAAATCTGTCAGGAATATTTGACTACTTAGCCGTAGTACAGAAATAGCCTAATTGAAAGCGTCTTTAACATAAGGGTTAATGTGCACTGAGCCGTCTGTCTCTGAATTTCCTATACTGTGTGATTGTGTGTGAGTCTAAAACTCATAATGAGCTGGCATCCCATCCTGCAGGGAATCCCATATCTGAACCCTGTGCTTCCAGTGGGGACACGATGACCTTGCACTGCATATGCAGTTAAATAAGATGGAAGTTCAAAGTTCATGTCTAGTGTCAGTTTGCTTGCCTTTATAGGGGCACTCAGTGGTGGTCCTGGTAGAATGGCTAGACGGTCTGCCGTGGGGGTCACAGCTGGAGTTTCCCTCCCCTAATGACTTTGGTTTTTACTGATACCATGGAGAAGACAGTATCTGGCAGGTGTGGAGCCCCAAGGACGCGGCCCGGTGCTGCTGCAGTGACATGATCGATGGCAGTTAGGTGTGCCGTGGCAGGAGACGGGAGACGGCAAGGTGCCGTACTGATAAACAACTGCTGCGTTACATTTGTTATGGGGTCATTATTGTAGTTATTTTTAAACCAGTATCTCTACCTAATGCTCCCTCTTGTCTGAAAGCTACATGCCATTTAAAAGTCATCAGTACTCTTAACATATATATTATAACTGATTTCCAGGTATCCATAACCTCATATTGAAGGTTGCGTGTGAAATTCCCTGTGACAGACTGGCACCCCATTAAGTCTGCACACTGTCTTTGTGCCTTACATTTGCCCCCTTAGACTCCAGGCTCTCTGTGACCTTCTGCTAGATTGAAGACTGAAGGATGAATGGATGTTTTTGTGTGATCTCCTCCTTGCCGTGTTGCACCACAGCTCAGGCGTTTTTAAACCTCTCTTTGCTCACAGTAGTTTCCTGGTCTAATAGCCGCTTCTTGCACCATAGATCTGACTCGTACAGGTAGCATATGTCAGCGTTTCTTGCTATAATGCAAAGATTTCCTGGTGCCTGCACATCCTGTTCTGCTTAAATATCCTTGTCCAGGCACTGGCTCCGTCTTCCCCCAGCTGCAGCAAGAACAGAAGGGCCCCTCTGCCTGTTCTAAACACAGGATCCATTAACAGAGGCCGACTTCTGTTGCTCTGTGATGCAGGTCTGATGTCTGGAAGTAATGGACTCGCTCAGGTCAGGGCAGGTTAACTTTCATAATCGCCAAGGTTTCTATTTTTAAAAAACCCTTTTAATTTCCTCCACACTCATTTTAATTTACCTTGATGCCATCTGCATAATGGAAACTCACACACACAAGGTAATCGTCCACACGGACTGATCGTTCCTCAGAAACGGTAGCCATTATATCCTGAGCTTCCTACTCTGGTGAGGATCCAGACCTGGTCTGTGTCTGAGAGCAGGAGAGGACTCTCCATACATTTGAGTGATTAATGGCCCCAAAACTTAGGCAAGTGATGGAAGGTTCACAGTGTGGAAACACTTCTGCTCAACCCAGGGACATCACAGTGTCTTTGGACTAGGCCAGTTGTCTTCTGCTTTACGACCTGGTTGAGATGGCTGCCACCAGTGCCAACTAGACCAGCAGTTTCACTTGTCATGATGGATTTTTGTCTGATAGATGCTCAATCCACCGTGTTTGTATGCAGTCGGGCAACAATTGGGTTGTGTGGCGCTTCTACTTTAATTTGTGAGATTGGATCTTAAAAAACGAGTAAATTCAGAACAGAAATCTAAAACTCACGATATACAGTACCTGTCAAAACTTTGGACAGAACTGTTTAAAAACATCAAAAGCATAAAATAATATACATGAAATTATGCACTGACTAAAAAAATTAATTGGTTGGGGGTGCAACCCTAAGGCTTGGGACTCAGAAGGTTGCTGGTTCATATCCCGTGGTTGGCAGAGTGATCCCACCATTGGGTCCTTCAGCAAGGCCATTAACCCCAATTGTTCCGGGGACTGGCTGATCCTATTATCTCCTCTATGCCAGTTTCAAGAGGCAGCTTGTTAAAGGTGGTTCCTCATTGGCCGCTTTTCCTTCAGTCTCTGGTCAAACTCCCCCAAAACCATTTCTACTGTGTTTGGGTCAGGTGGCCAGGTCATGTGCTGTCCCACTCTGTCACTCTCCTTTCTAGGCGGCTTGGCATGACCCACGGGCATCGTTATGTCCGATCATTCGGCTTATAGCCCCGAGTATTTTAACGTCGATGCCAATTATCCTCCTTCAAAAAAAAAAGTTAAGGCCCAGGTATACTTGACTTAGCCCCTGGTGCTGTGTGTGAGGAGACTCTGAGACACACTTGTTTGTCTGGAACAGCAATTAAAGTGGCTAAAACAGGCCCATCAAAAATATATGGCCCATCGCGTCAGCAGTGCTGAAAAAGAGGAAAGATCCTTGGGTTTAAAAGTGCCTCCTTGACAATGTGAGCTTCCTCACTGTCACTGACAGGGCCCTTGAGCGGCTTCCTCAGATCCTCCGATCGGCCGGTCATCTCTCATTTACCTCCACCGCTCTCCCTCCGTGTCCCGCCGTCGTGGGATTTCACTCTAAACAAGCCCCGTTGCCAAATTCATTTTCACTTTTTAAAATCTTCGTCATAAGTACAGAAAGCGATCACTGCTGAAAGGAAAATTTGGCAGAAGCACCTCCCCGTTCCTGCCATCTCATGGTGGGACCCTAGTAGAGAGGCTCAGGAACCATTGCTCTGCCTCAGTCACATGACCTGGGTCATGTGACCATCCCTTCAAAACCACGCTAGTGCTGTGGAGTACTCATAAATAATGACATTCATTTACTCCCCTTCCTCCTCCTTGTTTTGTTCTTCGAATACAATTAGCCGGGTCCCTTCTAATCACTGGCACCCGCAGGGTGGCCTTTGGTCTGGCGAAACACTTTGTGCTAATGAATCAGCATGTCATGAAAGGACACTAGCTCGGAGGCGGAGTCTGGGATGTCGGATTTCCTCTTTGTCATTTTATAGCCTCGGCCGGCCTCTCCGATAAAGGGCTGAGCTGCTGGCAAAGTACTGCTTCATAGAATTTTTGGATCCAGCAATCTCACACCTCCTTCCCAGGGACGAGTGCAACCTCAGAACCACATATTAAGGCTTAATTATCGTTATTTTAATTTGCCCAGAGCAAGTAGTGGTTGTACGTACCTGTAGGTTTGGATATTAGCCTTATCGCATCAGCCCTATGACCTTTAGGAAGGCTCCGCTCCCTGAAGAAATGGAGGATGTCATCCACCCCCCCCCACCCCCACCACTAACGCATGATTAAATTTGTCAGGTAGGAAGTCTGGCAAGTCTGGGCTACAAGAATGTATATGAAAATCCTGGATGAATCGCGAAATAGTTTTAGTAAATTTATTTTTCAGGGGGCTGAGATAAGAAATCTGGGGCTTAACCCCCCCAAAAAATAGCGTGTAGAACTGCCTCCGTCTACAGCTGTGGAGATATGGCATGAACAAGCTGTTTGGAGGAATGCTGAGGACAGACACTCCTGCTGTGTTATCCTACATGTTGTCTGTGTTTTCGGAGGGGAAGGCAGCTGTATGAATCACTGCTTGAGGATGGTGTACCTGGATTTTTCCAAGGTGCCCAGTTTCCAGATGGTGACTACCATACTCTTCAGTCCGATTGGATTCCTGTCCTGTGGTTCAGCTGGGATCTGGATGAACTCTATCTTCTTCTTGTGTTTTCTTTTAGAGTAGGACCGCAAGGACAAAAACAACGGGAAACACATTTATAAATGCTGGGTTGTATTAAGTTAAGCTGTTGAGACTAAGTTAGGCTTGATTCAATGTGGTGGCGGTATGTATTTGAGATATAGCTTGTAATGGTATTTCAGTATTATTAGATTACCATGTTAGATGGCATGAAGTGGACTCTGGCTCCGGGGCTCCCAGGGGCCTTTAGATGCCCAGTGGGGGGGTGGACTGGCCAGCCAGCCAGCCTGGGATCTGTTAAGAATGGCGTCTTAATAATTGATGGTGCTGCTATAAAAATAGTGGCAAATCTGATGAGCGCGAAGGAGCTGACGTCCAGAGGGCAGCGAGGCTGGCGGGATACCTGGCGGGGGACTCCATTAGCTCGGTGGGGGGGGGGGGACTCTGACGACCCAGGAAACTTGATGCCAGGTCTGTGAGGAGAACGGGGGGAAGCAGTGATGAGCCTTTCGTGGCGCCCCATGCTGCATGCGGCACTGTCGACCTTGGGCTTTGTATCTGTGAGCCTCGTGGATGCTGCAGTGGTGTGGATACAGCAGTGGGAGGGGGGCGGGGAGGTAAAGAGGTGACTAGAGGTTTTTCTTGCATGAAGGTTATGGCGGCGCTGGGGGGCAGGGAGGGGAGGTGGGTCGCACAC
>JAODKC010000130.1:19945940-19985245 GCA_026777985.1 Mormyrops attenuatus
CCATTGGCAGACCCTTGAGGGTACAGCCCCAGTGACAAGCAAAGGTACAAATTCGTACCCTTTTTTCTGAGAGTGTATAGACTTTACTCTCAACTAAATGGGCTCTATAAATGGTGCATGAAGACATACTTGGGTTCCGTGTTTCCAGGAAGCATCCGATTACGCTCTGCTGAAATCCAGTGGGGTGTAACGACACAAATCTGCATCCTGCTATTGGGTTTCTCACAAAATAGCTTGTCAAAAAGTCATGGATTATGGCCCCTTTTTTACACTTTATCCTCATGTCTTAATACAAAGGCAAGCAAAACATCGCAGATCCAAGTGGAGTGTGTTTTGTTATAGAGACGGCTGGGGTGCATTTTGCTAACCTGTATCCCATTATCTCAAAGCACAGAGATGTTTCTGGTCTGCCGCCCTGCAGCTACGCCGCTGTGTACCGAGAGCTGGAGCGCAGCATCAACTCAGCCAGCGCGCAGGAAGACCTGAGGTGGTTCAGCAACAACCACGGCCCGGGCATGCACATGAACTGGCCCCAGTTTGAGGTACGCTGCTCTTACACCGCAGTGCTTGGAAGTTGCATGGACACCATCCAGTTCTGCATCTCTGTAATGCGGTTGCATTTTTTCTTAACCTCATATAAGGTATTTTGTTTGCCAGTAATATAATATGATTTTCTGTGTTTCTGTTAGACGTGGATATTGTGTTAACTTTCCAGTTTTATTTAATTCTTGAACTTGTGCGAACCACAACGATCCCATCCATTTTGTGCGTAAATTACACTTCATGGTTTGTGTTCTACATTTTATCTCATGGGCTTCTGTCCCCAAGGAGTATAACCCAGATGTCGCCAACACCATCCCCAAGCGGGAGAAACCGAAGAAAGCTGAAGGGGCCCCCAACACCCCAGGGACAGAGCATGTGGTGGCACAGGGTGGAGATCGGGGCAGGTAAGCAGTAAATACTGCTTCTGGCTCACCAGTTTAAGATGGCGGGCTGTGGTCATCCTGGGGTGGGACCAAGTCAGCTGACCGGTCATGTGATTCACATGTGTGGAGAATATAAAGCGGGTTTCTTTTTGCTCCCTGAACCCCAGTTGCTGACACTTGATCCTGCATCCAGGTGTAATTCCTTCCAGCACCTGAAAATCCTTTGTATTTCCTGCGCATTTCTTGTGTCACTTTCGTTTGGTTCCTCTCCACCGTTTTGCTATCCCCACGCCTTCTACCCCTGTGTCACATGGTACAGTTCACTGTTCTCCCTAGGACAAGCCTCACAGTCTTATACCTTGATTTAAAGCAGAGCTGAGTAGAGGCCAATGACCTATATCTAACACACTGTTAGATTACACTTTACATTATGGTACATAAATTAACATTGCACACATTGCAAACGTTTGCAGTACTAACGTCAGTAAATGTGTTCAGTGTAAATGTGCTTTCACTGTAAACATTCTTTCCTTAGTTGGGATGGTGAACAGATTTATTGTTTAATGGGAGGACCAAATAAGGAGTTTATTGTGGTTTTAACAAACTTTAACAAACTGATGAAAATGACCAACACAAAAGTCAGCTTGGAAATAAGGCAGACAAGCAGATGTGTGTAGTTGGCATCTTCTTCCTGTTTTATGCAGGTTTCACCCTGTGGTTTAGCCTGACATGCAGTCAAGCTAACTGGCTTTTCTATAAGGCGCACAGCGTATCACTGTACATCAGTGTTTCCCAATCCAGTCCTCGGTGGCCCATAGCCAGTCCACGTTTTTGCTCCCTCCGAGCTCCCTGCTGAACCGTTCACATTTTTGCTCCCTTCCGCAGTGGAGCAAAAATGTGGACTGTCTATGGGCAGATGGATTTTATACATTCATTTCTAATAGCTTGACACATTTAGATAGCTGCTGCGGACCATTAATGCCCATCCGACGCTGTGCTGCATCCCCAAGGCGCCTTAAGCCTTCGGATTGTTACTCTCGGCTGTCATTCTGCCCACAGCGTGAGCAGCTACGACAAGAACCAGGCTTACTCTGCCGAATGGTCAGACGACGAGCAGCCGGCCTCCCACTCGGGCAATGAGACCAACGGGGGCACCAACCCCTTCGACGAGGAGTCGGCCGGCAGTGGCGAGAAGGGCGTCCGCGTGCGGGCTCTCTATGACTACGATGGACAAGAGCAGGACGAGCTGAGCTTCAAAGCCGGTAGGGTGGGATCAGCCGTCACACACGAGCTGAAACCCCTGGTGCACAAAACAGATATTTGCAGAGCTTTGACTAATCCATGGCAGAACAGTATTCCAACAGCATAGCCACAGGAGATAACTTACATCAATGTAACATCACACCGTGTCTGAGGCCCTGCTTCAACTCCACCAATGATTATATACAGGGGCGGAGCCACAGGGACACTGACCTCAATTGAAAGCTGATTGGCTCTTGGCATGCCTCCTCCCACGTCACTCACCGATTTAAAACAAATAACTGGATAATGATAAGGTTGGCCGCTCAGTATGAATTACAGCCCCTCTTATGCTCCCCAACCTTAAAAAAATGCTAGAATCAGCCCTGGTTCCACCACATGTCTTAACTCTCACCAAAGCAGGGGATCATATCAGCACATGGAGACTAAGAAGCATTTCCTCATCCATCTGTGTGGGGCTGAAAAATTACCAGATCGCATATCAGTTCATACCCCAAGGAAGCATGGCATATTTAAATTATTGATTCTGACTACCAACTCTTAGCCTAATGCTAATTACTTGTACTGCACTGTACCTTTCTCTTAAGCTATCAGCTCAGAGCTGTCCCAATAGGCGTTTTCTCCTAGGTACTGTTTTGCGTGGCTACTAGGCATGTAACGTTACACAAAAATCACGGTTCAGCATGTACCTCGGGTTGTTACGTTTTCAGTACGACTGGAGTAAGAAAAAAAAAAAAAATATATATATATATATATAAATTGCTTCTTTTCTTCTTTAATCAACAGTTGTTTACTGAACAAAGTATGACTGTCTTTCTTAAATAAAGTCTCTGTCAATACTGTTGCAACCTACTAATAAAAAACTGAAATTTACAGACTTAATTTATTAAGTTCTTATTTAGTGATTAATTGTCATTGTTGACACAGCACAGCACAATGTGTCCTCTGCATTTATCCCATATGTGACGTAGCAGGGGGCCGCTAATTCAGCGCCCGGGGAGCAGTGCTTGGGGGCGGTACCTTGCTCAGAGTACCTCAGTGGTGCCTTGCTGGTTGGGGATTCGAACCTGCAATCTTTTAAGTATAAGTGCGCGTCCTCAACCATTAAGCCACCACTGCCCACAACAAACCAAATCAAAATAAATGTTATCTCAAGTAAATAAAAATAAAATAAATATCCATTAAGGTGCACATTTAGAAAATTAACTGTACCTGATCTGTACTGTATTCAGATTAGCAGCTTTCTGCTTCATATTAGAACTGTGCAACACAAATATTGTCTCAAAAAATATAAAGCAGAACCAAATGAATATCCATTAAGGCGCAGCATTTAGAAAATTACCGGTGCTGTACCTGTATTCCTGTTACCAGCTTCCAGCACCACATTAGGGCATAGTGACGCGGCTTCATCCTCCCCTCTCCGAATGTCGCTCGGGGGAAATCACACAAACACACAAAGGTTCCGCATTTGCTGCATTCCTTCGATATCTATGCGTAGCGAACTGAAAGACCCATACCTAAAAAATTCAGTTTGAATTAGAGGTGGGCGATATATCGATTTTATTGATAAATTAGAATTTACATTTCAGGACGATGTGTTTTTATGAAAATCGATTTTACTGCTTATTTTACACGCGAGCACCAAAAGCGGAACTAATGCGACGCACCGTTCTTCAGGGGTAAATTAGCGCGGCGCACCCAAACTGTAGCAGATTCACAGACATCTTGGCAACGACAGGAGAAAAGCTGGAGCATGTGCCCAAGAAAGGTGTTGCTGTATCTGTAATATGGAATTGGTTCGGTTTTGCGCCGTTAAACACAGACCAAACAAGTCCTCGTTGCAAAGTCTGTTTAAAAACTGTTGCAACCAAAGGAAGCAGCACGACAATTTTATTCTAGCACCTAAAGCAGAGGCACGCAGCGGAGTGGGAGAAGTGCAGCTCCCAGCGAAATGAAAATAGCCGCAGGACCAGCACAACATCCAAAGTTAAGCAAGCAACCATCCCTGACACGTTTTCTAACTGTGTGCCATATGATAAGAATGAGGCACGGTGGAAGGATATAACAAACGCTGTCACGATGAATATTGCAAAAGACATGGTGCCCATACATACAGCGGAAAAGCCGGGATTCATTAACATGCTAAAAGTGCTTACAAGTTTCTAAAAGTGTTTACAATGGCGTGGTCTGCCATCTCACTTACAAGAATCTTTTTTGGCTTGTCAGATTACACTTGAACCCTAAAGTAAAAAAAATATAATAAAGTTAAAGCTTGCTTTGAACCATTTATTTGTCATCTGTAGTTTGATTTTGAGTAGGGGAGGGGAAAATCGATTAAAATCGAAAATCGGATTTATTGTGGAAAAAATCTGAGATTTTATTTTTAGGCCATATCGCCCAGCTCTAGTTTGAATACGTGTACCGTTACACTCCCTAGTGGCTACTGGTAATTAGTTCCAGTTACTCTGCAGCATACATATCCAATCAAGGGCAGAGATGGAACAAAATCAGAAAGCGTCTACCCATAAAGAATTAACATGGTTACTGAATCGGAGGGTTGACCAGGAATGGAATGTAAATGCAGTAGCCCAAATGATTTCAGAACTTTGGTTTGGGGGGGAATTAATAAAATCAGCATGAAGTGTACTTAGGAAGATTTTCTATGAATGAACACTAGTCCTGGTTGTAGGCAGTATAAGCAGCTTGGGTTGATTCTGCGTGGCGGTTCAGGTTGACTCCGCTAAGAACACGGTGACGGGTTTTCTCCTCTTTTGTCTCTCTGTAGGAGACGAACTGACCAAGCTGGAGGATGAGGATGAACAAGGATGGTGCAAAGGTCGCCTAGACAACGGGCAGCTGGGCTTGTATCCAGCCAATTACGTAGAGCCCATCTAATCTGCCCCGCCCAGCTCTGGGGGCCGGCTTAGGCTGGACCGTCCAATCATACTCCGTATAGCCAGAGACTCACAAGCAACACTTTTCTTTTCCACACAACCGTGCCGAGCAGTCTTAATCTTAGTATTTAAAAAAGACAGTATATATAATGAATAAATTTATTCAATCTCTGGGGGGTGGGGGGTGAATAAAAAATTAAAAACGATAATTAAAAACCAAGCATAGACCGTATGTATACCAACAGACGACCATTGACGCAAGGGCAGGGAGACGTTCTGCATTTTGTGTAGCTGTGTTCAATATGAATTTTGTGCAGCTGATATGACTTTTATGTAGCGGTATGTTCTCCTATAACAATGAGTATTATGTAGTCAGAGAAAGCTAGAATAGCCGGAATGAGCTGTTCGACGTGCACTGTGCATATTTGATGACATTTTGTTGTAGCAGTCTGGATGCTATGCGTGTACAGTCCTTATTGTTGCAGTGGTAATTCAGTGTAGCGTTTGAAACAGAAAAACAAAACAAACAAACAAAAAAAAAACGCTATGCAATGAGATTTATTTTTACTTTGACTGGTCATTGTTTTGCTATGTGCTTTTTTGTTTCATTCTCCTGACAGCAGAGGGCACCCTACTCTGCACCGTTTGCTCCCCGTGTCGTGGCATGAGCTTTGCTAACTGTATATTGTGCATTTCAGTGACGTAAAATCACTTGTCATGTAGTGTGACACGTGACAACGGCATTTCCCTTCCAAAGAGGGCGGATGTTGTCACCTTTGCGACAGTTTGAGCACGGTCATCCTGTCCCGTGTTGCCATTTTTGTTGCACATCCATCATCTACAGGTGCTGTTTTTCCTGTCTCCCATTCATTACCTGGCAGTCTGTTAAAATTCTGTTGCTTCTGTCAGCTTTGCAGTTGGGAAGTTATGTTGGAATGTCTCCTCAACATTGCCGAACCACTGGTTCGTTGATTAGCAATTTCCGTTTAGCCCCATGCTAACCCCCAGCACTTCTCTGTCATTCATGTCCTTTATCGAACAATGCAGACTGCTCGCAGTAACGCTGTGTAAACCCAATCAATGTAAGCTGAAGCACACATACTGCTACAACCGCAAACTCATTACCAGACCCACCCACCGTCCAAGTGAAACAAGGGAAGTGAGTCCGACGGCGGTGCCACATCCAGCTGGGATGGCCGCTGCCCGGGGAGTGGACTGAGGCCACCAGCCACGCAGCAGAATCAAGATGCGACGCATGGGGTGACTCGCTACAGCAAAGCCCAAAAGCTGAGCACCTCGAGAAAGCCATTTTCAGCAGCCATCAAAATTGAGCCGAAGTAAGAACGAAAATACAGCCCCCCATGACCTGTTTTCAAAGCCGACACAGCTTAGTTCAGTCTAGTGTGTCTAACTCGGCTGATTGCTGTTGGCCATGGTAGTAGACGGTACTTTTTGTGGCCTCTCCCCATGTGACTGAAACTCAATGTGATTATATCAGCTGTTCCTCGATTCACCATCTTTCTCCTCATCGCCTCTCTGCATTTGTCACATTCACCTCATCTGTCTTTCTGTACTGGTGTGTACTGGTTTCTGTACACTCCCCTTGCTTATTTGGGAAAAATGGGATATTTCAGATATTTCTAGGACTTAGTGTATGAATCTTTATCTGCCATCCAGGCTGCCTTGCATAAATGTTAATCTGTCTCGGGGATGTGTAAAACAGTTTTAATATGGTTGGTCCAGGTTATTAATTAATAATTAATTAACAGTTAATTACCGTGGCACCTGAAAAGAAATTTTAGAATATCAGTGCATCTGGTCGGCCAGACTGGGAAAACATGAATTCATTCTGTATAAGTATTGTTAGATTATTTATTGGTTAAATATGTACATAAAAACTTTACACAGTTTATTTTTATTTATCAATAATTCAAAGCCAGTTGTCTTTATTCTTGGTGCTTGAACATCACAATCAAGAATTTTGTTGTAATGAATTGCTTCACTCTGATTGGGCGTGGATTGGAGCTTGGATGTGCTGATTGGTTCATACCATCTGTGTCTATTAGTCCTGCATGTGATATGCAGAGAAATTGATGTCTAAAGTCAAAGCTAAGAATACAGGAGTGGGGTTCTGTTGCCAGTGTTTGATAGTGAGATGCCAGTGTTAAAAATGTAAGATGGAAGGAAAAGGTCAATGGAAGTTACACTGACGTCAAGAAAAGGACGTGTTTTTCCAACTCTGAGGAAAGAGCTCCTCTGCTCATACCAATCAGAAGTGAGGCAAACATTTACAGTTGCACCCAGTATTAACACATGCAATCAAGCGAAATGTACCTGAGCATCCATACTGTATTTAAATGTATCTTAATTGCAATGGAATTGTTAACCTATATTAAGCGTGCAGTGGATCCGCGCTTTCTGAATTGTATATGATGATGTAATTTATGACATTATACCGTAACTGTACAACTATGTGGAGTTGACAATGAAACTACACGTGAAGCAGTAAAGAAAGGTGTATATGTAAATGCTTTTTAATGTTTATTTTTTTTTCTCCTTTGTGCATAGAAGGGGTTCAATGAGGAAAATTATGTAGAAACTCTACTTTACCGGTGTAGAAAATGTATGTATGTGTAGACCTTAGTGCTGTAATATTATCTCTAATCTGGTGTAACGCCTATTCATCTCAAAACTTCAAGAAACATTAAAAAGGTATTTAAATATAAATTATGATGATGATGATGACGACAATGATGATGCCAGTGGCCAAATAGACACAAAACCCAAGTTTTTAAGATCTCAGAGCAGCATGGGTTGGAAAGAAGCAGCTTGTTTGAGATGACAAGCAAAAATTGTGCATGTGTGAGTGTGTTTGCAGGGACCCTTATTTGGGAGATGGAACAAAAGCATCTAAAACATTATTTATTAATGGTGATATAAAAAGACACTATTGTATATTTGGTCCATTCATTTGTATGATGATTGTGAAATCTTTATAGATGGTTCTGCATTCAGTATGGGTATGAAACCTTCGATTTTCTCCAAACCTAATCGTGAAATGCTGACCAAACCTTTCACTTAGTGGTGAATAGTGCAAATGATTGGCGTAATTGTTAAAATAGCATTGATTAAGGGCCAATCAAACAATTGCTACAAGCATATAATATATAATCAAAAATATATGTGCAACATAGCTCTGCACTCTCCCTGGCGTTGTGTCGTGACAATTAGTATGCAGGACTAAACATAACAAGTAAAAATAAATAGATTTACAAATAAATCATGAAATATATATAGACATTCTGTTTGTGAAAAATAGCATGATTAGCTCTATATTTATGTAGTTATCTAACATGGCATAACTACAAATAAATGATGAAATATATAAATATTTATATACATTTTGGTCATGAATATAACATAATCAGCTCTACACTTATTCATTTATCTATTTCTACCTTTCAGTATTTCCACATTTCTTCATACATTTATTTCAGTATTTCCACATTTCTTCATGCATTGATTTCAGTATTTCCACATTTCTTCATGTAATTATTTATTGCAGTATATCCACATTTCTTCGTGCATTTATTTCAGCATTTCCACATTTCTTCATGTAATTATTTATTTCAGTATATCCACATTCCTTCATGCATTTATTTCAGTATTTCCAGATCTCTTCATGCATTCATTTCTCAATTTCTGTCTCTGCGTGTTAATTAGGTAGGTGGGTCTCACTCTATAAAGGACTGGTTAAATAGAAGAATGGAATCATTTCGGCCGTACTACTAATGATTGGTGTGAGCGCTTTTTGTCACTCTGACCAAACGAGACGGCTGGGCGAAATTGACCAAAACCCATATCTCGATGTTTTTCGGCAGAATATCGATACATGAAATATATGAATAAAAGTAGAGCTAATGAATTAATGAATTAATTTTTCATGACCAAAATGTATATGTGTATGCGTTTATTTCTATATTTCATGATTTATATACATTTATTTACTTATACTTACGTCATGTTTAGTCCTCTGTCCTTGTCTATTCACAGACAGAATGATCACAGACATCATTTTACCACTAGAGGGCAGTGCCAGTACCGCCACACCTGGCTGATAGTGATCAGCGAGGGATTTTGCATTTCTTCAAATACAAGAATCGTCACCTTTAAAATGATTACCATGATCACTGATAGCGTGCTTTGAATTACTAATGCTTTTACTGCAGGTGATGTAGTTTCAGTGATAACCCAATTCCAGTCTTAGACAAACCAGATAACAAGTCCTGCAGAAAGTTCCCCAAAGTCAAATAAAAGTGCACAGAAATAAAGGGATGTTTTTGTTATACTGCATAATCAAATTTTAATCACTGTTATTAGTATAGTGTGGCATCTTGAGGTATTAAAAATAGATTATACAGTAGATTTGCTTGTTTCTGGTATTTGAGGGACATAGTTCAGTCAACCCACTTTGCCTGTATGGATCAAACTTACTTTTTTCAGGATAAATAAAAACATGCAAGATGAAAAACTACATTAACTCACTCACTAACTCGCGGTGTTTATGAAAAGCTGTCAGGACAGAAAGTTGTCAAAGAAGAATAAATTGACGGTACACTTAAATCTTGCCGTAGGCTTTGCGAAGTAAATAATACATAACAATGACCTAGCTGGATGTAAATAACAGACCACATTTATTTTGACTGCAAATTGAATACTATTATATTACAGATTATTGTTGGGTTGCGGATGTACATTACGATATGCTTATGTTGTTAAATGTGTGATTTAATAGCCAAGGAGCAAGCAGGCGCCATTGTGTTTTGTGTTTATTCAAAAAAATACAATGGATTTTCACGTCTGCCGGAATGTGAACAGCTTCTGACATCAGCTGTTTATTACCCACCAGCCAGCTGAACGCAACGAGAACCGCTGCAGGATTATAGTAGAGAAGAAAGGGCACCTGCTGGACCTTACACAATAATTATACAAAGATGTCATGGTTATACAATACAATAAAACAAATGAATCAGTCCGGATAACATGTACTTCATGAGTATAACGCAAACTAGGTAGGGTACAAGAGAGTATACGCAGGAAAGGCATGCGAGAACGGGAAAGAAGGCAGCACGTCATTACTGCCTGTAATCAATAGTACTTCTTAAAAAGTACAGATAGATGTTGCGGATGTTCGTACAAACTACTCATCATGTCAGCTCTGTACTTAAGGTTAGTCTCTGTTACTTTCATTTTTAAACAAACGGATTTGGACGCGAGACACAAAAAATTAAGACATCGATTTAATATTTTGTATAATATTAATGTTTCTTCAGTATTAACTGATGTAAGAACTTCATCATATTTTTGTAGCAGATTCTGATGGAAAGACAAACATGTCGTTTTATGCGTACTCTGCATTATGCACAGATAATACAGGCATGATTATTACTTTCAATTCCATCTTGATGATCTCTAGCGATGTCTGGCTGGTGCAGCCCAGGGAGCCATAAAGAAGACAAACATTCACATAAACAGGAGAAACATGAATGCCGGCATGAGGAACTGTACGTAAGTGGCAGTTTATGGGTCTCGGTACGGTATAAATTGCAGATCAGCCCTAAGCTGATGGGCTAACAGGTGTGCTTATTCATAATATCACCCGTAATCGTTCCATCTCTCACCCCCCTTGGGAACTTTCCCTAGTGTCTCATGTGATAACCATAAAAAAAAATGATTAGCTTTTTTGGATGTGATTCAATTCTAAAACCACCGTATAATTAAACTGTAAGTACAATGAAAAGAAAGAGAAGCGTTTTCCTTGTTGCCGGACAGCTGGACGCATGTATGAAAAAAATGTCGGCTAAACGCAACAGAAATAAGTAGAGTAACACTCACAGATATCCAGGATATACACCATAGTCAATATGGTGTGTGTGTGTGTGTGTGTGTAAACCGTATAGTAGCTGGGATTAAACAACTAACATCACAATTAAATGATCATCATGGATGTTGCTGGAGATTTGGCCCCCCAATCCAGACCAATCCAATGTTCTTAGGGCCCTTGCCACTCAGGGGCCCTTGGAATCATTCTAACTTTCCCCCTCTTTGAGGCGCCCCTGGCTATAATGAGCAAATTAACTAAAAGTCCTATGAACGAAATATGAAAACAGGCAAACGAAGTGAGGCAGTCTCTGCTTTCCATGGTAGAAATTTCAGGACTTTTCTCCAAGGATTCCCAGAGTTTTGCTGTGTTGGGTCTTCATTCCAGAGGATAAATATCAACTGAATGGTCATGTGACCTAAGCGAACTGATAGTGTTCCCCTCTGAGTTATTTTATGATCCCTAGCTGTGGGACTTTAAGTCTTCCTCTCTCAGTGACACAGGGTTGACGAACTGGTAGACCAGCCTCTGGGAGGCAGCGGGCTTGCGGATGATGCCCTTCTTGTAGTACTGGCGGATAGAGCGGCTCAGCTTGTCGTAATTCATGGCCGGCCGGTTCTTTCGTAGACCCCATAGCTTCGCCACATGAGCCGAGTCTTCGATTTTAAAGATACCTGTCGGAGATATCTCACTCATAGCTGCGATATGCGGAAACCAAGCCAAACTCCTTTTTTATTTGAATTTCCGCTAAAAGTTTGAATAATTTTACATGTTGTTCAGCATGTTTCTTGAAATCTCCAAATAACGTGCTTTCTTAATTGGCATCTCTAATTTGCTGGCAATTCGAACTTGAGTATTTATCATGTACCCTGCAACCAAACTGGAGACTCTGCCTGTCCCCCCACGCCTCGCCCCCCGTGATCTGGATGTATGGTGGGGGATGTGTTATTTCATTATTAGACAAAATATTTCTCAGAAATCAGTTACAGATACCTATTGAAACACATTAACTTGGTTTTCAAATTCAGACGCTCCCCAGATTGTGATGATCCGTGTTACAGGTATTATATTTTGACTTTACAATAGCTAAAAAATGTTCCACTTTCAGTACATCATTCAATAAATTACACGAGATACTCAATATTCTATTATAAAATAGGCCTTCTGTTAATGATTTTTCCCAACTGTAGGCTAATGTAAGTGTTCTAAGCATGTTTAAGGTAGGCTAGGCTAGATTTTGATGTTAGTTAGGTTAGATGTACCGTATTAAAATGCATTTTTGCCTTGTGATACGTTTATCGGAATGTACCCCCAACGTAACCTGGGGACAGGCTGCATGTTAAAGCCTGACTGAGAGATGAGAGCAACACTCTGCGTTGCTGTGAGATCTGAGAGCTCCCTAGATTTTCTCTGCTAAGCTTCCCATGCAAATGAGAAAAGGCGTGCCTCCTAGTGATGTCATCGTTTGACATATGTCAGGGAAACCACTTCAGTTTCTCCTCAATGGTGATTATGATCCTATTTATTTTGTAGCATGTCATCAAGTGGTGAACAAAATGAATATGACTTTTGACTGGAATTCCATTTTTATGTATAGAATTGGAAATACTGACTGAACCTTTTCCATGTCTGACTTTGTGAGCGTGCCGGGCTTTAGGCGGATGGCGGATTTGACACTGTGACAGATGTGATTGGTGTTAACTTGGTCTCAGATGCCCCTCACCTGTCTCCTTGTTCAGCCAGCGGATGCAGCGGCCATAGCTGTGGGGGTGGAGCAGAAGCTCTAGGAGAAACTGCCACAGGTGGGTGGTCTGGCTTGGGGCGTGAGACTCAGCTTCTGGCGGGGGTGGGAGGCAGGATGATGGAACCATCAGAAAGTCTCAGGCTTGTTATACAACCAGAGTGAGCTGATGTATGTAAGAAGTTCTTGTTTTTATGTGAAAGAGCCAGTAGACAGGTCATCAAATGATTTTAGCGGGAAGGAGATGATTATCAAACATTACCGAACCAGAAGGTAAAGTCTCAGTGTTTCTAAATGTCACTTTAATGTGACGGTGAAATGAAACAGCTGATGTATCACTCCTCAGCTGCTCTTTACTGCAGAAAAGTTGGGCAACATAAAATGTCAATTTACCGTCCGACCAGCTGTCGCCTGGGGAACCGGACTCTTGCATCCGGGAGGCTGCGGAAAGAACATAAGAACGTAAGAACATAAGAAATTTACAAACAAGAGGAGGCCATTCAGCCCATCAAGCTCGTTTGGGGAGAACTTAACTAATATGGAATAGAGAGAAGGAAGATGAAGGGACAGGAAAGGATGGGACAGGAAAGGAGGTGAAGGGTGAACAAGGGAGAGGATGGGAGGTGAAGGGGGTGAAGGGAGAGGATGGGAGGTGAAGGGGGGTCAAGGGAGAGGATGGGAAGTCAAGGGAGAGGAAGGGAGGTCAAGGGAGAGGATGGGAGGTGAAGGGAGAGGATGGGAGGTGAAGGGTGAGGAAGGGAGGTGAAGGGAGAGGATGGGAGGTGAAGGGTGAGGAAGGGAGAGGAAGTGAGGTGAAGGGAGAGGAAGGGAGGAGAAGGGAAGTGAAGGGAAGTGAAGGGAGAGGATGGGAGAGGAAGGGAGGGGAAGGGAGCGGAAGGGAGGTGAAGGGAGAGGAAGGGAAATGAAGGGGGAGGATGGGAGGTGAAGGGAGAGGAAGGGAGGTGAAGGGAGAGGATGGAAGAGGAAGAGAAATGGTCTTAAAGGCAGCTCACTAGCTGCGTAACACCGGGGGGAGAACAAATCGTTCATCTTGTCAGATTTTGAGGCAGCAGCTGCAGGAGATATCCTTCAGGAGAAGCACAACAATAAGCAGTCAGAAGATGGATGGATACGCATTAGCACAATTTGTCTATTATTCAAAAGTTATCATATGCAGTTTTCGGGACTTTTTTTCCAAAATCAATGAAGAATTAAGCCAAATGCGTTTTATAAATCAGTATTTGCCTGACATTTGCTGTTGCAAGTATTTGCCATTATCTAATGTCTAAGTGTTTAACTTTTTAACACTATATCCTTACACTGTGATATTTGTGCATGTGCAGCATATGTGCCCTCTAACGCAGTAGAGCAGTCGCCTCGGGACCCAACTTTTTCCTTTGTCATTAAGTCACTTGTACATGGTGCCAGGAAAGGTAGCTAACCCACTGAAAATGGTCCCGTGACCCAGATGCGCTTCCAGACCCCCCAGTTGAGAATCACTTCCCTAAAGGAATCCCCCTGCACTCCAGCACCATTATAACCCAGTTTCCCATGAATCTTTGGGGCTGTGTAAAGATAAAAAATTATACAGATGATAATGAAATGTACTACGGGATATGTAGGAAACTGCAAATTACTAGCCTTGATCTATTAATAAAGACACTTCGTTGATCCCTCTGGGAAAATTTTCTTTCTGCTTACCCCCCTGTGCTCTCCATGACACACATGTAGGTGAGAGCAAGCTTGGCATCAAAGGGCAGCCAAATCAGATTGTTGAGGAGTTGGGTCCAAGCAACTAGTAGAGGCAGGACCAACCAATCAGATATCATAGTCCCGCCTCCTCTACAATCTGATTGATTATCTCTCTGAACCAATCATTTTTGCTCCCATACCCTTGCTAAAGGCCCCAAAGACATGTGAGTATTCTGCCAAAGCTGGTTTTGAGCCCAAGACCTTCTGATCACAGATTTGAAGGCTTAGCCCCCTGAGCTCCACATTGCCCTTGATGTACAACACAAAACTAATTGATTTTTAATTCTTACTTGACAGATAACTTATACCACTTATATCATAACTTATACCAAGTTTTCTTTATTAATAAAGCTGTGTTTCCATACCTGACTTCCAGATATCCAAGTGGGCGTAGAGTATGTCCCCGGCGTGCAGGGACACCTGCCTGAAGTCGGCCTCAGTCAGAGCACACAGGTCTTTGCCGTCGAGCTCCTGGAAGGGCTCATTCACGGGGGGCAGCTTGTACAGGTGTTCGGTCCACAGCACCCACTTCTGGACATTGCCTACTGTCCACTCTGCAGGGTCTGCGGAGAGACATGTGTTTGTGTGTGTCCCTGTTCTTCTCATCATACGCGATGTATGTACACCCACCCGGGGTGCCCCCTGCCTTGTGCCCCCCTGGGATAGGATCCAGGCTTATTAAGTTCAAATCAAAAGCTATCAAGTCAGGTTGGGGAGCATGCACCGGTACAGCGCGTTGCCACGCCTTCCAAATGAAGAAACATCTCTGGATTCCGGTTAACAACCCCCCCAGCCAACATGTGGTCTAGTCTGACCCTCCCATCTATCTGTCACAGCCAGGTATTACATGGGTGTCCCCTCGGCCTGATCCAGCTGCAATGAGGATCCTGTGAGCCGGGTCACCCTCAGGGAAACATGCCACATGGCCATAGTGCCGTAACTGATGCTACGATTTGGGAATTCATCTGTTAAATCATTTAAGTCATACATCCATCTTTATAACTGTTATCTAGTATGGGGCTGCAGTGGGTCCGGAGTATATGGCAGGAAGCAGAGGCAACAATAATCCCAACAACCAAGGAGGTGTAACAGTAGGAAGCAGCCGCATTGGCCAGTGAAGCAACATGCAATGTTCCTGACTTCTTCTGTCAATAAATTGTAGATAAGATGTCCCAGATACATTGTCCCATAGCAGCTTTCTGACTTTATATGCGTTTACAGAGGACAACGTAAACCATAATTACTATTTGTTGGCCAAGCGATTGTGAGGAAGGGCCTTATCATTGTGCCAGATGCACTGCAGCAGTGACCTCAGACATCTCCTGCATTTATTGTTTGCTCTGAGCTATGGTACACTAATGCCATTGAAAAGGACGTCGCATTAACCGTTCGCATGCAGGAATGCCAACACTAACTGGCCGAGGGTGTGTCCCAGTGCTCGCTCAGAGTCACACGTCCGTCCCACGAAGAGGTATGACTCGCAGCAGTACGGCTCCAAACCAGCTGCCTTTCTGACTTACAGAATCGCCTGATCTGGGGCTGGGGTTGAGGTTTATATGCATTAATAACTCAGGAAATATTTATGAGGCAACAAATTGAAGTAGCATTTTAGAAAGATATTCATTCAGTCTCAGTCTTCAGATCTAATTGGGGATTACATTTGTAACATTTTAACTTGGCAAAGAATTTAAATAAAGAAATAAAAATATTCTACTGGTCTAGGTCTCAGTAAAATTATGATCTTCTTCTGTATATAGGAAATCCCAAATACTCCGCCATAAGCCTGGAGCCTATCCAGTATCTACCTAACAGGAAGCTAACTGAAAACCAGTTCAACCAGTCAGTGGGGTGACAGACAAACAGCCCTATGCAACACGGCTTTCAAAATTTAACATCTCCTATCACTACTTAGTGTACATATGTACTTTGTGTGTTACACAGTTAGCTACCAAGAATACTGAGTATAATTCCTTATTGTGGTGATGTTTCTCTGTCAAAACTTAGAACTGAAAGTGTTACTTGATTCCTCCAAATTAATACAAATTTCAAGCCCCTGTTCTGTGTGTGTGGAGTGTGAAGTGTGTGTAGATGTTCTCTGTACAGTATGTACTCTGAATACTTTGCAGTATGAACCTATGCTGAGGCAAATCAGTCCAGTCTAAGTGTGCCCTGCAATGGACTGGCATCCCTCCAGGCTGCACTCCTGCCTGGTGCCCTCTCTCTTTTACAATATGCTCCAGGGGCCTCATGACCCTATACTGCAGCGATTCCCAATCCAGTCCTCAGGGATCCACAGATAGCCCACATTTTTGCTCCCTCCCAGCCCCCATTAGAAAATGTGAATTGTCTACCAGGGAGCTGGGAGAGAGCAAAAATGTGGACTGACTGTGGGTCCCTGAGGACCGGATTGGGAAACTCTGCTACAAGCATTTGGAAGCACTTGGAAGATGGATAGTTGTACACATTATAAAAGACATCAGATATATCATACAGTTGCACCGCAATGCACTGCAAATGCTGTTGTGTGTATAGGTCTTTTTCATATAAGCAGATTTGATATGAGTAGCTAATTCTTTATTGGCTGATGTATGTGCAGCTACTAGGAGCTTAATAAACTTGCTTGCATACTGGGTCCGATGTTGAGCATCTTGCAGGCCATCTTGATGTCCTTCAGCACCTCCCCCACCACCATACTCTGCACCAGCTCCAGGCTGCACTCTTCCGCCATGCTGCTCCTCTCTAGCTCTCCCCTTGGGGTCTTCGCCACCCCCAGCGACCCTTCCCCATTGTCTCCGGCAAGCATGTCGAAGCCAGGAAGGGGTAGCTGATCATGGGTCAACCTGTCTTCGTCCTGCTCTGGGACGACGGAGGTCTCTGGGACGTCTGGCCAATAGAGGTGCTGCGTGTCTCCCCCTTGGTCCCAGGCTGGACTTGCCATAATGGCCACAGAGCTATGGGAATTAGAGAACATTCCAGAAATATGTTAGCCGACTCACTTAGCTATTGAACTTAGAATTTTAAACCATCCAAAATACCCAGAGAGATCCCGCTGCATCACATTGCGGGCTGATGCACAAGCAGCTTAGAAATATTTTTTTAATCCTTTAAGAGCAGCTGCTCCAAAGCAAATAGAAGTGTTTTATTGACAGAACTGCCCATCATCTACTGGACCATCAGTCTCGAAGGCCATCATGATGATGCGATGATGAAGCAGGAATGCTAGCGGTATGTTATTCCCCCGAATGCACAACTCAGCTGCACGTTTTCTTAAATGCAATGTTTGACTGCATTGTTATTTATGCAGATCCACATAATAATGGAGATTAAAGCACATGAGTGGCGCCGAAAGCTTAAATAGTACCGATGCTAAACTACATTTTATAATTTGCCAAAGTGCTCTGTGAAAGGAAATAAGCAGCAATAAATCGATTAACATTAAAATGAATAACTAACCCAGTGAATGCCTTTGAAACTTTAGTCTGATTCCCCTTAAAGTAATTCATGCCTCGCGGATAATATCTCACCTGAGGAAGACGTCTATCATGAACGTACTTTGCTTCGCTTTCATCATTGACTGCCGAAGGTTAATCATTCGTCCAAAACATTAAAAAAAATAATGAACCGTGTCCTTCTAATATCACGTTTTTTGGAATTTATGTTTTGGTGGCTGGGGGAGACTCCAACTCACTGAATCTGGACCCCATTTCTCACTTTCTGCTCCTAGACAACACCTAGTGACATTGTAGGTCTGCCGCCCCCCTCTTACCAGGTGCACAGAAGGTATCAGTTGTGTAGTCAGCTCTCCAGTTCCGTGCACGTCACCTGCTGCACATAACCCTTGTGAAAGTGTCCCAGGTGCTGGTGCGTAATTCACCACTCCTCAGAACGTCGGACTCTCAGGTCATCGGTTTTGAAGGATGACTTCTCCGAAACCCCAGTTTTACATAAAGTTCTCCCTTGCTGGAAGTGGCAGAGCCACTGCAATAACAGTCTCACAAGCTTGAAAAACGAGAGCAGAGGATATACAAGTGTTTTCCCCTGACTATCCAGTCAATTCCATTCCTCCCAGGGGATGGCCTGTGTGCCAATGTTGACAGTGCATGACTGCGCAGTCATATTTATAAGGTGATCTTATTTCCATGAGCAAACACTTCCTTTGTGCACCTACCTCCTTTAGACATGTTTTAGTGTCTCACACTCTACCTGTTCCACCCACCTCTTCCAGAACAAACAAAAACAGAAGTATTTCTTAACTTTTCAATGATTGTTCAGCCCTACATTTTTGGCATGCGGACTGCTAACAAAACCTTGGTAAACTTTGTTTTGTTTTGCAGTAAGATATGTCCTATAAATTTTGTAAAAGTTTTTTTTTTAAAGCAAATATAAATGTTTATCACATATCTGTCAACGTAAACCAGGCACAATATCAGAATATGAGTTTTGGGGTGAGCAAGCTGTCAGTGAGTGCTTGAATGACTTAACACTAAAC
This sequence comes from Mormyrops attenuatus, assembly GCA_026777985.1. Lineage (NCBI taxonomy): Eukaryota > Metazoa > Chordata > Actinopteri > Osteoglossiformes > Mormyridae > Mormyrops > Mormyrops attenuatus. The sequence continues at coordinate 19,964,884 of JAODKC010000130.1, forward strand.
TTTCTAACACTGTTGATTCTAAATTGCGCTATATTCTGTGGATAATCATATCTATGAAAAATGCACTCATATTGCTGATAGGATGTGTGATAGATCATTCCGAAGTTTCTGTGTTAGAACAGAAGTGGTGGTCTGGGCCTTATCCAGCAAGACGTGCTACTGGTCTGGGTGATGAGGAATGCTCACCCATTAAGTCAGGGACCACGATTAAACACAGACAGATATCCATCCCCAAAAGTCCGCCTGTAGCCAATGAATGGAGACCTGGGCTGCTGAAATGATGAAGGCAGGCTATATAACAGCACTGGAGTTTAGCTGGAGTGACTGATAGCTGATAGAACAATAGAGTTACAACAAGGGAAGATAAAATCTCTCAGGCCTCCGATCCCCATGTTCTGTGGGTCTGTTCACCATCAAAAAGAACCAGATTTTTTTAAACACAATTTTTTTTCAACAGCAATGTAAAATAGTGCGACTTAAAATATGATGAATACAAATGTGTGACAAGTTGTCTTGCCACATTTGGCTAGACAAGATTCAGGAGACAAACAATGAATCTATTTAGGTTTTGGTAGATAAAACCTTCAACTGATGCCCTATTGACAAATGAAGAGCAAATTTCTAAAACTTACTCAGCCCACAGTATATATCTTCAAGGAAATTTTTGCGGACTTGAGTTTTGGAAATTTAATGAAAGTCCTTTGTTGGACTACATGAGCACTGAGTGAGTTTTGGTTCCCAGCATGGTAACATATGATGAAATTTGGCTTTACGTCATTTTCGGTCTCATCTCATAAACAACAAAAAAATGGACTGAGTGACTTTTGGAAATTAGCTCTTCAGTTGCTATGGTGTTGTCAGGTGTCAAAACGTTAACAAAACCTTGCAGGGACGTTCTGTCATTTTAGGCATGAGCCATTGCATCAGGATATTTCCAGATAGACTCAGTAAATATTTTTTGTTTTTCTGCTTTATCGATGTTGTGATAATATGCAAAACAAGACATGTAATTTAATCTCTAAAAACATTTTTCTTTGAGATTTTTTTCAACATATATTTTTGTTATAGGGTTTTCAAGCATCATTAGAACAGCCATTATATATCATTAGCGCTAAGAAAGCCTGAGGTAATGGCTGCCTTCAGCATCTCTGCTATCTTTTTCATCTGCATGAACTGAAACTAATATGGTCTCTTTATCTATAACAGTAACTTCTCTTAGGCACTGTTCATCCCCCTTCCCCGCTGATATCAAAAGTGAAAAGTGTCTGCAAGAATGGAGGCCTTAAGTGAACTTTACCAAAATAACAGGAAGCCCAGTGAAAACCTAAAATGAGGAGCAAGCAACATAGGAACCTGTTGAATTTCTGTCCTTATTGTCTCTTGTACACTGGTGATGAGGAATTAAGAAAAATTAGTCAAGAAAATACATTCGCGACAAAAATATGAGGGCATGTGATGTGGGCTGGTGTGCGCCTCTGTGCGTCAGGACAAGTCAGAAGGTGATGTCAGAGTGATGTCAGAGTGATGTCACCGCTGGGCCCCTGAGCAAGGCCCTTCAGCCCAGTTATTCAAAGACTGGATGACCATAAATTCACACTTGTTTGTTATTTTGAATAAAAGCGTAAATGTAAATAAATATGATATAATTCCGATACACGTCATGTGTGTGTGGTTGCAGAAATGCATTTTGTTAATATTTTATTAATTTATTATATATGTAAAAAATTAAGAGACAGCATAAGACAGCAATACAGGTGAATAAGATGAAGTGACCTTCATTAGGAATGGGAAACATTAAGTGCAGGTGTGAAGTGCACTGCTAGGACAGTTTGTATCAGGCTCCTAGAAGCAGGACTGAAGTCCCATAAAGTAAGGAAGAAGCCCTTCATCCATGAGAAACAGAGAAGAACCAGGCTGCAGTTTGCAAAAAATATAGATATTACTCACAGAGCCATAAATTGAGAAATGAGTGAAACAAACTATTGTGGTCTCTTAATTTTTTCCATGGCTGTAGGTAAGGATTTGTGATATATATAAATATTACTTAGACCAGTATTTCTGAATACACGAACCTCAATTGTATCATGTAAATCAAAGCTACAGGCAAACTAATTCAGGTCTACTATAGTAGTGTTTCTTAGTCTTTCTTGTAGCTTTCTAGTGCCCTGTGATTAAAAATGACATTACATTGTTGCATTTGATCCACCGCGTCTCCAGCAGCTGTACTATTACATTACAGCCGGGCTTTTTGGGGCCGTGTCCCCTAACGGGTTATGGCGGTCGTATCCTGAACCTGGGTTTCGGGTCTCACTGGGGCTTCAGGCTTGTCCTGCTTAATGTTGAGCATGAAGACGTCTCAGAAAGACGCCTCGACCGCTCGTTGGTCAAACCCCCCACTGACGAGTCTCGCAGGCCAGCGTTCTGACATGGTTTAGCGACACTAGCTGTTCCGCTTCAGCGGCGCTGGAGAAAATGTTTGCTCAGATGCGGCCCTGGGTCACATGGCATTGCTCAAGGCGCCTCCAGGGGCCCGCTGATTCCGCGTAAAGGCCCCGTCATACTGCCATTATTTTTTTAAGCGCTGTGCAAACGCAGAGACTGCAGGTGCTGCTTTGCCTCCTAAGATGGCATGACTGCTGATGTTAAAAACAGGAGGCGCTGGGAGGCCATGTACTGAGTTAATGGTCGAAAGTGGAATGCATGGATAATAATATCAATAATATTAAAGAATTAAACCAGATAATCCCAGACAGGATCACTGGCATCCTGTAGGCCGTCCTAGGCAAGATAGGGCACAAAACGGGGGACCACCCTGGCCAGTAGTGTTGCACGGGTCAGCTTTTTTTAACACCCGCCCCAAACCGACCCGCCCAACCCGCAGAAATACGCGTGGATAATGACCCAAAACCCGACCCGACCCGAGGAAAAAAAAAAAAAAGTGAGCCTGTATTGCCATGGAACCTACCAATGAAGTGTCATTTGTGACACTGTAACCCATAGATGACACAGATTTGTGCTAGATTCGCATTGAAGATGATGACACAATTTTATGCAAGATTAACTGTGTACCAAACAACAACAAAGAAACCGAAAGATCGATTTTTACGTCGTTATTTATTGAAGGGTTGTGGAAAATTGCACGAAAGACATCGCATGAATGCCGAAGTAGGTTTGATGTACCTGTTTTATGTCCGTCACACTTAAAGCAGATAACGTAGTCTGTAACAGTGTCATCGAGACGACTTGTCCAGATTTTTCCCAAACCTTGCTTTTTTGGCCCACTTTCTGCACAACCTTTGCACAGCCCTTTAACTCTTCTCTGATTAAGTTAGCCATGTCTTCATCGGAGGTCTAGGAGAGGTTTCGGCGGTGTAAACTAAAGCTACGGACAGCTTTATTTCCTTTTATTTCCCTGATTGTGATTGCGAGTGGAACTAGGAGATCCTGGTGGGAATTCGAACCCCGTTTACAACACGTTTTGATCGACAATGAAATGCGCTTTGTAACTTTTTGACCCGCCTGCCCGTACCCACGATATTTTAAAACTGTCTGCCCTAAAACCGCCCGCACCCGCGGGTCACGGGTCGACCCGCGCATCACTACTGCCTACGCTCCCTGGCGCCCTCTGCAGGTTATTGATGTTCCTGCACCTTGGTCTGTAAACTTGACCGTTGAACGAGGTTTAGGTCCATGTAGTTGGATATCTCCCCTGTGCTACAACAGTATGATCTTATGCTCTTGGTGGTCTGGTATGGAGAGCTTCCAACTGCTTGTTCTAGTCAGGATGGAAGGGGATCTATAGTTTGTCCAGGGTGCACCCCAGCCTGCTGTCTCATGCTGCCTGGGGTAGGCTCCAGGTACACTGTGACTCTGACTGGGAAAAGAGGTTGGAAGATAGATGGGTTACAGGATATATCAGGCCAGCCAGCCTCCATATCTGCTTATGCCATACAGAGTAATGAAGAGCCTGGAGCCAATCCTAGGCTTGATGCAAGGGACGCCCTGGACAGGATGCCAGCCCGTCCTAGGTCACACACTCCAATGATTGGGGAAATTTAGAGAAAGGCAACCACGTGTGGGTGGCACGGTGGTGTAGTGGTTAGTACTGTTACCGCACACCCATGAAACTGAGTTCGAATCTCCTCCGCGGCTCCATGCACATGGAGTTTGCATCTTCTCTCCATGTCCTCATGGGGTTTCCCCACATAGTCCAAAAACATGCTGAAGTAAATTGCATATAGGTGTTAATGATAACACCTGCTTCGTTCCCATAGGCTCTATACCCTCACCACCCTGTACAGGAGGAGGAGTTACAGAAAATGTATGAATAATCACACATTGTTTGATTGCCGGAGGATTTACCATGCAAAGCTCATGCATAGAACCTGTCATAGGTACCGCACCTCTGATCCGGAGAGTTTAAACCATGGCACAGCTAAAAGTATACCCTGCTGGCCATTTAGCAGGATACGCAAGTGCGCTTAAGCTGCATTATTGTGCAGCCGGCTGCCTTAAGCAAACATAAGACCTTCTTAATATAGCTAAATACCCACAATTCTGGCGGCTATAATAGCGTTCACCTCTGAAGGAGATCGTGCACCATATCGAGCAACGCCGCCTCACCTGTGCACTCCTACCGCGATAAAAATCAGCAGCTGCCGTGAGGCAGGATGGAAGCGAGCGAGCAGACGGGAGGCTTTGAACCGAACAGCCTGCACGCGCTCCGAGGGCTTTGACGCATTTCTGCCGCCCAACTCTGCTCCGAATGCCGCTGCCAAGGATTATAAGCTGAGAACAACTTTTGCGCAGAGTCGCTTGTTGGTGAGCGTCTTCCTGCCCTGCTCCTTCGTCGTCGTGCTGTTTATGAGCTGTCTTATGTTAGCTTATATTTTGAAATCTTCCATTTCAGTGGATCTGTACCATCGGTGGTACCCAGACTGCCCCCAGTCTGTCCTGTATTGTCTTTGAATGTATGCACCAATACCGCCGGGACAGAGTCCTGGCATAGGTGTACCTGGCCAATAAAGTGAATTTTGATCGATCTGTGGGTGCTATTAGCTATTAACTCATAAGGTTCTGTTATTTACATTACCGTCATCATATATACACCCATATATACATATATACCATATATACACACACACACACACACACACACACACAAATACATGTCCTATTTATCTGTAGTAAGTCTCACAGATATTAGCACGTCCAAATGAAAGACTTGTCAAGGAGAATCCTGCAAATTAGACGGTCCCCCATGTAACATCTACAACTACTAAGAAGTCTTTTAATTGCACATAGGTGTTGATTAATGTGATTGATAGGACAGCTGGCTCTAGTTGGAACGGATAAAAAAAAAAATCTCTACCAGGAATAATTCACAGGAATTATTCTCAAGTGAACGACGAAAAAGTGTTCAGGCTATCTGTATTATGTGCTGTGAATATAGAGAAAAAACATACACAGCAAGTGGTCAGTTTACTACGGAGACCTGTTCGACAACATAAGCAGCCTGTTCCTGCGAACAGCCGATGGCGTGGCTGCAGCTGAATACACACAGAATCACTCAGACGAAGTCAGGAGGTTCAGCTACGGCAGGATTAAGCAGTAGGGCGGCTAAGGTGTTTCGTCTAAACTATTTTGAATGTGCGGCCTGATTTTTGGTTTCAGCATCTCAGAAGCAGCCACCTATGTGGGATTCTCATGTACTACAGTATCCAGAGTTCGTAGAGAATGTATGATGTACAGATAACATCCAGTCAATGGTATTTCTGTGGCAGAAACACCTTGTTAATGGTAGAGGTCACACGAGAATTTCCACGCTGATTAAAGCTAACAGGAAGGGCACAAGTGTAAAAATAACAAATTACAAATAAGGAGTATAATACTTGTGTGCAGAATGGATCTCTAAACACAATCTATGTGTGTATGTATGTAAACTAGAGGTCTGCACTCCTCTATGTTGCTTCTGACAACAAGGGCGTTTTATATAAGTTTGTGTGAAGTTTTATGTTGGTGATGTCATTCATGTCAGAATGAAAATAAAACTGCCACAGCGACATTTCTGAACTTCTGTATGTACCATCAAACCTACTTCCGCTTCTCAGTGAACAGAATAAAGAACGGATTGGATGGAAGAATTGATGGATGGATACATCCAGCTCCGCTCAGCTGGCTGGGGTGACATTTTCAGTTCGAGAGAAGTCTGCACACACATGCGCTCGCATTTACGTATGCAAGAGTTAAATTACCTTGTATATATTGTGTAGGGTTTGCAAACTACCGCAGCGTTTTTGATATAGCTAATTTTAGGTATGTAACGGAATAATACGGATTTGCCGTAAGATTTCCTGCGTGAGTCTGGCAACCCTCTTATCAGTATATTCATAATATTTAAAAATTAAGCTGATTTTCCTTAGCTATTATCCGTTTTTTGTGTAAGTATCGAGCTCGGATACCATCTGGAAATGTGGAACATCTGTATTATTTTCAAATAATAACTTCGCAGTGTGAGACTGCAGCCGATCGCAGCACACAGACGCGATTGCGTGTGAGCGCTGAAATGCGGACCCGGCGCGGTAAATCGAATCAGATGGCGGTTCCGTGCGGCACCGGGCACAGCGAAGTGGATTAGGCCGTGCGGGCTGTCGGGGGACCCGCAGAAGCCCCGCAGAAGCCCCACGGACGCCGCCGGGAGGATGACAGGAGCAGGTGCGCTGGAGCGGAGAGCCCCAATTATTTATTTATCTGCTGCGTATTTCTGGGATCTTTATTTCTCAGCTTGACGGGTGTGTGGTCGGGGAACTGCTATGAGGCTCTGGGTTCAAACGCGAGGGGGCACCCTTCTGTTCAGGAGCGCTTCTGGGGGCGGGAGCAGACCCCCGTGACCACATGCATGCCCCCACGGCCCCCCTAAATACGTGTGCTACTTAGTTAACAACAGAAAAAATGAAGTTTGTGGAAGCGAGACAGCCTAAACAAGAAATCAGGGTGAGCTACACATCTGTAAAAACTGTAAAAATGTGACTGCAAAGCGTTGCATAAATAACTTTTTCAGAACTGTCTTGTGCTTGCTAATGTTTGCAATATTACGTAATACCTGGAGCCCCCCCAATTTGAAATGGTTTAGAATTGCTACTGCAAAGTTCTCGTGGTCCCCTGTGTCGTTTTCAGCATCTTTGTCGGCTCTCATCCCCTACTGCTCGGGTGCCCCCCCCCCCCCAGTTCAGCCGCTTGATAAGTCGGCGCCCCCCAGAAGATGCCGCCCCCTGTATTACTGCGCACGTTTCTCAGCAGGCTGTCAATCGCCTAACTCCGAAAAACTAAAAATCACAGCCACCGAAAATCAATAAAATCCCGTATAAATCCAGCCATGTGCGTGTATGCATGGACACCCTGCCAGGAAGTAAAATGTTTTTTTTTTTCTTACCAGAACCTGCCTCCTTTTAAACTAAAAATGAAATTCCATTTGGTAACTCGGAGAGTATAATTTTAACAAATGTCATTAAATAATTCCGATTACTGCTTCTCGGCGCTTTCTTACTGCTAATCACCTTTCCACTTATGCAGTTCTAAAAATAATTTATTTTCCTTTAATGTTTTACTTTAACACGAGGAAGACATTACGCTCCATGTCCAGCCGACCCCTCCCTGCTTAACCCCAAAAGGACACCAGCTGTTCGGGAGAAAGTTTTCTCCCCCGAGTTTAATTCCAGCTCAAAGAAATGTGTCTTCGAGACTTTGGGGAATCGATAAAATAAAGCAACATATTGCTAGCGTGCCCCCCCCCCCCCTTTATCCGTACTTAGCAGTGGACAGTTGGCATGGTGATATCTGAAATATGTACTATGATGCTTACTCTAATTAGCTGTCAAGCGACTCCCTTATTCACTATACCTGTATTTTATAAATAGTACACTTCTGGGGAGAATATCTGGTGCGTGTTCGCAAGTTTACAGGGAAGTGCAGATGGATGCAGAAACGAAGACGTCACCTGCAATAAATCACGAAGCTTCAGCAATGTACTGGCTCAGTAATATGTCTCTGTAAGGTCCATGGCGCTCCCACAGTGCCGCTGCTCCCGAAAGTTAAGTCGTGTTCCCTTTGTGTTCCTGGGTAAATGGAGCACCCGTGTCCACAGAGAGGGAGAGAGAGAGATCGGGGGCTAAGTCTCAGGAAAGATAAAAAGCAAATAAATAATGGGAGAGACATAACCGCGTTTGGAGAGGGTGGCAAAATTCTGGGAATTTTCAAAGGTGGAAACTTTCCATGGGAATTAATGGGATTGTATGGGAATTATCGAGAATATATGGAAATTAATTGAGATAAACTGGAAGTTTGAAAAAGTGCACGCTAGCCTATAACAGGGAACTTAAATGCGGTTAAAAAACATCTTATTAGTGGTGTCATTGCAACCAAGTGCTTGTGAGTAATTACATGCCCGTAAACGCAACCAAAAATAAGCATCTCCACCAAAATGCATTGCTTATAAGTCATATTCTATGTTGTATTATTATATTCATACAACTTGCTTTCTTTGCCGTATCTGACAGCTTGCATGGAGTTCCATGGAGTTCAGTATTTCCAAAATTCCCCAGCTTAACTTCCCATGGAAAGTTTCTGGAAGTCTCGCAGAAATTTTTCGCCCATTTTGAACCGCCAATTCTTGGGACAGAGGAGTTATGGAGACCCAAATTTCGTTGGAGTACTTCCTGTTGTTTGCACCCTGAGAAGATTGCAGTGACATGTACAATATCGATGCTCATATTTCCCTGCTGAAATTCATGTCGAGACATTTCAATAAATCCAATATAATAGCTAACTTTTAACTCAATTTCTTTCCCTCTGACTAGACTTGTACCTCTGGTGTCGGGAGAGGGTGCACGTTACAACGTTAACTAAGATATGTTTACCTGGATTTCTTGTGTTTACGTTATAATTCCCAATGTACTAACCTTTGTTTTCTTTTTTCTTTTCAGCTGATTTTGTCTAACATTTGAAAGGTAAGAGATTTTCTGCAATTAACCATGTGAAACACCAGTTTTCCCTGCGGAAAAAACCAGCATAGACCAGCATGATTTCCATGCTGGTCTTTGCTGGTCAGTGCTGGTTTGTTGCTGGTCAGTGCTGGTTTGTTGCTGGTTAGTGCTGGTTTGGTGCTGGTGTAGCTGGTGGACCAGCATAGCCATGCTGGTCTACCTGCACATGCAGCTAGTCCACCAGCAGCAAAACACAACATATGTTGTATAACCAGTATGCATTATGCTGGCCATGCTGGTAACCAGCTATGCTGGTCTATGTTGGTTTTCTTCAGCAGTTTTTGTTCGCCTTAAGTCTAATGAACCTGACACAGCTGAGGAAACAGACAGCGGTGAATTTGTTGTTTGATCACGCTGGGTGGAGGCCGCTTAGCGGCCCTCCCTGCCTATTCCCAGACGTGAAAGTCAGGCACACGTCGTCTATTTCTGGCAGCATTCTTCTGCTATGTGCTTTAACCGAAAATCTGGATGTAAATGAGAGGCAAGCGGCCTAGATTGTTCAAAGGATCGCCGAGAGTGTTGACGCCTGTGCCTGTGTGCCGTAAATGTGACGCCTCAGCGGCTGGGTGACAGACAGCTGCCATCAGTGCTCTTCCTTTGGCATTGAACACTTGCCTAACTTATTTATTTTCCATGAATAAAAATAATTCTGTTAAACATATTGTAAATAGTGTTGTTGACATTAAGGCTCTCGGTGGAGAAAGACAGTAAACGTTAGAATAGGCTTTAAAAGTGGAGATTAGATTACATAAAATTAGATTAGATTAGATCAGATTAACTGATGCAAAATTATATGTACTTTGTGAATTATGATGTCAAGTATTTCATTGAAAGCCGACCTTTTTTTTCCCGATTGCTGTCTCTACTATAAAGTCATGATTTTAAGAAATATCTCATGATGGGAAGTGTGCTGTTGAGAGGTCCAGCTAATTGAAGAAGAGGCAGGACTGATCGCGACGCGGCCAGCTTTACGTCAGGATGGAGATCAAGGTCTACAGCTCTTGGCATGGCGGTGCAGAAAGCCCGTATTCGGCTTTTTGTCCATTTTGTTTAGTTTAGCGATGTGATGTCACAATGTTGGGGAGCCCGTGTACATGGCGCGGAGGAGCTCTTTACGTTTTGCGAATAGTTTGCCAACGAGGATGCTGGGAACTTCGGTGTACAGAAGCGGGCTGTAATTAGCTGCTCGCAGGAAAAACTCCTGGATAGTGGAGAATAATAAGTTCCCCAGGGAATCGAGGCAGATGGACATTCACTGAGCCTTGCTCAAACGTAAAAGCTGTCAGCCTTCTTGCCAGAGTACATCTGCAAAATCTGTCGAGTCCAGGAATGTAAAACATCAAAATAAGCTTAAATGCTACTCTTACTATTCTCCCGTCCTTGCTGAAGGTTTAAAACTGTCTTCGATATTCTGTTTTGCTGCATCTTTTGAATACTATTCATTCATAGATATTCAAATACATAATAAGCAAAAATTACACACTACATATAACAATAACCATCTGTATATGTGCGAATGGCAAAGTAATGTTTATGACTCATTTTCAGAATGATTTTGAGCATTGCAGAAGATACCCCATGAAATATGGAAGTTCTTCCTTACAATTCTTTACAAATTAACTCTGGTAGACCTCCAATTATGTGTCTGCAGAATTCATCTGAAGGGATAAAGAGGTGTAATTTCCCAGGAGGCAAATGTTTCCACCAAGTGTCTTTGACAGGGCTTTGCTGGATCATTACAGATCGCTAAAGATCTCGGTTTGCTTAATCCTGAATATGAATGAAAAGGTGCGTCTCTCCTGCTGCCTCGCCTTACTCTCTGGGCAACACAGCCGTGTCTTCTGCATTGCATTCTGGGATTGGAGTCATGGGCGCTACCAGGGAAGCGTGGCTGATGTTTCCTTGTGGCTTGGCCAGATGGCCGTTATCTAGGTTTGTCTGAGAATAACTCGGTTCTCCACGCAATGAGGTGGCGATGCTTTCTGGCGCTGAGAGAACACAGCGTTGATCACGGCGTACCGGCATATGGTGAGGATCTTTTCAGGTGTCTTCCGGCTTCTGTTCCATCATTCAATCCTCACACGTAGGCATGACAATAAGGACCTCAAAGACATCGCACGGGGCAGTTCGGTGTTTTTCCATGCTCCCTTCAAAATGCTGCGCTCGTTTGCAAGTTTGTGAAACGCAGACGTTGCCAGACTGAGGGCATGCAGCCCAGGCTATTTTAGGAGAAGGACAATTTCTTCTTTAGCAGTTTCATACAAACGTTTCCTTCCATAACACCAAGAGGAATAACTGCCCACAATTGCAATAAGTAGAATAAATGGCGTATTTAATATTGCATAAGCATTCCATGTTTTGTTTATTGGGTGAAAAAGTCAATCAATTGTTACGTGACTTCTACAGCAGTTATCTCCACCAGCAGGGCATGTTGGCTTGTGATCTTGATGAATCGCTTTTCTTACTTTCGGTAAAATTCATTAAGGGTTTTTTTTTTTCTTTTTCCATGGCAGACTGAACCGGCTCATCCCTAGGTCACACAGGCATACTTAGTGTTTGAGCAGATTTTTTTTTTTTCAAAGACATTCCTTCTGCTCCTTCTAGAAATTTGATGACAGTGTTTCTTTTTTTATATAGAAGTCACTATTCAGCTGAGGCATAATTTAAGGGATTGTTTTAATATCTGCCACTGTAGATGCAAGTTGACGGGTTGAATTTGGTGCCATTATCCTCTTCCCAGACATCTCAGAAAAAAGGAATCACTGCCTATTTATAGCACATACATAACAATAATTACTGAAATTCTTAACCACAAAAGACTTTTGCCCTTAGAGTACAGAGCATTTTGTAGTGCATCATGTCAATTCTGCAAACCGACGTGGTGCGTCGGTACCGTAATTACCTTTCAACTGCATATTTCCATTTTTATTGTTTTTCTTCATTTATTTTAAATGCAGGGATTGCGGCAGAAGTATTGATGAGATATTATGTATTGCCTTAAATAGCATTAAATATAACTTACATGGTTGGTGATTTATAGCGATAGAGAATTAATACTGCAATTGCTTGTTATGAATTCACACTTAAAAATAAGGACACATTTGTTTGTAATAAAACACATTAGGCTCTTTCTCATTCTCTCCTCTCTCTCTCTCTTTCTCTCTCTCTCTCGCTTCACACACACAGGTTTGAAATTTTGTCTTTGTGGGGACTCTCCATTAATTTATATGGGAAAAACTCTAATCTCAACAATGACAGCCTTAACCCTACCCAGCCCTATTCTTAACTACAAATAACCAAAGAAAATACAAGACTTTTGGCATTTTTAGTTTTCTGATTGTATTCATGCATTTTTTGTTTTATGAAATGAAATCAGCCAAACACTGTCAGGTTTTTATTACATTTTGGGGATATCTCATCCCCACAACATAATCTATAAACGACCACACACACACACACACACTCATGAACCGTCTTTTGTTTCAAAACTGGTAGTAATTCAGTAATTCACTTGGGCACATTAGCGAATTAGCGATTAGCACAGGGCTAAAACTTGAGATGGGCAACTAGATGGTGTCTTGGTTATTTTGCCACTGGCTCTTGGACCCGTGGAGGGTTTCGTGGTCTTATTAGTGGCTGCTTCATGCTGATTAATTGATGGCCCTCGCTTTTACCTGGGGGGTGACACCAGATGCTCTCAGAAGAAGCGCAGATTCCTGTCACTGTGCTCTTAGGCCGGCGCCCAGAATGCGCAGATGAGAGAAATTAAAATAGAAACATCCCGGGCTGCTAACCCGAGCATTTCTCCCTTGGTTTCGTTTGTTTCTCACAGCCGAATGAAGCATCAGCGATGTTGAAACATAATGCTATAACAATACAAGTCATTGCCTCAATATGGGGTGTCAGTCTTGGCAAGGAGTCTTGGCAGGACCCGTCGTCAATGAACCATTGTCCGATTGTTGTACTTTGTCCAGAATCTTCCATATCTGTGGCACTGTATTATTAATATTATCATACATTTAAATAATCTGTCAAAAATTATTTGCAAAATACAAGTGCATTAGTGCTAAAGGTCAGTGTTCAGTCTTATTGCTGTGTGGATACATTAAAATAAATTAGCATTAAATTCAATTAAAAATTAGGCCGTAGCTTGGTTATTTTGTGGATCTAGTTTGCTCTTGTTGTCTGTTGTCCATTTGGGGACCATTCAAAGTATCGAGTAAGTATTTCACTATAGACTGGGTCGTCTTACTCAACATTTCACTCGATACTTCTAAACATTTAGCCGTTCTCGGTAATCACCGCCATATGACCTACTTTCGTTCCAACAGGATCTGGTATCATCACCCTTGAAACTTAATATAGATTGTAAGGAATACCTTTGCGTCACTATGCTCACGTTATACAAAAGGCACTGCTGTGGAAAACCAAATCGCACGCTTAAACTCTCCTGACGCACACCAAAATAGAACTGGCCAGCATAGTAATTGGGTCCACAGTGACTTCCTGAGATTTAAGTGGTCTGTGAGCTAAGCAAGTCAATATCAGTTGAGTTGCGGAGAATCCAGCTCTTTCTGTCCCACGTTGCCTTTGAGGATCAGGGGTGACTTCCCTGAGTCGTTGTGTCAAGCGATAAAATCACATCTCCACAACCATCCATGGCTGGACTATCCTTGAGTGCAATATAGCCTCATATCATCAAAGCACTTACTTATACTCAGGTTTGAACTTTATGGGTATTAAATTAAGCTCATTTGTGAAGTCGGTAATCTCCTCTTATAATATCCTTAAAGTCACACCAGTGAACGTTCAGGATAACTTAGAAATGAAACATATATATATCGGTGATGAACGTGATGCTGTAAGATTGTTTAGCATACATGGTGTTTGTTGTCAGTGATGGAATTGCAAAGGAACTGGATGGGCTCTGTTCTCCTTCATTTTAAAATATTTTCCCCTCTTCCTGCCCCCCTACCTTTTCCCATCATGAAGCGAAAGTCTTTTGAATTCCCGATCACGATTTCCTGAACTGGATGTTTCTTTAAAACCCGAAATAAGACTCATGCCTTGAATGGTTTTCTTTTTTGACACAGATTAATTGCCCATTTTTCCTGTCTGTTAACTGGGGTTTAAATACGATTTTCTGCATTTATTTCTTCAAATAATTCTTTACCCCGCATTGCAGTATATGGTGCTTAAAGTGTCTGTTCTGTGTCACTGCAATCCTCCGCTGGACCCACCTCCTGTCTGGGGTCTCCCCGGCCTTCTGCCCTTTGCCTCCAGGCATAGATGCTATGCTCTTTGAAAAACAAAACCGAGTGAAAAGTAGCTCGCTTAGCAGAAAGTGAGCTTAGCTTCTTACTGGTGCTTTTTACTGGACTCATGTGGGACACTTCCGTTAGAGCTGGTCCCTGCCGTGTTGGAGTCTGCGAGAGACTGCCTGTCCTTTCCTACCCCATATAGTTTGGCTCCACAAGGACCCCTAGCTGCAGAAACAGGGGATGGGCTTCAGGGACCATTCAGGGAGCGCCGGAGAACGTTCCAGAGGCAGGGTGATGACAGCCGGCCCTTAAAGTGTACGGGAAGTGAGCTAGTAGTGGAGCATGGTAGAGCTCACCAAACATTTAAGGCCGCAGCAGGTAAAGAAGTGAGCACAGGAACCCAGAGGTGAAATATGAAGTTAAAGAAGTCAGGAAGGTGCTCCCTGAGGAGCTCAAAATCCAGCCGCTGCTCCTCCATATCGAAAGGAGCCAGCTGAGGTGGTTCAGGCATCAGTCTAGGATGTCTCCTGGACGGCTCCCTGGGGAGGTGTTTCGGGCATGTCTAACTAGGAGGAGACCCTGGGGCAGACCCAGGATACACTGGAGAGATTATATCTCTCGGCAGGCCTGGGAACGCCTTGGTATCCCCCCCCCGGGAGGAGCTGGAGGAGGTGGCTGGGGAGAGGGAGGTCCGCGCATCCCTGCTTAGACTGCTGCCCCCGTGGCCCGACCCCGGATAAGCAGCAAAGAATGGATGGGTGGATGGATGGATGAATGGATGGACGGAAAGATGGACAGACGGACGGGCGGATGGATGGACGGATAGATGGCTGGACCCTAACATCAATCCATCAGGAATCATTAATCATAAATTAAAGACCAATAAACAGCAGTAAAGGAAATTAATTTTAAACTAAATATCAAAACGGCTTTTTATCCAATAACATAGGACTTAATTAATGAACTGATGGTATATGTTTTTTTTTATTTGTATGACATATTGGCATAATTGTCGTACCAAGTTTGCTTCAGTGTCTTATTACTGAGAAAATGATTTTTGCATTTTTCGTTTTATATATCCCGTAAATACATTCAAATGCTGGTTGGGGTCATTCACAGTAAAACATTTCATCAGGCGTAGTAATGATAATCGACTGGATACACAGAAAAAAAACCATGATTATGTGCAAAATAATCTTTCTCATACTACATTTTTTATTTTACCTACGAGGACAGGGACAAAATTCCCACACCAATAACTTTCTTGGTTGAATTTGATATTTGTTTTGGTGACTAAATAAAACAAGTCTTGGCAGGTGACATATTTACGTGAGAAATACTGCAGTTTATTGAGTAATAACGGAATAGCGGGTAATCAGTGAAATTTGATGTGCTCCTGGGTAATTCATCACAGTTTATCTGTTTACCGGTGGCCGCTTTCGTACGGAATATTCTGTTCAGGACTGAAGCTGAGCCAAAACTGCGATCAAGGTGCCGGCTTGCAGAAATGTAGCTAATCGTTTATTCTGCGGTTGGCGCCTACGAGTTTGTAAACAAAGCGCATATTTGTCAGCACACGTTAAATGTGTGCAAGAGTTCTCCATATAAGGACAGACGTCAGTGAGCAAAGTGATAGCTATTGCAATTCGAAGGGAAAATTTATAGTTTTAACACCAAATATAGCTCGTGGTCCCATGAAAAGTTAAACTTAAGTGCATTTGGGTTCTCAGCAGTACTTTTTATGCAGAACTGGTGTTATCAGCACTAAGTTTTGACTTTCTTATGGGCCATAATTGGAGGCTGTATTCAGGCATATGTACCAGATATCTTCATGCTTTGGGATCTTGATAATAATAATGACACTTTATTGATCCCTGTGGGTAAATTCTCTTCTCACCTACCCCATCATGCTCTCCATGACACACAGGCACACACGTAGGTGAGAGTAAGCTTGGCAGCGAAGGGCAGCAGTGCCCACAGAGCTGGGTGTTTAGGGCCTTGCTCAAGAGCCCCCAGGCATGTGGCTGTTCTGCCAAAGCCGGGCTCAAACTGGCCTCATGGGAGTTTTACTTACACAAAAATGTTCTGAGGGCAGAATGAAAAATAATTGGTTCAGGGAGATAACCAACCAGGTTGTAGAGGAGGTGGGGCCAAGACATCTGATTGGTTGGCCCCGCCTCCTCTACTTGGTCAGAACAACCTCTTATACAATCTGATTGGTTATCTCTCTGAACCAATCATTTTTCGTTCTGCCCTTAGAACATTTTGTGCAAGTAAAACTCCTACGAGCTGAAACCGGTGACTTTCCGATCACAGGCACAAAGGCTAAGCCCAACACTGCCCCCTTCATAAGTATTAGATGGAAACCAGTTTCTCATCACTGGACAGGATAAAACTCCACACTGTACAAGCATATGTACTCCTCTCCTAATATATGCAATGCAAATGAAATATAGAAATTCACCAGTCACCTATCTTCCCTATCTGCCTATTTCGGTCCTGGCGTGCCTGGCTCAGATCCCTGAAAACAGAAAGCACCCGCTGGACGGGATGCCGGTGCGTCACAAGGCACACAATTTGGGGTACCATAGACATGCCAGTCTGTCTAACTGGGTGCTTTTGGACGGTGGGAGAGAAGCGGAGAACCTGGAGGAGATCCGTACCACATGGGGAGAGTATGCAATCTCTAAACAAATGCCGATCCAGGCTGCCCCTCTACAGAAGCATGAATCATCAGCTATTTATGACTGTAATTTAATAATCCCTGCCCTTCACACCATGTGACTGGTGTCACACCAATCAGCATCTGTATCTGTTAATGACGGAGGGGCACTTCAAGCAAGGTTCAGAAACTTGCATGTCCCTGCAAGCAAAATCAGGTACAAAATTAGAACGTGGCTGTATGCGTCTCTGTGGCCGTGCCGAATGTGATGAGCCCTAATTTGCAGCTTCTCAAACTTTGTTTAACAGTTGTATTTCTGTTTCTCACCCCCCCCCCCCCAAAACACACAAACACACACATATCCAGCTCTGGCATTGAGGGCAAGTACAGGAATTCCTCCGATATACTATACCTATGGAGCTGAGCACTTGATAATCCATATGTCACTTCACTTTATCAAATTAATCCCCTTCCAATTAAATACAATTACAACTGTGCACCCTTTGCATAAGGTCATGTAGTTATTATACTTATAATGTCATAAGTAAAAAAAACCTTTTGGTATTCAATCGATATTTCCCTTAAAGACCATTATATGATTGTGTCTTAGTCTGGTTTGTGCAAGTCGATTCAATAAAAAAAGATCAACTGGAAAGTTAAAACTAATGGTGGTATCAAACTGGAAAGAAAAAGAACGAGAGGATTGTAATTACAACAGCAGCTGGGGCAGGGAACGGTTTCGGAACCAAAGGGAGCGTTTTAATGAAATGCAGAATTAGTTGCGATTGATTTTCCTGAGCCTTTCGCTGTTCCCTGCCGTCTCCCCCGACATGAGCCGGATGGAGAGCGGAGTACGCACCGCAGCAGATCACGTTATTTTCTCGTAAAGCCTTCGGTCTCGGCTCGCGTGTTTAATAAGCGCAAACAGTCGTAAATTGGCTACCCTTTTAGGTTTGTATGCCCTGAAATGCAGCATTTAGCTGAAAAATCTGAAAAAGATCTTCATGTTCGCAGTGAGGGAACAATGATGTCTTTAGTTTCTACTTTTAAAACATCCAACTTAGTCTTGATTCTTCCTTTATAATTAACAGATCTGTTAGCTGTGTACACTATAGACCAGGGTCCACCAAGGATAGGGGAAATAGAGGAAGGTTACCCCACTGAGATAAGTGTCCCTATGGCTTATCCCATTACAATATCTCAGTGTGACCTGCTACAGACACACACAAAAAAAATCGATGGCCGTCATTCTTTCCTGGACTGATGCGGAAGCTCATTTGCGCAGTGCCAGATGTTGGCGGTTCGGCTAATAGCGAGCGGCTCACATTGTGTCTGCACGGAAGATCCGGATTGGCCCGCGTTCTGGTTACATGTTTGTGCGCTTAGCCTCCCGCTATGTGATGAAGGTGTGCTTTTGTCCAGGAGCCCACACAACCCAACGGGAGCTGGGGAACTCGGAGCACGTCCGGTGGTTATAACGGGATGCTGGGATGCCCGCGATCGGAGAGCGCTGTGCTCCAGCGCGTAAGCGGCAGGGATTATGACTGTGGGACAAAGATTACAACAGCATAGGTGCCAGACCCATCCAGCCTGGCCAGGATGCTGCTTTGTACCCTTGAGCGAGATATTTAACCTGAATCCACTTCAATGAGCTTCCCAGCTGAATTAATGAATAGGTAAAATATATAGGCTTACAGTATATGCATATATTAAATCCTCTGATAAAAATATACTTACTACAAAACTGCAAAAATGCACACGTCCCAGTTATTCCCCATGACAGACAGGCCTGCCGCACATAATCTCAGGGCCCGGGACAAAATTACTTTGATCGGGCTCCCATGACGCTCAACCCCTCCCACCTGGGGCCTCTCCTAGACCCCCCCTCCCCGTCGTCCCCCTGAGACGGTGGCTCTGACACCAAGTCATACATTCAAGAAGAGCGGAATAACGGAATGCTACAAAAAACGCTTGTGCGTCTCTCGATGTCGGGTTAAACATAGAAGAGAGAATCACGCCCTTTCATTCAGTAATCGAGTATTAGTGACGGCTACAGGCTGTGTTTGCCGTCTTTATATACTCAACGAGAAGGCGGTCACAGTGGACCGAGGAAGACTGGCCCACTTCTGGATTTAGATCCTTCAAAGCGACATCTGTGGGTTTCAGTTGGAGCTGCATGTTTCACACCCTGTTACATCAGTGGGCTTTAAGTGTGAACTTGCCCAGTGCTATGTTACCATTAAGGCATTCCATGGTAAACTTGCTGCTGTATTCTTTTTTGGAATGTTACATGACTCAGGTCCAGGTACGTGTCATGGTCTTTCCGTGGAGCTGTCCGGTACGAAGCGGAATTCCTGCTTCTTTCTGGGTCGAAATCATCGCAGGGTCTTACACAACTAAACATGCCCAAACACTGACAACCGCCCATATTCCTCAGTTCTGGCTGCTTCTGAACTGATTCTTTTTTTCGCTCTACGTGGGTTCGCTTAATTACTTCTCAGCTAAGCGCTCAAAGACAGTGGTTTTTATAGCAACTGAGGAGTGTTTCCCTGTCAAACTCTGGTGTTATTTTTTAATCACTGGTGTTTTAATCAGTGTATGTATATATATATATATCTTTGTGTTCTGTAAGATCCGGATGTCTATATGTGAGAAATTTGGTTTGGATCAGTATCTGTGTTTATTTGGTATTCATTACGCATTTATTTTATTTTTCTTGACTTATTTGATACAACAATGACACCAAATTAGTGTTTAGTTATTAATGTCAGACTTTCTGCCGCAAAGTATGGCTGTGTTCCCAAAAATGAAGAGATATAGAAGAACTAATTAGGTGGTGATGTTGTATTTTACCCATCAGCACTTTCTTCCTGTAACGGCCACACCGTCGCTGTTTTATCGTGATTTTACAAACCCTCTGCAATAATTGGAATGGCCAGAAGTTCAAGGTCCCCTCGCATCCGAGTTGTTTCGCATGGCGTCTTCAACACAACAAGCCCGAGATATCATTTATCTAGCTTTTCTCTGCGATTTTATGTGGTCTGAGATGAAATACATCACTGCTTGGTGGACTGTATGGCGGGAGCCGGGCCTTTTGTGCTAAGGAGAATTACCCGTCTATTGTGCCCTCTGTTATTGGGAGGGGATTTCATCACTTTTTCTTTGGGGGGTTTGATAGCTTCTCGTAGATTGTGATGGATGGATGCTTTAATGGATTTCCCTCCTTTTGTGTTAATTTAATGTTGTGATCCTGTTTAAAGTTTGTCTGTATACGCCGCGACATTTTCATCTTGTTTTGCTCGTATCCACATACCCCGCCCCTCCCACCACAATTGTATTGTGTTACATTCTTCAATCAACCATTGTGGAATATAAGTGCCTTTCTGGTGGGGGGGGGG
>JAODKC010000130.1:19996655-20049158 GCA_026777985.1 Mormyrops attenuatus
CCGCACTTCGTCTGGTTCTTCACCCAGAACCTGTTTGCCTTGGGTGACCCTACCAGGGGCATAAAGCCCCGGGCAACATAACTCCTGGGATCACTGGAACACTCAAACCCCTCCACCACGATAAGGTGTCGGCTCCAGGAGGGGTTTCCAGCAACTCGCATAACAAAATAAATGTATGCTACATTGAGAGTATAAAAAAATTAAAATTTTGTAGCAGCTGAATCAATGTAATGAAAAACACAAAAACTTTTTTTTATGAAGTGCGACCAGCATGGTGCTTTAGATGATGTATTCAGTACTCCAGTTTTTTAATGTAAAAGCACAGACTACTGCTGCTGCTGCTAAGAATATTATTAAATAATTCTCTAATGTCATTTAATGTTGATACACATATGTGACGGGGGGAGAGAGCACACGAGCGAGTGTGTCTGCATTTATTACGGACAAACAAAGTAATCATTTATTGCGGAGAAAAAGCCTTTTCCGCATTTTACGCTAAAAATGCGGCAGCTTGCGCTCTCGTGAAACGCCATAGACTTTAGTGACTGAGCGGCGCAGACGATTGGTGAGGAAACCGGAAAGGTAGCCTTAAATGACTTCTGTTGGGATCTGGCACTATATAGAAAATAAAATTAAATAAAATTAACTTGGGGCGCCTCCCTAATAGAATGGTAGGGTAAACACTTTGTGGTATATGTAGTCACATTTGATAATAGCCGATTGTGTTGACATCTTTCCCAGACAACCACGACTTCACCTGTGTTCATGTGCACACATGTGCGTGTGTGAAGGGGCGGGTAACGCAGCCGGCAGTAACGTCATTGGTTGCACTTGAAGTTAGAAGTTATCCAATCCGACAGTAAACGGCTCACTAATAAGAATATTCTCAGAGTTGTGGTCTCGAAATAAAATCCCGAGTCCATGACAAGATTCAAAGACAAGATCGAGACCTTCAAAAACTAGTCTTGAGTACTACAGCATCTGATGTTACTCTAAATTTCTACCTTGAAGAAATGAAGCAGTGGTGTAGTGGTAAAAAGAAATTTAAGGTGGGTAAACTATATACACATTAGTGATCTCAAAAAAGGTGAGTAAACGCTGTTTTGTAAATTTAAAAGGTGCGTAAATGGCGTTTATGTGCATTTACCCACCACTACACCACTGAATGAAGGATTTCTGTTAATTAATCTGAATAATTGCATAAAATAATCCAAAAAATCCAAAACGTCACATAATACATCAGTGTCTCTCCGACCTAATTTCAGCTAATTATCGTCAAATACTCTGCCGTGTCCGCCTCCGCCATTTTTGAAACGTTTTTTTCAATTCTTCCAGAATTCATCACGTAAGCTACTCAAGGCACGGGATTGGTTCTCGTCACCTTTTTCTTTTATGACGGTCGACATCCAGCTTTATGGTGCTTCACTGCCATCGCAGCTTTGGTTAGCTTACTGCTCCCAAATTAGGGGGTAGCCACTGTACTTATGTGTATAATAATGTAGACCCAACTAATCGATTATTAAATTAGTTGACAACTATTTTAATAGTCGAATTTAATCTATTTAATCGATTAGTTGTTGCAGCCCTAATTATGTTTCAGCAACACTAACTTGAAACGTGCTTGTTAAAGTAATTCAATTTCAGTAAGCACTTGGCAGTTTCAGCAAAGTACACGTGAGGGGGCAGACTGTAGGATCAACCAACATCCCGAGTCACAGGAGTCTGGTTTAAGGGGCCAATGCTCATATGACAACTCTGCTGGCCGTGGGACTCCATAACCTTCAGAAAACGCCTCAAATCCCTAAACTACTGAGCTACACACCACCCAGAACAGCATAATCATATATCAGCATTTCACTGCCACTTCGAAAGAGAACAGATTAACGGAACAGGTTGCCAATTTTGTTGAATTAACAGCTCTGGAATGTAACTGTAGCTGGAATTTCATTGGTTCTGGGGGTGTAAAGAACACAAACATGCATTTGATTACTGCTTTAAACAAGTGCTCTGGGTAGTTTTTTGCTAGCCTTTGGACTGCCCAAATCATTATCTGTAGTAGTTTGTCAGGACTGCACTGAGTCTAAGTTGTGTAAATTTCCAAATAGGGATCCAGCTACCTGCTGCGACAATGCAGCCCAATTGCACGCAGGGACATTGGGGTCATGCAGCTCACAAGGCTTCACCACGACAGCACTTCTTGTTTTCCCTCAAACAGCCATTCACTTTTTCCTATTCCCAGCTCCCTGCTGTAAGCATAAGTTAGAGTGACGCTTATTTATTACGGGGCTTGACATGCGGCTAACTGATGCAATCTAGACGTTAAGGAAAGATCTATAATTAAATTAAGCAATGCAAGGACTTCATTCTTATTTAATCTCTGAGTGCATTTGCAAACCTAATCCACCCCTGTGGTCAATGTCTTCTGATAACGCAGGCAGACACGAGTAAAAAAATATGGAATTGCGCAAGAATAAAAAACACAATGTTTCCCAAACAAAATTTAAAGAACATGACGGTCCCATTCTGGAACCCTTTAGTTAACTTTGCAACAATTCATATAAACAAAAAGAAGGGTGTGTTCATTAGATAACTATATTATTTTTTTGCGAAAATGGAGGTGAGCCTAAGACCAGTGGTCGCACCGGTTCACCCCATAGAGCTTCGTTTTACACGCGTAAAAAGAGGCAGAGGTGCTTTTTGCGGGGGTCTAATTTTAGCCCGTCACCATCCGGACCGAGTGCTCGTCACGTGTCCCGGACCCACCGCAGGGTGCCTAGGCGGGTGCCCCGACTCCCCGGGAGCGCGACCCGGGGGCCGTCACAGCCTTCACGGGCACTCGGGCACCGCGGACACTCGTGCGCCTCCGGTGAGAACCAGCAACGTCGCCCGTCGCCGAAAGAATCCGAACCGAGCCGAACAGCTGCGCGCGAGCTCGGAGCAACCCGAACGTACGGGAAAAGTTCGGGGATATCCTAGGTCGTCTTTTAAAAAAACATTAG
This sequence comes from Mormyrops attenuatus, assembly GCA_026777985.1. NCBI lineage: Eukaryota > Metazoa > Chordata > Actinopteri > Osteoglossiformes > Mormyridae > Mormyrops > Mormyrops attenuatus. The sequence goes on from JAODKC010000130.1 coordinate 19,999,655, forward strand.
TCAATCCAGCGTGTGGTAATCGATCCGGCTTTTTGTCAGGGGGCAAAAGAAGAGCATCGGAGACTAATTTCCAAAAGCATCGCTACCTGGCCGCCACTTACGTGAGTGCGGACTCCCCGCACAGTGACGCCCCTTGGGGGGCACGTTTACCTGGACAGCAAACAACTGATCCGTAAACACACTGCAGACAGGTCCCTGTACACGGCGCCAAACAGCCTTTAGTCGCCGTGGGAGTTTGCTGTGCTCTTGCCATTCTCCCGCTGTTCGCTTATTCGTGCAAATTAAAATTATGACATCTTAATTGTTATCTACAAAAAATTACAAAATGGCATGCCAAAGTTGTCAAACCTGCCTTTTCCCCCATTTGTGACTTGCTAACTACACGTGTACGTTTCAGCCGCGTTTAGTCGTCAGCTGAACGCCAGGTAAGCGCCGCGCAGAAATGTTATGCAAATCAACTCCAGATAAACCAGCGACACTTTGGGTACAGTCACACGATTCCCCGAACACACAGGCCCCATATCCCCGGGCTCACCAGTTGGTCATATCCAGGAAGAAGGCGCAGCCGGCAGGATTGAGCTGAAAGCCCAGTAACCTCTGGAATTCCGAGATGAGGACGTCTTTGTCGGTAGTTCCCATGCAGCTGAATTTCTGCATGAGCTCCGGGTCCAGATCTAAATCCATGCCCTCCATGGCGGATGTCCCGGGGCAGCAGCGGTGGAGGGGAGGGGGGGTGGGGGGGCTTCTCTCCTAATTTAGTCCGAGGCCTCGTTCACTCATAACAACCAACCCGATAACAAGCCCAGTACGCATGACTGGGGACAAGGCCTGACGTCGCCAAATGAGAGCGTGTCTGACCGTCACGATGCAGGTTATCGGCATCGCGTCATCGCTACGGCAGCTGGGGGACGAGCTGGCCCCCGCCGCGGCGCAATCGCGCCAAGCACACGCACTGAGCTCGGCTCTATCAATACGCCTGTGAACTAACTTGTACAGTATCCAGTACAGGGTCGCGGTGCATAATAATAACATTATTATTATTATTACGTGCAGTTGGTGGATAGGATGAATATAGACCATCCCCATCTTCTTTTCGTGATCCTGTATTCCTTGGTTGTTTATTTCATAAATTAAGTCTTCTTGTAAATTATTGTTTAAACTTATTGTGGACAAATGCAGGGGTACGATCTGGTGGACTTCAGTGTTAAAATGTTGATTTCCGAATGGAGTTTTTGATCATAATGTGAAATTCGTAGCGTTTTCTTGTTCCTGGAATTTCCGCAAGACAAACCAGTCCGCGGACATCTAGAGGCTGGGAATCCCTGATGTGTGTGTAGTAACTGGGAATAGTAGGAATACCACCGAGACTGGTGGTGGCGCTGTAACGACAGCCTTTATATCTCCTTAAAGGTCAGCCATTGTCCTTTGGTTTGTTTCCGGGTAACGCGCAGGAGAAGCGCTTTCCCTCGTTTAAGATGCCGAAGTAAGTTTTAATTTGATTGTTATTCTTTCTCTTTGGTCGCCGATTGTGTTTGAGGAATATCGTGTTTACATGTTAAATCGTTTCCGATGTGATTAATTCTGGTTATAGGTAAACGTCCCGTGGTCTTTTGCAGGAGGAGTGTTTGTCCGCTTAGGTTATCAGCGGGTGAACGATGAAATTATCGTTTTTTAAAAGACATATGCTTATTAAATGTGGTAATTTCAATTTGTAATCATTAATTTTGAGAGTTTGCCGTTTATATACATATACATATATATATATATATATATATGATTGCTTATTGTAGTAATCCTGCGTGGGTTAAAAACTAGGTACACGTTCATCTCGTTTTTCTCCCCGTTTTGTGTTGGAACCCCGGTTTTATATGAAGTACACGTTGGCTTTTTTAATCTTCGGTGTTTATTGGCGTTCAGATGCTTTGTGGCTTCAATCCTTTCTCTTTGAAATGCACGTTCAAATATTAAACTGAGTGGTTCTTTAACAGATGTATATGGGTATACTGGATGGCTATTGTAATAATTTAAAATCCCTCCTCTTTCAGGTTTTATTGTGATTACTGTGACACCTACCTAACTCACGACTCGGTAAGTTAGTTTCAATGTAGGGGGCAATCTACGTATATAGTCGTGTAATACATATTTATGTTCTGCATGTATTTCTTATGTAAAATAAGACTCCTTTTTAAAAGTACTGCTATCATTTCTTTAGCCTTTGAGATATTAACTTCTGCCTTAATGTTGTCAGCTGTATTTCATTTCTGTGTATTACTTCATTATTCGCAATGTTCTTTTCCATTTGTATCAGTGCATGACACAAATGATTATCTTGCAGCTTGTGATTTTAATGATGCAGTTTCCACTCTAAGCATTTTTTTATGTTGCATCCTCTGTGCTGTACATAGCGGCCACGTGAGCTTTGCTGTTCTGCGCTCGAACATTGCAAAAATAAATCCTAATTCTTGTTTAGTTGAGGATGCTTCAGGGTCTCGGATGTGGTGACTTTTAACCCTTTCCTGTTAACTTTTTTCTTATAGCCGTCTGTAAGAAAGACGCACTGTAGTGGCCGTAAGCACAAGGAGAATGTGAAGGACTACTACCAGAAGTGGATGGAGGAACAGGCGCAAAGTCTCATTGATAAGACGAGTAAGGAGCAGGGGGCGCTGTGCACTGTCAGAGTACCTGTTAGCCTGTTTTGGATAGGTGTCTTTTATATGTATTATTGTAGTACAGTGATTTTTATCCTCCACCCAGGTGTGTTTTGAGCAGATTCACTCTGTCAGCATCACTATTCTTCTCAAAGGCAACAATGTTTTGAAGGGTTTAAACACCACATTTAAATGTGAAGAATTTAAGATCTTTTATAGAAACAAATTAATAAGGATTAAACTAGGTTTACTCTAGATACTACATTGATCACTCCCACGTTGTTACTCTGTTTAGAATATTGTGCAATGGAGAACATCACTGTCAAAGACACTGTGGGGGTGACTTGTGTTGAGACACTGGCCTGTATATATCTGATACTGAGAAATGTCGTAGAGAAAGGGGGCTGATCTTTACACCATAGGAGTGTCCAACAGAGATTGGTACAGTAAGTATTTCTCTAAGGGACGGGCTTATTTAATGAGACTTAGCATTGGTTTTTGCAGCGGCTGCCTTTCAGCAGGGGAAGATTCCCCCGTCTCCGTTTCCTGGAGCGCCACCCCCTGGTGGAGCTATGCTTCCCCCTCCCACTCTCAGTAAGTGTGCTGGTTTGAGCAGTGAAGTGATTATTGATGAAAATGTTGGCACCATCGCTTAGGGTCTTGCTGTATTCCTGGTGGTTTGTGTAACAATGCTTCATTTGTTGCAGATGGTCCACCTCGGCCGGGCATGTTGCCAGCGCCCCCAATGGGTGGTCCTCCCATGATGCCCATGATGGGTCCACCGCCACATGGCATGATGCCTGGGGGACCAGGTGAGCCTCTGTCTTCCACTTTGTTAGTGATATGGAAAGTAGTTTTAAAAAAAAAAAAAAGTCTTCTCTAGAACTACAATTTCGATGGAGTTACCATTTTACTGACTATTTAAAAGAGGTTTATAGTAAAGTCAAGCCAGTGGCTTTTGAGATTTTAGTAAAACCTAGTCTCAAGCATTGTATTTAGATTGGTTTAACTGTTTATAACACTTTGTAGTTAAATAGCCTATTTGCTGACATGACATTAAGAATCGACATAACTAACTGGAACTACAGTTTTGTTTGTTTTGCTTACTTGAAAAAGTATGGCAAGAAAATGCGGTTTGGCCAGATTTGTGCTGCTGTCTCCACTTCCTGACTCAGCCATCTAGCAGTGAAGTTTGCCTTAATCTCGTACTGAAGACTGCATTTCCAAATCTGTCCTGTTGGCCAAGCTTCCCTGACCGGACCCTCCCCTTTTTCCCAGCAGGCCCTGGTATGCGACCACCAATGGGCGGCCCCATGCCGATGATGCCTGGCCCACACATGATGCAGCCGCCCGCTCGACCCATGATGCCCCCTGTTAGACCCGGCATGGTGCGACCAGACAGATAAGCCGTCGGTGTGATGAACTCCCTCCTTTCCCATCACCTGTGTTCTCTGCTTAGACATTTTTTTAGCATAATAAACTTTTTTTTTTCCAGTTTCCTGTAGTTGTGGCTGTATTTGGCCTTTCATACATTTTGTGACATTATAAAACTGCAGTAAATCATAAATGGGCAAATAGTGGGTGTTTTTCACATACATTGAACTTGACTGCCCCAGGCAGTGCATCTAGGGTGCAACCTTTTCATGATATGGGTAAACAGTAGTTAATGACATCTTGTGTAAATACATCTATCATGTTGTGCCTCAAATGTTTAAAAATCATCATCAATATAAGGTGCAACTTGACTTTAGGAAGGTGACTGTATAATAACTAATAGGTTTGTTTTTCTCTTCTATTTTCTCCCTTTGACCACCTTCGCCCTCCCCTTCATTGGACCTGGGTGCAAACACATTGTAGATTGTGCATAAATCCATAGGTCTGCTATGAAAATCTGCTCAGGTCCTAGTCGGATGTTACATTATCACTTAAGTCTCCATATCTGTGCAGTTTCCATGAAGGCCACAAAGCTTATTAAATGTTTGTTTTTCATATATATTAACTTGAGTTGGACTGTTGATAATTGATTAATCATGTGATCAGTTCATCAGTTAGTTGGCCAAAACTGAGGGTTTAAAATACTGTATTTAAAAAAAAAAAAAAACATTGAGGCAGTCAGTTGTAATAAAACCTTTACACAGTGAAAACCTCCTCTGTTTAAAGCGACAGTGGCGTAGGAACAAAGATCTCCTGTCTTCCCCATATGGAGCTAGTTTATCATTGTACTTCATACCATGGTATATGATATTTTCAAAACTGATGCTATTCCAGCATTTTGAAATAAATTTAGCTGAGTTTGGCTGGGGTTTATTTTGTCGCCAAAATTTCCAAATATTGCAGTGTATTATATTACTGTAATGCTCCTCAAGCGCAGTGACAATTTCAAAACTGTTCATAAAAGTTTGCCTATTTCGTTACAGTGCTTTTGTCTTTGTTGCAATACATCTTCGCAATACATATCGTTGACGTACACATCCGCCAACTGCGGCAACCTGCATCCACTGACAGATGTAGTATGTACAACGGAATCTGTGACAAAGGCCCCTGTGCTTGTGATCACACATATTGACCACGTTTGTCCAGCTTTCCTCTGGGTACTCCACTGTCGTCCTCCATCAAATAAGAGGAGACAGAGTAAAGATGGAGGTTATGGAGATAAGTGGAGGTGAAACTATGTTGGGTTTCCTGCAGAGCGCATGGTGCAGACTGGAGGAGTGAGGTAGTAGAGATGGATGGAGGCCAGAAGGGAGCTATTGAGATGAACGGATGTGAGGGTTATCACATCAAAGGAGGAAACATGACGATTAATGCTGTGGAGCAGAAAGCGGTGGGATGGTTTATGAGGAGGTAGCAGTAGACAGGTAAGGTCTTCTGTGTAACTGGACCACCTTGACATGTATCTGATGTTAAGTATGAAAGTGATGTGGAATCTCAGAGGAAGCATTTATAGCTACTCCATCAAGCTTGCTAATGTTCACATTCCTCAGACTCTGTCCAAATGAAGCGTGACTTGCATGCATGTTCAGGAAGTTAATAGCCCAGATTCACTTTAAGAGCACAATCACCTTCAGCTCACAAACAAGACAGATGGGCGGGCAGTATGATCAGTGAGGTTCCAGAAAACAGCAAGTGGCACAAGCAGAAATTATATCACATGACAGCTGTAGCATATTTAATTTTTCCTGTTGTATGTCTCACAGTTGGATGCCTGGTACTACAGTGACGCAAGACGGGTTAATTCTGAAAATGGTGAAAAGACACATATTTACATTTCAGTAAATACCTAATCCTAGCCAAACACTCCGTGACACACGTGTTGGTAAGTACAGGCATGAGCACAAACAAACACACACGTATGAATACAGCCATCAAAAGCTACAAATATCAGAAACAGAAAAACAGCAAAAAGCAGATTTTTTTTTTCTGCGGCCACAGCACCCTCTTCTGGGCACTGAAAGAATTGAACACAGAGCGGCACTTGGCTGTGCCTGAAATTTAAGAGCAAGAACCGGTGCTTAAGACTTTAATGCATATGAAGTCTCAGAGGAAGAACCTATCGGCACTTATTTCAAAGAGGGTTAATATCCCAGCACAAGATTATCTTGGGATGGTTATAGAATTCCCAGCTGTGTCTAGCATTGCTAAAATAAAAAGGTTCCCAGGACGTGTCTTCCTCAGACTAAACCAGTTAAAGAGGCAGTATAACTTAATAATGTGGAAATTATGGAGCAGGGAACGAAGCTCTTTGGGCCTCATATGTCTGATGTAATATGTATGACACATGGAATCTCAAACAACAACCCTTATGAGTCTCACACGGGCTGTGGGCAATGGAAGCATCACGCCTGAGATTTACAGAGTGGCCAAAGACCTCATTAGCCATGCACTCAGGACATACACTCACTGGCCACTTTATTAGGTACACCTTGCTAAATTCTTTGTGGCTTAAATTCAACAAGGTGCTCGAAACATTCATCGGAGACTTTGGTCCATGTTGACATGATGGCATCTCACAGTTCCTGCAGATCTGTCGGCTGCACCTTCATGATGTGAATCTCCCATTCCACCACATCCCATAGGTGCTCTATTGGATTGAGATCTGGTGACTGTGGAGGCCATTTGAGTACAGTGATTTCATTGTCATGTTCAAGAAACCAGTCCGAGATGATATGAACTTTGTGACATGGCGTGTTATCCTGCTGGAAGTAGCCATTAGAAGCTGGGTTGACTGTGGTCATGAAGGGATGGAGATGGTCAGCAACAATACTCAGGTAGGCTGTGGCAATTAAATGATGCTCAGTTGGTACTAAGGGACCCAAAGTGTGCCAAGAAAATATCCCCACACCATTACACCACCACCTCCAACTTCAATTGTTGAGGACCCCACAAATGCACATGTGAAAACAGATCGTGATATTGCCTCCGCAGTGACCAGAGACTTGCAGGAGCAAGGGCCGCTGACCAATGCTTTCCGCCCTTTTCTCCATTTTTAGTGAGGTTCAGTCTTTCCTTGTCTGTGAATATGTTCTCGTGAGGGTGTTCCAAATACATTATACCTATACAAGAAGACGTTATTATGTATATGTGCAAGTATGTAGAAATATAGTGCACAGGAAATCACTTGGGTATTGTAATTCTTTGCTTACATGTGAAGGTAGGGTGTATTGGGCCGTGTGTGGCTCTGTGGGCTAGGCCTGTGTGTCTGTAATCAGAAGGTCACCAGTTCAAAGCTCGCCTCAACACAAATGTGGGTACTTGAGCAAGGCCCTTAACCCCCAGCTCCCTGGGCACCCCAACAGGTGGTTGCCCTTTGCGGACAATTTACTCTACAAAGAGCAAGTTGAGGGATGTATAAAGACAATTTCTCCTCAGGAATCGACAAAGTGTCGGTTATTATTATATCACTTACTATAGGACTTGTATATATTCCAAGCACCAACCTTTCATTGCATCAGTGATGCTGACGCCACTCATACTAAGAGGTCGGAACACTCACCAACAGAAAACCACATAGTTCTGTATGAAGCCAAAGAAATCAGCACATTTCATACCAAGGGTGTAAAACATGTACAGGTTGAGCATTTCTTGACATTTACAGTTCATTCATGGCATAAAGTTTTTAATGAGATAGGGGGCTCTTGAGGAGTTTATCATCTCAAAAACATAGCAAGTGAAAAACATCACGAATAATGAAAAATGCAGTGCATTCACATTTTATTGTATTCCCTGGACAGGGAATATAGGTGGTTTTGTGGGCGGGCAGACTCTGATATTTACCTTGTTAGCATGATAACTCAAAAAGTATTTAATAAAGATTTTTTGAGAGATGATGTTTCAATCATCTCTACTGACTGATTGGGCAATCTTACTCTCTTTATATCACCTAGGATCTCAGTGATCTGTGTGAGGTCTTCCTAGTTGTTTGAATGTGGTACTTTGTGTTGTTTACATTTTTGGTTCTGGACATATCCCTGTACAAACACTCCTCACTTAACAAACTACTTGTTTAACGACGGAACTTATGACCAGCTCTCCGACTGGCTGGTACTGTATGCTGAACAAGAACTTTGGTTGTGGAAACGGCAGCACAGCGTCTCAGCATCAAGCGTCTCATCTGGCATCACCCTGTCTCAGTCTCGTTCCTGCAGTCGTTCAGTATTCACTACACTAGCGTTCCCAATCTCTGATTGCCTGTATTTACAGCATGCAAACCTAAGTAATGTGTATAAGAGCTGATTTCCTCTATTCTGTTTAGTACAGTATACAGTACACTGCTGTATAAACATTTATAAATGTAATAAAAATGTTATGAATGATGCAAATGTGACATTAAAACAATATCTAAAGATGGTTGACACAAACCCACTACCATTACAGTATGATTGAAATATCGGTACGGGGCGCTCTTCACTTATCAACCAATTCGCTTAATGACCTAGTCGTAGAAACGGAATTCGGTCATTGAGTGAGGAGTGTCTGTATTTTGACCCTGTGTTTGGCTGCTGGTTTTGGATGTGCCCCTAACGTGCATCCACCTTTGTGGATATTGGACTTGCCTGCCTTTTGACCTGATTTGATGGTTTTATGTTTGTTATGTAGGAAAAAGTGACTAAACTGCAAGATTTATATTGATTCTTCCCAAGGGTTAGAGCTTATAAAGCATAGATAAGGATCTACGTCAGATTTCATTTTGAGACAGATTGCATAAAAATTGAAGCAGCAGCGCTAGGTGGTAGCAAAAGGTCCCTCTAAAGCAGGGGTGGAAATGTTATCCGCAAAGGGTCAGTTTGTAAGATTGTTGGGTTCGTATGCAGGTTTTTGGGATAACCTTTAGGTCAGCTGTTCAAACCCAGGTGTGAGGACTCTTCAGCAAATCAGTCCTCTAATTTGTGTACGCAGCGAAAACCGGTGTATACAACGGCCCTTTCTGAGTAAGACTGCCCCCCCTGTTCTAAAGGGTGGCTGCATGTGTTTGAATGTGATACATTGTTTATTTCATTATGGGTTCTGGCCTTATACCTGTTAGACCCTGGTTTTGTCTGCCTTTTGACCCGTTTTTTTGGTTTTGGATCTGTAATCCATGGCTACCTGTGATGGACTTCTGCCTCCCCTGACTACAAATTATCACTGGGCCCTATTAAACTTCCAGTTGTGATCTTCCATTGAGTCCAACACACTGCAATACCACAACGGAAGATGGACAGAGTAAGAACAACAAATTTCTGTTTTATTGACACTTCTGTTGATATCCACGATTCTTTATTCAGGTTGTTCCACACAAAGTTTCAATACTGTACATTCATCAAAACTAGGCTAACTCATTGTGATGACAGGTGTGTCGTTTTTGAATGTGCTGTCAACATTTACAAAACTGTTAGAGACATGTGCCCAGTGAGGCTAAATGCTATTAATAATCAGCAGAGGAAAAAAAAAATACAGACATACACACAACACAAGTCATTACAGCGCTTTTACCACTGGGGGGCACTCTCCCCTCTATATACAGCCATCTGCATCCTTTCCAAGTGGTGCAGCTTCCATCCTGCTCCCATTGATTAAACGAGATATTGCTTCTACAGAGACAGAGACGGTAGTATTGTCTGGCTTTTAGAAGAGAAAAAGTTCAATGAAAGAGCCAGATAAGTACTATGAGCTAAAACTGAGCTAAATGGTTTTTTCTTTTAATTAAAAATAAAGAATTTATATCCACATCCAACAATATCACTCATGGTAACTGCGCTTACAGACTGCAGTGTTAAGACATACATAAACATATAAATACATATATATTTATTTTGCAAATAAATTTCTTTAAAGAAAATATCTTTTAATCGCTTGTTTATTGTTCTATAATTATTGCACACATAGTAACAATATACCTGTAATGAAAACGACCAATGTTTACATCCCATCTGTATTGGCTGGAGGTGAGTCAAGGAGATTCCTGAAGCCTAATATACTGAAAGTGCCTGGCAGGGACATGGTGAAGGCTGCACAGATCTGCTAAAATGTAAAAGGTACAGCCTCCAATAGAATGGAGGCTTCTTAGCACTACGCAAGCGTGAAACTCAAGCACCTACACCTAATGACCCTAAGGGGGCGCTGAAGCTGCATACCAAGTTAACTAGAGTGGTACATACAGGAAAAAATTTTCTGCTGTTTTTTGTTTTTTTTTTTTGTTTTTTTTACTATACACTGATACACTGAACCGGGATTCACAGTGCAGATAAGGTTACGCACACCATCACAAGATCGAAACAGTTCAAACAGGAAACGTTTCACGTCACATGGCCAAACTCTGAGACGTGTTCCACGAACACAACACCGTCCAGTTTTTCGTTAACCCTCCGCTTCCTTCTCCAGCAGGAGATTTGGGACACTCTGACTACAAAAATTAAATGTATTTTCAAATATACATTGATGTATATACAACACACAAGATGAAAATATTTACTGTCTCACTTGAACAGATTAACTTTTGTTAATTTATCAGAATGTACACTGACATATACACATTAATTTTACAATAATATAAATATAGCAGTTGATTTTAGAGATAATAGCATGGCTTCTAGTATCACATAAAATGATCATTAAAGACAAAAGTAAACTAATAATTATTTTATATTTGTGTGGTGGTATTTTATAAACCACAAGGACAGAGGTAAGGAAATTCAACCCAGTTTTGTAATCGCAGGGAACGGAAGTCATGTTTCAAATGATTACATATCTGGGTTTTACCTCCAATCAACTGAAAGCCACAAATGGAGACTGACTGGGTAACACCAGACACAGAGACGAGCCTGTTAAGTCCTCATAGTGAAGCATTACACTGGGAGACAAAAGGACTTCACACAACAATAACTTTTCTAGGAGGACTAAAATACGGTGGTTCACCTAATTCAAGCATATTTACGTCTCGGAGGTCCCGCTGGGCTTCCTGCATGTTCCTTCAGTGTTTCGTGAGACTTTAAGTAACTCTCAGTCGCTCTTTACTGTGCAAGGACAAATGTGTCTGAGCATCCTGAGAGGGACTGGTGTCTTACCTATGGTGTATTGACTTATGCCCTGTGTTTCCTAGGATTTGGTCCACAATCCATAATGGATGAGTCAATAAATAAATAAAACGTAATATTCAACTATATGCTACTAATCCTGACTAGGCAAGAATGAGTGATAACGAATAGCATGGTGTCCTAAAACTCAAATAAAGGAAATTGAATATCCTCATCTGTTTCACTGGAATGCAGTGCATTTTTGTACAGTGCACACATATTGTTGCTCATTAAAACTGCATTGGCAGTGCTATATTTAATTAATAAGTGACATCGTCATAAAGGCGCACTGTACCAAATTATTCCTTTGTGCTTTGATGGTCGTATATTAAACTGGAAAAGCTGTAACAAGCACGGAGAGGTCAAATCTTTATATCCACATTATCCCTATTGTGCAGTTATTTTTAGGGACAGAGATAGTATGTGCTTCTGCTGTGTGCTTCTTTGCCACTGTAAAAGTACCTGTGTTGTATCCAGACTGTTTTCCTCGTAGCCTTGGGCAAACAGAACATGTTGTGGGCTCTAGCCGTGGCAACGCCGAGAAGAACAGTAGATAAGGGTGTTTGTGCAGTGTCTGTGAACGTATGCAAACAGCGCGAATTTGAGAAGCTAAAGCTAGGAGTACTGGAACATTCCTAACAAGCAGAGCCAGGGACATAGCACAAGTACACCACTAACAAAAGCAAATAGGAACACGACACACCAAAGATTAACACCAGGAATGTCTTGTTCCAGGTTACTGTCACCTGCAGATCAGGATTTCATATGATATGAGGAGCACTGGGCTCATGATCTGATTCTGCGTGCCTGATTGTCTGCCCAGCACCTAGGCCCCCTGCAACAGCGCGCTAAGCGGTCGTGGCTAATGGGTTAGCCTGCGCAGCAACATAACATTGCTTTATGGGATGCGAGCCCTACTGTAGGTCAGTGTGGAGGCCCAAAGCTGGGGGCCTCCAGTACCTACAAGGGACGCACTTTAAAGAGACACCCTACTGTGACTCCAGCACATGTCAGACTCCAGGTGTATGAAGTTAAACAATCACACATCATTAAACTACTTTTACAGCCTATTCCATCCATCCATCCATCCATCCATTCATCTTCTGTAACCGCTTGTCCTATACAGGTTAGCAGGGAGCCCAGAGCCTATCCCGGAGTCAACGGGCGCAAGGCAGGGAACAACCCTGGATGGGGCGCCAACCCATCGCAGGGCACACTCACAGACGCCATTCCAGCCTCTTTCAATATTTCACAAATGTGGTTATATTAGTTGCACACACCTTATGTTAACACAGGGCATAAAGGGAAATCATATTATTGAGATTTGTCGGTGTGCCTCTGCTCATATCTCACAAATACAGAATAAATTTGAAAACAGCAGGATCCTTTCAAACACAGGAAATGACACGTGAAAAGCATCTCGCCAAAACTGGAAAGACACCGTGTCCCAGTGACATGCGGAGCACGGCTTACGGAGAGTTTCCCATCGGAAGCCGTTTGGGCTTTGGACCAGCCAGACAGGTGAATCGTGTGCTGGTCTGTGATGACAACCCATAAAACCAAAAGGTGTAGGGGCTTGGGGAGTCCTGTTAATGCTTCATCTCTATGTGGGCATCTGGCATATTGGGATAAAAATAATAATGATAATGATAATAATAATTCAGCAAAGCCAAGAAAGGCCAAAAAATGTTTTAATCCTATAATGCACCCGTTTGACTTTTTCCCCTGGCCCACAGTATATGATGCTTAGTTTCGAAATGGTCTTGCGGGGTGTCAGCCAGGGAGGGGGCCAAAGAGCACAAGCCAGCATAGGACTGTGAAACGATCCATTTTTGTCGAGACATAGCCAAATGGTCCGCATCTCCATAGTTTCCAGCCGAAATTCAGCCACATGGCTTTCCGTTTTCATAAAACGTTATCAGTGTTTTGAAGGCTCAGATTATGTTCATTCACCGTGTTTTCTACCTATGTGTGCTTTAGGTTATTACCTGTATTCTACCGACATACACATACTTATTACTTTATCTTTACAGTGTTTGTGTACCGTGCTGCTCAGAGCCACAAAAGCTTTTCTAATGGCAATAAATCACGAAACATGCTAAATCACGGGCCGCTTGTGTGACCAGAAAGAGACGTCTCCCGTAGCCAAACATCGTGCGGGTTGCTGGTAATTTGATTTATGGATAGAGATCCAGGTCGATACAGGAGCTCCTCTAGCGCTTCAAACTGTGAATATGGACACGGTCCCACGATGCACATGCAACCATAGTTAGCGAGACTGTTCTTAAAACGCCCACCCCTTCCTTTATGCAGGCCGAGGTTTTGACTGCACCGAACGTCACGGTTTCTGGGCCTGTGGCAATGAGAACAATGCCGATGGACTCTGAGAAGCTCAGAGCATATAAGGACTCATGGGAGTTTTACTTAGGCAAAAGTGTTCTGAGGGCAGAAGGAAAAATAATTGGTTCAGAGAGACAACCAATTCAGATTGTAGAGGAGGTGGGACCAATCAGATGTCTTGGTCCCATCTCCTATAGTTGCTTGACCCACCTCCTCTACAATCTGATTGGTTATCTCTCGGAATTAATCATTTTTCCTTCTGCCCTCAGAACATCTTTGTGTAAGTAAAACTCCCATGAGCCAAATAAGGCAACGCAACGCAACTTACCTGAATATACAGAACAGAAAAAAGCAGAGCTTTCAATTTGCTACTTTACAAGCCTTAGTTAACTACCTAGGATATTTATACACCATTTCTTTGGGGAAAGAAACCGGGTCTGAGAGCTTATCTTTCCTTTTAGACCCTCCCACCCCACCCATAGCCCTGTACTAGGTGGGCTCAAGTTTGGGGTGTTGCAGTGTTTTGGGAACCTCAACCAGCGCAGACTCTACAGAGCCCTGAGGGATGGTGGGGGGTCTTCACCCCCCCAACAGACATTATCACAGCAGCACGTGGGGTAGGTACCTCCTAATTCACTGAAGTCATATGACCTATTTGTAAGCTCAGCAGGTGGAATGGGTTTATAAACAGATTCTGAGTCCTGGGTCTCCCTTCTCTTCGCCTGGAAAGAGGGGACAAAACTATGGGCTAGGGTTGTGGGACGTCCTGCCTGGAGTGTGTGGGGGTTGAGGTGGGCGAACACTGTGCCAACCCTGGCTGGCCTCTCTGAGGGGCGTGATGAGCGCTGGAGGAAGGGAAGCTGGCTGAGGATCATAACTCGGACTCGGGTGTGGTAGCCATCTGGTATCCGGTCCCATAGCGGCTACTGGGGGCGCTGCTGGTCATCTCCATGGGGGAGGTACTGCAGGGGCCTAGATAGGAGCGGTGAGTGGGCATGGGTGAGGGCGTCTCACTGGGGTTCTTGCTGAGGATGAAGCGTGTCTCATCCTGGTCCTCCAAGTTGGACATGTCCTTCATCATCCCCTTCTTGTAGGAGACGGACAGCTTGTTGGAGCCGTCGGACATCAGGTTGAATTGCCGGGCGATGAAGACGACGGGCAGCGGCAGCATGGCCACCCCGATGAGGGCAAAGCACATAGCCATCGCCCAGGGTGGGTAGCTCTGGAAGCGCTCTGCAGCCTGCAAGGCAGAATAAGGGGTGTTCCTCAATATGGGTACTTAACCGTGCTTGCGTTCTCGCGTACCCGTTTTGCGTCACCATCTATTGCCAAAGACCAGTTTCGACACTAAGACCAGAAGTAGAGAGGATGTTGGTCTTGCTCTGCCCCAAATATCAAGGATGTATCGGTTGTATCCTTGTCATGCGAGACCAATCCCACGATTCATAGTGCCCCAAGTTTGTTCTTGGAAGGCAAGCTGCCAAGACCACAAGTATGATCTTTGCATTGTTGGTATTGAGAAACACCCCAGGAGACGTAAAAGAGTGAGGCCCATGCACAAAGTAAACAGTTGGATAGAACATTATTCTGGGGGGAATAAAGAGAGACATCACTGGCTGGACTACAGCCCTAAGCACCTCAGGACACAAGAAAAATGTGATTGGTTGAGGTCCTTTATATGAAGGAACTGGCAAGATGAGCTGAAATTCTAATGTAGTAAAACTCCAAAGCTTGTCACTCCACCTGGATTTCAAGTGCAATGCATGCAGGACTAGTCCTATACTTAATATTTTGAGTAGTGGGGAAAAAATGCAGTCACTGACCAGCTCCTGCACCCAGGCGTTGTACCCTGGTGGGACGACAGCCATCTCGATGATGGTGGCAGAGATGAGGATAATCAGACAGAATGGGGAGACATACTTCCACATGTAGAAGTAGAAGCGGTAAGGTCGGAAGCCAAGCATGTCCTCCAGGTCCTGCATGAACCTGATGGCCAGAGAGCAACAGGAACAGGTCACAAGAGCCCAGAGGGTGTGCATTATGAAACGAACAATGCTCTGAGGCATTTAAGGCAGAAGACTAATAATACAAAATAAAACCACAACCTTCCTTTAATCAAGCATTTTTGTCACCTAAAATAAGACAGGGCTGTTCGGCAAACAAATTCAGACATTGGAGTCTGTGAAATGTATGTTTAATTTGTTCAAAAGCAGGCCCAGATATGAAAGTCGGCCAAAGACAACTCACACACGTACACATACACACACGTACACATACACACACGTACACATACACACACGTAAGTCACGCAGAAGCCAAACACAGAGGAAATGACTCATATCCCGGCTGTGCCAAACTTAAAGAAATCGTGAGCTGATACATAATCAAGCAGATCAAGAGCTGATATATAAGTTGAATGAAAAAAATCTGAGGAACGTGAACTTGATGAACAGGAGCAAGGAGGCCATGAACTCTCAGAGAAACTCAATGCCCTACAGCTTATTATCAACCCTTTGCAGACACAAAGTTCAGGAAGTGGGCTAATGCAGATTATTCCCCAAGCCCAAAATCTCTGCTGCTTATTTATTTTTTTCTTTTATTCTATATCACTAATTTTAACGACTTAATGCTGATAGCTATCTAGCATCTTCGTTAATTGTGACTATAAAGCACAATTAGTTCATATCTGACATATTAGCCTCGATGACAACAACCCAAGTAAGTCCATTTAAACGTTATACTCTCCACTGACAGCTGTGTAAAAGCAAGTTTTTATGTGTCTCACATATTGTGTGTCATTACCATGTTTTAAGTTTGTTTTGTAAAGTAGTTTCTGAGAAAAAGCATTTTTCTGAAACAATGCATTTTTTCAGATGTGTTAATTTATTAGTATATATAATGTATTAGTTTGGTGGTAACTGACTCTGATTGAACAATCGTTTGTTAAAGACAGATATGTGTGATTTCCAAGTCTGGTGGTATCAAACGCCCACTGCGTAGTGTGATGTTGTAGAGTTCCAGTTTTTTTCCTCACGATGACTGAAATACAAAATGTTCAAACCATCTGTGTAGTGGGTTCTGACACAAGGTGTTTGCATTACTGCACATGTAATCGCTGTATCTGGATCTGAACAAGATAAACAGAGACTGAAGATTGTTGTGGTTCAACTGTTCCAGAGTGAGACTCCGTTCCTGATCAGTGATGGTCTCCAGACTGCTGTTAATGAAAGGTTAGGGTTATGGGTTTTGAGACATGACATCTTCCTCAGAATGACTACACTAAAGGAGGTTATGGCCATCCGGTACCTCTTGGTGCCATAGATCCATGCCACCGAGATGTTCTCTAGGATGACAACAATGGTGAGTGGCAAGCCAGCAGAGTAGTCATCGAACATTGTGACAAAGTAGTTCCCTGATCTTTGGACGAACAGGAGGCCGAACAGGAAGGCAGCAATGCAACAGCACACTGAGAGAAGGAGAGAAGAGAAAGAGAGTGTGAGAGAGAGCAAGACAGAGAGAACGAGTGAGAGAGCAAGAGAGAATGCAGGAGAGTGAGAGAGCGAGAGTACATGATAGAGAGAGTAAGACAAAGACAGAGTAAGAGAGATAGAACAAGAGAGAAAGAGAGAGAGTAAGAGAGAAAGCAGGAAACAGAGAGAGAGAGAGAATCAATTGCTCTAGAATGATTTATAACAGACTCTTTTGCTTGACTCTAAACTCCAAAGTGAAGAATTAAAAGTAAATGATTTATCAGCATCAGCAAAGGGACGGGAAGCAGGGTGCCTGCGAAGCACTTACCTGTGAACACTTCCTTGCGCACCTTGAAGGTGTCGAGGACAGGTGTGGTGATACCTTCCATGGTGCCAATCATGCTGCCCAGGCCGAGGTTAATAAGCATGAAGAAGAACATGACGGACCAGAAAGGTGAGGCCGGGAAGTGCGTCATGGCCTCAGTGAAGGCGATGAAGGCCAGGCCTGTGCCTTGAACTGCCTGAAAGGGAGAATGGACCAGATGGAAGTCATCCACGATTCTCATCACTGTTATGCTATGTAACATCCAGCTGTTACAGATGGGACACCATGGAGACGATGGGCTAATTGGCAGCATGAAGAGAAAGAGCAGAGACAGACAGGACAGAGAACAGAGCTAGCGAGCTGTATGTACGGGGAGGGAAAGGGGATAGAAGGGACCGGAAGATACGGATGAGAAATGGAAAACCGCATGTCATCTTTTACTCAGGCATTCCACAGTAATTGCGTAGCGACATATTTATGGCTCTATGAGACAGCGAAACAATGTTTATTCAAGGGTCAGAACCCAACAGGCTTTGAAATGCGTCCATTCCTGCCGCACTCTTTGACAGTGGGGGTAACATACTATAATACTCATTGTGTTTCTCCACAATGCGTATTTAAACATTCCTTTAAATTGTGCAACAATGACAATAAAGCAATAAAAAAGGCTGATGAGTCTTCAAATGAACCTCAGACAATCACAGGAACCGTTCATTTTAAATACGAATAGACAGAAAAGGAAGAAGATGAGAATTCTCCAGTGACACTGATGAACATGCTCACCTTGTTCAGCTCGTCCTCTAGCAGACAGGGGTCCAGGCCCAGTTGGGCGAAGCTACCCTCCCTCACCGTCTTGATGACGCCGTACATCTCGGCGTAGTCCGAGCTGGTCAGGTGGGAGAAGTTGACGTGCGGGGGGATGAGGTCGTAGCTCAGCACGTGGGAGTTCAGGTAGCCCAGGATCTTCTCAGCGTTCCTGCAGGGGTTAAGAATTCAGGCTTGAGCATTAATGGTAAAAACAGAGAACATCTTGCTGCACAGCTGGTCTGCATCCATGTTGGAGTAACTGAGGTGATGTTAAAATGCTGTAAGTGCTTTATTGTAGGTTGTAGGTTCAAGTCCCGTCACTGCCGTGTGTTGTGTGGGATTCTGCAGTTGGCATCTGTAAGTTGCCCAGAGTACGTGTTTGGGTGCATTTCCTGCAATGAACTGGATTAGATGTATCCCAAATCCAGAGCCTCCCCAGTGCCCTCTACTGGGTAAGTGTGAAAGGAACAACCCACTGGCAGAATTCAGGTGGATAGCCAAAGGCTATACGTATTGATTTTTCTGTGTCTCTGAAAGAGACTGCGTATAATATTATGTAGCTGCTCACATCCAGTTTGGCTAATCTTAGTAATTATTCAGAAAGCTAGGAGTTATTAAATAAATGTAGCATAAAATGTACTACTCAGTGGATAGACTGTGACCTCACACCTGCCGGGCTGTAGATTTCATCTGTATGGTCCCCGTGTTCTCCCGGCGTTTGCATGCCTTTCCTCTGTTTTTTTTCACACTCCCCTTTCAAATTGTAAAATGATGCCTACAGCTCCTGGGTTCTTAACGCTGCTGCATGCAGTGGCTGCTTTTGAATCTGATTGTAATTTGGTGTTGTTTTCCCCACGGGTGAGCAACTATGTTTACATTTATTTATTCAGAAGGTGTTTTGTCTAAGTGCAACATTCAGAAATATTGATTTCACTATCAGTAGTGCAGAGGTGCACCAGAGGTGGGTTAGTTCAGGTCCAGAGAGTAAAGGTCCAGACCAAGATTTTGTTTCAACCAACCAGTTGAGTATAGAGTCATGGAGTACTCAATTGGTTGGTTGAAACAAAATCTTGGTCTGGACTTTTACTCTCTGGAGCTGAACTAACCCACCTCTGTAGTAGTGTAGCTACACTTCTACTGCTACTACTAGTGCAAATACACTGAGAAGGGTAGTCTATCATTAAACATGAAGCAGTGGTGGCTGCTATAGGCATGCCGGTGATAAGGACTCACTCGACGACACACTTCTCGTTCATTATGTTGGCCTTAAAGCCCAACACGGCGAATACCACCAGTGTGGCCAGCACTGAGGTGACAAAGTTGATGATGGAGACCAGCGCTGCATCGAAGTGGCAGTTGTTGTCCTGCTTGTTGTAGCTGGAGAATGCGATGACACCTCCAAAGCCCAGACCCAGAGCGAAGAAGACCTGTGTGGCAGCCTCACGCCACACCTGTGGTTCCAGCATTTTCTCCAGCTGGCGTGAAAAGATGAGGCGGTGGGTCACTCGTCACATTCCATAGAGCTGACAGCAGAATTCCTCCCTGAACAGTAATGATGGACAAATTACGCTTCATGGACCGTTTGCTGTATTTTCCAACCCCACTAGATGGTGCTGTCTGTTTGAAAAAGGGCACAAAGCATGCCCCAAGGCAAAGCAAGAGCACCATCTAGTGGGGTCAAAAAATACAGGAAATAGTAGCGTCTTCTTGTCCATCACTACTGAACAGGTATTCTATTTTATCTGAACCCAGCTGGCATTTGCACACATTTTAATAAATGAAGATGATGTTAATGTTAATTTTTTAATGTAGCACAATATTTCCCCAATCTGAAGTGTATAATTATAAGGATGAGCTTAGAGCAATGCTGAAACATTTAAACAGAATTTCATTTAATGCAATACCCTTTGGGTTCCGATAATAAGGAGCCACAACTAAATTTGAAGTGCTGTATATTCTGAAGTACAAAACCGCCAGCAAACACCAGAGGGAGACATTACCCAGATTTACAGCCAAAGCCACTATAACAGTCTGTCAGACATTATGCGCCGTAACCTCAATATACTGTTTACGTGTGACGTGCAAAATAACAATAAATTAAGCCTGCTATTAAGATTTGGTAAACAATGTGCAGAGAGCACTGATACTGAGGACAAATAAAAGAAAATATCGAATTACAAATTAACAATCTGATTGGCTGCTCTCACATTATGGAATAACTGTGTGGTCTAATTTGCCGTGTAATGCCATGTTTTCTAAATGTCTTACCCGGGATAAAGACGGTCTGACCTGTTGTTCTCACCTTGAGGTAAACATACGATCTGAATGATTTCACACCAGGGGGTAAAAAACAAGGTGTAACAGGTTTGCACTCACCTTGGGTGTGAACATGTGAGCAATGCCGTCCACAGAGCCTCTGAGCATGAGCCCGCGGACCAGGAAACAGAAGAGCACCACGTAGGGGAAGAGGGAGCTGAAGTACATCACCTGGCAGGAGGCAGAACGGCAGGCCGCGCTGTTACCATGGACACTCATCAGACACATGAGGGACAGCGGCATTAAGCAATTATCGTCACCAATAATTTCTAAAATAGATAATTCATTTTTTTACATTGAACTGCATCAGATCAACACATAATGACATTATTAAGATCGCTCATCGCTACGTTGAGTTTGACAAAACAGACCATATGTGATGTATAGTATCTAAAGTAACAATTACAGCTTGTTTTATGAAATATTTGTAATTGAATATATTTTATTATAATTATAATGACACTTCATTGATCCCTGGTGGGAAACTCTCTTTTTGACTACCCCGTCTTGCTCTCCATGACACACAAACATACTGTACAGCTCTGGAAGAAAATTAAGAGACCACAGCAAAATGTTCAGCTTCACTCATTTCTCAATTTATGGGAATGCACCTGTGTAAACTACACATTTTTTTCCAAACTCCAGCCTGGGTCTTCCCTGTTTCTCATTAATGAAGGGCTTCTTCCTTGCTTTATGGGTCTTCAGTCCTGCGTCTAGGAGTATTACTAATTGCCCTAGCAAGGCACTTCACACTATTTAATATTTCCCATTCTTTTTGAAGGTCACTTGAGGTCATCCTATGATTTATGAGGCACTGCGGATAAGTTTGACGGTCATCTCTGGCATTAGTAAGTTGCTTCTGCCCATTACCTGGCTGGTTTTTGGTCGTTCCCAGTGTCTCCTGTTTCACCTTGTTCTTGTGTACTTTGAAGCAGAATCCGGATTTAAAAATGCAGATTTTTTTAAAAATATAGAGTGGTCTCCTTAATTTTTTCCCCCAGAGTTGTATGGCAGCAAAGGGCAGCCCCCCGCAGTGGTGCCTGTCGAATTAAGGGCCTTACTCAAGGGCCCAGATACCTGTGACTGTTCTGCCAAAGTCAGGGTCAAACTGATAACAATCTCCAGTGCGGAGGCTTAGCTCACAGAGCCGCATGCAGCCCCCCGCAGTGGTGCCTGTTGAATTAAGGGCCTTACTCAAGGGCCCAGAGACCTGTGGCTGTTCTGCCAAAGTCAGGATCAAACTGACAACTGACAAGCTCACAGAGCCGCATGCAGCCCCCTTTGCCACACTCTCCTATTTGTTTATTGTATTATTTCATAAATATACATTTACTTATTGCACAATGCCCACAAATGTTTCATGCTTAATAATCTACTGCCAGTTATCGTCACTTTTATAGAACTGTCTTCTCTGCTGTTGACATTATGGGTCTAATTCCATCGTAATGGCAGCCCAGCGAAAATGGTCAGGCCACCAGCAGCGTCAGATGCCAGTGTGCTGCCCGAAGGGACCATGCGGCCACTGTCTGCCACAGCTGGCCTGTGAGGAAGAAGGCGGGCCACCAGCCACACCCGTGCCTGAACCGGCACATCTGGGTTCGTAGAGTGCTTTTCTGCATCGTCAGGTATTTCATGGTGTACCTTAATTTCATTCAGTGATCTTGATTTCAGAGGAGAGTTGTGCAGCTTTTTAGAAAGCATTAAGAATAAATTTGCAGTAGGAGAGATCTAGTGCGAAGCCTCATTATATTTACGCTAGTACACTGCGGAAATGCACACTGCACTCTGGACCAATCCGGTGCTTGGTTGCCATAGCTACACAGCAGCAGAAGGTCACTTTGAAGTAACTATACGCAGTGAGTATACTGTAACTGATCCAGTGTGCTTTACTGAGCTATTGTCTTTGAGAGCCAGCTCTTTAGCTGCCTGTTTACCCCAAAACAGATAACTCTGCATGTCAGTATGAGCAGCCTGCAGCTTGTCCTCAGAGGGTGCAGTGGCTCCGTGGGTAACAGTGTGCTCTCACCCGCCTGCGCTCATAGGTTCGATTCTTACCTTTGACTTCCTGCATGTGGCGTTTCCATTTTTCGCTCAAATTGCATGGATTTCCTCTAAACATTTCGATTTGCTGGCAAACTCCAAAGATATACTAACATACTCGTGGAAGAACCTGCCCCCTGTATTGGAGCTGTACAATCTGCAGATACATCTGTAAATCATTGCTCAAGACCCATTTCTTAGCCTTGGCATTTGACTCCAGTTAAATCAACATATCAATTTATTTACTTTAATTAAGATGTTTTTTTAATAATTCATTTTATTTATTTTATCAAAATTTGAAAAGTCTTGTATTTTGTTTTCTTACTTAAGGTGAAGGTTCGGGCAGGGTAGGGGTTATTCGTGTTGGGATTAGAGTTTTCCCCATAGAAATGAATGTAGAGTCCCCACAAAGATATAATTACAATCCTGTGTGTGTGGGGGGGGTATGTTTATATTACATTGTGGGGACCAAATTTTCAGCTCCCTACAAAGATCTGTGAATGAAATCAAAAAAGTGTGTGTGTGTGTGTGTCTTTCTGCCTGTGTGTGTGTGTGTGTGTGTGTCTGTGTCTGTGCCTGTGTGTGTGTGCGTCTGTGTGTGTGTGTCTGTTTGTCTGTCATCTGTGTGTCTGTGTGTGTGTGTGTCTGTGTGTGTCTGTGTGCGTCTGTGTGTGTGTGTCTGTTTGTCTGTCATCTGTGTGTCTGTGTGTGTGTGTGTCTGTGTGTGTGTGCGTCTGTGTGTGTGTGTCTGTTTGTCTGTCATCTGTGTGTGTGTGTGTCTTTCTGCCTGTGTGTGTGTGTCTGTGTGTGTGTGTCTGTGTGTGTGTGTGTGTGCGTCTGTGTGTGTGTGTCTGTTTGTCTGTCATCTGTGTGTCTGTGTGTGTGCGCATGTGCGCATGTGTGTGCGTGTGTGTGCGTGTGTGTGTGTTCTCTGGTGGACTGGCACCCCACTGTGCCCCCTGCCTTGAGCCCTATAGTTTCCGTGGATAAGAACATAAGAAATTTACAGACGAAAGGCGGCAATTCCTGTACTGGAAGATGTTTTTGGAAGATGGATGGACCTGAACGGCCACCATAACACCCATGGCTGCCCACCTTCCCCGAGGACTGGATGCCCTTGATGACAGCCAGGCAGACGATAAACCAGGCCGCTAGCAGGGACAGGGTCATCCTCCAGTTGAGGCCGCCGCTGTCGGCAATGGTGCTGGTGATGTTTAGCGTCTGCCGGTACCAGAAATAGGTTGTGGCGGAGCTCTTATCACACTCGGGCTCCACAACTGTGGCAGAAGCAGGAAAATGGAACGTCAGTTTGTAAGGCTGCCCCCTACTGGAACTCCAGGGCACCACAGGGGCACCACAGGGGTTAAGATACCAGAAGGACATACAGCACAATTAATCTGTCATCTTTTGTCACTCCTCAATGTCAGGAGTGTATTTCCTACACTGGCTTTCATAAACAAATCCACACTAGGACATTTTCCAATAAAACATTCATATATAAGTTTCTGTAGATACTACAAAAAGTATATGAAGAGGATCCAAAATACATGGAGATCTATCTATAGATTTAGTGGATTTACTGTATATCATGCCAGCAAGACAACAGGCTTATGTTCATAATGTCAATACTATCAGTGGTCTGGATAAGGTCCCTGGGGAATATAGAAGGTGGATATATTTACTGTCAGTCCCGCTATGTGTGTAAAAATAAAATCTAACTGTAGAAATACAATTTAAAGACCCATTCCTGCAGGCCCACATCTCAGCGTTTTTTGATGGTCCACTTACTGGCTTGCGTCCCGTTCCTCCTGATGGGGCATTCGCTCCAGGGTAGGGGGTACTGGAAGGACTGGAAAAAGTAGAAGATGCTCCAGCCGATGATGACGTTGTAGTAAAGGCCCACAAAGCCGCACACCTACAGGCAGCACGTGGGACGGCCAGTTAATGTCGCTGTGAAACCTCACGCCACATCACAGACTCCCGACAAGGAAACAACCTCTTTCTTCCGCACATTTTCGTTCGCAGGGAACACAAGTAAAATCACACAGATATTCGTTTGCCTGCAAAATTTTAAGCTCCCAGTCTTGCAAAACAGGGAGAAACAAAAACACTATGAGACAATGAAAGACAAGAAGAACAGACCAGAACTAATCCTGTTCCTGTACATACCACATTTTATATTAACCATTTTTAAATCATGATATGTATGATTTATTTTAATACAGTACTGTGTAATTTATCCCAGTTTAGAAAGACCATTTATGACATTTTTCAGACAGCCTGCCCCCCCCCCCACAGACACCTTTTCTCGCCAACTGGAGAGGGGTGAAGTCTAGCATGCACCTTCCCCAAAGCGCCGTAGACAGTCACGCACTCATCCTCACTTCGTGTGGCACAATCCCGGAGGCCAACAGCAGGTGTCGCCATAGAGAAACAGCAGGGAGCAGGGAACCCAGCATTCTGAACCGCCCAATGGAACGTGACCCAGTTTGTGTCTTTTGGGTTTCCTCGTCACAGACAGCTAACTTCTCCCAGATTTGGCCACCCCGCCATGGTGGTCAAGACCAAAACTTCTTTGCTAAACAGTAGACTACTATTTTTGTTGTCATGGCTGCTAACAATGCAGTTTATTTACAGGAGATCCAGGCAGGTGTTACTGAGGGCAAGGATTAATTTTAGAACACAACTTAAGCATTGCAACACTTGGTTAGTTGCTGAAATGAGGAAGATGGTGAGGACAGTATCCTTATGTAAGGAATCAACCACTGAGTCGGAAATGATTCATCACAACAAAAATCCTCTCTTAGGGAGAATACCTAATCATTTTAGCACAGAGTAGCAGGGAATATGCCAGGCTAATAGGTGGCAGCACAGCACTGTCTGCAGTGCTTTCCTCCTGCCCACATCACTAATTCTGACCTTAATAAGAAGATATGTCTGATGACCTGTTTGGATGTACTGCAGAATATGGCCATACAGTCCAAGCAGAGAGGTGAAGCAAGGCTTCAGGTGTCAATCTACGTGTCTGCATAGGACAATGTAATCGTCCATTGGTGAAACCCCACCCACATGTGTGATATGCCTCGCCCCCTTCCAGCCTCCCAACCCCAGCTTAATGCTATTTCCTGCCTGGATGTGCAGGCTCATGACATTTATGACCATATTTTGTAACTTATTCAGGTTATAAGCTAACATGGATTGTGAGGCGATCAATGAAGAGAAAACAGGTGAAGTCAGCTCAGTCCTTCTAGGAGGTTCTTCCCAAGCTATACTGGGAGCGTGACAGAGTGACAACGACACTGACAGGCAGACTGACAAAACTGGGGGACTACATCACTATATTGTGTTTTTATTTTATGCAAATGTAAATAGTAATTTTGACATTCTCCATATGTGAATTCAATTCAGTTTGTGGATTTTCTCCCTATAGTAAGGCATACATTTTCTGTTTTAATGCTGCAAGGCAGTAAAATAATCATAAGAACAAAAGAAATTTACAAACGAGAGGAGGCCATTCGGCCCATCAATCTCGCTTGGGGAGAACTTAACTAATAGCTCAGAGTTGTTAAAATCTTATCTAGCTCTGATTTAAAGTAACCCTTTAACCCTACTTTTTGAAATTCATTTTAAAATGTTCCTAATGTATGGTACCTAATGTATGGTAAGAATGTATTTTGCATACGGTGTGTACTTTCTGCTTCTTTGGAGTTTCCTGGGTTTTTTTTGGTATATGGTCAGAGTGATCCGTGAGTAAGAAGACATGTAGCAGAATTCCTTTATGCTTACATTTAACTTGCAGTTTTCAGTGATTGACAAAATAGATAACCTCAAAGGTATTTACTTTTATAAAACAAGGTGTCTAATCCTTAGCCTCCCCTGCCTTGTTCCTTCTGCTTTCTAGGATCGGTGATGGACTGCAAAACTGTATAAGCTATTGGTACTTTCATCACTCTTCTAATAACTAATTAAGACTTAAGTTATGTATTATTTGCCGTATAACTACAGGCGCTGCCATTTACATCTGCATAGACAAATCGACATTTTGTGCAAAGAAATTACAGTCTATTTTACAATATGTGGCAGAAAAAATTAATTTGTAAACTATTTTTAGTCAGAAAAAAACTATAAGCAGAGTTGCAATTGACGTTGAGGTGCTGCTCCTGTGTATGCAACTCACTCAATAGGTCAGAGTTTAAACGGTGTCCAGAGTCACGTCTTTCTGTGTCTAACTGCAAATGCTGCACAGCATTAACGTCCATCAGCTTCAAAGCATGATCTCCAAGTCACACGGCTGAAACATGTCTGCGGAGACCCTGAGGAGCATCGCCAACACGCGTGTCCTGCCTCGCGCTCAGCCTGTGTCTGCCCAGGGTGCAGCACCGATCTGGACCAAGCCGCTCTGCACTGAGACACCCATGAATTATTGAAGCGTATTCTTTCAGCAAGCAGGACACGGGTCCTTGATGGGGTATTTATAGCGCTCAGTCCCCTCCCGGGGGTGGTGCTGCTTTCAGACAGTCTCCTCTGATAGGAAACATTCTGGTTCCAGAAGGAGAGCAAGTAAAAGCATGGGCTCACAGTGTTAACTAGGGTTGAGACTATGTCCATATCAATGAAGAGGAACAACTGCGTGTCATGAGTAACTACAAGTTAGGCTGGGTCAGTGTCGGTAACTAGGTGTAGTACTTTGCCAACAGCAATAAGCAGGAGCGAGACTGGGTGTTAATATTTCTATATTATATATAAGAATGAAAGTGTATTTATAGCCAGAAATAGGAGAGAGTGTGTATCTATATTAGTAATTATAAATGAGACTGTCTCAGTAACGAGGAGAGAGAGTATGTTTAGAATAGTAACTAGGTGTAAATCTTTCTGTCTTTACTAGTAGCTAAATTCGAGGTAACGGATGTCTAAAGTAGTATGCAGTGTGTTTATATTTGTGCAGAAAATTGGTAGAGTAGCTCTATATGCAGAACCAGGACTGTATCCATATCAGTAAGTAGGATCTGAGAAGTGTGGTCTACTCACCATCAGGCTAGAGACCCCGATTCCTCCAAGCCGTGGGCAAACATAGTTCCACACCCCGATACTGCCCCGGCGGATCTTCTGGCCCACTGCAAGCTCCAAGAAGAAGAGGGGAATCCCGATGATTAAGAGCAGGATGAAGTACGGGACCAGATAGGCACCTGGAAGGTGAGAAACAGGTGTGTGACCAGCTTTCTGTGTGCATACTTGTGTGGGCCCTCATGTTAAAGTGTGTGTCTGTGCCGTTCTGTATGCATGTGTGTACCATGTTTTACAACGTTACTGATAATGTGCAATGTAGGGGGGAAATGAGCGGAAGGAATGTGATTAAAGGTTCATAAAAAATACATGCAGAAGTCAAAGGGCCTCAAGATTGAAGCTTCTTTCTACACATCACTTGTTCCTCTCCTCCACTGCTCTTTTCTCCCAGGGCCACGCAGACAAAGCCACAGTCTCCGCAAACACTGTCACCATGACGTCCACTGCTACCATGGTGACGGACCGCTTTGCTCAGCCGAGGCGGGTCACGTCTTCCTCGCGGTCCTGCTGCTGCACGGTAGGTGGTGAGGATGCCCATTGGCCGGCGATCGGGGGGAAACGCAAACTCAACCGCTGAGTGGGCGCTGACCGCCATGTCAGCAGCTGTCTTCTTTGACAGGGAAAAAAGGGGTAAACTGTTCTTCGGCTTCTTCATCAACCTCTAATTATGGTTAATCGCAGGGTAGCCATGGATGATGCCTCACGGTACACCAAACAGAAGCGAAAGTGACATCAAGGCTGTCGGGCTGCTGCTGTATGTTCCTACTAAAAACCACAGACAAACACGTGCACACACACACCAAATACCCCCTCGAGAGACAGAGAAGGTTTCAGAAGCCACAAGCTCTCCATGCATGGAGCAGGCCACTCAATGAAGGTCAATCTTAATCTGAAGGGCATTTTCAGCCATCGCCAGAGCTGGCTTTTACTCCAGATCCTCTAGTGAGTAACGCTGAGGTGGTGAGTCATCGCTTCACTGGGTTGGATAAAAGTGGGGCATGTTTCACAGCAGTGGAGGGATTGGAGACAGTAATATTGGCTTGGCAGATCAGAGTGGATTCATCCTGCCCAGCTTCACGTAAAAATAAAAAATAAAAAACTGAAAGAATGAACTAGGAAATCAGGGAGAAAATAAATCAAATGCTGTGGTACAGAAAAGAAACACGAAAAATGACTCACATGACAAAAGGGCAAGACAGTCAGGCTAAAAATAAAGTGAGAAATTTGAATCTTTGAGAAAGAAGACACAGCACGAGAACGAAGGATCTTTTGGACAAAAATGTATTGTATCTGTCTGAAGGATCCAGACAGCACCAGACACTGTTATACAGTAAGACACTCTTAGAAAGATAAGGCAAATATATAGCATGTAGCTAAATACGCTATTGATATACAATAAGTCACTAATAGCAGATAAGTGATGAAATACAGTTTGCGGTTAAATAACGAGCAGTAATAGCAGGAAAGGACTGATATACAACTGGTACCTAAACAAAGGTCTGATCTATAGCAGGTCACTAATAGCAGCAGAGTCCTGATATATAGCTGGTGACTAAGGGCGTCAGGGCAGCGAGCCGTGCTACAGGAAGCCACTAGAGGACAGCAGAGAGCACAGAGATAGCTTGATGAATTTGGGGAACATCTAGAGAAAAAAAAAGCTGAGGTAAGAGGAAATATTTTGAAAGTAGTATGACAAAATACGAGGAGAACAAAAGGAGATGCAAGCTAACCCAAAACAACAGAAGGCCAACGTGGACAATAAAACGTTAAAAGACGTACCAACAGGTACAGGTGCATGTATTATGCGTATAAACCACAGCGTGAAGAACAATGCCACAGATAAGCATCGAGAGATTCCTGCCAACCTACGTGCCGTCAGTAACTGAAACAACTTAAACACCACCTTGCCAAACGAAAGGACGATCTCACAGTCAGTCTCAGAGATACATCCCCCGAGTCACGCTGAGCCGTTACAGACAGGGATTAGAGGGAATTCTCCTCACGAGCGAAACAAGTAAACAAACAAGCATCTACTTAGGGGGCACGCAACTGCACTTCAGGAGTAGAAGCTAGCGCTGTAGCTATGGCTAATCATAAACCTAATCTAAATTATAATAATAAAAATATATTTCATAATAATAATAATAATAATGGCCATAAAACTACGAAACAAAAATAAGCACTTTAAAGCTCCAGACAGTTTTGATTGTTTACTTCTCACTGTTGTTTAAAAGGACAGACACAATCTTTCAATTTTCGACAGAGGATTAGGTTTAACATACCACAATTACTGCTAGCAGGGAGCAGCAGTAGCATTAGGGTTAATGCATAACATAGTAACGTCAGCAGGGGCCAGCAGTAACATCAGGGTTAATACATCACATGAGTATCGTCAGCAGGGGGCAGCAGTAACGTCAGGGTTAATGCATCAAATGGGTACCATCAGCAGGGGGCAGCAGTACCATCAGGGTTAAAGCATCACATGAGTACCGTCAGCAGGGGGCAACAGTAGCATTAATGCATGACAATCACTGCCAGTAGGGGGCGGCAGTAACATTAGGGTTAATGCATCACATGAGTACCGTCAGCAGGGGATAGACAACACTCACCTCCTCCGTTCTTCTGACAGAGGTACGGGAAGCGCCACACATTGCCCAGTCCCACAGAGAATCCCACCTGGGCCAGAATGTACTGCAGCTTGCTATTCCAGGCGGGCCGTCCGTCTGAGGCATCGGGCGAGTCCTGGGGCGCCTTGCCCTTCTGCGCCTGGGCCCCGCCAGCCCCGCCCACGTTCATCACGCTGCTCTTATAGTCCAGCGGCTCCTCATGAGCCAGCAGGTCGGCCACCGACTCAGTGACGTGCTCATTGCTGTGCTCCCGCTGGGTCACCTTGCTGTTCTTCGGCATCTGGGACTGCTGGGGTGTCGGTACTAGGGGACGGGGGGCGGACGCGTGGGGTCCGGATCGCAGGCAGTGCGCAACACGGCTATTAGTGACGCTCGGACTTCTTCAGCTTTGCTCCTGTTTGTGTAGAAACACAAAGAAAACTTAGTTTGTTCCTACCAGACTTTCAGTAAAGTAGGTATGTCTCAGGTTTCACAATAACTTAAAGAAAACAGCTGCAGTTACGGTTAGGCCAAAATAAAGACTGAAATGCCAATATTAATCCACCCATCTTCAAACCATAATTATTTTTATATAAGGCTCTTTACATATATGTCTCCCATTGTTTATGCAGATGCACTCATGTTCTCTATCTTAAAGGAACAGTTCAAACAACTGCACTCTATCCACCATAGAGAGGCCGTCACACGGTTATTAATTTAACCTTGTTTGTCCTTTGGGGAAGCTGGTTGTTAGTTAAATGCACAGTTCTTGTCACCCTGAGATTCAGGAAGATACAATTCTTATTAAATGTATTAGATAACCAGAAGCTGGTTAGTTACATTCTGTTCCCATGTTTGTCCATCATTAATCAAAACAGTTCACATATTTCATTTAACTATATTTGTTCATGATTAGTACTTGAGTAGTAACTAGTTACTAAGTTACTTTCAAGTAAAGTGTTACCAATTCTTAAAATTAGTTTTGAAAAAATTGAAAATGTAACGCAGTGATTTTTTTCCTTTGTAACATAAACGTACAACGTAGTGTTTGTTGGTGCGAATGACTGGCCCGAATTTGATAAACATCTGTGTCAGATGGGGGTATCGATTTCAAGAGGGTGGGGGCATCAGGCTCAGAGTCCCAGTCATTATACAGGAGTTTCGTTTATTTTCACCCAGGAAAACACACCCAGATCCTGTCCCCCAACCCCAGGATATATTTCCACCTTCTGACACAGAAATACTTTCTATTGTGGAACCTCCCCACTGGTTCTGTTAAAACCTTCACCTCTCACATGCCCAAATAAAGCCCTAGTGTCAAATGACTAGGTACCATCCCGCACGGAGCTTCACAGTGTGAAATAAGGAATCCCTATAACAGGAAATTTCCGTTGGATCGACTAAGGAGTGCTGTAGCCACTCTGTGAAAGTTCAAATGGCACAAATATGAAGACGGCTACGGCTACTTTCTCTGTTGACCGTTTTTTCACCTAGACTCATTTCCTGCTTTAATTTATCAATACTTTGCAGAAAAGGTAAGCCATGCATTTCAAAAACAAGAGCTAGAACATAACAGCCAACAGCATTTTAAATATAACAGCAGGTGTGCTGAGGAAGAGCTCCAGAGATGTAGGTCAGATAGAGGTCAAGGAGTCACGAGCATCTCTGCGGAAGCATCTCAAAATGGAGCTACACACACACACACATGCACACGCACTCGGAACGCATTTCCCCTGCAGATACACACACAGAAAAACATACATGTAAATAGCACATTGCATCTTCACACATACACACTTCATCACACACGCGCGCACATGCAGAAATAGCAGAGTCCATGCCTCCACACACACACACACACACACACACACACACACACACACACACACACAGTAGCACACTCTGTCCCTCCCCACACAGACATCCATACTCACACCTCCACACACTAAAATACATACATACGCACACACACATTCACACACCAGATGCTTCATGACCACACACGCATACAGACATACATCGCCACACTACACACCACCTAATACTCTGATTTATTTTTTACATCTATACAAACACACATCCTGACAACAAACATGCTATCATCTCAAAAACATCATAATCAACCTCACAAGCTCAACCTAACAGGAGGCAAACCACTCTGACTCAACACCTCACAACATCCACCAAACCAGCTCAACCTACTGCGATTTCATAAGCTGCAATCTCAAACGAACCAACCTATCTTGCTGTCACTCTACGGCCAATAACCTTAATCTATTCCCTGTCACTTGCACCCTGCCAAAGTCAACGTAGCACACTGATGTGACTTGTGTACTATATTCAGAACATTCACCCACTCACTGTCAATAACTGCATATCTAATGAGGATCATCATGATCTTGTAGATGGTCTGGAGGGCTTAGGGTAAAATTCACCATTGACAGGAAGTGAGTCTATTACAAGGCACTGTGTCTCTGTGTATCACACACACACACACACACACACACACACGCTCAGAAATAGCATGCCTTTATCCACGGAAAACTCAGAGTTCCCACAGGAGAGCTACACAAACACCAGACACGCACCGGGTGAAGAGACAGTGTGCATATTTTAGCAAGTGCTTTTCTCCAAAGTGATATAAAGCGCTCACAGTAAGTCTTAGGATGCTTGCATAATTCTGCAAAAATGTTGTAATTTTATTGGTTTCCTAACAGAAGTCCTTTGGGTTACAGTGTATTACTTCTTGAAATTAATGTTTTACGTAAAACTACTGCTTGTTTCTAAGGTGATATATATTTTTGTAAACAAATGATTTGTTATACAAGCAAGAAATTTGCAATATTTTTACTGAATTCTGCACTGTACAAGTGAGGATCCTACAGCAGGGTCAGACAGTGTCCCTGAAGTAACTGGGGTTAAGCGCCTAGCCCAGGTGCCCAGTGGGGATACTCTCTATACCAGCCATGGGATCTGCACTCACATGCTTCCAGATATGGGCACAGATCCCAAAACCCACTGAGCTACCCCTGTAGCCACTTGCACAGTGCTCATAATAATAATAATAACTACACACAAGACTCATACAATTACTTTACAGTGAAGTCAAACAATAACTATACACTAATCCAGGGCTGCCCAACTCTGCTCCTGGAGACCCACCACCCCACAGAGCTTTGCTTCAACATTCCTGGCACTAATATTGAGATGCTACTGAAGGGCCTGATTCTCTGTATCAGGTGTTAAATTAGGGCTGCAGCTAAGGTCTGCGGGGGTGGATCTCCAGAAGCAGGACTACCATTCAGTTGTTGTTCACTAAACTCCTATAATGAAAACCAAGCCTGCATGCTGCGTAAATACAAAACTGACCCAAAGACTTTACACCAATACGACCCAGGTACAGTGCACTGAAATCACCCATTTCAGCCTGTCAATGTAACTACTAAACAGAAGACAAATACCAAGGCTTCAGTAACAACACCGACTTTAGGTAAGCTTTAAAGAGTTTACAGTGACCCGTAATGCATTGTGTTTGGATCTGAGCCTACAGAATGGATCCCACCTGCCTCTTCGGGTAAGGCGTGTGCCTGTTATCAGATGGTCGCCAGTTCAAATCCCGTAGCAACGGCAGTGATGTCACAATTGGACGCTTGTGCAAGGCCCTTCGCCCGTGGTGCTCCAGGAACACTGGCTGACCTGCCCCCTGATCCTCACTTCTATGTCACTTTGGACAGAAGCATCTGCTAAACAAATATACAGTAAATGCCTGCAGGTTGAGGATGCTGTGCCCCTGTTAAGACATCATAAACTGTAAAGTAGAACTGGGAGGAGTGGAAGTTGTGGCACTATTGATCCTGTTAATTAAACCAAGTTGGTTTGAGTTATGATGCCAATAAATTCCACATATACTGAACACAGGCCAGTATGAATTCAGCAATGACACGATATACAGTAACTGAGAATCCACCTTCCTAAACACTGTGCTTTCATGCACTGACTCACAAAGTGTGATCACTGTGCCTTCATATGAAACACAACATGGAAATTCTGCAGTTGGCTCTATACCCCTGAAGTGAAACATAAGGCATATAATGGTTTACAAAGCCAACACCATAAAAGGGTAAAATTAAATTACTACTATACATACAGTAAGCAAATGTAGTTCTAAACAAAACTCGAATGAATACAGCACCGGTCAAGGTGGAAACGGATGTTCCACACATCCGGTAAGTCAACGCAGCTCCATACCCGATTCATATAAATATAGTACCATGGGGTATATGACTGCAGTACCATATACTGCAGCATATACCAAAAAGTATCGCTCAAAGAGTGAATGAGTGCAGGAATAAACAAGAGGCCTATGAACGCAGAACTACACAAGATTAGATGAACGTTGCGTGCAACACGTATAGGCGTGAAATTCATGGCTTTTACTGTCCTTCGGCACAGAGTTCTCGGGGATGATATAACAGATCTGGGTGCAAGTGTCACTGATTTAGGATGCGCTCCAGTTTTGTCGTGTCTGGTTGCTAAGCAGCGCCACGTTATGCGTGTAATAAAAAGTCACTCCGCGCTGAATGTGCACGGCTTGCCGTCGTGAGTCCCCTGCGTGTGCGACATATCCCAAGCGTCCGCTGGAAGACGCACAATCACCAAAATCAATCGCATATATAACAGACCCCGTTCAGGAGTTCAAAGCTTTCAACGACTACATCTTATGTCGACGATGCGGGTTCAGTAAAAACCGAGGCACAACTTCTTATGTGTCTGTGATACATATTGGCGGAGTGCAATGTCATATATTCCCATTTCATTAATTCACCGGTCCCCAGTCCGTCTGTACCGAGAGAGAGGGGGAGACGTGGGAATAACAGGGCCAGACAGTATATGTGGTACAGACAACGTAATGTAACCTCACAGTTTATCACGTATTAAAATCCCTACGTCATAAATTCGATTTACAAATGCGAACTCCCCATTACGCATACAATTATCTTTAATTTCTCGTGCTCGCGTTAATATACGAGCCGTTATTTTTCTAAACATTTGCGAAGGCAGAGACGTTATTCATTCAATCATCCATTTATTTATTTATCTATTAGCAACGAGGTAGCGGATATGTTGGATTGCTTAGGATGTTTTAAGGTGCGGTACGGATGTAATGTGTGCTTTGGTTATATCGTTAGGACACAGTCTGTGTCTGTAGGACCACCAGGAGTGGGTGTCAAACGCAGCCGTAATCAGGTAACATGTCAAAGCCATTAAAAGTGACGGATGTAATCTGTGCTATGGCTTCCCAGTAACAATCAAAATCTGATCACATGCAGGAGCAGGTATAACTCACCGTGCCAGGCAATCTATCGACTTTATAGGCTCTACGTCTGTTTCAGGCAAAATTGCACAAATCTGGTAAAATGCGAGTATTGTATTTCGAAATGGATCACACATAAAGCGCAAACCGATATTTGACGCTAAATTTGAATGATATTCAAGGTCAAACTACCAAATGGCATCAATAATTACATCGAGACCGTTTTCAGAGCTTAAACATTTTGTAATACAAGAACTATAGCCTATTTTAAAAGATAGTTCTAACAGTTATGTCGAGCACCGAGCAACACCTACTTTCTCCATCATAACCGAGAAGACTTGTCTTCAAGAGAAGGTTAAAATTAGTGCGGCTACAGCAAAAACAATTCTAGTATAATTTCCACAGTATACTCAGGTAAGTAACTTCACTTTTGTACAGTTACTTGTAGACAGTCCAAGCATTTTCTATTTAATTACTCACGTGTGATGAATATTTTGTGTGCCAGACTGAAAACCTAGTAAGAATATGTATTTGACCAGAATCCAGCCCAACCCCCGGGAACACACGCAGAATCACCAACATGAAAAGCCGGGACTGGCTCTCGATCGCAAAGCGAACAAAAAACTGTATATACTGTTTCCATACCTTGTCCGGTATATAGAGCGAATAGGGTGAAATATCCTTATATCGAGAACGACGTCTTTACAGTTTCAGCACGAGTGGAAATAAGAGCATCGCTTGCAGCCGAGGCAGAACAATCTGCCTCCATGTAGGTTCGGTTCCGATCTTCTCTGCGCTCCGGGACCTAGAAATCACGTGCAGCTTCGCCTGAAAATTGACATGCAGAGTCGAGCAGTGTGACGCACAAGCCGGGCCGTTCACATCACTAGCTTTTTTTTATCATCTATTAATAGCAACTTGTAGCCACCGATATTTTTTATTTTTCTAGTATGATTAAAGAAAACATAGAAATCCCGTTCACTTCAGAGTCCTCCTTTTTTCAAGGATGCCATCAGCTGCCCAGGCACTGTTTCCAAAAGCGGCGTTACAATGTATTTCCAAAGGGGATCACAAAATTGCGTGTATTCATCTTAAGCTAAGGATGAGGGATAATTGCACAATGACATATGCAATGTGACGCACACTTGAGTCAGTCTTCTTTGTTCATGTCAGGGGATGCTATTTTTACATCACAAAAAATCGAAAGCGCTACAAAAACGGCTATAAGGAATACATCTGCATCACATGCGTTTCTCATGATGTCTGTCTCTTAGCGAGCAATGGATATGACTTATATATCTTTTATCGTATATTCTCAATCCTATTAAGTGGCCAAGTCAACATATTCGTAAAATAACGTTATGAAGAAACAAGATCGGGCATGGACGTCCCGGGGCGGGGCGATGTCAGGTGATAAACCTATTCATTCACCTGTAGCCTATTTCTAATAAAACAAAACCGTGTTCTGTTCATCCCTCGGCCTCCAGACAGACCAAAATTTGCGCCCCTTGTCTGTTTTCTTTTTGCTACAGATGAAAATCGTTGTGTTCGTTTCTCTATTCCAGTTTATTAAACTCGAAAACCTTTAAAAGTCCCCTTCCCATCCCCGAGTCACATGGATCTGTTTGCCGTCGTGACTGACGCGTATTTATTACATATTTTTGTAACTAAAAGGATACAGTTGTCATTGCTACCTACTATTGTCTTACATGGAACAATATCATTAATTTGATGTATTTACATAAGACATTTGTACATTCCAGTGTTCCCAGATTTGCAAGAGTTTAAATTATAGTTGAAATTCTATCAGTAAGAAGCTGTCCATCGATGTGGTTACAGTCCGTATATAAGACATTATAAGTTGTACTCTGACAGCATGCAGCAGTCCTGCAGTGAAGTTACTAAGAGGTTACTCCGGAGCTTCTGATGTCGTGGGTTGCACGTCAGCTTTGACTTGACATCACATTGGGCTCAGTTCAGCTCCGAGCTGCGCGCGAGGTTTGATTCAGCGCGTCAGAGGCTCGGCTCGTGCTAGTTTTGACGCATTGTCTGTCAACAGGCTTGCAGTGCCTTGCAGGTATGCAAGCTATTGCCAAGGTTTTCGGCGCTGCTCACAAAAGATACGGACAAATCTTTGCCTAGTCACTTACACAAACCGGGCAATAATTCGTCAAGGCAATATCTTTCAGAGATATATCCATCATTTTTAATCTAGCAACTTTTGCAAACGTTTGCAAGGTATGAATACTTTTACAAGGCACTGCAGATTTATTACATAATGTCATTCTGTGATAATAACAGAAGACCTTGCTGTGGGGTGCGCTAGCGTCATCTAAAGCTTCACACCTCGATTCGTGCAAGTCGCCAAACGCCGCTGGATGCATGTCGTGAGTCTGCTTCTGATTCCCGCCTGCCACGTGATGCGTCTCGTAACAACTGACTTCTGGGATCAGTTCCCATGGTAACCCAGGATCATGTGACAATCGTTCACACTGGGCCTTGCCGTTTTTACCTGGTAGTTTTTTTAGTAGTTTTTTTTTTTAAAAAAAGTATCAATAGCACTAACTGGCCTAGGTGGGATTTGCATCTAAATATCACAAGAAATTCGTGAAACGCTGTGATCCCCAGATTTGGAATTTTTCTTATCCCTTTTTAAATAAATCCACTAGAAGGCAGAATTCTTTTTAAAAGAGTCTGATAATGCATTCATTCACAACATTTACTGAATATACTTGAACCTCCTAATCATTCATTAGGACTCACTAAGAAAACTCAAGATGCAGGAGAAAAAATTAAAATTCTCCATATGTAAAGAAAAATCTATGAAATCTACAATACATTTTTTTACTGTATGGCATGTATCTGGATGCTTGAATATATCAGAACCTTTGTGACAGAATAAAATAGAATATTGATACTTTATTTATCCCCATGCAGAAATTCTCTGTCTGCCTACCCTTGTTGTGTGACTTTGCCCTGCACTGGGTTGGTGCCCCATCCTGGATTGTTCCCTGTCTTGTGCCTGTAGCCTCCTTGATAGGCTCCGGACCCCCCGCGACCCTGAATAGGGTAAGTAGTTGCAGAAAATGGATGGATGGATGGCCTACCCTGGTCTTGCTCTCCATGAGACACATAGAAAGGTGGGAACAAGCTTGGGGGGTCACAGCACAGGGTCAGTCAGCGTGCAGCACCCCCAGAGCTGGGGGTTAAGGGCCCCAGTCAAGGGCCCAACGACGGCAGCAGTCTGCTGATCCTAGGATCCGAATTGGCGACTTTCCATCACAGGCACAGAATCGTAACCCGCTCAGCTGCACACCACTCCCAGATGTAATATCCAGTGCGATGAATTTTACATCCAGTGGTTTAAATTAATAAAAGCCAGATTTCTGTGTACAGGCAATCCTCGGGTTACAAACACCTGACTTACAGACAACACATACTGATGAAAGGACTGCCATAAAGCCTATTATTTTAAAAATCTGGGTTAAATACAATGGCTCATAATAATGAACATTCATGAAACATTTGTGGCTTTAGCCGTTCATTGCATCAAGCCACTGTACAATAAGTTAGGTATTTACTTTTATTATTACAGTGTAATTATTATTGTTATCATGTCCTATATTATTATTGTTCTGACTTACCTACAAATTCGACTTACAGATGGACAGATCTCGTTCGCAACCTGGGGACTGCCTGTATATTTTCTAGGCTTGGTTGGAATCCCTGAATTGGCAGCAGAGTCTCAGAGACCTCATTTGCTACCGGATACTGGCTGGACACCAGCCTTGCTTCTGGCCACGGCTGTCACACAGGACTGGTTTTCCCTTTTCTCCAGGTACCGTGGACACATAGTCGGGAAATCAAACAGCCGGCTGAATGGTTGGTTGAGATTGGTTGAGGTCACAATGGGCGGGTTGCTGGGGTGGTTTGATCATGTGATCATTTTAATACAATTTTAAATTCTATTTAAAAAGTGGCCAGCATCAAGATTGTACATAAGTAGGTAACATGAAACGTAAAATATAAAATGAAAATCCCATGATATATTAAATTAACCCATAGTCATCCCTGGCAAGTAATCCTTCTTTCACAGGAATTTATCATTTTATTTTATGCCATACGTTTATGCAGCCACGCCATAATATTTTTGTTCTTTGGAAAGTGATGCTGATAAAAACAGCACAAAAAACATGAGCAGGATCTGTGTCTCGGATTCTCTTTTTGCTTAGTATAAAAATTTGTTCTCTTCTATCGGATTAACAGCCATGAAACATGTGCTAACATTGCATGTATTATTCAGAGTTTCAGGTCTTAGACCAGCAGTGTATCTCCTATGTGACAGTCAGTAAATGAAGTACAGTTATTCACATTTATAGTTTATAACCTTCTTAATGACATTAAAGGGACCCATAGGTCACAGACATGTGACACTGCTGTAATATCGCTGGATTCATTTGTTTGGCTTTGTCTGAGGGTGCTGTGCTTTGGAATTCTGCCATCTGCAAAACCTCTCGTAGTGCCGGCCTGTTCCACACAATGACCCCATTGACAACCAGCTGTCAATGTACCTTGTTTGCTTGTCTAGCATTAACCTAACTGTAACACTTTCCCCTTGGGATCAGTTCAATACAACAACGCTTTCTCATCTTAAAACACACAAGTTTTCCTTCGGGCTCATCTTGAGCACAATAACAAAAATATATCCGTGCATTTTCTATCCCAGTGTTTCCCAATCCAGTCCTCGGGGATCCACATCCAGTCCACGTTTTTTGCTCCCTCTGAGCTCCCTGCAAGAAAGTCCACATCAGCTCCCATAGGGAGGGAGCAAAAACATGGACTGTCTGTGAATCCTCGAGGACCGGATTGGGAAACACTGTTCTAACCACTCATTCTGGTCAGGGACATGAGGGGTGGCATAGAAGGCCCAGAACGGACCCCATCATAGGGCACGTACAGTCACACTCTATGGGATATTTAGAGGCACTAATTAGCATAATTAAATGTCTTTGGGCTACAGGAGGAAACCCACGCGGAGGAAGGATGTAAAATCCTAACCATAGAGGCAATACTGCTACCCACTGAGGCACCGCATGTGCAAAGATATCTCTAGGATTGAAGCCTGAAGTGCCTGGTCTATTTCATTAGCTAATAATTTATACACTGCTGTGATATATATTAGAAATAAATATAGGATGTGATTTTTGTTTCCCCTGTGTTCTCATTTTCTAACCCCCCACCTTCACGGAAAC
This sequence comes from Mormyrops attenuatus, assembly GCA_026777985.1. Lineage (NCBI taxonomy): Eukaryota > Metazoa > Chordata > Actinopteri > Osteoglossiformes > Mormyridae > Mormyrops > Mormyrops attenuatus. The sequence continues at coordinate 20,040,389 of JAODKC010000130.1, forward strand.
AAATGCGAGTTGCTAAAGATGCAGTTGTGATGTGAAGTCACATGGTTGGGCCTAACCAATGGCAGAGTAGGAGAGGCCTCTTCCTGTTTTGTTGCTGAGTATGGGACCAGAAGCATGTGCACACAAGTCTCCCCAATCTTTGAAGGAGCCTTGTTGCCATAGAAACCTCTACAGAACAAATATATATAAATAAATGATCAGAAGAAGGATATCTTACCCTCCTATGGCCTTGTTCACATGTATATTCAAGTAGTTTATAGGTTACTCTGCTTTTAGAGAGAGCCTGGCCTGCAGTTTGTACACACTGGACATAGGTCACCCCACACTGAGCGTGCGGTGAGCATACAGCACAACGTGGTCAGAATGCGGACGTGGCGAACGTGGTCGCCGGGTCAGCCAGGGCGTTGTGACTCTAAAGTGCGGTTGGGTTTACTATAATGTGCAACATGAAGTGCGCATCGCATAATGTCGTCGTTCCCGGCAGGAGACAAACGTGACAAGCTGTTTTGCTCCTCCAGGATCTGCTTGGCCAGTTTCCGGCAGCTTACCAGTCAGCCGCTTGGGCTCAGATGCTGCGCGTGCTCGCAGATGGGACTCCCCTTAACACCCTCCCTGTCGCTCTCTCTCCTTTTTTCCTCCTCTTTACTTTTTCCTCTCTTTCACAGAATGGATTCATTTTAACATTCTCTCCCTCCCTCGCTTCATTTTTCTTGCTCTCTCCCTCTCCTTGTCATTAATTTGTCTTTCTCCCTCTCTCATCCTCTTCCCTTTTTTCTCTTCCTTCCTCCTGCTATCACCCTTTCCCTCTCTCTGTCTCTCCAACTCTCAGTCTCACACACACAAACACACTCTCTCTCTTTCTCTCTCTCTCTCTTCCCCTTCTCCCTCCATCTGCCATGCTTTCCTCTTCCCCTTTCTCCCACCCTTCCTTCCCCATTTATCTGTCTCCCAGCCAGTTCTAGTTCGGCTGCGGGTCATGTGACCAGGTTCCTGCTCTTTTTTTACAGCCCCCCTGCCTGACGTCAGAGACTCCCTCCAGAGACCCAGCTCTGCACATTTCCGCTGTCTCCTGACATGATTGTTCACCTTTGCAGTGGATGGGGCGGGGCGCCACTCTTGCGCACTCACAGTCTGGCTCACATGCACACTGCCACTGCAGTGGCGCCTCCCAGTACATTTCCTTCCCTCGTCTCTCATTCCTATTCCTCTGCCCTCCCTTTGCTTCTTTCCGCCGGCTCAGTGTCAACATTTGCATCACTTCCACGGGCATTTACACGTGAGCGGCAGAGACCAGCCCCCTGTCTCAGTTTTCTGATCTGCATGCTTGCTGAGCTTCTCTTTCATCTCACTCCACCTATTTCTCCATTCAATTAAGCTCACAGATCTTCACAAAAACACAGGTAAGCATTCGAACACAAATTGCTTCTCAGAAAAGCATGGTGATGATTCACAGCCTAAAAATTAAACCTGATTTGAAAGAGGAATCCCACACACCGTGTTGCTCAAAATGAATGACTATATTATGGGTATTTCGTGTTATTAGGACAAAGTTTATTGTATTGGATCTTGCTGAATATTAACTCCTTCAAGGACATCACAGCAAAATATGCATGGACCTGAACCTTGTCAAAAGAGACATGAATGGCACATTTGAGAGAGAGAGGGGGGGGGGGATAAATGTCATGTGTGCACCACAGCTTCTGTGCTTTCTTAGAGATTAGTGATCTTGGCTTTGGCACCACCAGTTTTGACAGCTGGAGAACAGTGGTCAGTAAGGACACTGTCAATAAGTGCATTGTGACATCAGTAACCTAGATCAGGTGGTATTATTGCAGAGCTCAGTGACTCATGGTATTGAAAGATTCTCACAAACAAATCAGAACTAATCCCCTACTTGCCTGTCTCTGGAAATATCTCTGGAAATATCCACTGATGGATTGGAAGACGGGGATTATTTGGTATTAAAACCGCTTTGGAGTGATTTAGCCCCGTCAGATGCCTCATTTTACTGATTGCATGTAGGTGTGGCAGAAAACATGGTGGGATTTCGGAGTCCCAAGGCGGACACACCTGCATCAGTCATATACACTTCCTCCTTTTTCCCATAATGCCTGATCCTAATTAAATCTCTAAGGAGGTGATTATTGAACACTGAAGTGTGCTAAACCCTGGGGGTATTTTTTTTTTAGGTGTACAAAATTGTCATTGAGATCCTGACTTTTGGCGCCCTGCCGTTTTCCCATTGGGTGGAACAATATGCCCCGCCCTCTTTCTCCAGTCTAGTACTGGTGTGGCACGTGTATAGATGCTGCTCTTATGGATGTAATGTGGTTGCCATCCATGCACAGCCAGGACCAACCCCTGTGGTTCCCTGGAGGAGGAGCGGCTGCTGAATAGACCGCTCCCCCTCACACCTGTGCCTTTTAACTCTTCAAACACCAAGGCATGGTTCGGCGTCTGTCTGCGCTGAAGCCAAAAGCTGCTCTCCACCTCAAGGCCGTACTGAGATCTGACACTCCTCCCACTGTAGAAATGTGAAGCTGTGTTCTGCTGCTCAGGGCGGAAAGAGAAGTTGCCCTCCACACACGACCGCAGACAGAGTTTCTTCTGTCCGTCCTCTAGAAAACAGAAGCTACTCTTTGCGTCTTGGGGCCCTCAGTCAGGCTGAGAACTCGAGTTGCTCTCTAACCACAGTGCAGAGCCATGACTGAAGAGAACTGTGTAGCTAATCAGAAAGCAAAGTTGGGTAGGACACCAGAAAGCTGGGTGGAGCTAAAAGTCGAGCTGGTGACAAAGGTCAGAGTGAGTCTGGAGCCGACCGAGACACAAACACTTAGTGCTCAGGGCAACTTCATCCTCGTTTGACTCTAGATTCCTCCTGGCTCTGCTCTTCCTCAGTCCTTCAGAGGCTGGGAAAATATCAACAGTTTGGTGCCGGCCCTTGGGCTTAATTGTTAGACAGATTTCGGGAAAGCGAGGCGAGGCTGTTCTGTAGGTGACTTTATTTAGATGCTTAAGCGCTGTTTTATTCTGGGTGGCAGATTGCTGTAGACCTGCAATGGGAACATGCGATGTGAGGCGCACGTCTGCAGACCGGGACAGATGGCGACACGGAGCCATGCCGTGTGTCCGGAAATCGCTCCCTTTACCGCACTGGCCCTCGATGTGCGTGATCCTGCAAAATGTGCATTGATTTTATATCACGGGAATGTTTTCTTGTTACTGAAAAAAAATAAAATAACATTTAAATATGTGGCAGAGCTAAGGCTGGTGTAGCTGCCCAGGGATGTGCTGTGAGATCTGGGTCCGTCGCAGCGGCATTATGGGAAAAACCATCCAGGGAAAGTAAATCAGCAGCTGCTGCTCACATTCCTTATATTAGCATGGAGTAAAAAAGGATAATGATAAAAAATAAAATGTAACCACATATCAATGGCATTCACAAGTGATTTTAGTGAAATTTAAGGCACACAGATAAACACAAAACTGCAAATTTATTGCAATAAAATTGCTACACTGTCACTAATCATTATCAATAATACCTGCACCACATTTCATAATTGCAGTGGCACTAATAATAATAATAATATATATTATTATAGTGCAACAAATCACTGAACTTATATGTTGTTACACTGTTAAAGATCACTGACACTAATAATTAACATTTGGCATTTTTAGGTTTTTGATTGCATTCACTGAAAAATGGTCCCCACAACATCAAAATTATAGGTTTTTATCACATTGTGGGGGCCATTTGACAATGTAATATAAATTTAATCCATAGACACACACATACAGCGTCTGAGTGCAGGGTGAGCTGTTTATCTGGTGCATTTTGCGGGGGAGATTAAGGGCCTTGCTCTACAGCCAACAGAGAAGCAACTGTTCTGCTGAATCTGGGATTTGAGCCTATGACCTTCTGATCACAACAGCCTAACTCCTGAGCCACATTCCACAGCCATTGCCCCACATGTTGGGTTAATGTTGGATAATTCCAGGATTACCAATCAGGTCACTTTAGGATTACATTCGGATTATCATAGGTCACATGGGCCCAGTTTAGGGGAAGACCCCCCCCCCACATGCCCACCCAAGACAAAGGTTTCAAGATCCAAATTTGCACCCAGCATCTGTCCTTTTAAACTCCTGATGCTACGTCTTCTGTATGTCTAGCATAGACATAAGCCGACACTGCCAGCATGAAGTCATGTTTCAGACCTGATAATTGCTTTTATGAATTTCATGGTCCACATGCGAGTCTCCTTAGCTGCGAGCTGTCGCTTACAGGGTCTCTATCAAGCAGTGGCACAGAGACAATCTGTCACAGTGGGCAGGAAGGTGTGTCGTATCCAGTCTCAAGGAGTAATCGGAAATGAAATGCTTCTGGAATCGCTAATTTCACTTTTCTGCCCGACACAAGGGACCGTCGCCGAGAGGTGACAGGAAGGAGACCCTGAGATTCTGTCCACTGCTGAAAAACCCTGGGCCACAATCCCATACCTCGAGCAGAACATCGCTGTGTCAGTCTGCCGCTTCGCTCCGATTACTCACTGCTGTCAGCGCTTCCTCAAGCAGCTGGAAACGGGGAAAAAAAGACAATAAGGTCAGGGGGGAGGTAATAGTAGGTTTGAGCTTAGTGGACTCTTTTTTTGAGGAAATTCATTATAGATTCAGAGGACTGTTCTAAAAGTCTGTATCATGTGACTGTATCATACCCCCTGTTTGGTTCTCTGTCTACTTTATCATAACATTCATCCATCCATCTTCCATAATGGCATGAGACAGGAGACACCCTGGATGGGATGCCAGTCCACTGCAGGGCACACTCATACACACACAATCACACACTGCTGGCAATTGACAGACACCAATTCACCTACTCGGGACCGTGGAAAGAAGCCAGGGGAGCTTTGTCTTCACCATAAATAACACATTCTGATCCAGCAACATCTCACAAGAAAAAACTACTGTTATCACCAACATTCAGCGAACTGACTGATAGTCTAGGACCTTTTAGTGGAACCGAGGCTCTTAATAACAGTGGCAATAAATGGCTGACAGAAAGCCAGATACAGAAGAGGAAGGACTGCAGGCTAAATGCATACACCAGGAGAGTCTGTAATTCTTGCACATGTTATCTCTGAGACAGAGGTTAACAACCTGTCCCTCTAACCTGCTGTCTCAGCTTCCGCAGAGAGAGACACATTAGGGCACCTCAGCTTCTATTTCCTTAAACAGAACTTTAAGTGAATTTCACCATGGCTGCCACAGGAAGGGTAACAGATGCTCCTCAGACCTGACCTTGGCCACCAGCTACCCATCTGAGTGGCAGATGGAGAGCAGTTTGATCTCCGTGTCTCCTGTTACTTCTTGAGAGCGCAGGAACCAGGATTTCGCCATCAATTGCTTAGGTTTGGTGCTGGTTATATATGAACGTGTTTATCCCAAGGCTGATGCAATACATTGGCTGTAGGCACAGAACAAGCCGTCTCCCATTCCACTCTGACAGATATGGGAGGCTGAACAGCACCCTCTGCTGCTTCCTTAGTGTCAATGCAGGGAAGCAGAGGGTGGAATTATTAGTGGTAAATTTGGAATTGTCCTGGCTCCAAAGGAAGCCTGGCATTTATCCTCCTGTTATAATAAGGCCTCCAGTACAAAACTTTGATTTCATAACTTGACTTTAGATGTTTGTTTCACCCAAACCACCCTTGCTCTCTTCAGCTGGGAACCTAACCACAGTATTTTTAGATTTTACATTTTTACTTAGGGTGATATGTATAGCAACCTGGATTAAGGCTCTTAACATTTTACTAGGTTTATGACTGACCTGCTGTAAGCTCTGCGCCTGTTGAGACGGTGAACTGAGCAGTGGCAGTCAGGGGCACCGACCAAGTAGGCTAGGTGAGGTGGGGGTCCACATAGGTTGGACCGGAACTGGACCCAAGCACTGCAGTTGCCAGCACCTTTGGAACTCAAGAGGAAGGACAGCCATGTCAGGTGGCACACAGATTCTCATCTCTCTCAAAAATAAATGTCTGCTTTTTATCTTTAATTGATGATGGTCAGTTACAGGGCCCCTTGTCCTCTGACCCCCCCATCTCACACCTGCCTTTCCTCGCAGCACTCGTGCCATAACAGGAGAATTAATTTGCATGCATGGATGTTGTGTCTGATTATTTGGCTGCATCCAGCCATCCGTCTTAGTTAAGCGACTGGCATCCTGATGGTCTCCGGCCTTCAGCTCTCTGCTTCCTGCAAGGTTCACAATAATGACAACAACATTTCATTGATCCCTCCTGAGGAAATTCTCTTCTCACCTGCCCCATCTTTCTCTCTATGACACACATGTAGGTGAAAGCAAACTTGGCAGCAAAGGGCAGCCACCTGCAGTGGTGCCCATAGAGCTGGCAGTTAAGGACCTTGCTCAAGAGCCCATAGTCATAACTATTCTACTGAGGCCAAGCTTGAACCAGCAACCTTCTGATGACAGGCACAGACTTTTAGCCCAATGAGCCACACACTTCTCCTGTACTCAATAACCAGTTGGATGGATGGATGGATGGATGGATGGATAAAGGAATCGGGTTCCTTCCAGCAGATGGATGATTCTGCGTTGCCACCTCCCACATGTGCCACAAAGCTGACGTTCCTGCTTCTCACTGTGGGAGCTCTCACCGTGCTTATTCAGTTCAGTAATGCATCACCGTGACTGAGATAGAGACATCTGCTGGTCACCAATTAAATGCAGCAAAGTTGGTGCAGAAAGCCGCATCTCAGTCATCCCTCATACCTGTCCGCTGGACACGAAAGGGAAGGCCGGTCAGCCCGTCCGCCAGTGTAGCTGCCATAAATCAGACCAGCCTCGGTCTCTCCGCCCCCCTTTGCTCTCCATTGATCTCTTTAAATGGTACTCTGATTGATCGGACTTGCTGCCGACAGGCAACCTTGGGAATAAACACCTTTATTGAAACACTTGACTTTGTGTCTTTTTCTTAACCTTCTTGCTAGCCACCATGCACAAGGGACACAGATGGGGGTCTGATGAACGCAAGCGACAGTAGGGCGGGTGGCGGACCGTGCTCTGTTCGGCCACCTGACTGCAAGAGGGTCGTTGCCATGCCAACTGTGAGAAGGGAACACGTAATTTGGCAGGAAACTGAGCGTGCTCCAGATGTCCTCCCTAATGGATGGAAACCAGTACTTTATCCCTGAGTGAAAGCAGCCTTAGCACAAACTGGCCCCCAAACACAAGCAGCTCTCCATGTGTCTGTAAACCCCTAATTGTCAGTAGTTCCAAAATTCCCAGTAATTCTGCTCCAGACTTTGGAAGTGCTTTCTCCAGGTGATGCTAGTTCTTCAGGTATCAAAACCTCTCTCTCCAGGTGCCTATGGCCCAACAATCACTCTCCGGGTCTCAGTCGCTCCCTCTCTTTCCAGGTGTCAGTCGGTCCCTCTCACTCCAAGTGTCAGTCGCTCTCTCTCCAGGTGTCTGTTGGTCAGTCTCCCTCCAGGTGTCAGTCGCTCCCTCTCCAGGTGTCTGTTGGTTAGTCTCCCTCCAGGTGTCAATCGCTCCCCCTCTCTCCAGGTGTCAATCGCTCCCTCTATCTCCAGGTGTCAGTCGCTCTCTCTCCAGGTGTCAGTCACTCCCTCTCTCTCTAGGTGTCAGTCGTTCCCTCTCTCTCCAGGTATCAGTCACTCTCCCTCGAGGTGTCAGTGACTCTCTCTCTCCAGGTATGTGTTGGTCACTCTCTCTCCAGGAGTCAATTGTTCTCTTTCCTAGTGTCAGTCACTCTCTCTCCAGCTGTCAGTCATCTCCTTCCAGGTGTCTCTCACTCTCTCTCCAGATGTCAGTTGCTCTCTGTCTCCAGGTGTCAGTTACCATTTTGGCTACTGTGAGGTGCCACAAACTTGCATGATTTGCCCATGTTAACTCCCTTAACTCTCTGGCCAAGACCATCCTCCAGGGCACAATAGGGGGCAAGCCCCAAAGAGGCCTACAACATAAAACCTGGCTTGACAATGTCAAAGAGTGGACCGACCAAGCCCTAGACACAGTGCTGTGAATTTTGGAGGACAGAGAACGGTGGAGATCCCTGACTGGCCTTTACATTATGGTACCCCTACAACGACAGTCAAGGGATTAGTAATAGTAGAAGTCACGTCAGTCCCAGGTCCAGCTTCAGTCATCCTCTCCTGCATTGGATTCACTTGCTTGTTTGCATGCATGCATGTGTGGCCATGCATGTACCAGGCTGAACCAAACATGCCGTCATCACTCTAAAAGAGGAGGGCTACAGACAAGGACTTGAAAATGCACTTTTCAGTTGCAGAAATCTGATACCTAATTAGTTTCCTTCAAATGATCCTACAGCTAGCAGACAATACCTTGTAATTACAACTGATTAATGTCCCATTAACACCAGTGATCATTTTCTTATAAGCTCAGAAATGACTGATAATATCACGGTCACGGTTCAAATATCGATCCGTCATCCATCCATCTGTTTTTTTGCAGATCAACAGCTCAAGTTCATGGTGCACCTTACTATCCTATCCTAGGCATTATGGGATACCACAGCACAACAACAAAATGTATTCTTTGCATTTAACCCATATGTGACATGGTGACATAGCGGGGGGCAGCTAATTTAGCACCCAGGGAGCAGTACCTTGCTCAAAGTACCTCACTGGTCAGGGATTCGAACCTGCAATCTTTACAATTATAAGTGCACGTCCCTAACCATCAAGCCATCACTGCCCATAA
>JAODKC010000130.1:20074562-20096243 GCA_026777985.1 Mormyrops attenuatus
TCAGGCTCCTTCCCCATCAGAGAGGTGACATTCCATGTCCCTAGAGCTAGCTTCTGCAGCCGAGGATCGGACCGCCAGGGTCCCTGCCTTCGACCACTGCCCAACTCACAATGCACCCGACCCTTTTGGCCCCTCCTACAGGTGGTGAGCCCATTAGAGGGGGTCCCACGTGCCTTCTTTGGGCTGTGCCCGACCAGGCCCCATGGGTGTAGGCCTGGCCACCAAGCGCTCGCCATTGAGCCCCACCCCCAGGCCTGGCTCCAGGGGGGGGCCCCGGTGACTGGAATATTCCATGCAATTGCGTTGCATGATGCCTGGAGAATCAGAAAGACATACGAATGTGGTTTGTTAACAAAACAAAAATAAACCATAGTGCATTCATTTATTGCATTAATGCCAGCAACTGAGACGAAGTAATTACCGGAAATTTGCAGATGACTTTGACTTTTGATAACTGATACTTATTTGCCATTAGGTTGTTTGGGGACTGACAGGTTATTGTGGACATGGTGCCTCTGAAATCACTGGACCTTGCTGTGACAGCCAAAACATGAGTTCCTGGGGGACATAGGGGGTCAGCCTGTTCTGATATTGACATTTAGGTGGCACTCCACAACATAAGGACAGGTCCTCAATAGGCTCCTGTGAGCTACAGCATCTCCTTGAGTATGCATGAGCTGATCCTCCAAAACAGGCATGCCTTTATGGCCCCCACCACTACATGCATTGCTGGACGTTTTATTAACATATTCAGGTTGGCTGCTATGGGAATGTGTTAAGGCAATGTCATTATTTTGACCCCTCTGTATGTATAACTGTGACGTGAGGAGGAGTAGAAGACCAACAGACGACACATTGCTAGAGTTGCTCAAAAGTAATGAGTCATAACTGATATATACAACATATTATTCACATCCAAGGCAGGGGAATGTTTGCTTGCTAGGTTTCTGGTGCCAGTTTCCGTGTGTTAAGGAGAAACATTTGCTTAATGGCATGTACACCTGATTTCTGGGAAGAGATTAAGGAAACACCCCCTAAATACCTGTCATGGGAGCTTTGAGAAGATGCTGCACCCTCTCAGCCAGTTTCATCACCAATAAATAGTGCTTCTTTTGAACAAAAACCATTGAGACTCCCAGGTGAACACGGTTTCCCCAAAGTGTTAAGAAACTTTGGTTTTCTTAAGGTGAGCCAAACTGCTCAGTAAGTACACAGCCATTTATCAATACAGGCACTGAATTCTTCCCCGTCTATAAAGAAGAGTCATTCATCATTTTATGAGACGGTATCTCCAGATACATCTGCTCACTTCATAAATGCAGACCACAGTACATGTATGTATAAGTCATTGGAACAGATAATGTTTGTTTGGTGTCAGAATATAGACTGTGAGGTCTTAATTTCCATCCAGATTCCAAAAGTACCATACAGCAGTTTACATTAAAAAAAGTCTGCCATACATCTTTGTTTCAGAGCTTTGTATTTTTATTCTGGATTACGGTTAATGAGCCAACAGCTTGTCACATAATATTTATAAGAATCTGATTTATGACTGAATGGCCTCCAATAAGGAGACAAGTCCCAGGACAATAGTATTCCATGATTATAATAAAATAAATAAGTAACAAGAAAGTGTATAAGTACAGTGCTGGTGGCAGAAGCTAGGCCTGTTGTAAACAGTAATCATGGAAGGAGCCTATTTAGAGTAAGTGCATGATACAGCGACAAGTCAGAGAGGAGTTAAGGATGTACAGACCAACAACCTTGAATAAGCTAATGGCAGAAGGTACAATGGAACACTTGAAGCACTCAGTCATACATCCTGGGGCAGTTACTGTATCATAGTCAAGACCACCTTTGTCAAGTCCAAGACCAGGACTACTTGAGTCAAGAGCGAGTCCAAAGAGATTCACACCCATGTCAAGACAAAGTCCAAAGAGATTCAACCCCAAGTCGAGGCCAAGTCCAAATGAGAGAGACAGTCAAGATCGAGACAAGTAAAAGAATCCTCACCGAGACCACTAACTTACCTATTTATAATTTTTATGTGATGTTAGAGACACAGTATGTCACAGCCCGCATTCCTGCCCCCACATGCTCTCCCTAGTGTGACTCCAACGAGCCATACCCGTTGCTTGTTTCGTCTTACCTCTCGTTTCAGCCCTCGTGTGGATCACTCCAGCTTCCCCTCATCTGCTCCCTCGTCAGTCCTGTATAGGATTGTCTCCCAGTCCCATGCTCCCCAGTCCTGTCACTGAAGTCTAGTTTGCATGTATGCCTGAGTCCTTCCCCACTCTCGGTTCGCCGTTTATTGACCCCTTGAAGTCTGTTTGTTTTCTCAGCCCCTAGCCTAAGTGCAATAAAGCTAATTTGCCTCCCGCCAACACTTTCTTTTGCCTGATTTTGTGACCTGACACAGTACAATTTCAATTTTAAGAGGATCATTTTGCACTATTATTTGTTATGATCAAAAAGCAATTGCAGTTTAACAACACTGAAGGTTCAAATGAGGCCGTAATATTTACTATAAGTATAGCCATTTCACTTGATAATGGTTTCCTTTTGTGGCACGGCTGAAATGTAGTGGAAATGGGTTTTTTGGAATTAAGTTCATTTTCATGACAAAGATTGACTTTGCAATTAATTGCAATTCATCTGATCACTCTTCATAACATTCTGGACGATATGCGCATTGCCATCATAAAAACTGAGGCAGCAGACTTTGTGAAAATTAATATTCGTGTCGTTCACAAAACTTTTGACCATGGATGTAGTATTTATTTCTAAAATTGAAAAGCCATTTAGTCTGTAAACTAGGGGTTCCCCATAAGCGACATGTTTGTGGCCAAAGTTTGAAGTGATGGTTTTCCTTAGTGACCTGTGGTCCCAGGAACCCCAGGCGGGACACAATCCACCAGCCGCTGAAGAAGGGCTGGAAGATCAGGGAAGACAGAATGTTCAGCTGTGTGAACCTGCAGTCCTCTGCGTTGAAGGTCGGGTCGTACAAGCGGACTGCAGGCTCGTGAACATAAAGCAAAGATGAAATCAGGGTTATAGCATTAAATGAAACATACAATGTGTGACTCATTGTCACGTGAGTGGCACTAACAGACAAATGATCAAATCCCTTCACCTGACAGCTGGACCCCCTCTGTGATAGTTCATTTCCAGTTTTGAGTTGCAGACAACTACAGTAACAAGATATACAACTCCACTTAAGCTCTTTCACTGAAACTAACTTACTATAGTTCACTAGAGTTAGCTGCTGCTCATGTTATCAAATTTAAGTACAGATTGTACTAATAATGCCATCCATCCATCCATCGTCCATACCTGCTTGTCTGGTCCAAGTCTATCCTGAAAGCTATTAGTACAAGGCAAGGAATAACCCAGGACACTGCAAGGCACACACACATACACACTCACATGTCGGGTAAACATATGTTTATGGGGACCGCTCATTCATTTCTATAGGTAAAATGCTAACGCCAACTATGATCTTAACCCCTACCCAGCCCTAACCATATCCATAAGTTAAGTCGAGAGTTTTTGCATTTTTAGTTTTTTCATCGCAGTCACAGATTTTTATTAAATTGAGTTTTCCCTTATGGGGACCAGGAAACTGGTCCCCTCCTGGTCCCCATAAGGGAAAAAAACAGACATTCATCACATGGTGGGGACATTGTGTCACACACACATTCACACCTATGAACAATTTGGCAACTCCATTTCACCTGTGCATGCTTTTGGACTGTGGGGGGACCCCCACAATTACACGGGGAGTACATACAAACTCTATACACGTACAGTTGGGGCCATTGTATGAAAATTTATATCCTTGATGACATGGTTAAATCTAACTACATTTTATGGAATGTAAGCAAAGTACACCTATGCTTCAGATATTAAAACTGTCAAGATCCATACACAGGTATCATTCTAGAACGCAGTTAAACTTTCTAAACTTTATTGTGGGAGATTGAGGTTTCATATGAGTTCATATGAGTTCATGTTATGCTTTGAAGTACGCATTGTTTTCCATATTTATTTTTCACCTGACGCAGTGCTATGGCCCCAAAAGAGTGGCTCTTCTGTAAAGCAAACGAAAACCAATGAATTCTTATTTACCTTTTACAAACGGCAAATAAAGACTCCAAAATAGCCTCCACCTTCTTATAAAACATTAGTTTTCTCATTATACCAATCACTCCATCATGGTATCACACTCAAACGTCACAAAAACACATAAATACTATGCTGCATTTACACAAGATCTTTTGATGTCTTTGAAGGTAAATCCTAGAATCTCCTGCCGTCTGTTACCTCAGGATCTTATCATCAATCTAATTGAAAGCTGTTTTCTTATCCTACTGATAAAGAGCTGGACCGAATAAACCAGGAGCCTGTATATAAAAGCTGGACCTGCAGTTTTCCAACAGCTTTCCATTTGAGTGGAGACAAGTATTCACAGCCATGATGAAGCTAGCCTTTCTGCTGTTCGCCCTGGTGGCCCTCTCCGAGTGCCTGCACAAGTAAGACCTTCATTCTATTACTTATTATGCTTTCTTTTAAATCCTGTAAAGACTAGAAATTCGAAACCTGAGTTGACGAAGGGTTATCAGTTGGTTAAGGGTTTATCTGAAAGACTCTGTCTGTGATTCTCCTACAGGATGCCCCTAATAAAGGGAAAGACGGTGAGGCAAAAAATGCAGGAGATGGGTCTATGGGAACTCTTCAGGCAGCATTATCCTTACAACCCCATGGCTAAGTTTGACAGCAGCTATGCAGTTGGCACTGAATCTATGACTAATGATGCTGATGTAAGTAAAACTGAAATTCCTTTCTGGCAATCTTTGTATAAATGCTATAATACAAAGTGTTGAGCACCTGCATTAGCTGAAAGAATTTTGGGTTAAATTTCGGAGATTCAAAATGCAATGTTCAATGTATTCTGCATTCTACCTCTCTGTGAACATTCTGTCCATGGATTTCAAAGGAGTGTAATCTATGTTCTGCCAATCACATCTGCCATATTTCTCTGCTAATGCAGCTGTCATATTATGGTGTGATCTCCATTGGAACTCCAGCCCAGTCCTTCAAAGTCATTTTTGATACTGGCTCTGCCAACCTGTGGGTTCCCTCCACCTACTGTTCCAGCCAAGCCTGCAGTGAGTGAGGGCCAATACACTCGTTGGGAGTCGGGGTTATTGTTATAGCTAAGCTTCACTCTTCAAGACATGGGGGGACCGTTCTTTATCAGAGGCTGTATGGCGAGGAGATTATCTTACAGGGGTATTAGACGTCAGGCATGGATTCAGCAGAACCAAAACCCAACAATTTAGAATTTAGGGATCAGTGATCATTGTTGACACACTACAACAAAATGTGTCCTCTGCATTTAACCCATATGTGACATCAAGATATAGCAGGGGGCAGCTAATTCAGCACCTGGGGAGCAGTGCTTGGGGGTGGTACCTTGCTGGTTGGGGATTCAAACCAGCAATCTTTCAATTACAAGCACATATTCCTGACCATTAGGCCACCACTGCCCATCATTTTAGGCGTCTCTAAGTGCTAAATAGAGCCTACGGACAGCGGGCACGATTTGATTTATGAAATGTGGAAATGCATTCTGCTAAATTTGGAGCTCCTATTCCTTTTTTGGTAATTACCGCCTCTTAAAGGCAATCGATCCTTAGAAATACAACAGTTACATTAGGTATAACACCTGAAGGATATAAGTGCTCAAGTGTTTAATTGAAACCCCCTGGAGAATTTGAACTGCAGGTTAGAAACCCCACTCTCTAATGATCATTCACTGACTTCCGTTGAATGTTCCTTCTAGCCACCCACACAAAATTTAATCCTGAGCAGTCTTCTACCTATGAGTCCACCAACCAGACGCTGTCAATTGAATATGGAACTGGAAGCATGACAGGGTTCCTGGGATACGATACAATTGAGGTGAGACTTGCAGGAATTATACCAAAATCCATCTCATACACCACAATCCATCTCATACACCACAATCCATCTCATACACCAAAATCCATCTCGTACACCACAATCCATCTCATACACCACAATCCATCTCATACACCACTGTCCCTTTGTCAAATGAGCACCGTCATACCATAAAAAGGTTTGCTGGTACCTTTTTTTTGTCATTTTAGCTACATTTTTCATTTTTAACAAGGCCTAAAGCAAGCCAGTCATCTGAAACTTGATCGTTGTTGTGACAAATCAAGGCAAAATTGGTATATCAGACCTGCACAATGATGCCATGTGCATGGAGCCTGGAATATTTCTATATTAATATTACACAGCAAGTCAATTCTCCCACAGTGATAATATTCTGGGTTTTTTTTGTTTGTTTTTATTGCCATAGGTTGGCGGGATCACCATTACCAATCAGATCTTTGGTCTGAGTGAGACGGAGGCCGACTTTATGTCCTATATGACAGCTGATGGGATCTTGGGCCTTGCCTACCCCAACTGCGCTGCCTCTGACGCCACCCCAGTCTTTGACAACATGATGACCCAGGAGCTGGTGTCTCAGGACCTGTTCTCCATCTACCTGAGCAGGTGGGGCCAGACCATTCATCAATTATTCATGAACTTATGCTGCCAAGTTACCAAGTCATTAAACCTGATTCCTCTCTTTCAGTAATTCTGAAGAAGGCAGCGTGGTGATTTTTGGAGGCATTGACTCTTCATATTACACGGGTTCCATCTCATGGATCCCAGTGTCCTCTGAGTACTACTGGCAAGTTAACATGACTAGGTCAGTGCCTGGCTGGCTGCTCCTTGAAATCACATCGTTAAATGTAAAGAAGTAAAAGGAGACTAATTTAATGAGTGTTCTTGTAACCAGACTTTCCACCCCCCCGGCACATCCATGCCCCCATAGAATATTCATCTAATGACAAATGCTGTTATCCAATCAGCAATCTTCAACTGAGCTGCAAGCCGTTCTGGCATTTGAAAATGGTTAAGGTTACAAATTATGTGAAGCTCTTGTAGCTTGCAACTAGAGCTTTATCCCACTAAAACAAGGGTCTGAGGAAGCGCACGTAAATTGCAGCCCTTTCCTCTGCTGGAATTATTTTTGGATGGAAATGTCTAGTAAATATTCAGCTTACCGAGAAATCATGCAATGCTGGGACAATCAGAATTATCTGTGCTAAACGTTTACTTTAATTCCAAATGATTAAAATGAAATGTCAATTGACCCTGCCCCCAGTAAAGAAGATAATTGTGTAAAATTCCTGGAAAACAGTTGAAAGGAGAAATGCAAGAGTAAGTAACATAAAGAAGAATCTCTCTCAGGTATGACAGCAGCTGGGGAATCCTGCTGATGGCTGAATCATTACAAAAGACTCTCTACAGTCTTGGAAGATAGATATCTGTCAACAGCTGAGCCGGCCTCATCACTGGCTGTTATGTACGGTCAACTGGCCTTTTTCCCCATCGCAGTGTGACTAGCAACGGAGAGGCTGTCGCTTGCTCTGATGGCTGCCAGGCTATTGTGGATACCGGCACCTCCAGCATCGTTGGACCAAGCAGTGACATTCAAAACCTCCTGTCCTATTTGGGGGCTTCTGAGGATCAAAACGGAGACGTAAGCAGCTGCATTTGTTCTACTTTGACCTTCAGACAGTGCAAAATGCATAGAACTAACGCGGGAAATTGTGTCCCAAAGGCATTTGTGAACTGCAGCAGTGTTGAATCCATGCCTGACCTGACCTTTGTCCTCAACGGACAATCCTTCACTATCCCCCCATCTGCTTATGTTTCTGAGGTATGAGTCACGTGACCAGAGTTTCGCTTCACTGTCTCATTTTTATATATGTGATGTGAGTGATAGTGGAACGCCTGCAAACAGCATAACGCCAGGTTTGCAATAGAAATCTCGGCGTGTCACAACTGATGGAATAAAACAGTTACTTTGCACGCAAATATATTTTATATGCTATTCAAGCATCGGCGTAAGAAACATGATAAGATAAGAAACGTCTATTACCCTTCTTCTGCATGTTTTATCCTACAAGAATATTTTTCCATGTTACATAGTCGTTCATCTAATCACACGTTAGTTAGTGATGTAATTCAGATGGAGAGCAGAGCTGATTGGCTGACTAGGGAAGAAATTTCCTTCATTGCTCCCACATTTCTGCTACAGCAATATGACATTTTTCTCCTTTTTCACCTCATAATATGCATTATGTTAAAGTTTTTAGTGGTGAACCGAGTCACACAAAGCTGGATGAATAATTAATGCTGAGTTTTCCGTTCTAGTCTGAGGGTTGCACCCTTGGCATTGAGGATGGTGGCAGCAACCAGCTCTGGATCCTGGGTGACGTCTTCATCAGAGAGTTCTACACCATCTTTGACAGGAGCAACAATCAAGTGGGTCTTGCTACAGTTGCGTGATGGCCACGAAGAAGTGTGGAAACAGCATAATAAAAGATTGTCTACAATGCATAAGATGCTATTCAATAAATGCAGATAGTGATTCATTTACATGTTTTTGATTCGCCCTCAAATTGATTGGACACTTTCTGTTTCGTTTACAACACAGCAGCCTGGCTGGGTTTCAGCGTATGGTACAGTATAAGACAAAAATAAGCCGGCCACCTTTTCATTATTATGGGAATTATTAGAATCTCAGACCAGTCATTGTGTAGATATTAGCAATTAGACTGCGAGCTTAAAAGGTTATTTCAAACTATAACACTACAAACCATTATTGCTCCTACATCACTATTGTTATTACAGCAACCACTGTGCCCACATACTGTACCTCCTGGGATGTGGGTTTGAATTCCTACACCTAGCCATGAATTTGGAGTCTCTACGCTTCCCTCTGGTTTCCTCCCACAATCGAAATACATGTGGAAGAGCTGAAAGAGTCTCTCTAAATTGCCCAATTTAAGTGGTCATATGAATGAGCAAAATATTAAAATACAGGAAAGAATAAAAATCTGCCGACCATAGAAGACAAAGGTAAATGGGATTCGATCCAAATTTCACATTTACCAAGTAGATTGGACCAAAAAAAAGCCAACAACAGGTAACATGAAAGAGCACCTTTTTTAAATTTGATAGTTGTGTGTCAGGATAGGATTAAAAAATACCCAATAAATTAAACAAAAGGTGAGACAGGCCTCAGGCCAGCCTTGAACACATGACCTGAAGGGTATCAACTTTATATATGCTCACTCAACCCATTGAGCTAAGCGGCATCCTGGGGACCAGGGCAACACACTAGGGACTTATGACTACAATTAATCTGGGCGACGCTTATTACCAAGTACCTCTGAATAAAGACTGTTGCGACCTCACAGCATCCATCACCCATGACAGATTGTTCCATTTCTGCCATATACTCTATGGACTGGCTTCAACACCGGGTGCATTTCAGAAAATGACTGGCATTGTCCTAGCTGATCTATCATGGGTCATTTGGGTGACATCATAGTGCATGGCTGGGACATGCCTACTCACAAGGCCCTTGTCTTACATTGCTTGAAGTCTGCCGGCCTGCAGCTTAATGAACAGTCTCCCTTTCCTAGGACATATTGTCTCAGTCGATGGTCTTCTTCTGGACACAGGACATATACACGCTAATGTTGATGCTCCTGTGCCACTGAAGCTCCTACCTCAGACTGCTCTCGTGGTGCCCCAAGTTTCTGCCAAACCATGCTACTGTGGTGGAACCTATGCATCAATGTCTGAGACTGACTGACAGTGCTTTCCAGTGGACAGATAAGGCACAGGCTTATCTTTCATGCAGTGAAGAAACTGTTGGTGGATAGCCAGGCTTTAGCACTATTTGACCCCATACTGCATACCGTAGTGTCCACAGGCGCATCAGACTAGGTGCCATATTGGGCCCAGACAAGGTTAAATGGACTGTGCCATTTGCATCACGAACTCTGCTGCTGAGCGATAATGCCATTGTCCTAGAAGCCCTAGCTTGTGTGCGGGAAGTAGAAAAGTGGCATACTTACCAACAGGGCTACTGTTTCACCCTACGGACAGACCATCAGATGTTGACAACAAAGGGTACTCTGGTCTACGTGTGTCAAGATGGTCTGCTTGTCTTATATAGCGCTTTTCTCCCAAAGCGCTTTACAATTTGCCTCACATTCACACACCGGCGGCAGAGGCACCAACCTGCTCACCGGGAGCAATTTGGGGTTCAGTGCATTGCTCAAGGAAGATTTGATGGGATCAGGCGGAACCTCCAACCCTCCAGTCCAAGTCCACTACTTCCTGCGCCACATCGCCCTATGTCCTTCAGTTATGACATCATTTGCTCTCCCAGTGCTGAAAATGCCCAGGCGGACTACATGACTCTCTTCCCTGCCCCCCCCATTGGCTGATGGCACCGTTTGTCTGGTGAAATAAGCAGTCTGAAAAAAAATGAAGACATCCATGCAAGGAGTCTAATCTGAGTGGTTCTCTATTTCTTGAATCTTCTACAAATCAGGGACAGATTGACAGAAATCCTGATAAGTTTTGAATGTGACCATAAAGTTCTCCATACAGCCTCTGATGAACAAAAACTCTGTAGCGTCTCTTTGTATGTGTTCAGCACATTCTAATACATTATGTAAAATGTCTAATGTAATTTTCATTGCTACTTGAACCCAAAATTAAAAACTGTACTTGAAAAGAAAACAGGATGACTCTGAACAGCATCATTATGTAGTTCTGTTACTTAACATCAGGTTAGGATAAGCTGAGCAAGTCTTGCACATGTATTTCCTGGTTTGAGAGTGACTTCCTCCATAAGGGGGAACTTCCTGTGTCAGTGAAAGTAATGTATACCAATGAAGATGAGACAAAATACATGTATGTGAGTGTCAAATAAATATATATGAGAAAGTGGCAATATATGTATGTAAGAGTGTGACACATATGTTAGTGATTATAAATCTATGTATGTGAAAGGAGAATGTGTGTACGTGTTGAGTTAAATGAACACATATGTGAGCAGAAATATGTATGTGAAAGGAGAAGGCATGTATATGAGAGTAAAGATGTATATTTGTGAAAGGTGTATGTGTGTGTGTGTGTGTGTGTGTGTGTGTGTAAGAGTGAATATATGTATGTGAGAGGGGAATGTACGTCTGTGAGAGTGCCAGAATGAGGTATGGCTTTTACGGCCCCTTATAGTAATGAATTCCATTACATCACCGAAGAACACTGTTCTCCACTTAATGAGTCACGTATGTGGTAACTCTCAAGATATATGATAAAACATTTTATTTACCCTCCAAAACAAAGATTACGGCAAGAGATACTTCAAAAACACATGCATGATGATGCTGTCCTACATGTTTGATCATGTTTGAGTCCCTGTCCCTCAAAAACGCGATTCGATTCTACAGGTCCTGTTATCTGCAAAGCCTGCATATTCGCTGTAATATCTGTGTTTGCCAGTGGGCATGAAAGCTTTCATTAGTGTCGGCTTGCAGAAGATTAGATGCCGTTACTCATTTATGCGCTTGACAAAAGGAGCTGAGAGCAATGTGCTGAATAAATATTATAGTTTATTTTCAGGGTGTCACGTTCTGCCCACCTCGTCTGCCTGACGCTCCTGTCTGTTTCCTCACATGGCCCTGATGGGCCGCACCTGATTCTTTCTACCTCCCAATAGTCTATGTAGTTAAGTACTGTGTTGCCCTGATTATAAGACAGTTTTTTTGTCAAAATATGTTTGAAAAAGTGATGTTGTCTCATATTTGGTGTCTAGACAAAAATACGAAGCATTTTCACTTACCGTATTGACCGGAATACATGGGATTTTCCCCCCCAAAATTCGAAACAACCTGAGGTTGTTTTATATCCGGGGGTTAGAATTTATAAGTCATTGTACACATATAACAGCAGATGACGTAAATTATCGGCCTGCTGGCTAAAAGTGGCATCACATGAGCAGTGATCCCAACCTCTGTCCACAATTGGCTGCCATAATGTAACACCACGGGGTTGATTAGCAACACTATTCACAGTTACTGGCATGCTTTGCACCTCACACATCTGTATATAGTTTGAATTAATGTGTACTCATGTATTTATGGTAATGCACACTCAGGCACACTCATTTATGTGAATAAACCCCAACGCTTTTGACGCAGCTAATTTTAGGTTTATAATGGAATAATGTAGATTTGCCGTAAGATTTCTTGCGTGAGTCAAAAAGCATGAATGTCACACCAAATGCATGACAAGTGGCAGCCCTGGTAATGCGCGTGTTTAGCGCGTATCTCTGAGTGTCGTGTAAATTGTCGGCTTCCCTGGCTGTGCTGCTGCTAGTATTAAACCGATAGTGGCTGTTAATAAAGATTGTAACATTAATTTTAATAATAATAATTGATACTTTATCGATCCCCGTGGAGAAATTCTCTTTTTATGCCTCCCTCAACTTGTTCTTTGTAGAGTAAGCTGTCTGCGAAGGGCAGCCACCTTTAGCAGCACCCAGGGAGCTGGGGGTTAAGGGCCTTGCTCAAGGACCCGCAGATGTGCTGAGGCTGGGTTTGAACCGGCAATTACAGGCACACAGGCTTAGCCCACTGAGCCACATGCTGCTTTAAAAAAGCTGTCATATCATTTATTAATATGCCCAACTTTTCTAGGCAATACAGTTTTTTTACCCTCTTCATGTGGGTCTGCTGCATCGAAAACATTCTGACCCTCAAGTGTTGTGGAGATAGTAATAGTCATTATCTACTACCCACCCGACAAATAATACATTTGTTTTTGTAATGTTTGCAGTTTAATACACTTATTGTAATCCGATTGCCTGTGGTCACTGGTTGATTTACATGTTCTTTTTTATAAAGGCAAGATTTTGTATTACAAAACTTTTTTTCTAAAAATAGTTGCCAAAAAGTGGGGGGGATCCTCTTACAAAAATGGTGTCGTCTTATATTCAGGCCAGAACAGTACGAGTCTGTCTTGTCATCGCTAGTCCGGTCATTAACGTCGCTCCTCCTGTTAGCCCATGTCTGTCCCTGTTCTAGACTTCTCGTTTCGATCCCTCACAATCTTGTTCATTTCCAGTTCCCGTTTGTTTAAGTTCAATAAAACCCCTTTTGTTTCACCAAACACCACCCCTCGAGTCAAATCCCTATCCACCAAAGCATGACATCAAAGAAAATGGTGTATTCCAGACTCTCGATGTTAATTGTTTCAATATTTTATTCGAAAAAAAAAATTGTTATTGAGCAGAGGTGGCCAATCTTATCCACAAAGGGCCAGTGTGTATGCAGATTTTTGAGAAAACCTTCAGGTCAGCTGTTCAAACCCAGGTGTGAGGACTCTTCAGTCAGTCAGTCCTCTAATTAGTAATCTAATTAGGGAGTTGCAGCGAAAACCCGCATACACAACGCCCCTTTCTGGATAAGACTGCCCACTCCTGTTATAGAGGGATGACACAGCGGTCAGTTGATTCCACCTAGAGTTTGCAGGTTCTCCCCGTGTTTCGTCACATCGTCCAAATACGCACACTTAGATCAGTTGCCCATAGTGTGTGACTGGGTTTGTGACTGTGTGCACATATTTGCAATGGACTGGCATTCTGTCCACATTGTACCCCAATTTTCTGACCAATGCTGTCTGGGATACACGCCACGCCCTCCCCAACCAGGAGAATCAGCCGGAAGCTGGTTGGATGGATTCATTTTATGGCATTACAGAGGTTTTGCAACCACCTTGTCATCCCAGTCCTGATAATGAATGTGACTGATTAATGCTCTGATTAACTCTCAGATTTATCAGAGAACATTTGTTTAAAAGGGAAGGCCACAGTTTTGTGTGCTCAACAAATTATGAATGTTAGCCCAGTGCAATACCAACAATGTCAAGAAACCCATCCCTGAATATGACTACTTACCCACTACAGGGCCCCTGTGATACTGCAGCATAACCAAGAGCATACATGTGGGTATGGACAATAGGTGCATGTCCTGACCAATATTGCAGGAGTACTATGTGTGTTTAGGAGGGCGGGAGGTTTGAAGCTGATCTGGTCTATAGCAGTGTTGAAACCACACTCACAACCTTGAGTATAGCCCAGGAAGAAAGAGCCCCCCCCAGTTATAAGACTACATAATTCTTGTTCTTCAACAAGACTCACAGGGACACACTGCATAACCCGTAATACATTAATAATACATTATTACACACAATCAGTATAAAAATGTTCTGTTGATCTTTTTTCAAGCACAATGACGATTCCTGCCGTCATTTCTGCCCCAAAATGTTTACTTCTCACTGCGCTGTTCTTTTTACGGCCCAGATAAAGAAGTGAGTAAACAGTGACCCAGTATATAAAAGCCAGAGCAAAGCCAGAGTCCCCAGTGGAGACTAGAGGACACAGTCATGATGAAGCTAACCTTTCTGCTCTTCACCCTGGTGGCCCTCTCTGAGTGCCTGCACAAGTAAGACCTTCAATCTACTACTTCGCATTATTTAAATTCTTGCAGAAACAATAGTTTGGTGAGTTCAAGTTTGCTGTTACCTCCAGCTTCACCTAATGAAGTGTTAAGATCCAGCAGGGTGAATCTGACAATTTTAAGGCTTTTTAATGAAGAGTAAGGGTGAGGGTACACCTGAAATTCTTCAAGTGTTTCGTGGTAATGTGATGGAGCACAGCCAGGCTAATGTGATCATGATGTACTTTCAGGATTCCCCTGAAAAAGGGAAAGACAGCAAGGGAGGTCCTGACGGAGCAGGGACTGTGGGAGGAGTTTAGGAAGAAACACCCCTACAAACCTATGGTCAAGTTTGCCAGCAACTCTGCTGACACTGAACAAATGACCAATGATGCTGACGTAAGTGACCTTTATGAATTCTAAAATCTCACACTGAATGAATGGTTTTCTGGTCTGTTGAAAAAGGTGGCTACACTTACAAAAAACACAAATTGTGCAGTTGATGAGGCACAAAAACACATGAGCTCAGTCACTGGAGTATGTGCCCAGTATTGATCTGCTGTGCCCCAATAAAATCTCATGGGTGAGTTTTAGCAAGATCCTATATTTGGCAGTGTATTCATTTAAGCTGATTGTCACAGGAAAATAATGGATTTTTTTTTCTAATCCACAATGTCAAAGAAACACAGTTTAACCCATGGTACAAGCTGAGGCATGCACCTTGCGATCCGGGTCAGAACTCCAGGGTACACTGATTACTGTCCGTGCACTGCAGTATGAATTTCGTATCCAGTGTACCGCAGCACGCACACAGTAATCAGTGTACCAGCATGCGAAACAAGAAACAGGATTAAGGAATAACAACACGACAAGACTGAAGTTTTTAAATAATACTTATGATCTTTTTTTGATTTCAATTTGATACAGACATTATTGACTCCTGCACATCAGCATGCCTGTGGCATTAGCTGTGGGCTAAGCAAGGGAAGTTCAAATAGCACACCGTATAGCACACAGTATAGCACACCGTATAGCACACCGTATAGCACACAGTATAGCACACCGTATAGCACACCGTATAGCACACCGCATAGCACACCGCATAGCACACCGTATAGCACACAGTATAGCACACCGCATAGCACACCGCATAGCACACCGTATAGCACACTGTATAGCACATCTCTTACACGCAGCAGGCGTTCAAGAAAGTGCCCCAGCAAAGATTAATGTCTAGTTTGGCCCAGGGCACAATTATAGAAGAGGCAGATATTTAGAAGATAAGGGATGAATAATAAGCAGTTGATTCAGGAGATAGGATTGTATACTATAGGTACTACAGTACAATCCCGTTGTAACGGACTTTAAAGGATCTGGCAAAATAGTCCGTTATATCCAAAGTCCGTTATATCCAGAGTTGCTGTATACCCAGAACACAACTACAGGATACCATTTGCTCATGCCACACCCCAGCAGACACACTTGTGGTATAGATTATTATATTGTACATGTAGTAATCCAGCTTTACCTGAATGTTGGAAGTATATATGGCCTATACAGACAACAGAGTTGGCAGTATTGAGGTCCTCCTGTGGCCAGCTAAAAAAGCATTTTGTTGTCTGTGCCAACAAAGCATTTTGTTACGATTTACATCTGATTTTTTTCCGTCCAGCAAAATACAAATTACAAAATACTTAAAAGTGATTAGATATGTATTTTAAGTTCTGCCCATCTCTGATAGCTGATTTACTGAATAATGGCAAGACCTTCTGGAGTTCTGGAGCTCATTCTTGACATCATAAATAGAACTTGACTGGGTCTTAATTAACTCAAATCATTGATTCTTATTTTCTCTAAATCACGGTTTAACTGACTATATCAGTGTGTTTCTAAGAGAAATGTATGCTTAATAAAGCTGTGCTCAACATGATGCAGGCAGTCCATAGACACACGTGCCATGTGTGGACGGGTGTTGTCTTATTGAAATACAGTACCAGGGTGCTGTCTCAAGAGGGGTAAGACATGCGGACGCAGGATGTCACTGACGTAGCGCTGTGCCGTCAGGGTCCCCCAAATCACTACCAGAGATGACCTGAAGTTATACCCTATGGCTCCCCACACCATGATGTCATACCCTATGGCTCCCCACACCATGATTCCAGGAGTAACGCCGGTGTCTCTCCACAACATTGGCACTGTCACCTTAGCGTCACCATACACACACAGAATGGTCATCTGTGGTAATGTAGAATCGAGATTCATCGCTAAACATGGTACGACGCCACTCGTCATCATTCCATGCCTCCCAGTTATGGCACCACTCCAAAGGCAGCAGTCTCTGTGCTTGTGTTAATGGCAGTAATGTCTGAAAGTGCGTAAGTTGAACGTTCGTAAGTAAAGGAGCGTCTGTACTTAAAAAATATAGAGCTCACCCTAACTTTAGATGGAAAAATAATGTTATAGCGGTAATTGTGAAATGAAAAATAACTTTTGTAATATTCGTATCTTGAGCTCAACAGCTTGCACCTTCAGTAGCGAGTTAGGGTTTGACGGGATCCAGGGGAATGTTCACGATCTCGCATGGCGGTTTCGGTCTCGGATTCAGAACCGTTACGTCCTTAAACTTATATCCAGTGTTTCCCACAGAATTAGTGGCCATGGCAGACAGAGGTGCCGGTGTGTGCACACATAAGCAGGCACACCCATGCTTTTTAAAATTAATTATCTTAATGCCTAAATTTCCCGCTTTGTGTTACAGCAGGGTGCGAACATGCACAAACTCGAAGAATAAACATCTATATATAGAATAAACTACATGCAAAAAAAAAACGTAACCAGAGGCTGCAAGGCATATAATATTCAACGTCAAGTTCCCCAGCTGGGGTTCTGATGAGTTGAGCTACTTTGTTGAGTTAGGCTACTGCAGTGCTAATTGATAGCCCTAACCCTAACCCTTACCCTAACCCCCAAAAAAACCCTAAACCCCTTACCCTAAACCTAACCCCTAAAACCCTTACCCTAAACCTAACCCCTAAAACCCTTACCCTAAGCCTAACCCCCTAAACCTAACCCTAATCCTAAAACGGTGGAACTGCACATGCGCAGAAAGGCTCGACAGCACGTCTCTATAGGCAGCTCAACTCGTCAGAACACCGGTTCTCCATTTTACACAGGCCCAATAGCTATAAAAACACCTCTGTCTTGCTGATAAATTACTTTTGTCCTTAGTAACGAAAGTAGCCTGATTTATCTGTAATGCAGTCAATGAAGCCTTATATGACAGACCACAAGATGCCACTGCCTGAGCATACCTGCTGAAATTAACTAGAATGCCACTAGCTGGCTAGCAAGCTAATTCACAAGTTCTAGAGCAGAGCACTGCTGTTTGCTGACTGCTCCATTCAGTGAGCAATATATATCTTACTAAATACTTTACCATAAAGCAATCTGCACCAAAGCACCAAAACAGCTTCTTTCCTTGGTCATGGGAAAATGAAGTTCACAACGAGCAAGCTGGGCTGAACAGAGCATGTCAGTGATTTACTTACATCTAGCCAAATATGGTGGTAGGATATTTTCAAAAGTCTGTAAGCCTGGTGATGAAGGTTCTTAAAGCATTTTGTTATGATTTACATCTGATTTTTTTCCGTCCAGCAAAATACAAATTACAAAATACTTAAAAGTGATTAGGTATGTATTTTAAGTTCTGCCCATCTCTGACAGCTGATTTACTGAATAATGGCAAGACCTTCTGGAGTTCTGGAGCTCATTCTTGACATCATAAATAGAACTTGACTGGGTCTTAATTAACTCAAATCATTGATTCTTATTTTCTCTAAATCACGGTTTAACTGACTATATCAGTGTGTTTCTAAGAGAAATGTATGCTTAATAAAGCTGTGCTCAACATGATGCAGGCAGTCCATAGGGTTATTTCATAAGAAATTTGATTGAAAAATAAAACTTTTATCGTTAATTGTATGTAATAGAGAGATGTATGGTTAGGGTTTTAACTATACATCTGATATTTGTGATAAACATCTCGTATCTTTCCTCCTGTACAGCTGTCATACTATGGGGTCATCTCCATTGGAAATCCACCACAGTCCTTCACTGTTATCTTTGACACTGGATCCTCCAACCTATGGGTACCATCCATCTACTGCTCCAGCATGGCTTGCAGTGAGTTTGGGCTGTCATTGTTGAATTGGTTACAGGTCATGTCTTTGGCAATTCTATAGTGCTGTCCTGTGTTGGGTCCATGTTTAAACTCTGAAGACTCCCATGATTCATGCTTCGTCCCAGTGAGGTAGCAGAGTCGCAGAGGAGATAAGAACGTAATCTGTGATATAGCAGTCACATTAGTTCATAGTTCTGCCAGCTGTAGAAAATTATGCAACACAGCAGCAAGAGTAGGATTTATGTACTGAGTGACCTCACAAACCAGTATTTCAAGTACCTCCTCAAAAGTATGATTACATTGGTTGTAGATCGTTTTTCAAAAGTTCAAATCTGTAATCACAATTTTATCTGTCCATCAATTTAGATTAAAAATTCAAAGTAAAAAATCCTTCCAGCAGATACATTTTTTGACTTTTCCAGGCAGCCACACTAAATTCAACCCTAAAGGGTCCAACACTTTCAAGTTCACATCTGAGTCAGTGGCCATCCAGTATGGGACTGGGAGCATGACTGGAGTGCTGGGATATGACACCGTTGAGGTAAACCGAGGTGCTAAGATTCACAGCGCTGTGCTGACAAATTCACATGCAGGCATTACTTTATGCAATTAGTATCTTTGCTCAATGTCAAAAATTTGTATAGAATGAATGAAATGTAAAATCTGTTATCCTGACTATCCTGAGCCATCAAACTCCCAAATCTGGCTACTGAGTTTATGTTGGCACAGGGTCACTACATCCACATGAGGCCTCATCTGTAAATATTATATCATGAACCATTAATCTTTCCTCCATTACCAAAGTAAAAGACAGTAGATGCAAACATCTAACATGATACACATTATCTAATAGTAATAGTAGATGTTTTTGCCCGAGTTTAGCAGAAAAGTCTCTTGTGTTTTTCACGACCGTAAAGGTGCCACAGAATGCAGTTCTTTTCTCAAATTGTTCTCTGGTGTTTACACAGAAGATATGTGAACTTGGTTTGGGCCCATTTACAACCCTATAATATGGCCCTACAATGAAACAGGCTGCTAGCAACGTGAGCAACTCAAATAGTTGGAACCATGCAACTTAACCGTTCCAACTATGTAAGTTGCTAATGGGAGGTTTTGGGAAACGTATGCCTGACTTACCTGTTAAAAATGAACATCGACTATGCCTGTCTGGTTCCTTGGGTAGGATATGAAAATAGCCCACATCCCCATCACAGCCCCGAACGGCACACTCATGCATACAGCCTGCCATTTTCGTTGTCGTCCTCCACTTCGTTCCTCACAATATCTGCAGAATAATGGTGTGGCATTTGCGACCTAGTCGTTCTCAGGGATTACAGGAGCTAATCACTAAACACTCACGTTCACTTCCCTGCAAAAATTTGTTCTTTTTGTTCATCTACTTTTCCTCAGAAATATGATGCGAAGTCCCTCCACGACTTTGGCCAGTGAGAGCCAGGGAGGCAAATAAGGGTGTGCTGTAAAGGAGCATATGATTGGCTGGAGACTAAAACCTAAAACTAAACCTGGGACTGAATATATGCACCTACAGTGAACAAATGACAGAGAGTCTAGTTTAGCTCTGAATGAGAAACCTGAAGGAGTGAACTCGTTGGTGAGCGAGTTGGTGAATGAGAGACTCAGACAGAATGAGAATGAGAGAGCTGTACCTCGGTTGTGACCGAAATACACCATCTACTGGTGTAGTATACAGCCTGCATGTGCAGTGACTACCTGTATGCTCCAGTTGGATTTTAGAGATGCAACATTTTCACGATCTAAAAGGATTTTAACTGAGGTTTGTTAGCGTTTGGACTAGGCAGTTAACTATGCGATGAACTGTTTCTTACTGAGTAGCTACAATATTGAGAAACGTAGGCTATAATTCAACAACAAATATTCTTATCACGTAATTTATTGGTGGTATTTAGTTTACTCCTTAGCATTATTTAACCTAAATAATGTTTGTTTTTTTTTCTTTTACATAATGGAAGTGTTCCTCATCTATTTTATGCAAACAGGAAGTGCCACTGAACGTCAGTGAACGAATCAGAACAATCTTTTAGCTGAATTGAATCAAGTGAACTGTGTCCCAAAAAAGAAATTTTGCCCATCTCTGCTGCAGAACTATGTTACGTTTAGAGGCATGGTTAAAACTGTTACATGACAGTCTAGGAATTTCACATATTCAGGAATTATATTTTAAAAAGGGAACAACAGTGTTTGAGATTTGCGGTCGTTTCCATGTACTGAACTCTCCTTTTTCAACTATGCCAAGGTAAAGTCAGATTATCCTTCTATGGCACCTTTAACAAATGCACCTGTTTCTTATTGGAACTTCAGCTAAGTTTTACATTTTGGACACTAATTAAAACAAGCCAATAATCTGCAACTTGACTATGGTCCCTAAGGATCAAATTAAAAGTGGACTGTCATAACAGCACATGCATGGAGCCTCACTTATCTCCATATTGACATTACATTGCAAGCCTATTTAACCTATTTATTGTTAATAATCTGTTCTTTACTGTCTAAGGTTGCTGGGATCATCGTTCACAACCAAATCTTTGGTCTGAGTGAGACGGAGGCCGATTTCATGTACTACATGAAAGCTGATGGGATTTTGGGACTTGCCTTCCCTTCAATTTCATCTTCGGGTGCCACCCCAGTCTTTGACAATATGATGAGCCAGGGGCTGGTCTCTCAAAGTCTGTTCTCTGTCTATCTGAGCAGGTGAGGTTTGACCATTGGTGAACTAGGTGTGAAATCATACAGCTATGCGGTGTTGGCAAGTAGCTAATTACAACTAGCGACGCTACTACCTTAACTACTTATTAGTAGTGCAGCTACTTTTAAAATGATGTGGCTTTTCCAGTAACCAACTACATTTTTTTTTTACAAATAGCGATGTAGCGTGGCAAAACGGCTACACCTGTAAAAAAAAACATTATAGGTCGTCATCAACTTCCTACGGAAGTCTGTAGAGGACATGCATCAACTTTTTTTTTCTTTTCGTTATCTCGTGATCTCGAGATAACGAAAAGAAAAAAAAAATTG
>JAODKC010000130.1:20103731-20114224 GCA_026777985.1 Mormyrops attenuatus
TCTGTGCTGCAGATGGGTTAATTGCGTTAAAAATTTTAATCAGATTAATCATGATGATGGATTAATCCGCGTTAACCAGTTAATTTTGACAGTCCTAATCTAAATATAAAACACCTTGGTATGGTGGGTCAGTGAGTAGCGCTGCAGCCTTGCACGTCTTGTGTTATGGGTCCTGTCAGAAGCGGAGGAGAGGCCAATAGGAAAAAAATTTGCTGACCGGGATGGAGTACATTTTGCAGTGGGCCCCCCTGCCATGAATTCTCTGCTTCTGAGTCCTGTAGCTGCCCCCAGCTCTCTCTGTAGGGTGTTTGCATGTTCCCCCAGTGTTAATGTGCGTTTCTCTGTGGTACAAACCCATGAAGTGAAATGGAGACTTAACTGGACCATAATGGGTCACCATGACTCTGCACTGGATAAGCAATGAAAAATAGACAGATAAGCACATTTTTAAGCAATATATTTGGTCTTTTCATTCAACACTGGAACAGTTATATTGCAAAACCAAGTAATGCTTTGGAACAGGGATTAATGTAAATGTGATTCCCCCTCTTCAAACTTAAATGTTATTTATCTACCCCTTGCTGGTACCTAACAGACATCCAATCCAGCTGTTTCCTTGCGCAGTTCAAATTTCATAAACTGTCTGAAATTGGTCTCTACGGCGTTGATATGTCTATTTTACCAGCTGAGGACTCGCATTTTACCCTGAGAATTTACTCAGAACACATACTGTGTCAAAAATGCTCATTTAAACAATGCAATCATTTAGCTTTTGGAATAAAGTCATCTGTTTATCAAAGAACACAAAAGAAATTCCTGCAGTCCTGGAGATCCTTCTATCAAAGATGTGAGCACCTCACAGGTCTCTGTACCGCACACTCAGCTGCTTACATCACTTCACAGATGCAAGGAGGAGTGCTTGTAAAAAGGCAAGCAAAAATAACTGCAGAGAAATATTAAGTAAAACTAGTTACAGAGCATTCTTCTGTAAAAACTTTTTTTTCTTTTAAATTTGATTTAAAATTCACTCACACACACACACTATGAAACTATAGAAAAAATTAAGAGACCACTATATTTCTAAATAAATCTGCATTCTTAAATCATGGTTTAATCGTAGTTATTCTGGCAGAAGGCTACGCTGAGCAGCAGGTTGTATCTAGGTAAAAAATTTCTAAGACAGCAGTACAGATGAATAAGGTGAAGCAGGAGACACTGAGAACGACCAGAAACCAGCCAGGTAAACTGCAGAAGCGACATTCTAATGCCAGAGATGACTGTTAACTTATCTGAAAGTTTCTGATGAATCGTAAGATGACAAAAAGTGACATTCAAAAGGAACGGGAAACATCAAGTGCAGGTGTGAAGTGCACTGCTAAGAGAGTTCATATCAGGCTCCGAGAGGCATGACTGAAGACCCATAGAGCAAGGAAGAAGCCCTTCATCAACAAGAAGCAGAGAGTTTGCATAAAAAAATTCATTATCCACAGAAGCAAACCCATAACTTGTGCTGTGGTCTCTTATTTCTTTCCCCATGTCTGCATGTATATGTATGTATGTATGTATGTATGTATGTGTGTGTGTGTGTGTATATATATATATATATATATATATGTATGTACTCTCACACACACACACACACTCTCTCACACACACACACAATTACTTTCAGTTCATCTAATCCCGTTACTATGCACCACTTTTTTCTCAGAGCAAAAGTAATTTGTCCTTAACCAAGGATTATGCACTGGATGACATACAGTTCAGGAGCCAGGAATTCCAGTTTCTGTCAAATTCAGCATAGCGGCTGTGATTGTCTGCTGTGAGCCTGCTGGTGTATTTTTAGGTAAAAAAGCCGCGTGAAACTCTTGTTGCACTGGGTACAGCCGAACGGCTTCTCACCCGTGTGTATTAGTTGGTGTCTTCTGAGATTGCTTTGCTGCGTGAAGCACTTCCCACAGGCGGCACAGCGGAATGGTCTCTCTCCAGTATGTATCCGCATGTGCTTGTACACATTACTTTGGTGGCTGAATTGTTTTCCGCACTGAGCACAGCTGTACAGCTTCGCCCCTGTGACAGGCTTTCTTTGAGTCTTTGTGATAGTGAGATTACTGCCGTTTGCATGCTCTTTCTCCGCACTCGCGTCCTCAGGGAGCTTCTCCCTGTCTTGTCTGTCTAATGGCCGATGCTGCTGTGAGCCCCAGCCCTCCGCCTTGACGTCACGCGGCCTTCCGCTGCTGTGCCCAGGTTTTTCGTGAAGCCCCTCTATCGCAGCCTCCTCACTGCACACAGGCTGCATCTCAGCTTCCTCTTTAACGACCACTAAACTCAGCACATCAGCTTCAGGTTTCTGCTCAGCTAAACCTTTAGCGGACCGGCTGATAGCAGAGCCCCCTGCTGGAGGAGGCATCTCTGCAGAAGAGTGGTCATAAATGCCCATATCACCAAAGTCTTGCACAGAGTTAAGTCCATCTTGACTATCAACTGCTGTGGAATGTGTAAAAACATATACACTTCAAGACAACTACAAGAGATACAAACCTTCAATCCCTGAACAAGTGGCACACCCATAAGCTAACGGCTACTTTAATTTGGTTTTATATAATTAACGAAAGGTGAAAAAACATGAATAATTATTCCTATGGTCTACCTTCCCATAATGCCTCATAGCCGTGTTTACGAATATTTTGGTCACCTACCCAATCCTGGTGCAGGGACACCAGTGAGGCAGGAGTCATGCAGCCTCTTCTCTCTTAACAGTGCCGTCTGTTGCATGTCCTCTCCTAAGTATGTTACCTGCAACCAATAGCAGATGTAGCTTGTAAGTCTCCCTGAGCGAACCCCCCACCCCATCAAATCAAAAAAGGCACCATTAGTCACTTAATGTCATTTTTAAGACATTTGGAATGATACAAACAATGATGAAATCTTAAGCTGATTTGACTTATCACATTAGTATTTTACAAAGTTAGAGGTGCACTATTTGTCAGATTCCCCAGCTCCCCAAACCTCGGACTTCCAGTGGGGCGACCTGAGGTCTACCCACCCACACCACCCTCCCCATCTCGCACTTCTACCGAGCTCACAAACACTACAATCAGGGCAACCACGCCAATAAGGTTAACTGACCCACACAGTCACGTGATTGATGTGACATAATTAATAATTAATTTAATTGATACCCCTGGGAAAATACTCTTTTACGCCTCCCTCAACTTGCTCTTTGTAGAGTAAGTTGTCCGCAAAGGGCAGCCATCCGTTGGGGCGCCCAGGGAGCTGGGGGTTAAGGGTCTTGCTCAAGGACCCGCAGATGTGCTGAGGCTGGGTTTGAACCAGTGATCTTCTAATTACAGGCACACAGGCTTAGCCCACTGAGCCACACGCTGCCATGACTTACAAATGAGTGATAGAACACCGATCGCTCATGTCGGCCATGCCTAAATCCACGACCACAACCGTCATTATATGACTGACACCCAGACATCAACCCATAAACTCTCCAACACAATCCGGCGAATTTGGCTGCAATGCCTTACAGAAGGAAACATCTCAGGTGAGGATCCCCCATGAACCTCACACTTACCGCATCCATGGGAAACGACTGCAAAACGTCCCCTTCCAAAGCTGGATCCACACCTGCAGCATCTCCCCAAACATCCATGTCCCAAGTCCTCCCACAGAGAGCCATCTCCTCTGGAACAGGATACAGATATACATGGATATCTTCACTAAATCACTCGTGGCCTGGATCTACCATATAGGCAAGGGGCTCTGTCTCTCAAGGGCCCTTTGAATATGCCAGATTGAACCACATCCCCAGTTTACAGCTATTACTGCTGTACAAAATATTTGAGGTGATAATTCAAGAAGCCCTGGGGCCTCTGTCAATGCCAATATGCCTCTGAAATCACTGAATAATATCAATATAAAAGTTACGCTGTCTGTAGAACGTACATGTAAACGCCATGAGAAAATGACACCATAGCTATATGCATGCTTTTGCGTCTGATGGGTCTAAATCTGAACGGTGTTTTACACACGTGGTTCAAAAGCAAATACACTGTATGGGAATGACTAGCTGAGGACCCTGTTAGATGATCTACCTTTCTCTTCCTCCTCCAGGACGCGGACGGTGCTGTGTAACTCCACGCACTGATCCTGGGGGCTGTCCGGCCGCTTCGGCCGCCTGCTCAGCTCCCCCTCCATCAGCTTCAGCTTCATCCTCAGCGCTTCGTTCTCGCTGCGGCTCCGCGACATTTCCGAGCGCAGCACGGCGCAGCTCTCATCCACAAGTTTGATTATCTCCGCCACGGCGGTCTTGGTCAGGATTTCCATGATGGATGTCAAATGTCTCTGGAATATAACAGAATCTGACATTTCAGAAGCGGATTTCACATGCCCTAATACGGAAATATTTTTAAAAATCGCACACGCCAAGTAGGCAGCTGGCGACTTGAACTACCCAAGCATGACACAACTATCGCTAGTGAAGTTTAAGAGAACGGCAGCCAGCATCCGAAACCCCGTTTCCTCCGTGAAAAGGAGGGCAGCCCTTTTCCGGCATTATCCCCCGGTCTGTCCCCTTGGTGGAGCTGTTGACCAATTTATATCAACATGTCTTTAACGCCGTCACATCGGACAAACCACAGACGCACTCCATCCTACGGAAAGCCCCGAAGCCCAAACATAATTCCGCAAACGTACAAAATTCAATTTCATTTATAACGCTTTTCAAGTTTTTGTTTGTCGCACACACAATAAGACACTTTACTACTGTGCACTGAAATGCTTTTTCACCTGCTTCATGGATTGTGCTCGACGAAATGCGCAATACAAATAAAAGAGCAAATCCGTAATTACAGGCTGTAAGTAGACAATTAAATAGAAAACAGCATATCAACAATTGAAAATGGTGCAACGACAGGTGTTTGATAAAGAGTGTAAAGTGATTCTTTAGCTATGGGAGCTCCCGATTCAGAATATGAATGGCTTGAAAGTTTAAGCTTTTCCTCTGTCTCTCTGTTTTGATCTACAGGTTGTGATGGTGTATCCCTGACCACAGCAGGGAGACGTGGTTGTTGTTGGGGTGAATAGGGTCTTATTTTTATCAATGCCTTTTCCCTGCAATGATACCTGCAAGTGCCCTGCAGGTTCGGAGGGCTGTGCTGTCCTGCTTGATGCAGCTCCCAAACCAGGCGACGATGCTCCCAGCCAGGATTCTCCGAATGGTGCAGGCGTAGAATGATTTTAACCAGCATTTTGAATACGAGTGGTGAAGCTGACACTTAAAATGACTTAATCCTGGTGGTTTTCTATACGTAGCGCTGAACAGTCTGTTTCTGACACAGCTGATCCCAGCAGTGGTGGTGTAAAAGGATTGTTGATCATACCGTTATTTGAATCAAGATCTCACCTAACTGCATTAATTATGATAATTAAAATTCCTATGATTAACTGGCCAGGTTTTATGTGTTACATGTTAGGAAACTGTGAATTGTGGGATAGAAAACTCACTGCCATAACTGTAGCAATTGTGTCTGTATGGTTCTGTAGAATATATGAATGATGCTTGTCCTGAATGTTTTCTTTGTTTTATTTCCTATATAGAGTTCACCGGATCATAATATAGAAAATCGACATCAAGAAAATATGCATATAGGGTTCCATCCGTCCATCGTCTGAGACCACTTAACCCCAAGTGGGGTCGCGGGGGCTGGAGCCTAACCCGGGAACAGTGGGCGCAGGCGGGAACCAACCCTGGGCAGTCACCAACACACCACAAGGCACACACACTTACAGGGCCAATTGAGACACACCAGTCAACCGAACCTGCACACTTTTGGACCCTGGTAGGAAACCAGAGCCCCCGGCGAAAACCCAAACGAACAACGTGCAAACTTCACACAGAAAGGACCCGGGACCGAACCCAAGACCTTCTTGCTGTGAGGCAGCAGTGCTCATATACTGTAGGGTTCACTAATTTTATTATTACATGCTGTCAGGTGAATACTGTCTCATTCCTCCAAAACTTTCTGTCTTCTATTCAGGTCATGAGGCACATTCATCGCTGTGATGTTCTTTAACAATGTCATCAAATGTAAATGGAAGCCGCAGAATAAGGGAGCAAGGAAATCTAAATGAAAACACACAAAGAACAAATCTAAAGACCTGTGACTCTTATTTTCCGATTTGTTCTTTTGTGTAAAGCAGAGAGATGGAACATGAGCAGGATAAAAATCATAACAGTTACAGCTGATGAAAATCGATCCATTTTCCAACAGCTTATTCAACATAAAGTGCTTGAGAGTCTGGGGCCTAATCATAGAAGCACAGGGCGCAAGGCAGGGGGATTTCCTGGATGGGATGTCAGTCCGTAACAGGACACACACTCACTCATTACGGGCAATTTAGAGGCTCCAGTTCTCCTAACCACATATTTCTGGACTGCAGGGAGAGACCCACACAACAAGAGGAGAACATGCAATCTTAACAAAACAGAGAGAGAGAGAGCAGAATTCAATTACAGTGAACTGCAAATGGAGAATCAATGGAGGTAAAAGCTGAGACAAGGAAACTAAAACCAAGAAGGGGAAAATCCATTACTGTTAAATGGACATTAAGCAGGAATCCACAAGGACCATCAGAGGATAAGACATTGGATGAAGGCAGATCATACAGGCAAGCAGCACAAACATGAATGGGATGAATATGTTGGAACCAATGTCCTGTGTCCTATGCACTGACACTTGGAAACAGTGGAAAAAAATACATGCATCCTATCATTTATAATCTACCGTGAATGCTAATAAATTATCATGCGTTATAAACCACTAATTTGTTTAACTTAGATACATTATTGCTTCATATTGAGTTACATCAGACATTATTCTCTCCCACTGTGAATTTCAAAGTCTGTTAAATGGACCGGCAAAGCCAAATACGCCAGAGGCACATTTGCTCCACTATAAAATATACAAGAATGCAAATTTATATTAAAAAAAAAATCAGATTTGAGGAAAATGCATCAGTTGTACTACACACCGTTAGTTTTGAACACATATTTCTTCAGTCTGTAGTTTCAACTATGTCGACAAAACAAATGTGTTGATATATATATATATATGTAGAATACATATATTTTCCTCGATTTTATATTGATTACCTAATTATTAAAATCTACCGCTCTAAAGGCAGCGTGTGCAGTATCTACAAGTCGAAGGTCTCTCAAATGACAGTCTTTACCCGACGACCCAGTGGCCCGGAAGTAGCGCGTGCTTAGCTGTTAGCCACTTAGCTCCCGAACTATTCCGGCAAGTGTGTCGCCGTTAGCTAGCACAGGCTAATGAGACTGACGTAATAGTAAGCACCTTTTTCTAGTCTGAAGTGTTGCAGATTATCGGCTACCCAGACAGTGCCAATAATCCCACACAGATCCGAAAGCGTGTGATGCTAGCTAGCTTCCTAAAAAATGTCGACTTCTGTTGCTTTCCGGGGACAGTTAACGTCCATCATGGAAATCCTGACCAAGACCGCCGTGGCGGAGATAATCAAACTTGTGGATGAGAGCTGCGCCGTGCTGCGCTCGGAAATGTCGCGGAGCCGCAGCGAGAACGAAGCGCTGAGGATGAAGCTGAAGCTGATGGAGGGGGAGCTGAGCAGGCGGCCGAAGCGGCCGGACAGCCCCCAGGATCAGTGCGTGGAGTTACACAGCACCGTCCGCGTCCTGGAGGAGGAAGAGAAAGGTAGATCATCTAACAGCCACAGTTCTGTCATGTTATATTAATACAAACGTTTCTGCAAGACACTGACGTTAGAGATGTAGACAAAATCGTGTATATACGTGTCGTTTTGTTTGCTGGTTACTTGCTGTTTTCTATGATCTATATACCTATCATCCATCCATCCATCCATCCATAAACACAACGTCCAGCTGCCTATCCTGGTCATGATCAGAAGTACCGAGTTTTCCTTTTGGAGTATCAGGAATCTGCTCCACATAAATCCACACAAATCAAACTTTAACATAAGATAATATGCAAAGGAACTTTGCACAAAACAGACACAGTTGTGTTCGTTATGGTCGTAGGAGAGAGTTTGATATTGGGATGGAAAAAACTTACTGATTTAAAGGCAAATGTCAGTTTTCTGAAGGCGGAGGGTGAAGGCAAATAAATATTGGTGGGTACATGCCGCCCCCCCCAAACCCCCCCATACCCCCCCATTTGCCTTGGTTCTACACCCTTGGTATTAATTTCTCAAAACATAGACATCACAGTATGAATGAGACATGGGCGCAAAACTTGTCAATTAGCACAAGTGTGCAAACAGTTGACATCATTGGATGTGGTAAATTGTCATTTTGGACAAGGCAGTAATAAAATGAAAGGCAGAAACTGTACAGGTGTGTATTTTTGATTGCTTTAAAATGCAAGTTTTCAGGAGGGAAGCTTTTGAAATGAAAGATGACCAGGGTGAGAGTTTGTCTGCTACAATACTGGGGACCCTGTACACTGCTGTTGGTGTGTGTGGCACTTCTAGGGATGGAAGACTGCAGACAGTCACCTTCCTGATAATGTTCAATGGCATAACCAAACCAGAAGATATGATCGCACTTTCAGTAACGTCTCTCTAGTACTGCAGTGCGAACTGTATTTGGACAGTGACACATTTTATCGTTCTTTGCGTTCTGCGTTTCAGCACGTTGGATTTTAAATGAAATAATGGTTAGCATATTAATGTGCCAAGTCGTATTTTTCATTTGAGCGAATTTACATCAATATGAAAAGAACCATATAGGTACTAAAATGATCATTTATGCAGGTTTAATGGTATTGAAATGCAGCATATGAGTAGCACGTCACATCGTCAGGCAATCCACCTACTTCCTATACCAGGTCTAATTGCCATTTACAATGAGCTTTATTAGTGTGGTATTGTCTGCAAACTTAAGCAATTTAATCAAGGACTCGCTGTAAGTGCAGTAATCGGTGTACAAGCCCTAACAGCATGGAAAGCCGAATGATCAAGCCCTAGTCAAACATACTGCTCCCAATGAGTCAGAAAACTGAGAATTAATTTGCAAATGGACTGAATAACATTCACATGTGAGAGTTTGCTCAGTAAGTAAGTCAGGAATGATTGTATTAAATGCTGAGCATGACTGGATTCGAGCATATGTGTCTCCAAGACCAAGATGTTGCAGGACAAAGTGTAGGGCCATGTTCACAGCATCGTCCACTGAACTATTGGCCTTTTGTACAAAACTGCAGGGGGTGGAGGTCAGTAGCACTGACATTTATCAGGTAGCTGAAAATCAGACATTAAGGTTTGGTCTTTATCTCACTGACTGCACCTGACTCTGTGAAGTTTCCTTGTTCATGCTGGGGTTTCCTCCCCAAAGCCTGAAGTTAGGCTAAGCGGAATCTCTGAATTTCCCGGACTGTATGAATATCTGTGTGTCTGTGTGCCCTTCAATGAACTGGCATCCTGTCTAAGGTGGACTCTAGCCTAGTATCCTGCGCTGACTAGGATCGGCTCCAGGTCGCCTTGCAACAAATTTCAAGATGGATGATGTTAGTGCGATGTGCCTATAGTCATTAAGGCCGGTTATTTTTACCCTTTTTTGGAACAGGTACAGGAAGAGAATATTTGCAACAGTCTGGCACTAGGACAATGATTGATTGAAAATATCTGAAAAGACTGGAGCAAGTTGGCCGGCACTGTGTTTTAGTGTAGCTGGAGGTACACAGGCAGGCCCTGCTGCCTTTTTACGGTTCTGCTTGTCAAATAGCGAGTTAAATACGTCCCAGTCTGGGCCAAAGAGTCTATGAGCTGCTCAGTAGCAGCAGTGGTGAACAGGGATTTCGTATTGGGTTTTCTAATTTTAAGTTTTGGTTCTTTCTGTGGAGCTGTTGTACAATCATGTGAGTTCCACAGGGCTGCATGAAGAAACATTCCTGGTAATGATGTTTGAAAACCGTTTCTCCAAAAGCAAATCAGCACCCCAATTCCGATAATCTTCCTCTTTGGGTCACTTGTGTTTTATTTGTGCCCCGAAACTGAGGGGCCGGCTGGTAGAGTCATGGGTCTCATGACCTTGAGATTCGGGGGTATGTATACTCCACAGAATAGCAGTGTGCATTAACAGCAGTATTTTTGTGTGTATGTGCCCACAATGGACTGGCATCCCATGCAGAGTGTACCCCTGCCTTATGTCCTGTGTTACCTGATAAGTGGTTGGAAGATGTATGGATGGTTGAATGTTCTACAGAACATTTTATCCAGTGTTTATCCAAACTTCATTAACCTAATTATATAAAATCACAGCATGATTTTATTCGTAAAGTTGAATTAAGTTAGCGTCCTTGAACATTTGTGTCCTTCTCCTCGTGGTCACAGCAAAGGACCAGCCCCCCGTGGAGGTGACTCTGTGTGGGAGGACTTGGGACATGGATGTCTGGGGAGATGCAGCAGGCGCGGATCCAGCTTTAGAA
>JAODKC010000130.1:20121959-20139690 GCA_026777985.1 Mormyrops attenuatus
TCGCTGCGGCTCCGCGACATTTCCGAGCGCAGCACGGCGCAGCTCTCATCCACAAGTTTGATTATCTCCGCCACGGCACTTCTGGCTAATATTTCCATAATGGAGGTTACTTGCGCCTGAAGGGTAGCGGCGCTTGACATGGTTTATGAGCGATTTCACAACAGAGTCTATGTTTTTAAAGATGGCTTTTGCAGTACCCACTCCAAATAATGATCGCGGGTGCTTTGAGTCTAAAAACAATATCGCATGGGTGCATTAGCTTGCACAATGTTGCTTGCCGGTAAACATCGACTGTTTCCGGTTAACCGAAGAAGACGCAGCGCAAAGACCATCGTGTGTTTAGACACCCGCGACTTGTGAATGACCTCAAGTTCCTATTCCTCTGCTGTTGAATGATGCCCCGAGCACCCTGCAGTGCCAGTTCTAATCAACATCGTTGATGTACATCCGCGTCTTCCAGTGTGGAAAACGCTTCACAATA
The DNA here is from genome assembly GCA_026777985.1 of Mormyrops attenuatus. NCBI lineage: Eukaryota > Metazoa > Chordata > Actinopteri > Osteoglossiformes > Mormyridae > Mormyrops > Mormyrops attenuatus. The sequence continues at coordinate 20,122,441 of JAODKC010000130.1, forward strand.
CGTTTGGCAAAATAATATTTTTTTTTGCCGACTGACATATGGGATGCTCTGTAGTGTACAATTCGAAAAGACGTTCCTATACCGCCGGTTAATGGTGATTCCAGGATATCCCCAGACTTCTCCTACAGATAAACCACAACCCGCGTTAGCGTAAACATGAGCAAATATTAGAGAAAAGTTACCAAACCAATGACAGCAAGAACAGGCTTAATTGTAAATTAAAGATTTGTTTGAAATTTGTCATACCACCGCGAATTTAAATCATTCGCATAAGATCCTTCAGCATGAAAGCAGATTGCTCTTTACAAAAGATTTTAGGAATGGGTACCTGCGACTTCGACTGTATAGACGGAGAAGATAAAGCGCTTTAGAAGGAAAGCTGGAATGGATTGAAGAGGGCAACGGCATCGGAGAGTGTTTGATACGGGGGACACGACTTAATAATTTGAATACAAATGTTTGTTTATTGGGGGGATGAATGAATCCAAATTAAAATATTTGGATTCCAGTTCTGATACCCTAGTAGAGAGAGATTCATAGATACGTCAGATAAATATTGCTGCAGATGCAGAAACACGGACCATCCTGGATAAGAAGGTAATTAATGCCCAGCACAAGATCTGACATGCCATCAGTGTTCTGGATGAGATCACTTCTCCGGGATGTGCCCAGCCGAAAACACAAGTATCACTGGATAACATTAAATGCCGTTCCAACATCTCAGAGACAGAGGGTAAATAATTCTCTTATTCATCTAATGAGCAATTACCAAAGCAGTGTGTAACGATAGTCTGAGATTGTATGGAATGTGCAGAGTTGTCAGTGAAGGAGAGAGAGAGAGTCATTGTCAGGGAAAGATACACCGGTAAAATACATAAATTTACATAATACGTAAAATAGGTAAAATTTTCATGCAAGTAAAAGTGCCATGCGGGTTCCTGGGGTAATTAGGATTAAGGACTTTGCTTGAGGACCCAATGATGAAATTACTCTGCTGATTATGGGATGTGAACTAGAAACATTCTGAGTGTGGGCACAGAGTCCAAATGCACAGAGCCACATGCCACCCATGTGGACAAGCTGGGGCATGGCAAGATGTAGCTGTGGACTTACTGAGGACCCCACCCTCAAAGAACTCAGTCCTAGTTGTGCTCACTTCGACGACAACAACAAAAGTAATTGATGGTCTTCAATTGGTATTGAATCGACATGGGATTCCTGTCAGAAGTTTAATCTGACAATGGTCCCCCAATTCAAATCTGGTCAGCTGCAAGATTATTCTGCTGAAAATGATATCAAACACTTCACGCCCACTCCAAGACCAGCTGAGGCAAACAGAGAAGTGGAGCGCCAGAACTGAGAGACATATTTGAAGGGACTTGCGTGAGAAAAGAAACTCAGAAAAAATGTCCAGGGTGCACAGAGGAGCCGTGCACAACGTGACGGGCAAAAGCACTGCACAACTGCTGTTTAATGGGAAGCTAAGAGACAAGAAGCCCAAGCATCCATCCACACACACAGACACACACAGAACAAGAGGAGAAATGCGAATTGTCTGCAGGGGGCAGCACAAAGTGGAATATGCTGATGTGACTGTAAGCAGATCAATTTTTAATCAGATGGGAGAAAGTTCAGCACATAGTTCAACGCGATGCCTCGTGCAGCCTTGCACAAGAAGGCAACTAGAGTGATTTGACCCAGAGGAGCTTAGTTGTAACTTCACTGTTTCAAATACCCTGAGTCTGATTGTATTAAATCTACAACACATCATGTATGGTCACAAAGGCAGAAAAGATTGCCCCAGAAAGTGAGCCCTGGACATTAGTTTAAAACAGAAAAAAAATTAAGATATATGGATAGAAGGAACAGCTATAGGAAAATTTAAGGGTGGCTGTTGTGCACTGGAATGCATAGCCTGTACCTCATTTGTTTTAGATGATGTCACCAGAAAAGGGGTCTATTACAGATGTACAGATGTAAAAAATAAAGAGCTGGCATGTGTGTGATATAGATGAACTGAAAAATGATGTGGAGTAAGTTTTTTTTAAAATCAGCCACTCGGTACTCAATTGTGTAACTCAATTTTATTAGGGCTCTAACATACGAAAATGACTGACAGTTATATATATATTGGTTTTATATATGTGTGTGTGTGTGTATAAAACTCTACATATATAACATTGTAATCCATTGTAATTTGTAATCCAAATTAGTAGAGGTGCCCAAATTTATGGACATGCATCTCTAAATAACATTTAAAACCCTCAGTCGCATGTGGCCACCAAAAATGGCCGATCCACTGAGCCCACCTCCCGATCACGTCAGATGAACACTGCAGTACTCTGCTAACCAAAGGCGATGGTACTACGTATAATCCTTCACTTCATCACCTTTTTGCCCAATGTTAGGCTCACAAAAACACACACAAACACACACATGCCTGAGACTGAGGACAGACAAGGAGACAGTGGTATGTAAATAACATGGTAAATCTGTCCTGTCTCTTTGTGAAAACCCATTTATTGGTAACAAACATGGGGACTAATCACACATCTCCAGTCTTGGATGAGCTAACATGCACATACAACAAAGAACATTAAATCATTATACTATATATACAGCAGTATCCCTGACAGTAATACAGAGGGAAGATGCATATAACCAGGATATTATACATAATGCTATATGTGGCTGTCATACACAGAATTATGAATTATAACCATGATATTATACACATACTTATATGTGACTATCATGCACAGGAATACAGAATATAACATGGAATTATACATAATGATGTTATGTTGATGTTATACACAGGACTAAGAGACGTAACTGTGCTACTATAGATGATATATGTGTTAATTGCACAAGCAGCGCCCCCCCCCCAGACAGAGAGTTCCATGACACAGGACGGTGACAGACCACATGAATCAAGCATTATGGAAAGACTACCAGTCCTGTAGATTGACCTAATTGACTCCATCTTGGATGTCTTGAGGTCCAAGGTTCTATTTCGAGAGCCGAATCTGCCGGCTCGCTGTCAATGGCCAATGGTATTCAGGTCTTGGGGGTCCCATACTAGTAGGTCTTTCAGGACTCCGGGATCAGATGGCACACAATTGGATGAGGCCAAAATCATATGCTGTCTGGAAGAACATGCTGAGACATGGTGCAGACCTGACGTTAAAAGCGGGTGTGAAAATGTGTGTATAGAGCGGTGTGGCTTCGACTCCATCAAGTATTAATACAGGCTACAGAAAAGCACAGCTCTGGTAGCTGGTTTACAGTATCCTGCATCGTAATCCTGCAGTCCAGTAACCTACAATCACATCAAGACTTCTACAATCTGATTTTCAAGGTTGAAATGCTGTTTTGTTTCTGCCGACTTCAGCCCTGAAACCGGTACCCTTTTCTCTGATGAGTACTGTTGCCATGGGATACCATTTATTACTACACCTGTACTGCTCATTATGGGTAGTCAAATGGCTGGATATTCTATTGCCACAATCGTGGCTAAGTAGCTCAGGGAACCCTGCTTTGATGTGAACCTGGAACCATACTGTTCTACTGCAAGTCAAAGTCACACCTTAAAGGAGGTTACAGGCAACTGGAAAATGAATAGCAGATTGCTGTATTCCAGAGGAGTGAGTTACGGTCTGTCCGTCACTCAAAATGGCTTCTGCTGTCCTCAAGCCTGAAAGAACATACGGCGATAAGGCTCCAAGCTCAATAAGGGCAGAGGAGTGCAGTTTAGCTACATCGCTGACAGCTGCCATCAGTAAGTAAGCTGAGAGTAAGTGAACTAATGCAGGAATCAGATGAACCAATCTACAATACCTGGGATGCTGGGATGGACTCAGCACCTAAGTCCCAAAGGAAAAATAACATTTTATTGGAAGTGAATTCAGCTCTAGTGCATTGCGGATAAAACTACTGAAACTCACTCTCGGGTGTCACATTCAAGAAGTCAACAGAAGATACTGATTTCTGAGCCTGTAACCAAGCTTTAGGCTCATGGGAGTTCTACTTACACAAAAATGATCTGAGGGCAGAAGGAAAATGATTTGTTCAGTGAGATAACCAATCGGATTGTACAGGAAGTGGGTCCAAGCAATTGGAGCAGGTGGGACCAAGATATTTGATTGGTTGGCCCCACCTCCTGTAGTTTCTTGGGCCTGCCTCTACAATCTGATTGGTTATTTCTAGAGATGGGCCAATCCACTTTTTTTCAGTTCCAATCTGGTTCCGATACACGACTGCCGATACCGATACAGATTCCGATACAAGAGCTCTAACAGATTTAACACAAAATAGGAGCTATCTTTTTAGAGACTGTCAAAAACTAAAGTAAGTAAGTACCGGACGTGGATCGGTCATCTATGGCCAATACCTGATCCGTCAAATAGGTCTGAATCGGCACCGATACCGATCCAAATATTGGATCAGTGCATCTCTAGTTATCTCTCTGAACCAATCATTTTTCCTTCTGTCCTCAGAACATTTTCATGTAACTAAAACTGAAATGAGCAACTTTTAGCTGTTGTCCTCCTACTAAACTGTTTAGCATAGGTGTGATTTTTCGTTGTGCCGACTGCACCCTGAGGTTGTTTTTTTTTTTTTGAGGTCACAACTTGTAATAACAATGAACGTCAACACTATGTTGCTAAATCCTGTTCTGGACTAAAAAAATCTTGTACTAAACATTTTAAAATTACACGAATCAGAAATCCTTAAAATGTCCTAACAACAAACATCAAATATAAACACCCCCCTAAAAAGAAAAAACAAAAATGTGTAGACGATCACTATAGATCTAAACACTAGAAACAACTGACTCATGGTTATTTTTTGTCTGCCTACAGGCTTTCGTCTTGTCACCTTCTAATTCTGTGAGCGAAAGCAAAGCCTTTCTGCATGTGAAGCTCCAGACCTAATGCGTATGGAAAAAATGACCCCGTTTGATGGTCAACATGCCGTTGATTGGAAACGGCCCAACGGCATAGCATGGGAGAGCAGCAGATAAAAATGGAATGACCAATGACTCCTGGAGATCACAGCTGTCTATATTTAATTCATCGGCTTCCAGCCTCCATCAATGACATCAGCTATAAGCCACACCTAGAACGATTGCATTATAGAACCTGCAGTTTTCATAATGGACATAAAATACAGAAAAGCCCACAATGTTGCCATTATCCCTTGGAAGAACCATATTCTGGAACCCACAATATAGCCCATATCCCTCATAGGAGTTGTGTTTAAGCCTCTGTCTTCCGGATTAGGGCAAAGCTTCTAATGCAATCAAGCCTTCAAATGCGACCGGCCACAGATCCATGGTAGCCATGTGAGAGATGCTTAGGACGTGATCCAGCACCGACATTAGGAGGAGACATGAAACGTTAAAAGTTAACAGCAGCATGGAGGGAGACCCAAACACAACCGACGTCTGAATGAGAGAGTTTGAAGGTGACGGGAAACAAAGACCAATGGCAAAGTAGAGAAGCAGATAGCAGCTTCCTCATCCTGATCATGCTAAGCTAGTACACGCTAACAGCCTCAAGTCAGGGGATCACATTCAACCAGAGACAGGCCATGTATCATTCATCAGTCCGTTGCTGCTGTGTCAGGTTTCAGGATCCCACAATCTAGCTACGGCAGGCAAATACTCACAGTGCCAAGGTACTGAGATGGCTATGTTCTGCCATGGACCATGTCTCTTAAATCAGCTCCCACTCCATTTAGATTTATAGCTATTGCAAAGTTAAGCTGCCAAATTTGGCCACATTGATGACATTTGCTTAACCTATTTTTCCAAATCAAACACTCTCTACATTTGAAATATGACAATGCAAACCAAAACCCCTGGCAAACCTGAAGCATTAAAATATAAAACATGCTCCCTGATATGTGGTCTCCCTGATATGATGAACTGTGAATTCTCCAGGCTAAATTCTGGTCAGGGCTACATCACAAACTGGAAACCTAAACTAGCAGACAGCATTCTCCTATTTCACAGCGAAATGCATTTTTCTCTGTCTGACCACCTCCTACAGGTCTTCTAAGCTACTACAACGTACTAATCACCAGCAGTAAGAGAGAGTGTTAGCAGTTCTGCGCGGCAAGGTACTGTGTCGATAAAGCCATGAGCTTGGCAAGAGGGAGGTCCCAAAGGAAGGCATTGGGGGCAATGGTTCAAATGTAGAAAACTCAACTCACACACCATGCACATGTAGATGTACACTCTAATACACTCAGTCCAAGTCCTGCAGCCCTGATCATTGTTCAGCTCTGACTTGAGTCATTCTCTTATTATGACCGGGGGCCCGTCAGGGCACAATAAATGCCCTTCACTGCAACTAGAAAAAGAAAGGAAAACGTCTGTGATTTATTACTTGGTTCCCCGCAGCACACAGCTTCATCAAGTCCATTAGGCATCTGTCAGTTACTGCTGGTTCCCGATGGCAACTGTCCCATGATTCCTCTGAGGGACCCAGTGGTCCTGTGAAGTGCTGTCTGATTGCTTATCTAAAAAAGATTGTGGAGTGGATGGAACATGAATGGCATAAGAACGAGCTAGCTGCCCTCAACATCTCCTATCAGGGTCTAGCCCTCTGATACACCGTCAACCGATTTGCTATGTGAAAAGAGGGCGGAGTCAGGGATGTGTTATCCAGAGAAACAGCGTTTTAGGGGGCTCACCTGGCCACCGTGTACAGCCAATCAGATACTGAATGGAAAAACAACAAAACCTGAAAATCTCTGATTAAAAAAAAAAGAAATGAATAACATCTTATCAAACTGGTGCGGAAAAATATTAAAGAAAAAGTAGACAACAAAAATGCATGTATTCAATGAATTAATGTATTCATCTTTATACTTCATCGGCAGCATGACGTTTTCGGATTCAGATGAACATTCGCTTGTGCTCTTCCAACACGCCGAGTCTCCTTTTACTCAGACACACGAAAAGGCTTCACTTTCACTAACTCGTAAATTACTGTTCTGTGCCTTCCCGCTACGGCCCAACCCATAACCTAGTTCAGATGTTTACTGTACAACACATAAGCACATAAACACAGCTATGGTCTCTACTTTCTATATCCATGTTTTCTGTGGTGTAAAGCTTGACTGGGAGGGGGTGTTTGCAAGTGTGTGGGTAAAGGTGTGTACAGTAGGTAAAACAATATGGTATGTGTGGTACATTCTTATGCGCTAGTTACAGCGCTGACAAAAAGTCTTGGAACGCTTGCTTAATTCTGTAATTTTGCAAATTTACGCCTTTCATGACAGTCATTAAAAAGCACCCAGAATGCTCGTCAATGAAATTTTTAACACAGAACAGCTCCTTTAGAACTAGAATTTAGGTTCCACTTTATTACTGATTTTTTACTTTAAACTATTGGTTGTTTCTAATGTGATTTTTTTTGTAAATAAATGAACGAAGTAATGATTTTAGTTACAAAACCGATAATTTGTTCACTGGATTCAGCAAGCGTCCCACGACCTTCTGTGAGTTCTGTATGTACTTATATTTATATGCTCATTATAATTTCCAGAGTGACCTTCATGATCTTAACAGGTTCTCTGCATTTATGATGCAGTGGTATGGTTGTGTTGGTAGGGGGGTGATATGTGACATCAGTTAAACTGTGGCTACTCCCCCGAGCCCTCACACAACCTCTGAGGTGTGGGGAAAGGTCACCCTGAGCTAAGGGTCCTACCGGAACAAAAATATCCCTGCCATGCTCTCACTGCTCAACAAAACCCACACTACAGTTTGCGGTCTTTCTGCTTTTCTCCCATCACACTCCTTCAATGCCCAAATATGGTTGGACATCACCCCCACCCCCACCACGGAGCTGCTTCACAGTATACATCCTTAAGTGCTACAGGTAAAATGCTGGAAAGTTCTCATCTGTTTCATATTCCTCTAAAGGTTAATGACAGAAACGGTTTGCGCATTACAACATGCCTAGTAAAATCAAGCACCCCATCAGGGCTCCTAGCCCTGGCAAAGTGGCCCTCTTCCGATCCCATGCATCCGGGCAGCCGCAGCAGTTCTGGAAGCCCCACTTGGCGTGGCTGACGCCCGTCCCGCCACATGCTCCGCCCAGCGTTCTCAGACCACAATGGGAGTGTCCGAGCAGACGGAGCTGACGGACTCGGCATCCGACGTCTTCCTGCGATCGCCATCCCGCCGCTCCTCCGGCTCACACTGGTCCCTCGCTGCTCCTGGGCTCACCTTCCCATTCTGGCCCTGCAGCTCCTTGGGGTCGATGAAGGCCACATGGCGGGCAAGGCCGGCCCTTCCACTGGGCTCTCCGTGGCTGGGTGTGGAGCTCAGGGCAGACGAATGGACACTGTCCTCACGGTGCGCCTTGGCCTGGCCGCAGCCCGGGCAGCAAGAGCATCGGCAGGGAGTCAGGTACAGGTAGACCAGCACCAGCACCACGCTGGCCAGACAGCCCACCAGCGTGGTGTAGGCCGTGTTCATGGACTCGTGGCCACCAGCTAGGGTGAAGTTATGCACCCTCACTGACACATAGATGGTCTCGTTTAGCACCTGGCTCGTGGCAAAGCAGCCATAGATGCCAGAGTCCTCGAGGACAACGGGACTGATCTGCAAGTTGCCGTCTGGGAGCACCACTGCGCTCTCGTTGCCATCTGGAGACACCGGCATATTTCCCGGCTTCATCCAGGTCTTGGCCATGTCCCGCTGCCTCGTGTCACAGTTGAGGACGAGCGTCTGGCCCAGGTAGGCCTCTTGGTCAGCCGCCTTCACGGAGCTGCAGTTTAGGTAGTCTCTGTTGAGGTCAAAGATGTTCACCGTAACCTTCTGCAGGCCAGGGAGGGAGCAGGTGTGGTCATCCTTGTAGTCTACAGCAGAGCTGAGTTGCCGGAGGTGCCACTGGGCCAGCAGGCTGTACAGGTCGCAGGAGCAGGGCAGAGAGTTGTTGTGAAAGAATAGGCCATTCTTGATCCAGGCAGGCAGAGCCTGGAGCTCCTGGTTGGGTAGGACCTTGATCCTGTTGGAGGACACGTCCAGCAGAATCAGCTGCTCCGGCCGCGTCTTCTCCTTGACCAGCTCCAGGGGGAAGCGGGCCACCTGATTTTGACTCAGGTAGAGTTTCTGCAGGCTGACCAAGCCCGAGAAGGCCGAGCGGTCGATCTGGGAGATGTGGTTATTGTACAGCAGAAGCACCTCCAGCTGCTCCAGCGGCTCAAAGATGTACTCATCCAGCTGTCGCAGGGCATTGGAGGACAGGTCCAGGTGGCGCAGCTGCCTGACGTAGACGAAAGCCTCAGTGGAGATGAAGGTCAGGCCGTTGTGGCTGAGCAGCAGGCTGTGAAGCTTGGCAAGCTTGATGGGCGTCCACTCGGCCCGCAGCCGTGTGATGCTGTTGTAGCTCAGGTCCAGCACGGCCGTGTACTGGGGCAGGCCCACGGGCACGACAGTCAGGTTCGTCCTGGAGCAGCTGACGATGTTGCTGGCACAGACACATGTCATGTGACAGTTCAGGGTAGAGCCAGCGGCCCAGGGTAGCAGCAGGGTAAGGCTCAGCAAGACAGCGGGGCTGGGAGACTGCCAAGACGGCCGGCACTCGGCGCTGGGACAAAGCATCTCGGCTGCTCCTGTGGGTTCGGGGGCGTCTTCCGTCAGCAGGGAGTCTCACTACAGCCCCAGGCAGCGGGGGCCGGATGCTCCGGCATTGTTAGCAGACAGCTGCAAGGAAAAGAAAAGTAATGCCTGTCAGTGACGGGCAGGACATGAATAACATCGTCACACACGTGTATGCCCTCACAGACAGCTCCACGTGCTCTTGCACACAAAACACAAAAAAGTGTCGGCCTCTGCCTTCCATTTACCCAATGCATGATCCACGCACAGTAGCACTGGCTGGGGGTTCGAATCCTGCCTCCGCTCTGTGTGCATCGAGTTTGCATGCTCCCTGTCACACAGCTATCCTCCCACGATGCTAAACTGGTGTCTCTAAATTTCCCATGTGTACATGCCTGGTGACGGATTGGCACCCTGTCTCGGGTGTTCCCCCAGCCTCAGGCCCTACGCTGGCTATAACAGGCTCACTGTGACCCTGGCGAGGACAAGTTATTAAAAGATGGATGATGATCCATGCGAATGGAACCTATTTAAGGTGACAGTAGGACTGGCAAGCAGGGAAAGAAACACAAAACGTTTCATGGTGACCAGCCCACGGGCCGCTGGTATATGTCCAGCTAACTAGCAGCTCCTGGACGGCCCCTCAGTAGAGGTGGAAGTGTTGCATTGCACCATTTTGTATATGCAAACAATCCCACTGTCCTGTCCCCGTAAAAGTCGCCCTTTTAAAGTTCAGTAAGCGGGTAACAGCATGAATCACGTTAATCCTTCTTTTCGGCAGGATTTTCACGCTCGTTGCATTTAAAGTTAGTTGAAGCACATAACGCGTTTGTTTATTACCAGCCTTCTCACGGGGGTTGGCTACGCCAAATAAAGTTATGATGTGCTCTTAGAAGAAAAACAAGATTACAAACGCGGAGCGGGCAAAACACGCCCCAGGGTGATTTAAATGTAACGGTACCGTGCATTTCGGTATAATGATCTGTTTGGTTATTAAGGATGACATTACGAAAGAACAAGATGACGGAAAGGAAGGCAAACGCATCTCTTTCTTTGGCACCCCCTTTAAATTCGCGCACTCTTCTGCTTTATCCGCTCACCGGATAAATGCGTTGCAAGTGCATTAAATAATTCCCGGGAATATTCGGCATGCGCCCTTGAATTAAAATAATTGCCCCAAAAGGTCTCAGTCACAGCGTTACCTCATGTAGGTGTCCGGAACATACTGGATCGGATCGGTACGCGGAATCAGTTCAGGCTTTTTCATATGCGGTCACCGGGGCCTCGCAAGCAAGCGTCCCTCCCGTCTGGAAGGAAACAAGACAAAACTGCCGTGTAATGGGACTGCGACAGCTGTATTTCTTATGCGAGATGATGTTTCTTATTCCCTCTCCGTGCGGCGTCTAGGCGAGGCTTGCTGTCTTTGCGTTTATTTCTAAGAGGCGCGACTGCTGCCGCTCTGCCCAGCGCACTGCGTGTCCATCCGGAGGACGGTCGGTGAGCCGCCGCTGGTTAGGACTCGCTCCGGCACAGACAGCGTCGTACCCGGCAGGTGTCCGTCCAGCTGCTGGGAGTACAACAAAGCCAGCGATCCGCGGTCTTGTGACGCAAACCTCATCCCTGACAGTTTGGCCAATGTCAAGACTGGGGATGAGCAACTGTGATTTCCGTGTCCCAAGACTAATAGAAAAGACGCAGGGCGGGGAAGGTCGCTTTGGTGAAAAGGGATGCACCCCATTATATGTGATTTTTTTTTCAGCTCAGCCTTCCCATTCTGGCTGCTTCTTTTAGCTTCCTGTTCCCATTATTTACCGTGTGTCAGATCAGCGCGCTTAAATCACCGAAGATTGTGGTCGGTATCACTACGCTGGTGGAGTTTCCTTTCACTGTTATTGCCGTCTTCAGCACTTGCATTACTGATTATGGAAATAAAACTATAAAATATGATGAAGATGGCTCTTATGATGTCTATTTTAAAGAAATCGTCAATAACAGCACATAAACATACTGGGCATATACTAGACACAATTTTTAAATCCGTTTAAAATGCATTTTTACCGCTTGATATATAATAGAAATTCAGCTACGTACTTATTACATTAAAACGGAATGCAATCACGCATATTTTGCGCACCCCGCCGGAATATATTTTTATTAATATTTATCTGCCTCATTTTCATATCGTATACATGCGGTGAAATTTTATTCCTTGCCAGCCTTTAAATTTTAGAGTAATTGGTTTTCATAACATAATCATACAATACTTCCATACTGTTGGTATAATACACTATGAATAAAATAAATACTGATAAACCGAAAAAAAATGTATTGAAACCTAATTAATCCCGCTATTACTTTCTTCCTGAGTCTATTTTTATTGCCTATTCTATTTTCTGGCGTGGTACAGCTCTATAAAACTGGGTTGACGGGAGCATTGACGTGGCTGAATCATTAATTCAACAACGCTGGCAATATTTTGGTACTATATACCACTCATTAAGAAGAGTGAGGAAACATTTAAGAACTCGCAGCATGCGATTGTTTTGATTCCGTTCCGTTAATGGAAGCTTCATGGGGTACATTGTGCACCTGAGACAGCCTAATCAAGACTAAAATGGACTAGGCACATCATTTACACGCCCATAAAGAGGCTGGGAAATGCATCCTCTCATTCTAAGCTAATCATGTCCCAAGCCAGTACTTCCCGGCGGGCTGAGTGACGCAACACGGATGTCCAAGCATCCAAGCAAGACTGATCTTAAGTTACTACACCAAAAGCAAAAGTGACATGTGACTGCCTTTGTATTGGTATGCGCTCCTATAACGCCATCGTTCTGCTTCACTGCATGGCGATTCGATCGGAAAACGTGCGTAATACAAACGCAGTACAAGAAACACTATCTGTACAGACAACTGAAATCCGGTGTCATTAAGAAGCATTTAAATGTGATCTGATAATCAAACTGTTAATTGGTTTTGGATCATGAATCTCAGTTCACACGAATACATCCCGGCGTTATTTTACCTAAAAGTGATTATCAATACACAGGACGTGAGACTTATTAAAACTCCCACAATAAATGAATAATGGTCAATGGAAATGGCATTGCTGGGCTGTTTCAGGCTGTTTCTGTTGGTGGGTATATTCACCCGATGTGAATAAATTACAACCGGTGTGTAATTTAACTTAACGTGCCTAATTATTTGGTCTGATATTGTCATATGTGTCCTTGATTAGTCAGTCGGGTAATTGACCGTGTTCTGGGCCGGCGGCAATTAGAGCCCAGTCTTATTTATGCAGAGCAGTGAGCTGTTCTCCCTGCTTCGAATTGCCCTTGGAGAGTACTGCAGAGTTAGTTTTTAGGCAGAGGTTTGTCGGGGGGGGGGGCAGATGGAGTAGGTATGTTTTCTTTGTGCTTGTCCGTCAGAACGTGGTGAGTGGGTCGGTCATGGTTATGGTTTTTGTTGACTGGCATCTTACCTTGGGCTTCTGGTTAGGTAGTTCCTGGTTTGGGGATTTATGATCCCTGGTAGCCTGATGGTGGCATGAGTTGCCTAATGGCATCAGACTACCCTTCCATCTTCAAGAACCTCCAAGACCCATCTGATCCATGAATTCCTCTACTAGCCTGATTCCTTTTACTCTCCCTATATGTCCATATGTTACACTTCTCATCACTGAATAGTCTTATTAGGTTCCTGGTTTGTTAGTAGTTGTGTAGCTATGACGCTGCTTACAGTACATGTCTATCTGATCATTCACAGGAAATTCAGCCTATCCACACCTATACCTCGTTGACTCCCTGCTGGGGGAGGGGGTAGCGTGTGGCTCAATGGGCTAAGCCTCTGTGTCTGTGACCAGAAGGTCACCAGTTCAAGCCTGGCCTTGGTATGTCTGTGGGTGCTTGAGCAAGGCCTTCAACCCCTGGCTCCCTGGACACCACAACAGGTGGTTGGCTTGCTCTCCCCTACAGAGAGCAGCGTGGGCATAAAGAAAATTTCCCCATGAGGATCTATAAAGTATCATTTTCACATCGAGAATGTTTTAGCCTTATTTGCCTCACTTGTGTTGTTAATGTCTGCTAAACTTAGACTTGCACAAATCCACTTGTCAGCTATATGATGGTGATTTTTACACTAGGCTTACGCTTATACACGCTAAGATTCAGGTTAAGTTATACTGTCTTTCATGCTGACGTCAGCATATAATTTCAGCACCCTTTATCGTGGCAGGGGCAACGCTGTAAAAACGAAAAGCGCTTTCAATCAAGACTGTCAAGTAAATATTGGAGTTACTGTTTCTGATATGTAAACCCGCATTCGGCAACTGCTATTCAGATTCGTCTTTGAGTCTTATTGGCCAAAGTGTTGCATAAAATATTCCATCTTCTATAACCGTTGTCCGGAGCCTAGCCCAGGACGGGGCGCCAACATATTACAGTAAAATAAAAAATGAATTTATATATGGCATTTAATACATAGGGATATTTAATAGAATGAGCGCAGTGTCTATAAATGCTATTCGCATATGCTGCAGTATTCCGGGAAATTAAACGGAATACGTGTGTGGTTAGGGGCGTTAAAATGGTGTTACTGTACCTTTAAATTTTGTTCGACTTTTTCAGTTCCTGGAATTTCCATGAACTTGCGTAAATTGCCTGTACTCCGGTTGTCTTTAAAAGACTCAGAAAAGGGGACTGATAACGTCTTTCTCATTTAATTGAAGTTGGATTTGTCCCTGTGGGGCTACTGTATTGGTCCGAAACGAACAATGCAATGTATTCATTTAGATTTTTCAGCGGATGTCTGTAACGTGTAGGCATTGTTCATAGCGGGCTGGTATTTACCGTGGTAATAAGTCTGCACATACCAAAACGCGAGATTAACAAAGGAGACACATAACTACTAGTGTAATTATACAACATCTTACCGAGTCCGCAACAATGGCAGGTGGTAAGTAGCTATTATGTTAACTAAGCAGTGTTATTGTGTAGTGCCGGTCCTGGCAGTTTTATGATAGAAAACAGCATATACAGTACAGTGGTGTTTCCACCCCCTCCTTTTCTATATTTAAGTTGTGAAATTACCACACGATGCCTTCATGAGCCTAACAGCTAGTGCTTTAATACAGATCACATATCTCTATGACTGTATTACTGTGTCGGTCAGCGATGTTTTTGCTACCCAACAGCGCCGACATCTGGGTATGAGAGCATAAATAGTCTAATCCCGTCTACATTACATATCTTACTCTATATAGTATAATATGGGTTATAAGTAAAATTAAGAAATGAGGGCTACCTCCCTAGTTTTGTGATTCTTATGTATCATATTATATGTGTACATGCAGGCAGTAAAAGGTTTGTATATAAAATATTTGTTTATGGTCATAAAATTTTGATTTGCAGCACGGATTACCTTTCTAATTTATTAATCTTGATCCTGAACATGTTTCTTTCAGTTGAAGAGAACACAAGTACTATTTCTTAAATTTGTATAACTAGCTGTTACATGTCTATTGGTAATTGTCACTCTTTACAGTTTACAGTCCTTTTATCGGTCTCCATATCTCATTCTAAAGTTCATAAACTTGCCCCCCCCCCCCCAGGAAAATTCCCGAACTCCCCGATGGTCAGTCTGCTCCTGCCCTTGTGAGAATCGGGTAGTAAAACGTGTGATTCCCATTGTCAAGAGAAGGACTACATTCGGTCACTGTATAATGTATCGAAACATAATGGGGGCGGAGAAGGTGGCGCCTGTTGGCGAGACGCAGAGGACACGCGATTCTACAATGAAACAAATTCAAGTTCAAGTCCCATGAATAATGACAAATACAATTGCCGGCTCCATGCCACCAAGTAAAATGGATGGCTGGGCAGTCCGCTGTTCCCCTGGTCTGGGGCTTTCTCTTCCCCTTTGATATGATTTCGCCAGCGTACTGTCTGCGTATATTCCTGCGGTCTGGGGCTTTGTCTTCCTTTTTTCTTGTGTGTGTGTCTCTCCAGTGTTATGCTATGTGTTCCTCTGCTTTCTGGGCCGTGCATCTTTTCCTGGTCCCGCTTTGTTGATATTGCTCATGACGTACGGTGTGGGTGAATCCAACACGGCGGCTCATTACGGAGCCGTGACTCATGTCTCTTCTCCGATACAAGAGGGCGCTGCTTCAACATTTTCCCCCATTTTAAAATACATCACTAAAGGCAGTGCATGTCCGTATCTTCGTAAACCTCATAATCCCTATACCATGAGCGAGGAAGCCGACCTGCTCTGAGCCTCCACGCAGCTGTGTATCTGTGGTGCGCAAGCTGTGATTCCAGTTCTCGTTACAATACAGGGAGACTGTGGCAGAACAGAAGAGCAGATTGACATGTATGCCAGACATATATGCTCCCTGTTAGTGAAATCAGAAAAACAATGTTAGGAACACCCAGAACCTAACCTGGCTTTTTGTTTTGTAAGAGCATCCATGTTTGAGACTACAAAGACTGGGAGGAAATGTGAAAGATTATTAGGAACTTCTGTCCTTTCTAGGTAGGTCCAGACCTTAATGTAAGCACAGTAATTACTGAATCTGGTTGGTGAGAACTCTGGGGTTTAATCTACAGTATGGACAATGAAAAGAAGTGAAACAAGCGAATCAGAACATATTGATGCGCTATTAATGAATGAAGGATACATGAAACCGATCAATATGGATTTCCCAAACTCTCGTCTTGGCCTTTCAAGACAGCCTGTGGACCCGCACATGTATACAGTACTTACTTATTAATGACTCAGTCTCTGAGCATTGATGGGTCACTGTATAGTGCCCAAGCTGAAAAGCATGGAGGCGAAGTTACTGAAAATTGCTGGTTCACTATCATCATAAACTATCAAGTCACAGTCACTTTAGAGGCCAGTGAGGACACAATCGTCCACATTCACAATGTGAGGCATAATTGGGGTCAGGCTTGCCCCAGCTGCTGGAGAGACCCTGCCTCGTAACCTCGCAGTAATGGCCGCCCCAGATTCATGGACTTTATTCAGCAGCTGCCACCCTGGTTGCTATGGCAACTGCGAGTCACAGAGCCCAGTGTGATTAGAGGAAGTAGACAAATGCCCCTCAGTAAGGGGGGGTGAGTGGGGCGGAGTCACCACTGCAGTCGGTGTCCTCTTCCTTGCCTCTGCAGTCCCCCCTCCCCCCACACCACTAGCAGCGCTCCTCTTCTGTGCGTTCTTCCTGTCCCCCTCCCCCGCGCTCCATCCCTCGATTTGGGCCTGGCTCGTCTTCCAGACGCTGCACATACACACACGCGCACCCGCGCCCCTCCACGCCCGCATGCAGCAGCACCATGTCTTCCGGCCCGCCTGCCCTCCCTAAGCCCAGGTCCCCCCTGAGAAAAAGAGGCAGCCTTCAGAGTGCACTCAGCCCTGGTGAGTGTGTGTATGCGTGTCGGGGGGGACTGGGGGGGGAGTCTGTGAAATACGTAACATACTGGCAGCTGGTGCATGTGGCAGGCTACGTCTGTGCCTGTTCGGGGGGGGGGGGGACTCCAGGGGGCCGGGGAAGGAATTATAACGGACTCAGCAAAGGGAGCCACAGTAGTCCTGCTAGGATTGAATGCAGAGCCTGGGTATGCTACTCAGAC
>JAODKC010000130.1:20167205-20196999 GCA_026777985.1 Mormyrops attenuatus
AGCCTCAGTTTGCCAAAGGCCTCCGCCTCAGCTTGCCAAAGGCTCAGCCTCGGCCTCAGCCTCAGTTTGCCAAAGGCCTCCGCCTCAGCTTGCCAAAGGCTCAGCCTCGGCCTCAGCCTCAGTTTGCCAAAGGCTCAGCCTCGGCCTCAGCCTCAGTTCGCCAAAGGCCTCGGCCTCAGTTTGCCAAAGGCCTCTGCCTCAGCTTGCCAAATGCTCAGCCTCTGCCTCAGTTTGCCAAAGGCCTTAGCCTCAGCCTCAGTTTGCCAAAGGCCTCAGCCTCAGCCTCAGTTTGCCAAAGGCCTCAGCCTCAGTTTGCCAAAGGCCTCAGCCTCTACCTCAGCTCACATTGTTTACTTCATGCCAAAGTTAATATCAGAAGGAGCCTGAAAGTTCAGCAAGTTTTTAAATACTATTAATACCACCCACTACAGCCCCTGTTTCCCATGTATGACCGCTGCTGGCTTTTTTCCTTTTTTTTACCTGTTGTTGGCGGGGTCCTTTCTTTAGGGGCGTGGCCTGGCTCTCATTGCCTATTGGTGGAGGCTGCCAACCATCCGTAAACTCTGGGGTATAAGGAGGGACCGTATCCTCATCTGGCCACGCAGAGCTGCAAGCACACAGATGACACCCCCCAGGTCACATGGAGCCATGCCCCCTGAATTATGGCACGCCCCCATGGCACGCCCCTAACACTCGCGGAATAGAACCTGATAAAAGGTCCTAACAGACCATACCACTTTCAGCATGGGGGAACACTCACTTTGTGTATTCTGATTGTGAAATGCCTGAGGGGTCTGTCTGAGTCGGATTAAATAAATGTCACTGCTTGAGGAAGGGAGTTTGCTCAGGCCTACAGTCCCCAAAAGAACTGGACCAAAGCAACATGGCTTCCTGGCTTTAGACTGAACTGTTTATGGAATAATACTTAGTGTCTGCCTGTGTTGTTCTTCTTATTTATTGTTTTTTAATTCTTCACCGTATGTCTGATGTTATGGGACAAATAATAATTTCAATATACTTGGTACACGTGACAGTAAAACTTTTCAGCTGCTGAATCCTTTAAATAAAAGCTTTGATAGAAACCATTGATGATAACTGCATAGCTTACAATTGGATGACTGGAAACTTGCAATCTTTTCCTTAAGGTCTAGTTGGTACTGTATACTCCAGCAATAAGACAGGTAAGGCAATGATAATACAGATAATTCAGCAGCCTTCTGGCAGAACAAACAGATAACATCAGTCTGACAATGGTGATGACGTTGATGAATTCGGGAGTCTGATACTCCTGATCTTTGGAGTTTAAAGTTTACATGAGGTCTGACATCACCAGAAATCTTCGACCAATCGGGCGGCAGGGCGGGACTTCCCACCTGGGAATGTTCCAGGCATCCCCCAGCGACTGCCAAAGCTGGTCCTCCTCGGCACTGGCCTCCTCACTGAGGAGCCGGATGGTCTGCTCGGTGAGCAGAGGAGCTACGATAGTGGGTGGCACCTCGGAGGGGTAGTGTGGCACTATCTGTGGGGTGAGGAAAGAGGCAGGATCTTAGGGCAACTGAGCTCAGGACGGCCATGACCATGTAGATTACATCAGGATATTACTACAATGTCATTCATTTGCTATTTCCGGTATCCAATCAGATAGAGATAATCATAATTATTGCAGACATGCAGTTAAATGTCCCCACAACCTCATTTCAACGGGTATCCAATTCAGTACGTGGGTATTGGGTTACTCTGTCATTATGCCAGGTATCCAGTTCCCTGCGCTTGCATTACCTACATCTCTGTAAAGCAAGATGTCAGACCAGGACAAACCCTGATGAATACATGTAAGTAGTGCAAGAAACAAAGACAGATCTCGGTAAAGCAGGGACTCACAAAGCTCAGGATGGAGAAGAGAGAGTGGATGAAGTCCTGAGCACTGGGGTTTTGGATCAGCCCATTCAGCTTCCCCTATCACAAGAGAACAAAGACAGAAGACTGCTCAGAAAATCAGCCAAAATCAGCCAAAATGAGGGTCCTGCAGGAGAGCTGTCAAGCCACAGTGATTCTTGTAGAACCTGCTGAGATCACCTTTTTTCTTATCAGGGGACACAGGTATTGCAGGAAAATAATCTAGAGCGAGAAGGCAGGTGATGTGCAAAACGATTCCTAAACCATGGGTGGTGACCCAGATTTGGGCAAGTTACCGGCAAGTTCTGAATGGGTCACAAAGCAGAGCTGGAAATGTAAGCATTTTAAAACCAGCAAGCTCCTATGCTGATCCACAATCAGATTTCCCAGCCCCAATCCTGGAATTAACCTATATAAACAGGTCTTCGGTCTGCAAATGCTTAGTGCAAAACTAGTGAACACTCAACCAATCCAAGAAGCCAAATCACGGATGCTTAATTTAAAATTTACTGGCACATCCAATCATATTTGTGTAATAGGCATAGATTAGTGTAAATTGCAGAGTGCAATGCGTGCTTGATCATAGCATTAATTTAAACCTACAGTTGATATAGGGTTGGGACTGAGCTGGCATGGTAAAAATTAGGTCACGGTGCAAAAACATTGAGAACTATAGCTCTAGCAGTTACTCAGTTTAGAGCCATCATAAGTTGTCAAATAAAGAACCGACTTACTAAGAGGTTGAATCCGAATTTGACCTTATGTAGACAGGATACATATTCTTCCTGTGGAGGTATTCCTTTGACTGCTGATTAAGAATGGAATACAACAACCCAAAAGTCACAGGAGGTCCAAGACAAGACAGAAGAACAGATACACAACAACAAACAACTTTTCACACGTCCCTGTTTCATAGAAGCTTGAAAATAAAATGCTTTAGCGAACTGTAGGCCTGGATATTTAAAGTGATTTATTACAAGAGCTCATTGCTTCTCTTGTTTTTCGAAGGTTTTAGTCGCATGGCAAATTAACAAAGATTTCTGTAAATGTAAACAGGCTAAGCAGCATGGCATGCAGGATGAATCCCAGGACCCCAGCCTCAGATGCTGTGTCACCAGGGACCGGCTCCAGGCCCCCCGCAACCCTGACCAGGAAAAGCAGCTAGAAGATGGATGGATGCATGCATAGATGGATGGATGGATGGGCCATGTCAGGTTTTGTTATGCTAATAAATCAGAGAATATTTCAGAATCACCTTTGCTTTTCTTCTTCTTCTTCTTCTTCTTCATCATATTCTTCATTTTGTTTTTCGTGACCTTTGGAAGAACTACTGCCAGCCGACCCATGAAGATCTCCAGGTCACCCAGCAGATGGTTGAGGATGTCCTTCAGCACATTATAGGAGGAGAGAGATGGGGAGACGCATCTTTACAACACTAATCCACCATGACCCCCCCCCACTTTCTTTGGGAAATGGCCTGCTTGATGCGCATCCTCATGTAGTCACATATTAAGACACTGACCACGTTCCTCTCGGTTTCTGTGTATCTGATTGGCGGGGGTGGCTCCCTTTCTGCTGGCTGGGGCTGAGCATGGCTTGGTGTGGCAGGGGGTGTGTAACTGTCCTCTGGTTGACATAAGGAGAGATACCACTTGCCTGTGCACCATCAAACTGAACAAACAACTTTCTCTTCACAAAGGGTAACAGCACCGCACATACTGAAATGCTTAACTTAGCAATTGAGATTCTAAATCATTGTTCACCATAATCTGGCTGGTGCCATTGTGGTAGAGGATGTCTGGTGTCCTGGAAACTTTCTGAATCTTTCTGTCTGTTTGGAGAAAAACATTTACCAACTGTTGGACAAGTTCATGGAGGCAAGACAAGAAAACTGATGTCAGAATTCAATTAGGAACAGAACAGTTTGTAGAATTAAAAAACAAGTCACGTTAAGCATGCTGCACTGGAAGGAATGAAGAAAAGCACTGAATGTTACTCACAGAAATAGCAAGAGACAGTATTTATGCAACTTTTAAATACAAGTGGACAGACACAAACGAGTTAACCTCATCGTTTAATTACAGTTTCAACATGTATGGTTGCATACGTTCCAGCTTGGCAATTCAGGGTGTTAAGTTGAGAAGGGTCTGGCTGCAGACCTCCTCTGTGGGTACACCTCCTCTGTGGGTACACCTCCTCTGTCAGTACATCTCCTCTGAGGGCAAGGAAATGACGTAACGTTTTTAAAAACATTAAAATAACAAATCATGATTTTGTTCAGTCTGGTCAGTCACAAGACAATCATTCTTGGGTAATACAAATTGTCAAACATTGAATCTAGTACCATATAAAATTAGCACATTACACTTATGTACATTTATTAACATCCTACAGACATGAAATGATTCTGACATGCAACTAGTATTCTAGACTCCACGGAGGTTACTGTGAATAAATTTCAAAATAACTTTTTGGGGCAGTTTCACAGACAAGGATTAAGCCTAGTCTTAGACTAGCTTTGCTTTTCAGTGGTAAATCTCCACTGGTACTCAAATTTACGTCATTTCCTTTCCCTCAGAGGAGATGTACTGACAGAGGAGGTGTACTGACAGAGGAGGTGTACCCACAGAGGAGGTCTGCAGCCAGAGCCTCTTGAGTTCGTCATTGAACTGGAAGTGAACTGGAAGTGCATGAGAATTAAAGAACCAATCAGATTACCTTGAGTCACATGTATGCACTCTGCCGAAGCTGACTGGATGTTCCATTAATTTGTCAGTCATTATGGACTTAGGTACAGGAGATTCTGGACGGTCTCTGTAAATAGAACGGACACTTATTAATGCATTATGTTGTGAATATATGAGATCCCACATCTTGCAGTTATACCGGTCTTCCCTTACTTATTGGGAATATACCCCATGCTGTTCTGGAGTCCCTTGCTTGCCCGCCACTGTTCGATGACCCGTTCTAAGTCAATCCGGATATAATCTGCCTGTGAAGTTAAAATGCACCAAAATAAAGGACGTCCCTGCCATTGTGTGCAGTGCTACCTCAAACTATAAGGTTATAATATATTGGGCTTAACTTCACGTGTCAAATCTCTATATCAATTATGGATAACACTTTACTTGAGGGGGCACACGTAAGATACAAATATATAATACAAGTAATATATAAGCATTCATCTAAGTAATAAACAAATATTGCAAATATAGTAATGGCATGAAATGCATAAACCACTATGACTGATTAATGATGAACAAACATGTGACCAGTACATACCTAACACTAAGTTTCTCATTAATTAATACAGTAAGTAACAGTGGAGTACTGCATTATTTGTGCCCTGCAGGTGCTACCAAAATGGACATAAAATGCTTTGGAGATTAGTGCTAATAAACATCTGAATAACAACAAGAACAGCCATATAAACAAAAACACAGTCTTCCTATAGCCTATTACTCATCTTCAATTTTTGTTTTATTTGTCTTATTTCATCTCATCGGCAGAACTAGAGTAACTGCTCTGATCTTTCAGACTGCTTTCTCAAAAAGCCCGGCTATCAACCTGGACTGGTAACTCAAAGCCTCATGAAGCTGTTACATCCTTCTTACCCCAGTTTCTTCACATTGGAACAGGAAGACAGTGGGCGCCCTCTGGTGGCTTGTTTGCACTGCGACCAGCAGCAGAGAGCTGTAGACACAGCGGCCCAGCACAGCCATTGTGTCTGTAATGGTGCCCAGAGCCAAAGACTGAAGTATTTCCTTCACCCAGAGAACAACAGGAAGCAAATGACAGGAAGTTGGCAAGAGGACACTGAAGGAGGCAAAAATGACGGCCAGTTTTAACAACCGAATCTGAATCATAACAGATCAATTGCTCCCCTCCCTGGGGCTCGGCCCACCTTAGTCTCTACATCGATCATCTGCAGGCTGTCTTCATGGACAACCAGTGTCATCTCCTGCCCCCAGACCTGGCCCTTGGCATCCATCAGCTGCAGGCGGGTCATGCAGTCATCCAGAGAACATACCTCCCTGCCATCCAGCTCGCATGTAAGCAGGTGCTGGTGGAAGAGGGAGAGGGCAGAGACAAATTTACAGTGAGCTTAGCTTAAACTCAGCTATGACACAGCAGAAACTGTCCATTATACCATAAATCTTCAGAGACATGGTAAACTGTACAATTTACCATCTAACAAATGTATTGGGGAAGGATACTAACAGTTAAGCTTCATACTTATTTTAGGTTGAAATGACCAGCATGCAAATAGACTTCATTTTCACCTGACCTCCACCCTACACTGGAGTAATGGCAGTGAGCGTGCCTTACCTCCACCCTACGCTGGAGTAATGACAGTGAGCGTGCCTTACCTCCACTCTACGCTGGAGTAATGGCAGTGAGCGTGCCTTACCTCCACCCTACGCTGGAGTAATGGCAGTGAGCGTGCCTTACCTCCACTCTACGCTGGAGTAATGGCAGTGAGCGTGCCTTACCTCCACCCTACGCTGGAGTAATGGCAGTGAGCGTGCCTTACCTCCACTCGATGCTGGAACTGGCCTGGCTGCCTCTGTATGAACTCCCCAAACTCCTTCCTCTGTCCTAAATAGAAGGACAATGGCCGTGTTGTCCGGTCACAGCACGGTTAGGGACCAATCAAGGTCAGAACTCATGGCCCTGGTATAACCAGTACTCATTCTTATGGGGCGCTTAGGACTGGTACTCACTATAGATGAATTTGCCACTGGGCTGGGTGAAGATGGAATTCTGTGAAGATGGCTCCCCCAGGGGAATTTTGCTGAAACAAAGGCACTCCAGAGGTCAGCAGTTGAAGAGGAAAGAGGAGAGGAAAGTCCCTTAGGGAGAATAAGGAAGTGTATAAAACAACACTAGGAAATAACAGAGTATATGGGAGGGACTGTGTAAGACTGAATACATATGAATATATAAGACTCTCCGAGTATATAGCAGAGTATATGGGAAGGAATATAGGAGTGTATAAGACTGCATTACACAATGTAATGGAGTGCATGTAGGAATACTTATGAAAATATGTTTGGGAGGATATTGGGGGCATATTAAACTCTTATTGTGAAATTTCCTGACCATTGGATAAGACATATTAAACTCTTATTGTGAAATTTCCTGACCATTGGATAAGATATTCTTGTACAGTATGTAGAATAAGGTCTCTCTGTGATTCCCCCTAAACCTGCCACCGCATTAGACACACCTGTCCTGCAGCAAGGCATCATGGGATCTCGGCTCGCTGTAACGGCAGCCGTCCCTGTACATCCTGGCTTCCTGACCGTCTTCCATGTACCTTACGGATACTGCAAAAGAAAACATGCAGTACACCCTCTGACATGCATTTCCAGTGTCCCACCATGGTAGAATAGCACACTGGAACCACTATAACATGCTATTTCTCTCGGTACCTAACATCACACAGAACTGATTGTAGGTCCTAGAATTCTCAGAGCAGGAGGGACATTTGGCCAGCCTTGTGGTGGGTTATCCAGGCCTAAAGTCGCCCCAAATCACTCATCTGAAGTTTCTTCCTTCGGTAAGTAGGGTTCATCTGTCCACAACATTAATTCATCCAATGCATAAGCACTTTCACCAGGCTCACAGAACGCACACTTCCTGTGCTTGCTAAAACGTATCAGGTGTTGAATTTGCTTTATTTTATTTTTAATTGTTAGCTTGAGTTATGGAGTCTAAGGCGGCAGTACTGTTGTTGTTTAATGTAATCCAGCAGGCAGGTGACCCAGATCAGGTGGAAAACAGCTGACAATTTAGCTGAAGGAGAACTTTAGTCATCACAACCGAGGCTGCAGCTGGTTAATAATCCATTCGGTTTTATATGCTGTATCATATCACCCAATACCACGCATGGTAAAAACAGACGGTAGCTCATTTCTGTTACAGAAAAAAGGCAGGAAGAAGCTCTCACACACACATAGTAAATGTGTTTTTACTGCCCCAGAACAATTTATTAGGGAGTATACGAGACTTACAGACCCAACCAGAGCTGCCCTGGCACATTGCTAACTCATGCAGAACATCTGCATTCACCCACAAGTTCATAATTATTACCCAAACTTTAGCTCTTCATTTAATACATTCATAGTGAATGTGGTACGTAAAAGTCAAGGGCATTCACAAGGTCAAACTGAAAAATATTTAATGATAGTATCTCCCTCCTCAACTGATGTATCAACAGAGCATGTACACAATATCGATACTGTGGGCATTGTTACCTAGGCAACACCTAGAAGCTTCATACTCAAAAGGACTGGAGAATTGGCATTTGTCCATTTGTCAGGGGTTTTCTTTCATGTAAATGTAACAATTCATCAATTCCCTACTAACTGCTGTTCCTGTTTTATGGATATATGGTGACACAGGATTTTAAAAAATCACTAATTTTCACTTTCCGGTCATTTCTAAATAATTAACCAAGTTGCTCTGTTGCATAACATTTTGATCTCAAGTAATTAAAATGTATTCATATCTATAATCCTTAATATTATTTCAAAATAGTTAACTAGACTCAAGGAAAATATGCATATGAACAAGTTCCAGATGCACTTTAACATTTATTATAAAAATAAATAGCCGATCCCACATGTAAAAGATGTAATGTGGACAGAGAGGTACTTACCTAAGCTCACTCCTCAGTGTGTTTTGTCCTCAAAGCCAAGTTCTATTGTCCCACGCTCACCCCAAGGTGTATAGCAGACTCAAAGGGCAAAGGTGGAGCACCAACTTCCTGCTTTGGCATACTTGAATAAAGTCCATTGCTGATTTTACAGGCAGGTCTGACGCTATCCCAGCATGCAACAGGACACTGTGGGCCTATTGCCTCATAGTTCACATTCCGGAAGCCAACAGAATATTTTTTTTTTACTTTTTAAGATGGGCACTTAAACAATTAGGCCTGGCTTCAGATTAAACCACAGCATACTAAGTATAATAAAATATTGTAATAATTTGTGCTTCAACAGTATTCCATTTGGTGTCATCGAGAAGGAACTACATAATAACAAACCCTAAACAGGATAACTACCGCTAGCCATACAAACTAACCAGGGCAGTTCACCATAGCATGAATTCACCATACCATAAATAGCTGAATACAACATTCCCCATCTATCTGCATCATGCTGGTCTTGTACCTCACCTAAGGGGGGATTAGTGGCTTTATGCTGGGTGGGAAAAAAACTCAGTTTTTGCAAGAAAAATATTCTTCTATGGTGTTTGAGAGATAAGGTGAAGCAGATACTAGGAAGACGCACATCGGGGTAGGCAGCCCTGATCCCGGAGTGCCGGTATCCAGTGGGTTTTCCATCCTACCAGGTCTCTGATGAACCACACCTGATCTCAGGAAGATAGTGACACATCAGGTAGGATGGAAAACCTGCTGGATACCGGCACTCCGGGAGCAGAATTCCCTACCCCTGACGTACACAAATGAACAAGTAGTATTAGTGTAATGAGTTTATTACGAGAGGAAACCTATAGACTTGTTCTGCAAAGATAATGTGCGGCCTTTCTATTTTTCCTTCTGCTACATTCTATACTGGTATCAGCAGAAATTTAAGCATTTCTTTATGGTGTTTGAGGCAAACATGCAGATTATCAGGATGCAATCCAGAACAGAATGAACACCGTATGGGCCACAAACACATAAGAGAATATTTTATTTAAACCAACAAAACGACACTCAAACCTCAATCAGAGTTGACCTGGGATCAGGAGGAAAGAGTTTATTTATTAGAGTGGCAGCAGCCATGATGTCATGGGAGGTGGCAGGCGACCGATTACAGAGAAGCCTTCGCTTGTGTGTTCTTGGCCAGAACCTTCAGATCTGCGATGCACTTTGCGATGCTCTCCTTTTCCTGCAGGACAAAGGAAGTGAGATATCATCAAAGGCCCGTAATTTTCACCCTTACTCTGATTATTAATTTGACTTAAAAGTTATAACGCTTGATTACTTCTTTGACTTTTAGACATTTACAAACAGTGTAGTTAGTTTGACCAACTAAAGAGTATTCAATGTCAAACAATAATGATAAAACAGTTTCTTTGTTCCCTGTGGGGAACATCTCTTTTTGTCTACCCAGTCTTGCTCTCCATAAGACACAGATGTAGGTGAGAGCAAGACTGAAAGAGAAGAGCAGCCACCTACAGCAGTGCCCATGGAGCTGGGGGTTAAGGGCCTCACTCAAGGGCCCCGCTCAAGGGCCCACAGATGTGGCTATTCTGCTGAGGCCAGGCTTAAACCGGTGGCCTTCTGATCACGGGAACAGAGGCTTGGCCCACTGAGCCATACCCTGCCCCTAAATTTGGCTGTAATGGTATTTAGCTATAAAAAATATTAGAACTTAATCAGAGAAATGAGTTCAAGTTGGCCTAACCTGTAAAACAATAGGTGAGCGAAGCTGACAAAAATGACAAACACAAAAATGACATAGCATTGGCTTGGGCATCGTCATACAAATCTCACGTTGTACCTCAATGACAATAAAACCTATGAATCTTGCATGTACGGATTTCAAAACATTTTTCTACACACCGCTGCCCTCCGGTGGCCTATCAAGAAAAGAGCAAGTTTCTCCCACAAGGCTGTGTCAATCACACCCGTGCTGAAGCGAGACCTCAAGGTAGTACCTGCTGAGGCGTAATGCTCTTCACCACGTTCTTCTCCACCCAGTCCACCATGTGGTCACGCTCCAGGCACTGGTGCAGGTTCTGCAGCTGGATCTGGTAGTCCAGCCTCTTCTTTACCTCGTTGGTCACCATATGCAACCGCTCCCTGTAGTTGGTCTCCAGCAGCATGGCCACGTTGTTCTGTGAGCAAAAAAGTCAAAGCCACCATCAGTCACAGAATCACAGCAATTGTTCCAAACCGTTCACCCAGCTGATCATTCATGTCGTAGATCTGCTGCACACTCTTCCTCCCGTCCCTCACCCGCTTCGCGTCAAACAGCATATTCCGCCCCTCCACTCTCCACTGCTCCTTCTTCTCGTCACCGATGGCTTGGGTCAGGCTCGTGATGGCAACATCTTTCACCTCCTGCACCTTGGCTGCTTTTTCCTGGAAGCACAAAGCAAGAGGTCAAAGGTCAGAGTCTTCCATAATCCATCAGGAGACAAGACCTGAAGGATAGGTTAGGTGACTGGTGTATGCTGCGAACTCGCTGCACTCCATCCATTCGAGGGCAACTAGCCAGCTTACATCGTTCAGCTTGTCAGCAAACGCAGCGATGCCCGGACCAAACTTCTTCACGGCGTAGATGAGGACGGCACCGACAGAGAGGGCGGCGAAGGTCTCGTGGTTGATGACGTAGATCTCCTTGGACAGCATGTAGAGCGTCAGGCCGGTGCCCAACACATACGGTCCTGGGGAAGGGGATTCAGAGAATAAGAGGCCAGCTCGCCGTTGCTAAACCAAGTGTGCCATCAAACCCTGATCTACTACCTACAATAGTTTATTTTTTTCATTCATTAGTGTATTTGCACACACTTTAATTTCATTTGAACAGCCTGTTTTTTTTTCCCATACAAACAAGACAGACAGTGCTTACTGGAGCCTTTGTGACCATAATATTGTAGCAAAATAGAAAAGAAAAGCAGAACTTTTATGCCAGAAAGGGAATTTAAACTGCAGAAAGTGCTTGAGTAACATGAGTACAGAACTGGACAGATGCTACATACTAAGTATTATGCGCTGAATGATTTAGAGGAAAAAAAGAAAAAAAAATGTTGCACACACTGTAGCTCATTCTGCTTTACCACTGTATACTTCTGACAGTTAGGGTGGTTCTCTATGTACGGTTGATATATATATATTTTTTTAACCCAAATCAGTCAAATAAATTGGGAGTTAAAACTGTAGTTGACGCCTTTCACATATAATTCATTCTATACAGTCAAACAAACGCATTGCAAAATCAAAATCAGACACAGTTTAAAAAACACACATATTAGGAGCTTCCAAAGGGTGTCAAAATAGTAGCCTTCAATGCTACTGATACTATAACAGTTATATTGAAAGAATTATGGCCGTCACAGTTATACTGGAATTGTCTAACACGGACACACAAACATAACCGAACAGGGGAGCTTTAATTTAGTAGTGCTGGGGATTATTCCTGTTATAGCCGCTGCCATGTCGGCTCTCACGACAAGTGTGTAACATGAACGAGATTTAAGCTGAACTAAAGCCAGGCCCAGTAAGCACTACTGACCTGTAACCCCCGTCTTGGGGTACAGGAACTGGAAAAACTCCTCTGGGATGATGCCATGGCGGACCTTCCCTGACTTCTCAGGGAGAGGCGGCACGGGGGCTTGGGTCTGGGGGGACGTGTGGAGGCAGCGGCTGGCCTGGACCAGGCTGGGGAATCGAGGGATAGAATGATGGTCAGAAAAACCCCCCATATCTATTCGGAACAACCAGCCTGCACTCCAAACACAAGCCAATCAGCCACTTAGGCTAAGAGCAGTAACAGAACCAGATGTATGTTACTACAGTTATTTCTAACATAACATGCTGATAGCAACAGAGTATTCTATAGATCTGGGAGCAATCTGGGAGGTATGGATATGTAACATCCTTTACTTTTCACTGCCTTCTCTATGCTGACAGTTGCGTACAAGCACATCTAAATTTACACCTGAACCCATCAAATCGCAACGCTTGCGTGAGAATCTGAGTTCACAGAGGTCAACTGCCACTTACCCTGCCCCGAGAGACCCGCTGCTTTTCAGGGCAGATGCTGTAAGGAAAAAAGACAGAAAACATCAATTCCACCGCTTCTTAAAAAACCTCAGTACTGGCTGCCTTATACTACTTAAGCAGCGCGCAAGGCCAGGCAGAAGAGGCGTACTACTCAACAGACCCCAGCAGATCGCTACACCTGGAATTTAAAACGTGCAACAGGCCAGACCTCATCTGTATTATGCAGTTTAATATCTTAGGAGTAAACAGACCTGGAACTAATACTAGTAACTGAATGTTAACGGTTAACTTAGCAAGACCACATGCGCTACTGTCAGGACCCAACATTCCCCCTCATCTCTTACGTGCGATCCTTATAACCTCAGACAGATATAAGCCATATATAACACCACCTTTCGTCCTGGA
This sequence comes from Mormyrops attenuatus, assembly GCA_026777985.1. Classification (NCBI taxonomy): domain Eukaryota; kingdom Metazoa; phylum Chordata; class Actinopteri; order Osteoglossiformes; family Mormyridae; genus Mormyrops; species Mormyrops attenuatus. The sequence goes on from JAODKC010000130.1 coordinate 20,180,251, forward strand.
AGCATGAATGCCGGTAGGTTTACGTTTTTTCAAGGCCTGTCAGGTTACCCTTCAGCGATACTCCAGTACAGTGGAAACTATAAAAATCTGCTCCACGGTCCACCCCGGTACTCGCTACTGGGCTTACCTGGAAGAAACACCAGTCTAGACAACATGTCTAGTGCGAAAACGGCCACCGCAGACACAAATGCCGAGCTCCTACTAATTCGTCGCCGTGTCCTTCTGCAGCGGGCAACAGCGACGCGATGGCGGAGAAAACTCGCTCCGTAATATCGCGAGACCCGCGTTCTCCATACGGGAGAACTATGACGGGAGAATATAACTCGGACATGTGTGTTGCTGCCCCCTGCAGCAGTGGAGGGATGTTGCAGGGCCACTGTTGTTTTTTTTTTTTTTTTTTAAAAAAGAAAAATTAATAACTCGAACTGAGATACACATTAAAATACTACAATGCGCAAAAAATGAGGCAAACAGAGTTTATCACAGTTTCTATATGTGCTTTTTTATTTGAACAAATGCAGCAGTGTAAGCCGGAAGTAACCATGTAACACAATATTGTATATATCTATTGCACATTTTAGTATGGAATGGCTCTTCCCTTGTTTTTCTTCAGAAAACTCAGCCTTTTGGGCAAGCTATCTGACTGTCTTATGCAGTGTGCTGCATCAATATTGTTCCATTAGGGTGACCAGATTATCCATGTCATGGCGGACACTTTGAGGTACTTCGGGTTTTACAAACTACTTTCAAACCGAAAGGCTCCTGTGCTCGGCTAAATAGTTCAGCTCTTCTTGCGCTTTGACTGGCTCGTTTCCTTGATCGAAAGACTCATTAACACATTAACATTTCACATTAACATTAGTGACACATGCATGATTATGGGAGACTGACCAATAAGCACACAGCAAGAACTCAGTGCTAAAGTGAAATCCGGGTCCTTTTAATTGAAATGGTAACTTACAATTCCTGTCCTAGCTCAAAGTGTCCTCCATGACATGGATTATCTGGTCACCCTAGTTCCATTTATGTTTGACTGCTTCCCACAGTTGGTCATTGGTCCTAAATTGTCTGCCAACAAGTTTAGCCTTGATATACACCTATATATTCTCTATGGGGTTAAGATCTGGTGACTGACCAGGCCAAAGCTTCATAGTCAGTGAATGCCGCCCCAGCCATGACTTTGTTGTTTTTGCTGTGTGTGCTGGTGCATTGTCTTGTTGGAAAATGGCCTCTTGTCTGTCATTTCCACTACACAACTTGTTTAAGCTTGGAAACAACCATTTCTGTAATATCTTTTCATACTCCATTGCATTAATGGAGTTTTCATTTTGTACCAACTCACCAGTACTAGATGCAGCTAACACCCCCATACCGTTATCCCACCTGTACCATATGTCACGGTGGTGGACAGGCATCCTGGGTTGAATTTCTCACCTGACCTACGAAGACAGCGTTCGGGAGCATCAGTACACAGTTCAAACTCATCAGAACACGCTGAAACCACAGAAAATCATGGTGACCATGAAGTACCAAAAATTTGAGTCTGTCTGCAACATTCTTTGTGGACAGCGATGGTTTCCTTGCACACCTTTTTGCTGGATAACGAGCTTCCTTGAGCCATTTTGCCTTTGTTTGTGAAACAGCCTCATTTTGTACATTTCTGAATTCCTGCATGTGCTAATTTTGTGAGAGGCTTCTCATGATTCTTCAGAACAGTTCTTCTGTCATCTTAACGTGTTGTCACTTTAGGTCTTCCAGAACCTACCTTCCGTGCTACAGATCCTTGAAATGCGTGACCAGTTCTCTGAATTGTAGACAGTGGAATCTGGATATCCTCAGACTTCAAATTTTTCTGAATCTCAGGATACAACTTCCCTGCTTGACGAAGAGCAGCAATGCAACTTTTGACTTCAACGGATTTATGGAATTTAGACTTTTTTGAAGACATATTAAGGCAAAATTAACAGCTTCACCCTTCAGGCACAGCAAGACAATAGTGAATATTGTGTTTAATACAAACACTTAAGGCACTGATGAGACCAGGCAGTCTCGAGCTGGAGGGTCATTAACCTCATTGGTGTCCCATTTAGTTACACATTGGCACATATCAAGGCCACACTTAATGGGAGATAATTTAGGAGCACTGACTAGTTGTGGGAAGCAATCAGACATGAATGGAACAGAACTGACACGGCACACTGTGAAAGGCTGTAAGACAGCTTGCCCAAAGGGCTGAGTTATCTAAAGAAAAACAAGGGAAAAGCCATCCCCTTCTATACTGTACACTGGCTACAGACAAGGCATACAACATTGTGAAACACTGTTACTTATTTTACCTGTATTTGTTAATCAAGACAAGTAATCATATAACATGCGATAAATCATGTTTGCCTCATTTTTTTTGCCCAGCAGTGTAGTTTGTTGGAAGGACTACAGTTATAAGTCACAACAGAGAAATTTTAATCCAGGGAGAAAACAATGAGAATCTGATATGAAGATAATAATATTTTTTTTTTTTTAAAAATTGTGCTATCACATATCCATAAACCATAAATTTGGCCAGCAACAGGATTTAAACCCTTGACCTTCTGGACGTCAGTACAGATCCCTAACCTATAGGGCTGCACAGATCCATTTAAATTTATTTCTGCCATCTGTTTTAATCCAAAGTGACAGGGTCAAGCGGCATCCAGCATCCCAGAATCAGTTAGGGTAGAGGGCCTCATTCTACGGGATTCAAACCCACAACCTCTGAAATACAGGCAAAGAGCCCTCCTCTGCTGAGACGCACACCACCCCATGTACGTTTGCTGAAACAAATATGTTGAAATATGCTGAAACAGGAAACATGAGACCAAAATGAATAAAACAAATGATTTGTTTATTTGTTAATTATACAATGACAATGCAATAAAACAATTCCATAGATTCATACTTCTGCCTGTCTCATCCCGGCAACAGACTGTGTCAACTTCTGCAATCAGGCAAAAGGTTCCGCACCATCATGGCCAAGACAGAAAGACTCAGAAGAAAGGCCATTCAACTCCTCAATCAGGACATGTCCCCTTCTCTTTACAGTATAGTATTATAGCATATTATTATAGTACTTTAGATATTATTGTCCTGCCCCGCTCGTCCCGCCCCCTCGCCAACCACGCCTACTCGTTACCCTCGTGTGGATTCCCCGTGTTCACCGGCTGTTTCCCGTTGTTGTCATTGGCTCCCTGTATTTAAGTCCGCGTTACGTTCGTTTCCCCAGTCCGGTCATTGTATTGTCCTGCTATCGTTTGATGCCTTTCTGTGTTGGTCTACGAATAAACCCCGTATTTCCCCGATCCTCCGTCTCGCTGTTCCTGCTTCCTCGGGTTGGCGCATGACAATTATAGTACTATAGTATATTATTATAGTATAGTATAGTATTCTATTCATGATAACTGGACTCATTCCATATAGTCTCCTAAAATATTACTGCACTGTTCATGCTGCTACACTGTCACTCAGGTTTCTTATTGTTTACACTGCTATGACATTGTACAATGCACTTTAACTTTATAATTGCATATCGCACATCTATAAATCTGTATTATATTCAAAGTTGTAGTTTAAATTTCTATTTTTTTCATATCCTTTGTAACTATTCTTGCTTGTTTCTTCTTAAATTATTCTAATAGTTGTACAGTCAAAAGAGCGGCTCGGGATACATTTCACTGCATGTTGTACCTGTATAACTATGCATGTGACAATTAAAAGAATCTTGAAACTGCATATGACTCCTCAGGAATTAAAAGACCTGTTGGGTTAGCTTTAGTTACAGAGTTATATTATTTCTTCTAAACAGGAAAAGATTAAGCATGCATAAAATCCTCAGATGAGAGTAATACACCATATTTATCTCTAACTTTAGCAAAAAAACAAAAACCATTTCATTTCCAATATTTCAATTTGAGGTTTTTTTCTTTACTATAGCTACAGATGTGGACAAATTTGTTGGTACCTTACAGCTCATTAAAACAATGCTTCATTTCCCCTGAAAAGTGATTTGGTTAAAAGCAATTCTCTAATGTATACCTGCATGTCTTTAGTATGTGATAGAGGAAACCAGTAAAATTGTGAAAATGAATTATTCGTTATTTTCCAAAGATATGCTAAAATAGCATGGATATATTTGTTGGTACCCCTAAAGAGAAGATTTATCCTTGCATTAGACATGTCTGAAATTAAGTGTTTAACCTTAATTAGTATCACTGGTGCCTTCAAGCTTTTCATCAGCCATTCAGCCTATTTAAAGGGAAAGAACATGCTACTGTGTTGTTTGGTATCATTGTGTCACCACACTGAACATGGACCAGAGAAAGCAAAGGAGAGAGCTGTCTGAGGAGATCAGAAAGATGATTATAGATAACCATCTTAAAGGTAAAGGCTATAAGACCATCTCCAAGCAGCTTCACGTTCCTGTGACCTCAGCTGCCAATATTATTGAAAAGTATAAGGTTGATGGGACTGTAGCCAACCTCCCAGGATGTGGACACAAGAGGAAATGCGACCCCAGGTTAGTTAGAAGGATAGTGTGGATGGTAGAAAAAGAGCTAAAGAAACCATCCAAAACCACTCAAGATGAGCTCCAAGGTCGAGGGACGTCACTTTCTGATTGTACCATCTGTCGCATTTTGAACAATAATGGGCTGCATGGAAGAAGACTCAGGGGGCTCCACTACTGACAGAAAAACATAAAAAAGACCAGAGTGGAATTCGCCAAAATGCATGTTGATGAGCCCCAAGGTTTCTGGCAGAATGTCCTTTGGACTGGTGAGACAAAACTGGAGCTTTTTGGCCAGTCACACCAGCTCTATGTTTACAGAAGGGAAAATGAAGCCTTAAAAGAAAAGAACAACATACCTACTGTGAAACATGGAGGGGGCTCGGATTTGTTTTGGGGCTGCTTTGCTGCATCGGGCACGAGGAAGTTTCAATCTGTGCCGGACCCAATGAAGTCTGAAGACTACCAAGGCATCCTGGAGCGAAACATGCTGCCCAGTGTCAGAAAGCTCAGCCTCAGTCGCAGGTCATGGGATCTCCAACAGGATAATGACCCAAAACATACAGCTAAAAGCACTCAAGAATGGCTGAGAAAAAACCCTGGACTAGTCTTAAATGGCCCTCAAGGAACCCAGATCTTAATCTTATTGAACATCTACGTTAAGATCTGACAATTGCAGTGTGGAGACGCCACCCTCCAAACCTGAGACAGCTTGAGCAGTTTGCTCAGGGAGAGTGGGCCAAACTACCTGTTGGCAAATGCAGACGTCTCACTGTGAAGTACAGAGATCGCTTGTTGGCAGTGATTGGTGTAAAATGGTGCCACAACATATTAAAATAAGGGTAGTATCTTGTGTTAAAATGATGTGAGGGGGATATAGGGTTCTCAAAGGAACAAACAAGCACGCTTAGGTTCACTCAAAAATATTTATTAAAATTGATATAAAATGATATCATATATATATATATATATATATATATATATCATGAGCAATAATAATCAAACAAGTACAAACTATTGCATATGAATTATGAAAAATAGTTAGTCTAAAAAGAAAACAAAGTATTATGCATATCATAAACTGTGATAAGTAATCCCAATAATAATCAATAATAATGATGCAAGCTATTTACACTCGGACATGCCATCATCACACACGGACTGGGGAGCCCTTTTCAGTCCTGGCAGGAGACCAACACACGAGTCCCCGAGAAAGTGCCGGGCAATGCGCGCTCTATCCCATGGCTGAGCTCCGGTGAACACTGAGATCTCCCCCTTCCTTTATACTAATTTTGGGTACTGCGTGAAGGCAGGGGACGAGCTAGCCAGGCTCACCCCTCCCCTCAGGCAATGCGTTCTCAAATTTCCAATTTTGTCCGGGTAATGCTGCTTGCGGTTTTGATCAAAAATAATAAGATAAGTTCCTAAAATCAACACATTCCCCTCTTCCTGAGGATGAGGTAAGCGTCCCACACACCGATCAGTGGTATGCATATTGGGCAACATTTTCTCTTCTCCTCAGGAAAACCCCTCAGAAAAATATGGTAAGCCTCTCATAAAACAAATTAACAAGACAAGCATCCTTGAAGAGGGTAAGCATCCCAGAGCAAGGATTTTTAGAACAAGATAAGCATCTTGGCTCCTTTCATGAGAAACAAGGTATTTTGTGAAAAACAAGTTATACAAGTGATCAGTACAAAAAAAACATGTTTATGCAGTTCAACCTTAGCACAATAATATTACAGGTGAATCATGGACGACATATTTGAATCTCAGGATGATCATTCCATATACGATCAGAATTAATCAATACATCAATCACCTCATATGTATGACAGTAAAAGGAGGACAATGATTAATTCTAGGTGACGTAATCATCCACAAGTTCGTCCTAATATATACCTTTTTGTCTGTGCCATTTTCATTTAATTATATAGAATATTCAATTGAATCAATAGTCAAAAGCAAACTCTGATTTGTGTTAAATATGAAATGAACAATAAGGGATGCCATTAAACTTTTGTCAGTTTCAAGTTATTTCAGAGATAGTTGTGTTTTTGTTTTTTGTTTTTTTTGTGGTACCTACAAATTTGTCCACATAAGTATTACCCTATAAGATTGACTTATATAGAGAGAAATTATGAACATGACAATTTCTAAGCCAAATGAATATGCTTTCATCAAATAATTGCATAGTAACAGAAATGTAAAACTACCAATCTTTTTGAAAATATTTTGTTATATAAAATATCAAATAGGATCGGGATAATCAAAATGCTTCTTGAGCCATTGTACCTTTAAAGTAAAACCACCTTTTGATCTTGACCCTGATTTTTCCAGTTTGTAGAAACTGTACATTTACTGACTCCCTAATCATGATGTCATCACTGGGGGACACAGAGGAATGGCATCCAAGTAAAGATGACCAAGGTCCGTTTTAATTATTAAAATGCTCAGGATTAAGCAAGTAAATCTATAACCGAATGTAAATTTCTTACTTTTGTGGAAGTCAAAAATTTCATAATGTTCTATACAGTATCAAATATCACAAGCCCAGCAGTCTTTAATGCTTTACAAATTTAGATACCCACAAAAGGTCATAAAATGACTGATGAAGGGAATTTCCAGCTATGCTAATAGATAAGACTGCAAAGTATCCAGATTAAAAAATAATCTATCGTTCAATTAATCATTTTTCATAGTGCACAGGTAAACCATTCTCACAGGCAACAACAATATTCCTTGAGCTTTCCTGTTGCCGATAATCGCAATTGGGGTGGAGCGCATTTTTATTTTTAAGTGTACAGATGACCACTCTAAAGCTTTTTATGCTTTTTTTAAAATTTTTACCATTTTCACAATAATCTTTCCCTCCTTTATCACAGACATCTTTAATTGAGTTTTTGGATTCAGTGATAATAAAAGTGTTTTTTGGTTTGCATTTGCTTTTTTTTTCTACAATTTTTCTGTTTTTTATCAATTTATTGCAAATATCGCCTTGTTTATTTCGGGAAAAATGCTGTGTCAAAAACGTCTTGTACCTTTCTTTAATTTCCAAGATCTTCTGGCTGTTGAGCTGGATATTTGGTTTGTTACAGGGCTTATTGTTGTCCCGGTTTTTAGATTTATTGTTTCCCTGGTTGGTGGAAAGTTTGTTTAGCTGGTTGGTGGTGCTTAAGGTGTCCATCATTTCTTTCATCGGAGACTGCTGGTTCTCTTGGTTGCTGAGCATCAGTTTAGAGATGGGAATCCATGGTTTTACATCAACAATAAAAAAGACAAGCAGCACAACTGTCCACAGCTGCATGTGTTTTTCCTGCAATGAAAAAAAGTGAAATGAAAAAAAGGTGTCACTTATATAATCATAAAGCCAAACAGGGGCATTGTGCAACCCAAATATGTGGGTAGGCACCACTTCAAAATTCACATTTTATGTAACTATTATATATTCAAATATGTCCAGCAGATGACAACCTTCTTATACCTGCAATAGCAGTTACTTGGCTTGCAATTGTAAACAGTAAAAGATTGTTCATTGCCACTCAGATGTAAGTTGTGAATGTTGTGATGTGAAAACTCATTCATGATGTAGGGTTATCGGTAGAAGACAGGAATGATGAGGGATGGGGGAGGGGATTAAGAGATGTGATCTGACGGAGGAAGCTCTCTCATTGGCCAGATTACCCTGACTACAAGTTTGCTGCAAATTTTACAACGTGTTAGTCACAGTCAATATAGGCATGTTATTGGTGTCTACCTAAACTGATTGGCACAATGACCATGGAAGTCGAACACCCTGTTGATGTATCCTAGGCAACAAAGAGCTTATACTACATGAATAATGAGCTTTTTCTGGGATCAGCATTTATTGCTCAAGAAAGATGGAGAGCTGAACATAAAATGGCCTGGTGGGGAATGGAGAAGATCCACTTTTTAACTGCATTTAACAGTGTCATCTCGCTACTGTAAAGTCCCTGAAGAAAAACTATCATGCTGGATGTCTATACTGATATGGACTGGGTGATGTGTGAGGAATGAAAGGATGCCACAGCGTTTGATGGAAATGAAAATTATCAACCTACAGATGACTGAATTCAAAGACACCCTGAAAATCAAAGTGAAAAGATGATGCGGCAGGCTAGTCCTTTTTGTTTGCTAGTCCATTTCATTGCAGCAACTCAAAATCATACTCAGTAGTTTGTATGGTCCCCATGTGCTTGTATGCATTCCTGAAAATGTCGGGGCATGTTCCTAATGAGACGACAGATAGTGTCCTGGGGGAATCTCCTCCCAGATCTGGACCAGGGCATCACTGAGCTCCTGGACTCCTTAGGTGCAACCTGGCGGCGTCGGAGGGACCGAAACATAAAGTCCCAGAGGTGTTCTATTGGATTTAGGTCTGGCGAGCGTGGGGGCCAGTCAATGGAACTACCTGCATACTCTTGCCACATGAGGCTGGGCATTGTCATGCAACAGGAGGAACCCAGAACCCACTGCACCAGCGTAGGGTCTGACAATGGGTCCAAGGATTTCATCCCGATACCTAATGGCAGTCAGGGTGCCGTTGTCTAGCCTGTATAGGTCTGTGCCTCCCTCCGTGGATATGCCTCCCCAGACCACCACTGACCCACCACCAAACCGGTCATGCTGAACAGTGTTATAGGCAGCATAACGTTCTCCGCAGCTTCTCCAGACCCTTTCATGTCTGTCACATGTGCTCAGGGTGAACCAGTCTAGCTGAGGGGTTAAGGACCTTCTACAGTCCTGTGCAGCTTTCCTAGAGTTACTGCCTTTCTCCTGGAATCTCCTCCATGACCTTGAGACTGTGTTGGGAGACACAGCAAACTTTCTGGCAACGGCACATACTGTATTGAAGCGCCATCCTGGAGGAGTTGGACTACCTGCGCAACCTCTGTAGGGTCCAGGTATCACCTCATGCTATCAGTAGTGACACTGACCGTAGCCAAATGCAAAACTAGCAAAAAAACAGTCTGAAAAGATGAGGAGGGAAAAATGTCAGCGGCCCCCACCTGTTAAACCATTCCTGTTTTGGGGGTCGTCTTCATTGTTGCCCCTCTAGTCCACCTGTTGTTAATTTCATTAACAGCAAAGCCGCTGAAACTGATTAACAACCCCCTCTGCTACTTAACTGACCAGATCCATATCCCAGAAGTTTAACTGACTTGATGCTATACTATGATTTAAAAGTGTTTCTTTAATTTTTTGAGCAATCTATAAGCACAAGGCAAACAATATTAGGAATAATAATGAATAATCCTCATACGAAAACAAACCCCTGAAAGATCTGCATTATATTCATCCACCGGCACACAGATGATGATGGAACTTGTGATCAGAATGTTGCCTCTTGAGTCCTCCTTCATTTATATTATAGCACCTCTCACAGTTTAAGATGTGATAATATAAATCACTTATTTTTTTTCCTCAGTAGATGGCAGCACATTTAAGCCCCAGCCAATGTGACAGTTGTTAGACTGAATGCAGTGCTCTCATATTTACATTCTTTATACCTGACAGGTTCTCGTTTTTGGCCTCTTTTCTTTAGCCTTGTTTTTCTGCTGTTCTTGATCTTCTTTCTTCTTTTCTTCAACTTCTTCTTTCCACCTCCCTTCAAGATCTTCAATGATTTTTCTGCAGAGATTCATGTAAACATACATTATGAAATATGCAAAGATGTTTGACTGCTGGGGCAATATCATGCTCATATTTTAGTTCCTGATAAAAAATGCAACTTATCTCACAACAGAAGTCTTGGCAAAAATCATAATATGAATTTTTTAATTGTTATTGTTATTTTTTTGTAAAATCTAAATTAACCCAGCACCAAAGCTCATAAATAAAATATTAATTAAGAATTAATAACAAAATTTCAGTATGGTACAGTCGTGCAGCTACTGCGTAAATAAATGCAACTATGACAACAATCACCTTGTGGATAAAGTCTGAACTATTGCTAACAAATGAGTGTCGTAAACGGAAGTGCAAAAGATCCTAAACAGATTCTGCATCTGTTTTGCATCTCATGGCGCAGTCACACCAAATCTCCCTCCAGTTCTGTTACAAACATATTAGTCTTAAAGACATTGAACCTAAACATTTTATGAAAGTATACCCACAAACTAGCCTATTACTGCCAGATAACCACCAAATAATTCTACATGACCATGCCAAGCAATTTTTTCAAAAAGCACCGCCAACCCTGTATGTGACAAGCAGCTGGAGTGTAAATGCATGGATGGACTTTGGGAATGATGTTTACCGAAGGGAGTCCAGCATTTTCCTTATTTCCTGAACATTTTCACGGATTGTCTTTGCCGTCTCTCTCAGCTTTGTACTTGCTTCAGTAGGCTTGTTCTTTGCCAGGTCCAGTGACACATCTACTAGTTCAACCAAACTAATGGCAAATCCTATTCCACATGAAATCTAGAGGGAAAACATGTAAGCAAAATGATTAGATTATGGCTCAATACTGTTTTTTGCAAGCATTTTTTTTTCTCCTGAAAGGACCGACTGTGTCTGATGAGTGCATGATGGTCAAAGGGTACCAAAATATCAACTTTTTGTCTATAATAACAGTGGCTCATCAGTGTGAATATATAATGATGGTAATGTGATTGTAAATTTCTCACCTTCGCTGCAGTTCGAGCCGCCGTCTTGGTGACCTCACGAGTCAATACTTTGGAACCTTGTTTCATCACGTTATTCTGCCAATGAATAAAACAGCTGCCAATCCAGATATGTACTTTTAATGGAACATTTTGTACAAGCTTTTTTTTCATCTGCAAGGACCGATTGCCTCTTGATTTCCTCATTTATACACAATAATACTTGTGGACTAAGATGACTACGGGACGGCCAGCACCTTCTGCTGGCCAAATGGGGACATGACAGAGGTGGATCATGACAGCATATATAATGATGGTAATGTGATTGTAACTTTCTCACCTTCACTGCAGACTGAGCTGCCTTCTTGTTGAACTCACGAATCAACATTTCTGAACACTTTTTCTTGGTTTTCTTCTGTTTTATGACAGTGAAGAAAGTAGCTTTAATTGATTACATTCCAATCCAGATTCATATTTTTTCATGGAACTGTTTTTAAGTGAATATTATTTTTTTCTGCAAGAACTGATAGTGTCATTTACCCATCAATATACAGTAACACTTGTGGAGTAAGCTATGGACAACACAATAAAAAAGGGTGAGAATATTCATTAAATTTGACAGGTATGCAGACATACATAGCGATTAGCAGTGGTAATCACCAGCCTGCCTGCCAAGAGCAAACCCAAAGGGTACAACATATAGGGAGATGAGCAATGGACCAAACACTGATCCTTGTGGCACCCCGCCAGCCCCGGTCCAGTCCCTGAGAATATATTTCATTATCAGCTTGTCTATGACAGCACGCCATAATATTAACTTTTTGTCTTATAATAACAGCAGCTCATCTGTGTGTATATTTAACTATGGTAATGAGATTGTAACTCACCTTCACCAAAGTACACGCAGTCGCCCCAATGATCCCAGCATTCAACAAGCCAACAATCATTTGTAATGGGACATGTATTTCACCATTTATGCTTTCCAGGAATTTAAACAAAGGACTTAGCATCTTGCAGTCAGCAAGGTTTCGTATGATCCAGTGAGAGTGACAATCAAACTGTAAAGTGGAATGATTGTGATGTGCCACAGCGCCAAGAAAATGGTGCAAAACCACCATCTTGTCAGCAGACAGATCGGTTGAATTCCTCCCCCTCAGCATTTCCTCCAGCTCCTCCAGTGTGACTCCAGTTCCTCCTATTTCTTTCACCATCTCCTCCATTGAAGCCTTCTTTTCAGAAGCTACCTCGTCAGCTTTTTCTAAGATCATCCTTTGTTTTTTAAAGCGATCGCTCGATTTCAGCTCCTCAATGAAAGAGGCAATCAACGTAGTAGCAGTTCCTGCACCCCCAGCCACTGAGGCAATCAGGAGAGGAGCAGCTAATCCAGCGGTGCAGAAGGTGGCTATCAGGCCACCAACAGATGCTGCTGTGGCTATAGAGCATCCAACAACTTTGGCAACATTGACTTTCTTCCTTATTTCATCCAACTCCTTTGCTATTTTGTCCAGTTCAGCAGCACATTGCTCTTGACTTTTGAGCCAATATTGCACATTTTCAAACAGTTTACGTGCAGCAGCCATGGAGCTCTAGACAGACACAGAACAGAGAGACCAAGAGGAAGGCAAATCATCATGTCAAATTGGTACCAACGATGTGAGAATGTCTGTATCATAATTAAACTCAACTGGGCATTTGAATTCTATACAACCAATACATTAAACAGGAATTTAAAGCTCATGTGTGTATCATTGTCCAGAAAAGTCAATTTCTTGTCAATTATCTTAGCAAAGGGCCATTTACCTGTTTATTACTATGTCTTTTAACCTACATCAGCCCACAATCCAGAACTAAATTATTTAAGACTGATCACAGTTAGGTAATACAGAGAAATATTCCAGCCAGTGTTAAACAAAAACAACATAAGCACTGGAAATGTATCTGTTTAGTCTTAATGCAAAACTGTAAAACAATGAGGTTTAATAATGATTTCTTTGCAACAATAATAATGAAAAAATGCTTTACCCAGATCTAAATAATAAACTCGTCCTGAAAACCACGCACATATTAAATTATTTGCTAGACATAAATACGGTTCAGGATGTACTTTGCCTCGTGCCTTGTGCAAAATAATGTATGAAAAAGGAAAGTGTTTACCTCTGATGTGAACTGTACAGATGAAAAAGCCTGGTATCAGATCAGGGAAGACAATGAACATTGGAAATGTCATGTTGTACAGTATATATATTATATAAACACCAAAGATCATTACTGAATAAGACTAGTACAAATATGTGTTATATGCAAATTATATAAAACCATTTTTAATTGGCTAAAACAAATCAACGTTGGGGTTTGCCCTCTGGAGGTGTTGTTGGCTTAAATCGATGAAACACCAGTGAAAAAGGTGCCCAGCTTATGACCCTAAGAAAGTTCTAAGGGCCCTGACTGCACAGATGTGGACTTCTGAGGGTGTGATGGCTTCGCACCCATCTCATGTTCGGTGCAAGGAACTTTCCTGCCAATGTGATGGTATTGAAGAATTCACCATATTATAGTTATGTTATGTTGTATGTAAATTATGTAAAAAGATTCTTAATTGGCTAAAACTAGTCAAACACTGTCCACAGTTGGTTAGGGCTGTAAATAAACATTGTACATGATTGGCCAAAACCTCTGTGTGACAGGTCTCCGACCCAATATGCTTGCATCACTAGACCTACTGATCTCACAAAAACTGAGAGATGAAAAAATACATACCTTTGTACTTGTACTTGGTACTTGTAGGTTTTCTGTATGCATTTCCTCCTATAATCCAAAGAAAATTTGTATTGTTTACCTAAAGGAGCAAATCTGTGGTTACACCCCAAATGTGCACTCCTCTGCAGACATCATTTAATGGAACTTGTTAGAATTCACCACATGTTGCATTTTCCGTGCCCGGCCCAATCAGCAATACGATCTCTTCTCCAGTACAAAAGTGATATAAATAATTTGACATGATTTCGGCCACTTACAAAATCAGTGACTGGTTTCACTTTATGATGTACCAAAGCAAAGAGCTCTCTTGAATAGGTATAACTGATATTATATTTTGGGATGGATAAAACTATACATATGTATACCAAGGTCTGTTCATTAGAAAATTAATAAATCTTTGTATGCATATTGTCTGACACAACAGGCATTATAAATGTCATAGATAACATATAAAAAGAGATTCTTGTGTGGACTGAGACCAGCACAAATACCGGCCATAGCTGGGTAGGGCTGTAAATGAACATGGACATGATTGACCAGAATTTTTATCTGAAAGATCCCTAAAGCAACATTTACAGCCCTAATTTCACAAAAAAAAACTGAGACTTAGAAAACCCCATACCTTTGTTCTCGTTTCGTTTAAGTTTCTTCTACGTGTTACTTCCTATAATCCAAAGAAATTAAATAAAGCTTATTCTGGGCAGCAAATATATGGCTGATTATATCATCCCACTGGCTGATTTTAGACAGTTAACTCTAAACACAACACATTTTGCACAAATTTGTGCAAATAATGTACAAACTTGGCTCAGGATGTAAACAAACTATATTACAGGGCATAACGGTAACACTTGACTCGATGGGCCACATATAATACAGTGTTATGCTGTTACTTATGTATTAATTAACCATGTCTTAGTTATATACTGATCTCATGTTTGCTCATCATCAATGAACTATGATGCATCATTAATCTCAAACAGTTACTATATTTGTTAATTCTGTAAACCTTTATGAACAACTGAAGCAACTACTGAAGGAACAAGTAATGAATAACACAAAGTGAAATACTGATTTCATGTTTGTTCATGATTAATGAATCATTACGTATCTATCATCTCAAGTAGTGAATATATTTGTTCATGACTCGTACTTCAGTAGTAACTGAGTTATTACTAAGTAATTGTGTCACTTCATGTAGTGTTAACGACATAATTATAAATTGTCCCAAACTGCACACTTATCCGCCCTTGTGGGCTCATCAGATACATAATTTTAGAAATTAAAATAAAAAGAAAAATTAGATGTTTTCAAAATGACAAGTGTGAGGTGTCTCTGACTTTGTTGACACGTCCAACCGAAGTGTGTGCAACTGTACATGTCCTTCAAGGGACCGCGGTACAGTTCACCTTACTCTGACCTTTTAGTCCTCTGACTCACCAGCAATTAGATCTTAACTCCAATAAAACATTTGATGAAAATGGTTTGGTATGATGTCCAACAAAATCAGTCAGTGTTTGGTTCTCCTTTATAATGTTACCAAAGCAAAGAGCTCACTGTAAAATGTATTAGCGAGGTTTTGTGAAGGATAAACCTATATAGTATGTATACAAAGGTCTGTACTTTTAGAAAAATATATTTGGATGTGAATTGTCTGTATGCAACAGCCATTGCAAATGTTACGTTGTACATAAATAATGTAAAATAGGTCTTCCCACTATACAATATTTTTATTTCCACTTTCTTATTTTCTCCAACATATTTTTAATTCCTTGATATTTCATTTTCTTATTATTTTATTCACCGTAAACAACTGAATAACAGCAATGAATTAGAAAAAACACTTACCAGCACAACCCCCAGAATAACGAATCCATAGGTTGTCAAGTACAAGCCCAGGAAGTAAGTGGAAATGATTGTCAAAACCTTAAACACATGAACAAAAAATAGGTTTGTTTTAAACTGCTGCTGTTAATGAAGCCACTCTCCCTCCATAATTCAATGCCTAACATTTTCAAATTTATCTTGAACATTTGAAAATCCCAAGTGACTGATGCATTGCATCTATGAATATATGTGAGTTTCCTACCACAGTCCAAAATATACCATTAGGCATATTGGTATCTCTGCATTGCTCAACCATATTCTAAATATTCAGCTGGAAAGTGAATCGATGGATGATCATCCGTCCATCACCTTTTGGTAACTGCTTATCCTATTCAGGGTTGCAAGGGGCCTATACCGGAGCCTATATCAGAGTCTATACCGGAGGCTACAGGAACAAGACAGGGAACAATCCAGGATGAGGTGCCAACCCATCACAGGGCACACTCACATACCATTCACTCACATACCATTCACTCATACACCATTCACTCACACATGCACACCTACAGGCAATTTGGTAACTCCAATTAACCTCAGCATGTTTTTGGACTGTGGGGAGAAAACTGGGGTATGGAAAAGACTGTTGTTTTCTCCATGAGTAGATGCTGTAAAAAGACAATATTTCATACAGAATTATAATAAAACAGTATCACAAGCATTCTTGCAAATGCACTGAAAATACTGAATCACAGACTAAATGCTAACACAGTAATTATTAGGTAGGCTGTGAACAAAGACAAAATAGCAATAAACTGAACAAACCAATTTTTGAAGTGGGGAAAAACAGGTGCTGGTACAAAAACAGTGCTGGTGCGCCCCTTGTTATTCAATACCAGGTGCCAGTACTCCCCTTATTATTCAGTAGCAGGTGCTGGTACAAAAACAGTGCTGGTGCGCCCCTTGTTATTCAATACCAGGTGCCAGTACTCCCCTTATTATTCA
>JAODKC010000130.1:20202553-20224303 GCA_026777985.1 Mormyrops attenuatus
TGGGAACAAATAATCTCTATAAATGATATAAGACCCAATTTAGGTTTTGAATGACTGTATTGACTGGGGGAAATTCTCGTACATACGAACATGCAAATAGTGCAGATAATGCCAAACAGACAAGGTACAAAGACTGTACACGTGGTGCAAGCAAAGTAAACATACTGCAGCAGATTTAAAAGTATATAGTACACAAATGGATGTAAAATCTTGAGGAGCAGAATGTGAGACTAAACGTGAATAGGCCTATGTAAAGATGAGAATAATAATCATCTGCAAATAAATAATGTGCAGTTAGAACACAAGGCACCGGATTGTATTATAACAAGACAGGATACTTCCTTGACGTATTATGCCTATGGATGGGGAGTGTAACGTCTGGAGAAAGTGTGATGCCGGTCACCAGTTGTCTGACGGCTTCGGGCAGCGATAATCTCCAGTAGCATTTTAGCACAGCATGGTGGAATGAGCCGGTGGCTAAATAAGCTCCATTTTAGAGGCCACTGAAGTGGACGTGCAGACTTGTTCATAATATTACTAACAACCTCTTCTCTGCTTCTGATATTAGTGCAAGAGAGGTTTCGCGACCATAGACAAGAGACATTAATAATCTAACGTTTTTATGATTCGTACTAGTTGAACTACGGTTGGCAAAAAGTTATCACACGCTAATTGCGGATATAGGCTACCTATGACAGAATATAATAATAATCAAAAAGAAATTCTATTCTATTATGCACATTTTTGACAGTTTGAGCTTCGTGACATTCGAAACTTGTAGCGACAGGTTTTTATTCTGCCAAATTTGTTATAGCTGCAGTTCCGGTTTTTGCCAGCAGGCTGTGCACAATTAGTGTTTCGAAACTTTTCGAAACATTGTTTGTTTCGAATGTTCCAAAATTGTTTCGAGGATTCGAAATTGCCATCTCTAGTCTCAACCCATTAACCTCCAAAATGCAGAGGACAAATTACAACACTCACAAAGCCTCCGTCACACGCAACATAACAATCAATACGCCCCCCATAGGCCTAGACAAGCATATAGCAGGTGGCCAGCACCGTTTACAAACAATGGTGAACGCATAACAATAAATTAACACATAAACAACAAGAGAGACTCTGAGACAAAAGCACAATTTCTCACATATGCAAACAAGCCGATATACTAAATAAATACAAAAACAGTCCATCCTAATAGCACATGAAAAGACAGTATACAGAGGTGGTTTGTTCAAAGCCGCCTCTGTCATCCCCATGGCCATAACCAGCATGAACTAGGCCAATTAGTCACGGAACCAAATAAATAACGCTTCGTTTGCCGCCGGCACCTTTTTGTTGTCGGACAAATGCTGCCAGACGGAAGACCACCAACATCCACCGCAGAAACATTGTTTCCGCGCTCTTGTTTGCGTCCCTACCTAAGCACAATAAATGTCTACAGCATAACAAAATAGTCTTGTTTTTCTTTTCATTACATGTACATTGCGTTTATTACAACACCAGCCCCAATGTTCGCTCACTAATGTCAAATGCGAATGTGAAAGTCCATGCACAAGTGCGTGTGCGAACGTCTGTGTGTGCACATTTGTGTGTAGAAGAGTCTCTTTGGAGGCTTCCCCTGTGCGGTCACTCCATGACCGTCACAATGATTAAGGATAGGACTGGGTAGGGGTTAAGGTCGTCATGTTGGAATTAGAGTTATCCCAGTAGAAGCGAATGGAGAGTCCTCAGAAAGAACCTGCGTGTGTGTGTGTGTGTGTGTGTGTGTGTGTGTGTGTGTACATAGTACCTGGAAATCTTGTTTATAAACTGTAGATTTAAAAGATGAAGAAATCAGGATTCCCTATTTTTTTTTGGTAATTTGGAATCATATACAGTGCATCGCTGATAATCAAACATGCTGTGAAATCAATCTTTAAATAGTAGCAGCGCTGCTGTGGGGCTGAAACGCTGAGTTGCGCGCTCTCAGGTTAAGCCCGATTCTTTGTTTTTAAAAATAACTACTTTAATTGCTACATTAATTTACACAGTAAGGAGTTATTTTTTAATTATTGTTTTCCGAGTATTCCAGGTTTCCTTCCCTGTATGATAAATATATCCAAGTCCATGGATGCTCCACAAGAGGGCGCACTAACCATAAATAATCCCCCTTGAAAAGTTTGTCCAGCCCCGTTCATTTATGACTGGTAGCTACTCAGACACATACAAGCATACATAAAAATTCATAAGCAGTTAAAACTGTTCAATTCAACATTTAATTTAATACAAGGCTATAATGGTTTCCAGTTGGACCCTTCATAGGAATGGGATTCAGGCTAGGGGGTTAAGATGTAGACTGTTAGATTCTGCTGTTGCCCTGTGAGTAACCGATATAAAACATTTATAATAGTCGTATAATATATGGTACTGCATTTGCAAAGAAGAAACTGTTGTTTGACTGATGAGGAGTCAAGACGGAAACTTACTTCTGTGTTTACTGGACACCAGAAACTGAGTGAAAACATTAATACATGTGTGGAGTTTCCCGCTAGTAAAACTATATAACATTACACACAATGAGATCATGTTTGCAAATCTCTTGAAATCCACGTCATATATGGTGATCCACATAGAGCAAACAGTTAAACAGCACAGCGGTCACAAAAATATCTAAACATGATTCAGAAACACCACTGACTTCTCTGAGCCCAAGCTCATTTAAGATGAATTGAGGCAAAATGAAAAACTATCCTATGGTCTGATGAATCAAAAATTTCATATCCTTTTTGGAAATCATGGACGCCATGTCCTCCTGGCTAAAGAGGAGGGAGACAACCCAGCTTGTTATCAGCAGACAGCTCAAAAGCCAGAATCTGTGATGGTATGGGGGTGTATTATTGCCCATGGCTTGGTTAGCTTGCACATCTGGGAAGGCACCATAAATGCTGAACGATATATACAGGTTTTGGAGCAACACTTGCTGCCATCCAGACAACATCTTTTTCAGAGAAGGCCTTGTAAATTTCAGCAAGACAGTGCCAAACCTCATTCTGTGCGTATTACAACAGCATGGCTCCGTAGTAGAAGAGTCCGGGTACTATACTGGCCTGCCTGCAGTCCAGACCTGTCACCCACTGAAAACATTTTGTGCAACATGAAACGAAAAATATGACAAATGAGACCCAACCTGTTGAGCAGTCGAAATCCTGTCAGGCAAGAATGGGAGAACATTTCACTTTCAAAACTCCAGTGACTGCTCTCCTCAGTTTCCAAACGTTTACAGACCGTTGTTAAAAGAAGAGGTGATGCAACATAGCGGTAAACATATCCCTGTCACAACTTTTTGGAAATGTGTTGCTAACACCAAATTCTAATTGAGCATGTATTTGCCATAAAATTCTCTTTCAACATCTGATATGTCTATATTCTATTTTCAATTTAATATTAAAGATCAGAGACTTTTATTGTCATATGCACAAAAAACAAGCAGTTTCGGTGTACAATGAAATTCTTACTTTGCACATCCTCCTTCACCACAGACAAACGCTGATACTGGGAGGATGATGCAAAGATGTTTCGCCGCGGTGGGCGCCAGCTTGCCAGATATGGGTTTATATGATCATCGCATTGTATTTATTTACATTTTACACAGCCTCCTAACGTTTTTGGAAACAGGCTTGTGCGTCATATTTAAAAATTAGGTCTAAGGTCACGATATCATCAATCAGTATACAAGTATAGCTTCCTAAACAGCAGACTTTAATAAAACTTTACAAGTGAGAACTTCGCAGTACCTGTAAGATGAGTTTAAACCATATCCCCAGTGAATCTATACTTAAAATATTCTGTTTGTTTCTGAATAACTATGCACATTATATGGATGCCCCACTGCAGCAATCTTGGATCCAAAGAAAGCAAAATATTATTTCTACAGTATTCATATAGTATTTTCATAGCACGTCAGATTAGACTAATTAGACATTACATGAAATTACAGCAAACAGGATATTCAAACATATATTTCACCTTGAACAACGTTATGTTTTTTAAATACCATATTTGTAACATTGTTTCTGTAGTAACAACGGCGTTTTTGCTGAATGGTGAAAAGTTTTATACTGTAAATTGAAATACTACACATCAGCAAAAACTGTTATTTAGAACATATTTAAGGTAATTAAATTACTAGCTTGTGACATTATGGTATTTTCCCATTAATTTGACCAAAATATATTTTCACAGTAAACGTGTATGTTTTCTACATATTATGACAAAAAATTACGTACTGTTTCTTGACTTAGGGCAATTCAATGTATCCAGTATGGTGATGTACTATTTTGGATTTTATAGTCTTTTACTGTTATACTGCCGTAATTTCTACAATCTACAGTTCATTCAAAGGACAGAGTCACTGTCTACTTCAATATCTGAGAAATCGCTGACAGATTCCCATTGAGGTGTTGGATAGGCAGCAATGTGCAACAGCTGGAATCTGCCTGGGGCCTCATCCTGTCATTTCTCTGACTCGATCACAATGTCCCTTGTACTCTTGCCCATAAATCAAAAAGCAAAGCAATAAATTTGTTGAGAAATATCTCTGTTGGGGGAAGAATATGGCACTACTATGGGAATTTTAAAAACCCTTAAATCAGGAGGCAAGTAGCAGTGATACAGATCAGCCATTAGACTGAAACCATACGATAAAAACGGCGATAACTAAAGCAATAAACGGTACCTAGAACAAACAGGGGTGAGGTGCATGTATGAGATGACAACAGCCCACGGCGCATCCTGCCCATGGCGGCTGCTCAAAGCTAATACCAGGTCTGTAAAGGAAGTATTACACAACAGGACCCTGATTTTTGGGGTAACAAACATTCACTCCAACAGTAGTTTTGTTTAGTCAAAATAAGGATTTATTTTTGTGAAGACCTCACTAATATTTATAAGTTGTCTATCTCCGTAGATGAAAGCCAGAAACTGTTTAGACTAAGAATTAGGACGCAACATTAGTGTTTTGCGCAAGATCCACAAGGCTGCACCGTCGAAAAGGCCCACAAAACGTATTCAGGCCTGATCATTACAGCCCTCTAGTGTCAGTTCAGCAGAATATACGCAGAGCTACACAGAATGGCATAGAATGGCTGCACGTTTAATATCTATGACGAAAAATAAATCTATATAACTGTCAGACTGGATATGTCCATATCAGAAAAGCACTTTAACAAAAGAAAAAAGCCAATGACTGCAATTAAGAATTTCTATCACTGATACCCAGCGCTAGCATCTGTCTGAAACGCAGGGTTTCAGAGAACGTTCACTGAAAAAACAAACATCTGTCTCTAAATATGTTCTATTATATAAGGAAAATGCATATTTCTACACAAAAACCTAGACATTTAAAACAAAGCCTCAGACTATCTCCTCTACAGCAGTAATATCAAAGCACGCATCCTAAGTATATTTCCTGCATGCAGTCATGAGAATTATACATTTCCAGCACAGGTAACTGCACTTTCCAGTTGTCCCAGTTCACTTCCTAGTTCGGACACATTGCCCACTGCATTACGACTGCTGGTAGTGTCACTTTTACACAGTTTCCTTATGTTCCACAACAACATTCTCACAGAGGTTAGTCAATCCTGTGCTCGAGAATCACCACAAAAGAGCACTACAATCATTAAAATCCTTGCTCAGGGTCACACTCACAAGTTCACAGGGATCACAAAGGATTATAACATGCTGGTAAAATGCAAAGAACAGCTCTTAAATTGGGGGGGGGGGGGGCATGAAGGGCCCTCAAACCACAAGCATGGGTGTAATTCTCCCAAAACTACAGTTAAGTGCCTGATCATGAAATCTAAGTACATTAAAAATGTTATGATTAATGTCACCCTTAGAAAAATGCCTATAACAACTTGAGAAGCAGAATACACATTATCCAGAAGTATCTGTAATATTAACATCATAAAATAAGCAAGGTGGAAACACTAAGAGCCCTGGGAGGACATCACAGACTAATAACAGGGAACTTCAGGTGTCTTGTGACTCAAGCTAGAGGTGGAAGGTTGATCTATACTATTACCAGTGTTTCCCAACCCAGTCCTCGAGGACCCACAGACCATCCACGCTTTTTCTCCCTCCAGTCTCTCTGCCAGACAGTCCACAATCTACCGGGAGCTGGGAGAGTGAAAATGTGGACTGTCTGTGGGTTCCCAAGGACCGGACTGGGAGACACTGCTATCATTCTTCAGAGGTGGTGTTGTGGGGGAGGGGGGATGGAGACCTCACTGGGCTTGCATGGGAGGGGTCCCCATCCAGCCCTCGGGGCTCTGGTGAGTCTGAAGTAGGTGGTAGAGCTGCTTCAGGTGAGCTACAATGTTATCCTTGATGTCAGGCACAGAGATCTGCAGCCTCACACTACTGCTGTCGAATGAGCGCGTGCCATCGCCAGTGAACATCTCCGTGATCATGCGTGCCACCACTGGGACCACCTGGAGGACCAGAAGATTCTGATGGTCAAGGCGTCAGCAAATGCACCATCCATTCAACAACGGCGTACACCAAAGATGGGGAGGATGGTCAAAGCCACAGAGTACAAGACAATGCTTTCATGTACACACACCTGCACCATGATGAGTTTCCTCTCCAAAGGTCTGCCATCTGGCCACTCCTCTCCGAAACAGAGCTGGATCTCGAACTGTGGGGGGCGCTCCGACTGCCCTTTCTGGTGGGCAATCACACCTACAGGCAAGCAGACACACCCACATGTTTCACATTACATTGTTAGTTGCCCCGCCCCTCAACTAGAGTCAGGGCCCCTCACTCACCACTGAGAAAGGATTCCAGGGAGAAGAGCTTGACCCTCCTCTGGCGCTCAATCAGGTTGGGGGCGGTGGGGTTGGGCGCACACGGCCCGGACCAGTACACCTTGCACTGGCAGAGGCGCATGGCATAGATGTCGTGGCCGCTGACCTCCAGGATGAGACCACGGTCCATGACGTCGAGCAGACGGTTGGTAAAGAGCCGCTGTTTGTCGTTGGCAATGTGCTCAGTGCTGGGGAAGCGCAACTGCTCCAGGTTCACCGGGCCGAACAGCTCCTCCTGGTTCACCATGGGGCCCAGGTCCCCGTAGTAGAGCCGGCAGCCGTGGGGGTTACTGACCGTCATGGCTGGGCACACCTCCCTGCCTCGGTACTGGAACTGCACCTCCAGGTCTGTCACTGCAGCATGAAAGGACACACACACTGTTAGAGGCTGTAACATTCATTCGTTCGTTCGTCTGTTCGAATTAACAAACGAACATTTGTTCGTTCATTCATTGTAATTTATGTTCCAACAGCAAACCTGTCAATTCTGAGAACCCACGCCTAATAGAGTCAATTACTCACTGGGCAGGGAGCTGATCCACATCTCTGGGGATGTAAATAGAGACTCAGGCAAGGGTGGGACATGCACTTCCATGTCCACAGGCTCCTCTTTAGGAGGCCATGTTTCGGCTGGTGGGGGGCAGCTCGGGGATGACCATGCAGGGGAGTGGTCAGCACCTGGAGACAAAAACACGCCTCACCACATGCACCCCCCAATTCCCCGGAAGGCGGGCGCATACTGCAGATGAAACGAGGAAATTAGCGTAGTTTTGGCAGTACAGCATCGTATGAGAGGTAATCACAGCGGTGAACACCATTTCGGCGCACTGCCTGTGCAAGGTCCTCAAGGTGATTTTTTTTTTTTGTTTGTTGTGATCCCACCCACTGTCCACAATTCACTGACATACGTGTGGCTGCGGGGTTGGTCAGCAGGATTAAATACGCAGTTGCCAGCAGCCTTTACACCGTATTTAAATTTTGCAAATTAGTATGTGCATTAGTGTCTTTCTGTTAATTGTATACGATGTAACCGTAATGATTGCAGTGGAATACTTTCGTTAGTGCATAACCGTGAGTGCCGTTTAATTTGTTGGATTCCCTGTCTGTGCAGCTGCTGGTATTAGACTTATAGTGGCTACTAATGAAGAGAACAACTTCCATTTTAAAACAGCAGCCACCTCCTTAATAAAATGACTCATTCACTTGCGACAATATGTTTATTTGCGCTCTGAATGTGGGTCTGCTGCAGTGAAAACATTCTGTGCCCTCTAGGGTTGTGGCACGACATAGTGGCCTCGATTTAAGTATGCGACTGTTTGTCCACGCCAAAGTGTTCGATTTCGTTTTGTCCATTTTGTTTCGTTTTAAGTATATGGTCACCTATAACCTAGTGAGAGAGTACTACCATAAACTACATGCCTCGCTCGCTACAAGACGAGGCAGGGATCTTCCCTTCAAATGACACCTTCCTGCCCCAGGCAATTGATGACCTAGGAAACAGCTCTCTTTAGAGTTTGTTCCTGTGTGTGTGAATTTCCATTTTTGCCTTCTGTTAAATTAACTTACAGGATATGTGTTCAAATCCTGAATTAGCACATGGTTCATACAATACTGACAGTCTCGTTGTAGATTAACTTTGTCATGGGCAGCAGTACTGCATATCACTTACAGGAAGCTGCATTTGCATATAGCAGAGAAACAAACACAAATAAGGGCATGTAGACATCCCCAGTTGGACACTGACTGGGGAAAACAGACCGTGACAATCGAGTTACGCTCACCGTTGCTTGGGTATGGTGGAAGGGGTGAATCAGGAGTGTCCGCACAGTCTTCATCATCCTCATCTGCCGGGGTCGAGCCTGTTGACCCTGTGAACACATCAAAAGTAAGTCTCACTCCACTTGCCAAAATAACTGCAATGTAAACCAAGGCTGAAGAGTAACAAGTTGAGAGGCATGTCGATCGATTAACAGGTCACTGAATTAACAGATGGTGAGAAACCTGGGTTGCTGATTGGCTGGGGGATGTCACACACATCGTAGACCTTCAGTGGGTTCATGGGCACCTCCTTGGTGCCGTCGTACACCAGCTGGAACTCGCGGCTCTTGTTGAGGGCACAACGGAGCTGGGCCTTCCACTTAGCAGGGTCTGGCTCATCCACACCATCCCGGAACTTCCCCGTTTCCACAGCCCAGGCCTGCAACAGCAGCAGCGGGCGCTCAGAAAATATAAAAAATACTCAGGAAGCAACTCTTGCCCCCACTGTTGACGTGAATTCCTGAAATCAATATGAGGGGCATTTACAAAATTCTGGGGGCACTTTTTAAAAATTGTAGTTTATGCATATTTTTTCCTTTTTTTTTTTAATGTGAGATGAGTCCAGATTAAAACACATACAGTAATCACCACCTTGTCCTAACGTGTAAATAAAATGCACACTTTTCCAAAAAGCATGTTGTCCCAAAGAGAAGCATGGGATGTTCTATATGTGAAAATAATAATCTGTATGTGATCTAACTATTTGGGCATTTATTTAGCTCTTAACAGGAATACGGAAAGGAATGCATTAGTTTATAGATCAAGTGAAAACTTCATCACAGTCTTTCAAATGAATTAGTTTACGATCTTTTTTTAAATCCTCTTTAGAAACTTAATGATCTAATAAAAATACTTGGGCAGTTATTTACAACTGTAAATTCAAACCGGTCCCTTCAGTAAAATAAAACAAAAATTGCAATTTTTGATATTTTTAACCCGTGAGCTGTTCGGCAATGCACCAATTGTTCTTCATTTCTATCAACTACCCTGCGCAATATACAATAAAAGGTATATCAATACAAACAGTATTTTCATCCAATATCTCATTTTGAAAACACAATCGCTATGCCGCGATAATTCGATTGTAAAAGGTGTTGATTGTAAAAGGTGTCGATTGTAAAAGCTGTTGATGGGCAGCAAAGCTATGGCTAAGCAGACAGGCGTAGCTACGCCGCTAGCAGAGAAAGGCTTGTTTGTTTTAGAGCGAGCGCCTTTATTACAAAATAAAACTGGCTTCTGCCAGGGCCATTCTGAGATGCCCCAGTTAATATCTGGGACTGGATACAGGTCACTTTAATGAATTTGTAATTCTGAAATTAATTATGAAAGTGAACCATCTAGATAGGCAAATCTGACTGGAGCAAAATATCATCGGTAAACAATGAGGCTTATAATGTGAACATAGCGTAACTTTCGTTGAATGTGCTGAAGCACTGGACACAAATTTTTGCAATATTAACTATCACCTAAATTTGAGACTTGTAAACTCCAGTCTTTAATTTCACAGCTTATAGGTTCAAAGTGAACCCTTTCATACAGGCCAGTCTATCTGGAGTATAAAACCAGGGTGATACTGTACTGACAGCAGCAAAAAGTTTGTATTATCCATAAAAGACTAAAAATATTGGGTTAATTTATTTACTAACTATTAAGTACCACCAACTTGTTAAACATAACAGACCCTAAGTTGTGCATTGACTGCTAGTGTTCATTACAACTCTGGAAGGTGGTTCAATTAGCATTATCAATAATTAACTATGTGACACCTACACCAATGGACTTGCCCTAAACAGAGTACTACTGTGTCACAAGAAAAACAATAAACAACTAGGCAACATGTAATCGACATAAAAGGTCCACTGGGTTCTAAGTTTTACAGAGCAGTTGAATTAAGCCAGCTGAGCTCTCTGTGTAATTAGGGAGTCATAGCTGGCTTTGACTTCCACCTCCACGTACCTTGAAGATGGTGTTCTCTTCCTCCTGCTGAGGAGAATGGCGTGTAGCATGCCTCCAGGGGATCTGGAATCTCTTCGCCTCACGGTCCAGCCACACCAGGCCCGGGTACAGCCCCAGGTCCACCTGGGCTACCAGCCAGGGCTTGAGTCGCACACGCCGGGGGTGAACCGCCATCGACCTGGGGGACGCACTGCAGGTCTGAGTAGCAGGACTCCACCGATGTGACACAACCAACACACCAGCAGACAGGCCAACAAGCTAATCTATTACATCGGCGCCCTGGTACGGACAGGCTAATGGCTTCGGCCTACAGATCAATGCTCAGACTCACACACCAAGATGAAGGAAGGCATCCTCCTTACAGTGCTATCAGGCAGGCAATGTCCCAAACAGGGATGCATTTCCCAAAAGCTACGGTTAGCAACTTACATAGTTGGACCCATTCGGTTGTATGATTCCAACTATGTCCTGCCATGTTCTGATCTAACCCCTGTCAGTACACATGCAGAGAAAGTGCCAGTTCTGGATACGTAGCCAAATGGCCATTAAGCGTCTATAGCTCGAACTGGGCAGTAGGGTGGATTAGGGAAACATTTCTTAATCAGGGTAGCCAGCTCTCACGCATCTGCCGTGACACTCACGCTTTCAGACTCTCACGCAAGAAATATTATGGCAAATCTATATTATTCCATTATAAACCTTAAATTAGCTATTGGGTAGTTTGCAAACCCTACAGACTATTTATAAGGTCATAAAACTGTGATATACATAAATTAATGCGTATGCGGACTCGTTTCGAATTGAAAATCTCACTCCAGCCAGCTGACCAAAGTTGGAAACCCTGCCGTGCCTAGTAACAAAAAAATATATATATTGTAGTTGGTAATATCAGTGGTATACAATCATGTCAAGAATAGGCCGCCGTTAAGATTCATTGGTATAATTTCCTCAGCTTGAAATGCCTGCTAAAAAAAATCTGTTTTGGCTTTTCGCTACCCAACTTAAATTGCTTTTCATCTCGCATCAATAGTTATATCTTTTGTTATGAACTTTTTATAGGGTGCTAAAAAAAGAAAATAATCAGAACAGTGACGTAATGTTTTGGAGTACAATTGAGTGTAATCCTTACTGTTACCCACGGTAGGTTTGGATGCAACTTGAGCGAAAGTTATTAAAATTGAGCAAAAGGCTATGTGTTTTGGGGCATTTGGCCAATTTTATTATATCTTTTCTTCGAGGTCTGCAATACATGTAAAACAATGTTTCCTGATTTTAGGCCGCACTACAAATCCAGGCTGTACACGCCGGGATAAATATTGTCGATGTATTTAAACAGAACTACAACACAGGTAAACTACCGCTGTAAATTTTTTAAATACCCCTCCATAAAAAGTAGGCCTAATTCCAGCAGATTTTATAACATGCAGAACTTCCGATAATCCTGCTGCCTGTTGCAGATTCTTTGGTTGTTTTCAACTGCGGCCAAAAACAATAACTGCTAATTTCTAATGCAAAAAATAAATATATATCTGCCAAAGAATGGCAGAAAGTTACACTACGCTCGGCACATATAAAGGGTACAAAGTACTTTGTGTAACCTTTGTGAGCCAATAGCTTGAATAATAATTTGGAAAACTACTTCATTTTACTGTTCTCTTAAACTATGTAAACTTCAGTTTGTGTTTACCTTCCCAACGCAACAAAACACCTGGAAGTTCAACACTGCCATTAAGCTCAAAAATGAAGAATAATCTGCTAGTTACAAATACAGTCTTCACTTTTTTTTCCGATTTCTCTTCGTAAAGCTGATGTTTCCAGTCCCCGGGGCTTTCGCTTCAGCTTACCCGGGAAGAAGCGGCTCCTGCTTTCGCTCCGCAATCCGCTCCGATGACGAAACTCGGCGAGCGATCGGCTCCCAAACAAACAGCCGATATTAACTAAGAAAAGAGACACACTGTGTCCTTAGCCTGAATACAAGCGTTTTCCTTATTCGACTGAAATTATTTTGGGTATTTTTTTCCTCTCCCCCCCCTCACCTTTTTCCTGAAACTCAGGTACGTCTGTGACGTCACAGCCGCTCTTTCTCCGACACACCTTTTGTCTGGGGGTGGGGGGGTCATATTGATTTCATGATTTCACGTCCGTCTCAGACGCGATTATAACCGAGCATTACGATGGGAGCTTTGTGAGGTTTTTTTAAGTTTGGCATAATCATTATACATTTAATAGTGAAAAGAATAAAAATGTGTGACACGTTTTCAAACTACGTTTATCATCATTAAGCACCTTTATCGACTGTTTGTATCCTAATCTTTTAAGTAGCGTAGCGACCCTTGTTGTAACGTAATAATTACTATTGTTGCTGGTGATTATAATACACGATATTAGATTATAACTGTCGACATGTATATTTAGACAAATAAACAAATAACATAAACTTAGCGGCATCTGTCTAAAACTTTCGCCTCCTCCGAATCTCAGCGTTGGATGTCTTTTTTTTTAGATAATGCTATCATGGTCTCCAGTTTCTGTGAGCGTGTTTTTTACACTTTGGCCACACCCTGAAACTGCTTGAGGGAAACCTGCAGTGAGTTTTCACACGCACACACACACTGCGTCTGCCGGTGTCAGTGACGACGTAAAACTGCACATCGAATAAACTATCACGCTCCGTTTGTGTCACACAATAAATCAGAGCGAAGACATTACTGACTGTGTGCTGCTACGG
The DNA here is from genome assembly GCA_026777985.1 of Mormyrops attenuatus. NCBI lineage: Eukaryota > Metazoa > Chordata > Actinopteri > Osteoglossiformes > Mormyridae > Mormyrops > Mormyrops attenuatus. Next base: position 20,215,904 of record JAODKC010000130.1, read on the forward strand.
AGTGTTTTACGTCTGTCGTGTAAGGCACTTTTGAGTCATGTTTTCCGGTAAGGTTGTTTGTTTTTTGGGCATAATACGTGATATATGGATTAAGTCGTATGGTCAGTTCAGTGCAGAGGGAATTCTGTTTAATTATATGATTCATTTCCCATTGTTAATGTTTTTATTTACATCAGATTTTTATTTATGAGAAGTTTTGCAGAATCTTTGTTGCTATGCAACAGGCTTGAAGACAGCAGGGTGGTTCAGACCCTGGTTTGGGCATGATGCCACCTATCCAAGTGACAGGGTGTGGTCAAAAGCCGGTGCCTGTTATGTTTCTATTTTTATTTCATTTCCTTCCTGCTTAGGATTCTGTGCATGTCACTGCAGGTGTTTATGTACTGGCACTTTGCTTTTATTGTGCAGAAAGTTGGGTCTAGGGGCATGTGGAAATCCCATCACAGGGCACACTCACACACCATTCACTCACACACCATTCACTCACACACCAGTCACTCACACATGCACACCTATGGGCAATTTGGTAACTCCAATTAACTTTATCCGTCTTCCCACGTTCCACACAGCTCCCTCTTCCCACGTTCCTCACGGGTCCGTCTTCCTATGTTTCACACGGGTCCGTCTTCCCACGTTCCACACGGCTCCCTCTTCCCACATTCCTCACGGGTCCGTCTTCCTACGTTCCTCACGGGTCCGTATTCCCATGCCACATAATTCAGTCCTCATGTCAGGTCAGCTTTCCCACCAACAGCATATTCCCACCATTCTGAGTTTATTGCCCTTGGAGAAGGTCAAAGTCCAACCTGTGAGTGGACAGGATCACTGTGACAACAAGAAAAGTGACCCAGGAACTGCGTTTCCTTATATGTAACCTTTTTTTCTGAATACGATGGCTAAGGGAGGGAGGGAGAGAGGTAGGTAATCCCGAAGGAAATGTCAGCATCCAGTAGCTGCAACACATACAACGGTTCACACAATAACATGCCCTACTACAATACAGCACACACATGTACAGGGTGAAGGAGCTGTACGGCTCAAAGTTACTAAATGCACAGACAATAACTGCTGCTACTATACATTTATGATAGAATGAGTACATAATAAACATTAAACAAATTGTAATGCAAAAGTACAGTATATACATGAAATATACAGCCAAAAATTAAGAGATCACTATTTTTAAACAAATCTGCATTTTTAAATTCTGGTTTAATCATGGTTATTCTGACAGATGGTTATGCTTAGCAGCAGGCTGCTTCCAGGTTCAAAATTTCTAAGACAGCAGTACACAAGAATAAGGTGAAGTGGGAGACACTGGGAATGACCAGAAACCAGCCAGGTAGAGGGTGGAAGCAACATTCTAATGCCAAAGATGACTGTTAACTTATCCGACAGTTTCTCATGAATCGTAGGATGACAAGTGACCTTCAAAGGGAATGGGAAACATTACCTGTAACTGTGAAGTGCACTGCTAGGCCAGTTCGTGTCAGGCTCGTAGAAGCAGGACTAAACTCCCATAAAGCAAGGAAGAAGCTCTTCATTAATGAGAAGCAGAGAAAAACCAGACTGCAGTTTACAAAAAGTATATATTATTCACAGATGCACACCCATAAATTGAGAAATGAGTGAAACAAAAATTGTGCTGTGGTCTCTTAATTTTTTCCATGGCTGTATAATCCAGTATATAAAACTGCTGTGGACGCAGGGCACGGTACAGGCAGGAAAAGAAAGGTGACAATCCACTAGCGGCTCCAAAACAACAAGGGATTTTATTTAGGGGAAGCAGAGAACACTGGGAACAACACAAAATAAAGGACCACAAGGGGTCAGAAAACTACAGCAGAATTTATTATGAGAACAAGCTACAAAAAAAAAAACCATAATGAAAACACGACTAGGGAGCAGGGCAACGCAGAGAACAGAACCAGGACCGGGGCACAAAGACCAAAGCACATGGCAACGTTACATCATCACTAGAATGGCAGACTAATGCACAGAGTGAAGGAATGCACTTAAATACAGACATCCAGGGAAAACAAGGAACAGGTGTAAACTAATCAAGGAACTAATCAAGGAAGACACACATCCATCTTCCCACATTTCACACAAATCCGTCTATGAGAAATGGGTGGACTCAGTAACCCTAAGAATACACAGAACTAAGAATTAAGAAACACTAAAGATTAGGAATGAACTGTAAGGACTAGGGGACACACCACCAGGAAATACTAGAAACAAGAACACACAGAAATAATCACAATAAACCTTGAGAAACTCTAGAATAAGAAAACACGAAATAAACACTAGAGGACAAAAATGCAAAAACACAGGTGAGACTGGTCTTAAGACATTCTTAAACCCACCACACGTGGGAACAGAATCTGAGCCGCACACTCAGCCCACTGACCTACGCAGCAATGAAGGAAATGGGGAAAACACACTAGGGAATTAGGCACACTGGGGCTGAGGGGCAGGAAACAGGGAAGCGGACAGGATGGCCAGTGACACCTGCTGGCCAAATGGGAAAGGGACACAGAGGGCGGGATCAGACGGGCGCTGACCTTGACATAAAACAATACATATATATTAATAATTTCATTTTATATAATATACATAATATAATACTACATACCTGAAATATGAAATATACATATCAAATGAAAAATGAGATATAATTATATGTGCATAAATATATACCCTATAAAATACACATACTCTGTAATGTTTGAAAATTATATATATTAGAAATGCAGAGAGAGCAGAGAAGCAGCTCACGCCTGGAAGCCAATTTGATCTTCCGTCTCTGTGACGCGTTGTAGAGCTGTATGGCCTTCCTCAGTCTGTCTGTCGGGCAGGACAGTGACCGCAGTCGGCCACTAAACAGACTCCTCTGACCAGATACTCTGAGGTGCAGGAGGTGCACAGGTCCACCCAGAGCAAGGCTCACACTTGGGGGAATTGTTACCACAGGCATCACGCTAGAGTGAATATCAGAAAACGTAATATTACTCTTAAAAATAGCATGCAACATTTATGTGCAACGTCAAGCGACATCGTAGGAATAATCTGAATACCATCGTTTACACCATCACATCATGTTTCCATTACTATCGTATTTGTATTCCAAACGTTTTTTGTTGCAGGTCTATTCCTGGAACCGTCAGGGTCAGTTTCAGTGGAGACCACATTAACCTGGGTCACTATGAGCTGACATTCACCTGATTGATTGTGTGATAAGTTTTTATCTTGTATAATTTATAGTTAATTTAAACAATGGTCCTGATGAAAAATGGGGGAGGTAATACCAGTGGAGTTTCTAGCTATTGAGAGGATCAGGGCTAAGTCAAGTTTACTTTTTTTTTGAAGGAAGATTGGCATTGGGGCTAAAATCGGTCACTTTAACATTTTACTTATACTTCACAAATAAAATATCAAATGCTCTTCAGTTAAGATAATGCATGGTTTAAGTTTTAAAAACCTGAAAGATGGATGGAAAAACTATATATTGCAAGCAGTGAAAAATATAACCTTCCTAGTTTTATGTAAATGTCCCAGACATGGCTGCCGAATATAGTGGAAGAGAAGCGGAATGAAACCAGAGCAGGCCGCTGAACCTACAGGTTTGGCTTCATTCCTTGAAGTGCGCGAAAGGCCACTTCAAAGGGCGAAAAGGTTGGCCTTTGATAGGTGCCGCCATCTGGTGGTGAAGTCTAAAATGCCATGTTATTGTAACGTCCTTAACCTCAGTCAAGAAAAAGAAATCCTTAGGTCAGTGCTTCCCAACCTTTTTTCTGACATGGCACATTTTTCATATGGCAAATATCCCAGGGCATTAACACATAGCACTAATCGGCTCTTACCAATAACGCACGTCAGACTCTACACCCCACGCGACCCTGAATAGGACAAGCGGTTACAGAAAATGGATGGATGGACGTTGAACTTCACCTGTTAATCAGTTTAGGATCAAGTACGTTTTCTGAAATTTTCCTTTTCAAAAATGTCCACGAGCTTGTGCTTTTACTACAGTGCAGTTTGCAAGTTGCCGAAAATAAGTACATGAGCAGGTGTCAGTTGCAGGGCGGTCTTATTCTTCGCTGCATTTGATTACGTGACCAATGCACTTAATTAAAGCCCAGTTGTCAATTAAATGAAAAAAAATGTCGCTTATACACAAACCTTTTTCTTCATCTAATCCACTTAAAGTAAATTCGTATTTAACTATATAAATACACACTTTTATTTAGTTATTTAGTTTCTCTTATGTTGTTAGCCTTGTGCAAGCAACCCGTTTGCGTGTGAATTCAAAAGAGGTCAAGCAAATGGCTTCAAGAATAAGCGACCAGGTGGAGGCTCATGGTACTGCTGCGAGGAACCTCTCGTACGATAAGCGATCCCATGAAATGCCAGCCTTAAGAAAAAAATCCCGTTGAAGTATGTGAAGAAGAAAAATGCTTAGAAATTTAGTTATGAGACCAAAAAAAATACTATCCTCATATTATAACAGAGTTTAATATGTTTAATGGTTTTCCTATTTTTTGTCTGCCAGCTGTACAGGTAAAACATCTCAAAAATTATTCCACATTTGATCTTTCTTAGAGACTGTGTCATACAGGTTACCATTTTTTATTTTAGCCCCACTTCTCTAAACATTTTCCTCAAATATTCAAATTCAACTATAGCTTTGGGAGAATACCAGCCGAAGCTATATTACCATGTGATCATATTCCTAACCACATTACTTCTGTGAGTCCTATAAAGAAGAAATCCAAAGCCAGAAATGAGTCAGGAACTAAGGAATGGCATATTAAAACAACAGTTACTTAAGTACTTTGTGGACATCATTGTTCAGATAACTCCTCAACACACCTTGGAACCTGTCCTACTGTTGCTCCATCTAGGAGATCAGTGTCAAAGCCTAATGAACACAGAAGCAGGTCAACACTGATATAAAATTGTCCTGAAAGCCACACAGTATACATAATACTTATGTGATTCAATCAATAATCATCTATTCAATGAATCAACTTTCCTCTAATTAAAGAAATATTATTTATGTGATTCTTCTGTATCAATTCTGCATATAACTGTACACAACTGCTCAACTATTTGGTATTGAAATAGATTTATAGTGTACTCCAGCAGGTGGATGGATGGATGGATGGATGGATGGCGCTCCCTCATTATCACAGGAAGTTAGATTACCTGGCTTGTTTACTATTAGCATCAAGCTGCCATATGTACTTGATACACAACAACTTGTACTTCAAAAGGTGATAGAAATGGAGATAAGGATCATAAGCTCTGGTTCTCAGTGATGGTCATTGATCAGCAAGCTGTGTTCCCATATTAGGTCAATAAAAAGTCTATGAAGAAAGTGGTACGTCGAACATTCTCATTGAAGCAATATGGGGCTATCCAGGTTAGGGCTTAGAAATGCGTTTTCTTATTCAGCTTTTCCAGTGTACATACTGATTACCTGACAGTCACACTACAATTCAATCAACTTCTACTATGATTTATTTTAGCCAGTTGAATCCGCAAAAGTCCCTTATTGCAGTGGAGGGGCTTGTGAGCTTCCATGATCCTAGGAGCTACACTGTGGGGGTAATTGCCCCTGGTAGGGTCTCCCAAGGCTAATTAGTCCTAGGTGACCAGCCAGACTAAATAATCACAAAGGGCAAATATTTAAAGTCCAACCTTGGAAATTATTTCAACAGAATTGCTCTGGATCAAGTAATTCAATGTAAACATTAAAAACAGAATGGCACAGATAACAAGGGCAATATTGTAATAATATAGAAAACTCAACCATTGGGCATAATAAAATTCTGTTCTGTTCATGACCCCCTATGTCACGTGGTCCTTTGACCCATCCAAGCTTTCCACACTGCGATTACAGCGCTCAAAGAAAGTCTTGGGACATTTTCTTAATTCAGTAAAAATATTGCAAATGTATTAATTTTCTAATAAGAATCATTACTTTATTCATTTGTTTCCAAAAATATACATATCACATTAGAAACAACCAGTAGTATTAAGTAAAACATTCATTTCAAGTAGTAAGAAATTGAAACCCAAATTATAGTTGTAAAAGAGCTGTTCTGAGTTAAAAGATTAATTGACAAGCACCACTGGCTGCGTTTTAATTAGTGACACCTTTGCGATAACATAAAACACCAGACATTTGTGTTTAGGATCCCTTTGGGAGCCAATGACTACAACTGCAACTAATAGCGAAATGGAAAGGAAAGAACTAAATAAGTCAGTCAAAAAAATTATGGCACTTAATAAAACGAAAATGTCTGAAGATATGTGCAGATGTGTCAAAGATTGCATGTAAATGGACTTTTGTTATGAAACCATTCAAATTTGTTGTATTTTTACAGAATTAAGCAAGCGTCCCAAGACTTCCCGTCAGCACTGTATATTATTTAATGCTATGTCATTTTCAGAAGGGTTTTAAGACCTTGTTTAACAATGGAAGGTGTTTTATTTTCCATTCGATAAAAAATTAAACAACTATCTTTAAAGCTTAATATATCATTCATTTCTTATGTGTGTGCATGCTTTGTACTAGTCAGGCAATCAGTTATTGACTGGCATTGTAACCAACCAAAACATTTCCTCATCTTGAAATTATCTGACTTCTCATACAGTAGCAAGTCCTGCATCCACTGCCACAACCCAGCACAGGAACAGGATAAACTGGTCTGGTCTTCACCAAGTAGAATATTACTGGAGGTGTACAGACAACTGCTTTCAGCCTGGGCCAGAGCTGGGGGGTGTATACAGGCAATGCTACTAGTATGAACTGTAGCGAGTGTAATGGTATAATGTGAGTAGAGGGTGTAGAGGTGGGAAATCAATTTGGACTGTACCAATCAGATCAAGGGAAAGGGGGTGTGCACCTTAACTAACTGAGCTGTAGGACTTACCCGTCTTTGGTTACAGCACCTTTGCACACTGACCTGCAGGTCTTACCTGTTTTTAGTCACCTTTACCTCTTTTGTGGGCACAGTAATAAAAGTCACCTTTATTTCATATTTCTTTGGTCTGAGCAGGACCCTGAGGCCTCATAAGTGTGATTTGTGTGCTTCTGCTGTTTTCAATCCCTTTCCTGGACATGACTGCTCAGCACTGCAACAGAATGATATTCAGTGAGGTCTGATGCAGAAATTGGAGAAGTCTGGTGATGAGATGTTCTTCAAAAATGTATAAGGAGTGGTGTTTGTGAAAGGCTAGGCTTACAGTTATCATAAGCCACTCACACATTTGCTTAGTTTTTTTATAACCAATCAGACTTTGTTTATAGAGATATTTAGCTCATTTCCCAACCAGTAGTTTTACCCACAGCAACTTTAAATCTTCTATATTACCCAGCTGACACGTTACAGAACCTGAACTGGCGACTTCCTATCTCACATCATATGTCCTTAAACAGAATTCTGGGGACCTTTGACGCGAAAATGCTAGCCTACTTGTGGCTTTCACTCTGTGACTTTGAGTAACGTCATCACCTCTGGAGCCATTAACTTTGGAACATTCAGAAATACTTTTATCTCAGTTGAATGAGTAATTCATGTCTCAGTATGTAGCACCGTAGCTGCATATCCTTTGGGTTTGTTCAAAAAACATACAGTAAGGTGAACTGGTGTCTCTAGATTGTCCAAAGTTTGTGAGTATGTGCCCTATTATGGGCTGGCGTTCTATCCAGGGTGTCCTCTACCTGTGCCCGATGGGTCCAATGGACTCCTGGCCCAATATGAACTTGTACTCAATATTGGTTATTTCCTTAAAGTAAGACTGAAATCTTCACCCAGGGCAAACTATATGTAAACACAGAAGTGGAAAGTACTGTAACAACTGAGAGGAACCAGAGAGCCGTACAATAGTGAGAGACCTAACCAGCTTAATCTATGACCTTTGCCCAGGGTACATGGTACAATGAACACCAAAGGAGAAGAATATCAACATGAAAGGGCTGATCAAGCATCTTATTTAAGACCGAACTGCAGAACATCATGCTTTTGTGGTGTTAATCACTGTAACTCATTGCCTCTTTTGAGAACTGGCAATGTAAGAATTAATGTTTGTCCATTTGTGACATTTACTTAGTTCAGACTATTGTCAGTGTTCTAACAATGTTTTATTAACTTGTAATATAATGTGGAATATTTTTTTAAATAACGTTCCAGCTGTTTGATATGTATTAGATTATTACTGAACACAATAAGCCTCAAATATACAAAACTGGTAGTTATCAGGATCTCATAACTGGGTTATCATGTTAATTCCAGTCAGTGTTTTTATTAAGAATATAAGAAATGTACAAACGAGAGGAGGCCATTCGGCCCATCAAGCTCGTTTGGGGAGAACCTAACTAATAGCTCAGAG
>JAODKC010000130.1:20224403-20264613 GCA_026777985.1 Mormyrops attenuatus
AGAAGTGCTTCCTCAAGTTCATTTTAAAATGTTCTCCCACTAATTTCCACTTATGGCCACGAGTTCTAGTATTTAAATTAATATTGAAATTTAGCTGAACAGCATCCCGACCTGTTAGAATGTCCAAGCTAGTTTTTAATAGCTTAAATTAGTGTCCTCTTGCTGAAATTCCATCAAATGTCAAGTATGGCACAATGCTCATTATTGATGTCGGCACTTTATGTATATCACTTGTCTTGTACATAATCTGTACATGGCTTCTATATTGTATATTCTCTGTAAATTATATGTTCAGTGTTTGTCTAACTTGCCATCTGCAGGAACCAAATTCCTTGTGTGAATTAATGCAGATCTGATTTTGATTCACGTATAACTAAAGGAAAATAAATGTATAACTTTCATAGAAAGCAGGGTATATAATTACTGCTAGCTAGTACTGATATTACATACATATGTACTTATGTAAACCGTTGTATTTTGCTCACCAGACATTTCATAATTTTCGAGTTTGATTTTTATGCTTTTTTTTAATATAACTCTTGCCACACAACTGATGCTCATGTCTGCTACACCAAGGCACGTCGAGGAAAATCACATCCATGCGAAAAGCTTTGGTGCAAGCCAAGGGCGTGGGCATATTTTCGGTAATGGTAGGGACCAAATCTGCTCCGAACTCCCGCCCCTCTAAACACACATGGTACTCCCACAAATATCAGTAGGAACATGTCCCTACGGTCCATACCCAAATCTACGCCCTTGGAGCGACCGGACCGACAGAACCGGTTTCCCAAAGGGAAACGGGTTACCATGGTGACGTTTGTTGCTCTACAAACGGCCAGTCTCCTCCAACTTTTTTCCTACCGTCATTACTGTACTTTACAATGGAACATTATCATGGCTTTATTTAAAAAATTATAAATGCATATATAGTCTACATTTGATCTGTTGAACACATAAATGCTATTGGGCCCGTGGTGCGTCCTATTGCTAAATAATGAATCAACAGGAACGCGGCCAAAAAAAATGTTCTTTTTTTCTTTTCCTTGGTTTAAGTCATTGTTTTAGTCAATGCTGGAATGCGCTCGCTGCGACGGACACCATGACTAATAAAGTTCTTAAGATGTGACGTTGGAGGCTCATGCCGCACAAAGGGAAGCACCTCTATAGAGGGGCGGAGGTGCGCCGCGGACGCCGACTTTGTTTACCTCACCTGCCCAAGTGCGACAGGGAGGGGACGGAGGAGGTGGCCATTTTATCAAGCTTTTCCTGGACAAAGTTAAAAAAGCAAGGCAGATCATACATCTGCCTGCAATCTACAAGTTGGCAACTTTCGTCTCCGCTTTTACGTCGAAGCATCCTCAGCATGGTCGCGTAATAACATAACTATCCGCCCGGAATAAAAAAGATCACAATGAAAAAAGGACATCTTCATTTTCTGGGTAAGAAGAACCAGCCACTCTTCGACTCCAAAATTACAGCTAAGGAGACCGGTGAGTGTGATCATTAACAAGCTGACAGCTTGACATTTTATTATTATCAGTAATAAAATAGTAATTTGTAAAGAGAACAAAACAGAGTATTTTCCTTATTTTATAACCGAAAGGGAATGTCCTGTAGGTGACAAGGGAACTTGAACTTTGTACTTGAAGGACTTATCAACGCGGTGTCAAATTACTACTCCTGTTCTTACAGTATATTAGCCGATAAGATCCAGTAAATTAACTGATTTATTGGAACTGAAAAAACAATCAATGATTTTAGTATTAAAATAATCCTAGGAGCCTATAACAGAAACGCAGTTAATGACGGATTCAAATGCAGTAAATACAGTAAAACTGACTTAACGTTATTTAGAAATCGCGTTACGTTTTTAAGTAGCACCGTGGTATTTTGCGGACTGATAGTTCACGGTAAAGACGCAGTTTTTGAGCAGGACGTTGTGTAACCTTAATGGACCAGAAATATGCAGCTTGTTGACACATCCCAGGGAGCGATTTAAGTGTCGAAGAAAGTGTGGGAAGGTAGCGAGGTCACCGTGGTTCCCCACCTTTCCTTTGGCAGTAATTCACAGCGCTACCATTCATGAAGATAGTTTAAAATCTGCGGTGATTGGTTTTCCTATGAAAACATGCCATCACATAGTCTTAAAGGTATAAGATTTGTAAAATATTACTAATCTGTTGCCTTGTACCGAGGTGACTATTTTAATAAGAGCGTTAAACATAATTACTCTTTTATTTTTAAAGGTAAAATACAAAAAGGAAGGATTATTAGGGCAAACCGGCATCACCTGTATGAGACAACGTGTTGGTGATGACGATAATGATGATGATAATGATTAATGTTATATTGGTTATTGAATGGTATAGCCAAATGTATGTAAATTGTGTACAAAATTTTAAAAGAAACAAAAATCATATCTATATCTCAGTTATATCTTTGGTAACAATGCATATTGTGTGTAGTGTATTGGACCCCAAAATGCAGTGGAGGGCTATATGCTAACTGGTGTTTTTTTCTCACTCTCCCCATTAGAACATGTTTATTCTTCACTGGACACCTCACCAGTTCCTGAATCAGGCACAGCAAAAGTGCGATCGAGACCAAGAGTGAAACACTACGCTGTAAGTCTATACACACAGGCCAGCGAGAGGCTTTCCTATGGTTAAATGAGGTCAAATGAGACCAATCTTTAGTTCTTTAAATATGACTGGTTATTCTACCTGCCAACAATTTTGGTTCCATTCTTTTAAGTTAATGTTCCACATAAACTCCATTGCAACATTGTAGTCAATGAAAAGCTCATTCAAGCAGGAGTTCTTCCTGAAATCAATGAGCTGTGAGTTCCTGTTGTGTGACATTGGGAAAGTCTGAACTGCCGCTGCCGTTGGTTCTTTACAACTACAGACTCATAGAGGTTTGTGGAAACACACAAACTTGCTTTTAAATCGCCGTGATGATTCCATGTTTGGTGCGATAGCGGCAGATGTAGACTGGCTGCGGAGAAACTGAGTGACAGGTATTGACAAGTGAGACCACATGGTGAGGGAACTGAGAGATCCATGGTGTATTCAGGTTGGATTGTAATGTTTCCGTATTAGAGTAGGTGTTTGTAAAAATGCGACATGATGCAGTTCTGCAGCTCGCATGGTTTAATGTGTAATACTTCTACACTGGCCACCCATGCACTCTTCTGGCACGATGGACGAGTAAGAGTCACTGGGCAGTCAAAAGCCCAAAAAGCTCAAAGGAAATCATGTGCACTTGACCTAGAAGGTGGTTGTACAGTCTAGGTGCTTGGGTGCTTATGATGCCTAGACATGTGACTAGTGTTGTGGGCTGATCAGAGCAGAACCCTGCGGGTGAGGCTCGAATCCCATTGTGCCCATAACATTTCTTGCCATTTCCCATACGTTTAACATGGTCGAAAAGTTCTGATCGGGTTTTGGGGTATGTGGTTCTGGAAAAGATACCAAGGCATTCCCAGATCCCTGGGGAGGGGGGGAAGGGGTGACACCAAACGCATTCATGCACACCAACACGCAATCCCTTTGTTCCCATAGACACCAGTGCAAGTACACACAAACAAATCCTCCCCGTGTACTGACATTCCAGGGTTTCCCCACCTTAGCCGTTTTGGGCAGAGGTGTGGGAGGAGCCTGCAAGTCAGACTTAAAGCAGGGCAACGGGGATGAGCTTTGTGTTGCCTGGGAAACTGTCCCAGTGTGGAGACTGCTGTGTGAATCAGCCAAGGGCGTTGGCTATAGGCTGTCAGGCTGCCCTGAGAAATCCTGCGTAAAGTGTGAGCTAATTTGGCAGGAATGATCTCACAGTAGCATGTCAGTTTTTCCATTTGGATTCTATTTTTTTTCTAAATTAGACTTTATATCTACTATTAAATAGAATAAATTTGTAGCACAGAAATGCAGCAATTCTCTCCTCATTGTTTACTTCATGACATCTGTGCTTCTGATTGCTTGTTCATGACACACAGAACCGTGCAGCAGTTGCATGATCCGGAAGTGCTGCTGTCCCTCAGCCCTTGTGGGCAATCCGCCTGTTCATTTATTAACTCAGCCTCAGGCACAGCTGTTTAATTATTACCCAAGCCACTCACACAGGGTTGGGCCACCAAGCTGACTGACCTACTCTTCTGTTCCTCAGTCTTCCTCTGACCTCCTGCAAGGCTTGGCTGTCCCAACACCCAAGGTGCCCATCTTGCCACCTGTCAATGGCTTACAGACATTTGGGGAAGGTAAAGCCCCCTCCCATTCAGAATTACCTGGTGTTGCCAATGCATTACATTTAATCAGCTGTGACTTCAAAGTGCAGTTTCCTCCAGAGAGACCTCAGATGGTGCAATATAAAAATTCTGCCATCTACTGATTTTGGTATTGCCTTCACTAACTGACCCTTGAAATCACTGAAAGCCTGGAGTTCTCGTTATAAGGCATTAACTGACCCGCTTAAAACGAATCAATGTTGTTAAAAGTACTTGTCTGATTTGGCAGAATCGGCACAACATGTTTGCCTACTTTCTCCACCAAATAAAAAGTACTATATTTAGAGGTGTTGTTTCTAGAAATGGACTTTAGAATATTGCATAAGCTGTAAGTGCCTTTGGCTTCACATTGTGGGTTTCTCAACATTGACTGACCTGCCTGACACCAAGGAACTAAAAAAGCGACATATTACATCCTTCACTAATAAAACATGTTTCACTCAGCTTGTTGTTTAAGAGAACTTCCAGTTCCTGTCAATCGTCCCTCTTATGTTTGCTTATACCTGTTTGTTCCTCACAGTGAACAGAGAGAAATATGGAAGCAGATTTTCTCTGGCTGTGCCTGACCCAGTGGAAGGAGAGATCTTCATTCCGCCTCCACCCTCTGTGGCTCCTCCACCACCCCCCAAACAGTCCATCCCACCTCCATCAGAGTTTTCCCTCAGCCCAACCCCCCATTCTCAGTCGCTCCAGCTGGCTTCCTTACAGCCTCCACCCATGCCTCCCCCAAAGCCCCCAGTCCAAATCACCATGAAAGATGATGACCTGGCTTCTCTCAGACCACCATCAATGCCAGCTCCCAAAGCTCCCTCCAGCTCACCAGGTGTCAGCCTCTCAGGGCCTAGGCTGTCCAATCCACCAAATGACCTGGAGGTACCAGAGCATCCTAAATTTGCTCCTCCACAACCACCAATGTACATCAATCTCAGGACTCAGAAAGTTCCACCTGCAAAGCCAGTGAGATTCTCCTCCATGCCCAGTCAGGATGGACTGCCTTCATTTGTGGCACCGCCTCCTCCATCTCCCGCACCAACACCATCCAGCTTCAACCCACAGAACATGGCTAAGGTCAACAGTTCACCCAAAACGACCCTGCTCAATAGGCAGATGAGCCATGAAAGAAAAGCTCAATCTGTGGTTATTCTACAAGATATTCCTGGTGATATACCTTTGCAGCAAGAAGTAAAGGATCCAAAGGATGTTCCTACAAAGTCAGCTGTACCTCCGTCGAAGCCAGCTAGAAGGAATAGCTCTGGAACCCAGCTGGAGAATGATATTAAGAACTACAGTTTGCAAGCAACTCTTCCTAGTCAGGCCAAGATTAATGCATTAAGCTCCAAATCCACGGAAACAACAGAAGATCATAACGCACTCACACCTCCTTCCCCAAAAGCTTCTCCCAAGCTACGAAGGGCTAGTTTAACCTTGCCAAATGTAGAATCAAGTTATGTGAAGCCAGCTTTGTCTTCAGAGAGAGGCAGTAAGCATGGCCCTTATAGCCGTATGCCTCAAAACAATATATCCAGTGGAGGTAGTGTGTCACCAATGGCCCTTCTGATGGCTGCCAAAGAGCGAGAAAAGCAAAGGACTTCCCTGACCAGGGGGAACAGCTCCAGTGAGCCATCCACACCAGTGAATATCCTCCCCAGTGAATCCAGACCTAATTCTTTCACAGTTGTCCCTAGGTTCACTTCATCTTCAGGTCTGACAGATCGAGAAAACTCAGGCCAGGGTCTCCTTCCTGGCGATCGAAACTCAAGTTTGAAAACACGAACGACTGCTCAGCCTCATATGATCCCCCCGCACTTAGAATTACCAGGCGAGAAAACAACTCCTAGCGTCCCCTTCCCCAGCTGCATCAGGGATGAGGAAAGTGGTGAAGATTTATGTACGGCCTTCATCCCCCCTCCTCCAGAATTTGCCAATGAAGATGATGAGGAACAGGGGGGCGACCTGGTCCGTGTCGAAGAACCTTCAAAGCCGATCCAGTCTGACACTCCAACAGAGATAATCAGCCATCTGGCCCCGACGCCTCCAGTTATCTTAGACCACAAGAACAATGGTCCAGCCCTGTCCCTTAACCCTTCATTCCAAATGATCAGCCAACCTCCTCCACCACCTCCTCCAACACCACCACCTGTCCCAGTCTCATTCAGCAAAGGGCCTCCCCCTCCCCCAAAGCCAAAGCCAGGAAAAGGACCAAAGTCTCCAAGCTTTGCTGTTGCAAATGCCAATGTTGTGACGAAACCTCCACCTCAAGTTTCCCTAAAGACAAGCTCTGTTCCCCTCTCCACAAGCCAGGCCACTCTCCTAAGCATCTTACAGAAAAAGATGCTGGAAATGGACCAGAAGCATGTGCTTCCTCAGTCGGACAATAACAACGAGGACTGGGGATCACCTCTGTCCGACGAGGAGGGTGGGGTTCCCTTGTCACCGAAGCAGACCCCTGCCATAAACCTTCAAGCCCCGCCATCGAAGACCCAGGGCATGGATTTGGGAGAGTTGGAGAGCCAAGTGGCTAAGAGAGCTTTAACTGCATCCAGAAAACCTACCTCCAGGTACCACACTCTCTGCCCTTACCGCAACCCTATTACCAGTATTGTTCCCATCGCAGGGACATCAAACTAATTTCCGAGCATTCGATGTTAGCAGGATTTCAGCCAGTTGCAGGTATTTTGTCTTCTTTTAAAAAATCACAATGCTTCTGTC
Organism: Mormyrops attenuatus; assembly: GCA_026777985.1. Taxonomy (NCBI): domain Eukaryota; kingdom Metazoa; phylum Chordata; class Actinopteri; order Osteoglossiformes; family Mormyridae; genus Mormyrops; species Mormyrops attenuatus. The sequence continues at coordinate 20,231,395 of JAODKC010000130.1, forward strand.
CTGTTTTTTCTAGTGACGGGCCACAGTCGAAGCATCCTGCTGGCCTGACCTTTGCGGTGCGACCTGGAAGTAAACAGCCCATCACACTGATCAGCAAAAACAATTAACTCTGAGGAGATGTAGGATCATTCTGGACAGGGACCTTTGCTCATATCATCTGCACTCCTGCTTTAAGAAACGATATTTGTTTTCCTCGTAAGACTTCGATTATAAGGTCACTGTAAATAATTCCATAGGTCTAAACAGTTAGCTGTTCGTTTCTGTACATAAAACTGGAGTTGCAAGGGAATGGTTTCCATTGCAGGTGCAAACTATATATTTATGCATGACCTATAAGCTGTTAACTGTAAGCTTTTTTGTGTAGAAATGGCTATATTGCCATTAACGGTCTATACCTATAAATTTGAAAAAGGTTACAGACCAGGTCAAATACTGCTATACTGTAACTGGAATACATCTAATGCTCAGCATGTGTGATTCGGTCCAGGAAGAGCAGTTATAACACGCAGCTTTTGGAAATGGACTTCATGCTGCAGGACACTGCGCTACAGTGGAGTATTTTTTGGGGACACTGACAAGTTTAAACGAAACACAATAAACCAGCACGAAGTGCATTGTCATGTGCTATCTTTGAACGTGTGAACATTTTTTGTCATAAAAATGCTTAAGAACTATCTATCAGATTACGTTCTATCTCTAGGTGGGGTGTTGCAAAATCGTCTTAAAAGTATGTCGCTGGCATTGTGCATTACTGACTAACGCCAGCATTTACGTAGAAAAGGGACGGAGGAGGCCTCTCCTTGCAGTGGAATCAGGACTAAAAACTGAAAGCTGAAACGACTCAATGGAAAGAAGACGGACTTATCAGTGTGTGCTGCAAAAGGAAGTCAGTCAAAACTATTCAAAAGCGATATCAGTTCTAAACTAGAAATTCCAGTGCTAGTGACCCAATACATCAGCGGGAAAAAAACTTCACCAATACGTTCACAAATACAAACTTTATTAACAGCTGGGAAAACCAGGAGGTGTATTACCAGCAGTGATATATAATCTCCTCAAACGTCAGTAATTCACAGGCTGGGTGAAACCGAAGCCAACAGTCTCAGGGGAGGTCTGAGAGAATTTGAGTCCAACCAAGAACAAAATTGCCGAATCCACTAAGACGTGCAGGGGTTTCCATAGCTACTGGGTTCCAGAGGGCTTCTTTGGGTGCTATGGTAACGTCTGTTGGCTAAAATGGCATGAGGAGTGCGGGAGGTCCCATAAGGCACTGGCTGGACTGTGCCAGCATAAGGTGGGCACAAATGCCGGCTAACCTGGGCTCAGCTGGATGGGTGCCAAGGCAGCTGTGAGAGGGCACCCCCTAGCTGTAGCAGAGTGTTTGGAAAAAAAAGGGCTGCAAACTCATTTGCTCAATTACACCCTCTGGTGTATATAAAATGCATCCCCCCACCCCAAATGAGGTGGTCAAGTCCCGGGTTATACCCCTGGTTCTGACCGCCCTCCTCCCCCACTGAAGTCCTAAGGGTCCACAGGGCAGGCAGACTGGGTCAGCCCCACACTGTGGTGGAACACCTGGTGGTCCCAGCCCACCGTGGTCAGAGTGTCAGCCCCCCCTGGGGCCCAGGTCACACCTCGCACAAAGTCTTGGTGCTGCCGGTTCCGGAAGCTTCAAAAAGAGACAGAAATGCTGGTATGAGAATGGGAGCGCATGCTTACACACACACAGGCACAAAACTGCATGGATTTATGTGACAGAATACATTTATTGTCACTGCACAAGTACAACTGTCACTGCACAGGTGCAACGAGATTTAGTTTACAGCTTCTGTATTTGACACTATTACTGATACTACACTAAAAGTTGAGCACAAAGACAGAAATGGCAGTAAGTAGTAAGTAATAATGAGAGCAGCACGGTACAAAAACCAGTACAGTACAAAAAAAGCAAATAGTATTAGCAGATGGTGTGGACAGTACAATATAAACGGTACTGACAGAATCAACAGTGTAAATAATGAAGTATTAGTAAAGTGTCCAGTGGTATGAAGAATTAAGTTGTGTAATTAGCCCTGCAATGCTATGGGGGCACTTCTTCAAATGCACAGATCGAGAGGCCGGCACTTACACTTCTGAAAGCTGGGAGTCCATCACTGCTACGGAACAGTCGTCACTGATGGAGGCCAGCAGGGGGACACTGTACCAGAGGAGACAAAACAATCGTCACATCAACCGGCACAGCGGGCTTTTGGCTAATGAGCTTCTAATGAGCACATTCAACCTCATGAATATCCATGAGCTCCCGATCAATCCAGCAGCCTCACTGCCAAAGCTGATGACGCTTTTCCGCTGCCACCAAGAACGCAGCCGTAACCAGACCCGCACCGCCAACTGGCGCTTTTCCATTGTAAATTAGCAAGCCGTTAGCAAGCCATGCCCAACCCGCACCTGCACTGACATGTTCCTGCTTAATATTAGGACCGAAAGCATGACCAAACTGAGCTGGTTGCTTCACCACCGTCTGACTGATCGTAATGCATGGAGATACGGGTGTTCTGTGCATGGATTATCTGAAGGAAAAAGCATATATTCTATATAATATTAATTAGTAGCATCGCACATTGTGATGAATTCCCACAAACTCGTAACTTGTCGAAAATGTCCAACCTCCAATACAAAAAGTATTATAGAACAGCTGACGGAATGGATTCCTAATGCAAATTTACGCAAGCAAATTCTAATTCCGCTAGCATTTGATACCTGCATAATACACCGAGTCTCACAGACGTGCTAGCAGAAGCTCATAATAAATCATGATGTACATCGTGTGAACAGTAAACAAGCTTCTCTTAGGTTTTACGTCAACGTCACTCCAAACCCGGCAACGCCTCTACTGAGCCGACCCTTCTGCAGTGCAAAACTGAAGTGAGCTGGAATTATTCTGTAACTAGTGTCTCTTTGCAGTAAGGATTGGGTATGGCTCGGTTCCTGTGTACCAGTGGAAAAGCACCATAAACAGGATTGGGTACCAGTTCCAATTCACTGGCAACACATATGAATTTTTATTCCCATCAGTAATGGTGTTTGAACAGGAAAAACCTTAACTTGATGTTTTAAGTGCAGCAATCTATCAGAGGTCAGTTAAAACCAGCAGCAAACCAACCAGAAGCAAAGTATTTGTAACCCTTCAACGTCAATCTGAACATTAAACCAAAGGCATCCTATCATTTGCCTGACCATCTTGAACTATGACACCAGCTCACCTGTGCGTAGAAAAAGCCAGGCCCATAACACTACGGTCATGGGTGTTTAATGTCTGGACCTGCTCTCCTTGCACGTCCCTCAGAGTCACCCGCCCAAGCACATCACCTGAGTGAGAAAATGAGAACACCATCACAATCGTGGTTATCATGGCTATCCTCACAAGATTCCAGCTCTTATGGTTATAGCTGGAGGTATAAATCGTAAGCTTTGCCACAATATGATTCGATTTTGCAAGGCAGCGATTCAATCTGGCAAAATTAGAAATGTTACTGTGATACGACTCCATTCAGTAATACATGATCGATATTTTCAATACAGTAAACATAAGCTAGTAGTAGTGTAGTGGAATTTATTTCAGCTGAAAGACTAAAAAAGAAAATTCAATTTTCTTTTTAACAATAGAATATACTGAAAAAGCTATATAAAGTACTTTAAAATAAGTCTCAAACAAGAATACAAGAAACATTGTCTTACTGTATTTATATTTAAAAAAATTTCTGGACATGTATAGCTTACTCTGACAACATAGGAACCTAGATGTACTGAACTACATAAAATGGACTGTAATGCATTGATCTCTAGTATGTACTACGGAGTGTCTCTAGATTGTTTTGTGTAAAAAAAAATTCAGATGTTTTTTTTTCCAGCAGCGTTTCGGCAAATTGTCATAGTTTAATCACATGAATTGATATTTGGTAACTGAGTCGATTAAGTCAAATCATGGGCTTAGAAATCAATATATTGATTAAAATTGATGAATTTGTACATGCCTAGTTATACACCAACCAGGGACATCTCAATGCATGGCCCCTGCTCAGGGTGTGTGGCAATGGTGGAAAGTCCAGGTTCAGAAAGTAAAAATCCAGACCAGGATTTGGTTTCAACCAACCAGTTGAGTACCCTGTGACTGTGACTCTTTATACTCAACTGGTTGGTTGAAACAAAAGCTTGGTCTGGATTTGTACTTTCTGGACCTCTGGTGTGGAGTTTACAGTCTGAAGCCATGCAATTAGGTGAACTGGCATCTCTGAATCACCCATAGTGTGTGGCTATGAGTGCATGCTTCTCATAACGGACTCACACCCCCCGTCTAGGGTGTACCCCTACCTTGTACTCTGTGCTGCCTGGAATATGCTACAGGGCCCCTGCATTGCTCCCCAGTGACCCTGTACCAGGAAAGCTGGAAGGGTATGGAAGAGCAGACCCACAGTCCTCAACTGGATCCCTTACCGTAGGCGAAGATGTTGCTGTGCTTTGGGTGCCAGGCTAGCGATGTGGCGCAGCAGCTGGGGGACACCACATCTGGAACAGGACCAGAACAATTACATGACACGCCTCCGTAAGGTTAAACACTTCCACCTATTTACCTTTGGTTGGCCATCTACTCTGCAGCAAATACTGAACACAGTGTACAAGACAAACCTCACCATCGTGTTTGAATGACCTTACGCACACTGCACCAACCTCTATACCCCGCCCACGCAACAAGGTTTGCCAATGCAAAGCCGAATCCTCAAAGTGGCTCCTCCTACCTAGGCGGGTGGCTGGCTGGGGTTTCCTCCTGTCCCAAAGCAGGAGACGACCATCCTGTGGGAGGGGGGAGGTAAGGAGGGAGAATGAGGAATCTGGCAACCCCGCAACTGAGAGAATTAACAATTAACAGAATTAGCAAGCCAGTGTGGTGGGAGATGTTTCCCTACCTGACCACAGGAGAGGAACAGGGCCTCGTCAAGAGGACTGCAGGACACACAGCTGACAGAGTTTGAGTGACCTGTAGTTCAGAGTGAAGGAGGAAAATCAAGGAGGCACTGGGCATGTACCCAGGGGCAATAGGGGCTTACACTGCGCAAGTCACAAAGTTACTGCACACAGGTTACCGAGCGAGCAGACTGCCACACAATGACTCACTCACCATTATAGGTGTTGACCACCATCTCCTGATTCAGGTCCCAGACCTTGATGCTGCCAAAATAACAGACAAATCCAAGTCAGCGGGCCACACTGCAGCACAACCTACTCCACAGCCAGTTCACTGAACAGTCTGCAAGTCCTCCAGTGCGAATGACCTCCCTGCCACTGCATTGTCAGGCTAGGAATGCAAACTGCCAGGTACTCGCAGCTGAGTGACACTGTACAGACCCAGAACGCCAGAAAAAAGGGCTCTGATGACACCACAGAGAGCCCACACCTACCAGGAGTCCAGGCTGCCGCTGACTGCCATGCCCCCCCCGATGGTGGGGCTAACACTGGTGACAACGTCATCGTGCTCATGGCGGCTGAACTTGCTCACTATCAGCCTGCCATCCTCTGCCAGTTCCCACAGTTCCACAGCACCTAGCCACACATCAGCACAGTGGAAACTTAGTTATTTAATGTTTAGTATTTAATTAACTAAATAAACTTTTCAAATCTTCTAAGCACTCCAAAATATCATTCCTTTTATAATATGTTTTTTTTTTTAGTCTGTTGTGTGAATAAAATTATGTAGCATTAAAAAGGTCAATAATGAAAGGACCCACAATCACATCAAAATGCAAACTGCACCTATAAGCAGGAGGGAATCAGAGATGAAATCTCACCTGAATCTGAGGCCACCAGGATGCCACACTCTGACACCCACCTGGCTTCCGAGATGCCGGACTCTGTCTGCACGCCTGCACTACAGCGGTCCTCACTGGGACACTGCGTGGGGTCCCGATACACCCAGATGGAGCCAGACCAACACCTACCGGTCAGGCTGGAAGCGCCCATCAACAGGGTGCCATCTTCGAGAGAAAACAATTCATTTTAAGAGCCTGCCGATACTGTAAATTGAGCGCGTATTCACATAAACGACGATCAAACGAACAGGTATTCCACAGAAGCATAATAGGCGTCTTAAGATTAGTTTAGATGGTACTCTGCTGGTACACTGTTTAAAAGGTATGCTATTGCATAAAGAGCCGTATTCGGTGAACAAATTTCCCCTGAAGCAATGGCATTCCTAACTATTGAAAAGGTCAGTGGCTAACTCAAGTTATCCTGGGGCTTAACTAAATTTTATTTAATTTTTTTTAAGGAAGACTGGCATCGGTGCTATAGCCCCGAGTGATCGCACCTAACGTGGCTCATGCACTGAAGTACACTTCGTTAAAACAATAATAATGTAACGTAGAACATGCTTTAATTGGTGATTAAATACTAGGCACCCGGACTGCAATCGACTCAACCAACTAACAGGTGCATTGGCTTACCTTTCCTATAATCCACAGAGTCCAGGTGCTTCTCCATGCAAGCCGGGGCATTCGGAGGAATGTTCCAGCGATTTTCTTTAGTCATTCTAGTCGCACTTTGCATCAAGGCACCTCGCCGGTTCGGTAGCTTGAAATCGTCCCTCAGCTGTTTTGGTGGCTATCCGACAACTATAGTGCAACAAACAAGATGTTAACAAAGCACCACATAAATACCTTTTGTCAACAGGTACTGTAATACCCTCCAGTGCATGCGATGTTTTAGTTTTCCGACCTGGTGTATTCTCCGTAAATGAATTAACCGGTGAACAGCGACGTTCCTCATCCACCACGTGTCACGTTGCAGTTTACTTCCGGTTCCGGTTCCTACTTGGATCCGATTGGATCTATTATCAACAGTAGCGTTCGATATCTGTTGCATGTTCCTTCTATAGGTTTTACAGTATAATGTCTGTATATGAAACACGGAGTCAGTTCGAACTGAGAGATGTCTGTATAATAACTGCGATGAAAATGCATAATCTGTAACCCGGAAATTGAAATACAGTAGCCATATTAAATGTCGTTCTAATGCCTTAATAAATCTGACTAAACTAACTGTATAATGCAGCGACCCATCATCGCTTATCCTGGTCAGGGTCCTCGGACTACGGGAAGAACATGCACACCCGCCAAGCACTGTGTTGTTTACCCCCCTCCCCAGGGATTCTCTGACCCTTCCTTCTTCGTTATGGAGAGTTTGCCAAATAAAGCATAATGTAAATGTAAAAAAACAATTTGAAAAGATTATAGTGACCTGTGCCTCGTGTCTTTCCGTGAATAGTTAATTTATTAATAGTAAAAATAGAATATTTTCTTATTGTGTGTTTAAGAAGTAGAAATTATAGCTCACACCATGTTTTATCAATACAAATAGATACGTCCTGATACAACACTTAAGCCTAGAACTCTGTGTTAAAGCAGTGTTTCTTTTTGAGAGTGTAATTGCTTGTCAAAGGATCAGGCAGGGGAAATGAGTACGCAAACTCTCACCATAAGGTGGTAAAGCGAAACTGAAAATCACGTCATTTTATGCTGAGCTACATGACTCCTGAATGAAGTACAACGGGCGCAACTTTCTCGTTCGCTGCGTTCTTGATCCAGTGCCAGCTGTCCCTCTGGTAACCAGGACCTTGTTTTCTCTGACACCTTTACACATGTGACATTGGACACCCAGGTGGAGAGTTTCTAGGTGGACAAAACGTCAGAAGTGAAGGTAATTAACGGTGCCGTCATCCTATACTATGCTGTTCATCAGCCCGCAGACTATATATCATGCAGGATTAGTTAACATGTCAATAGCTGGAGTGCGACAATATTTAACCGAAAAAAAAATTGTGCACCACTTCGCGTTTGGGCTTATTTTGTACTATAATGACCAAAACCTAGCACATTTCCTAAAAAGGACAATAAATTGGAAAGAAAACGAAAGTACGTAATAAGCATATGGGCGTAAGAAATACCGTGAACCGCACATGTATTAAGGTAAGATTACTGTAATGGAAAAGCTGCGGTTATATTCGACATTCTGTTTTAGGGCTGTAATTTCTTTAAACAAAAGCAAACCAGGCGGTTTTTAATTACAGACTTTTGATATGAAGTAGACGGCGACGTGTCGTGGCTCGTGCGGTGACGAGCGCCTTCGCGCGCCCATGTATATGTATCCTTGGAGATATGTGATGGCCGATTCGTCAATTTGGGAAAAATGAAATAAAATTGTAAGTATGCGGAATTGTCCATGTACACACTTAACGTTGCTTAAAATATATATTTGAAGAGCAGCCTCTTTTCATAAAGGATTCAATTTTATATTCATAGGCTGCTGCATTATAACTTTATGCATGTTTGTCATTTTACAAATGTGCGCGATAAGTCCTTTCCTCCATTATTGTATGTCTTTACTTTATTTGACTCTCCAAACTTGACGGATCTGCCTCCATCTTCTGCAAAAATAAGTGAATGCGCTTGTCACCAGTTAACAGGATCACCACTCACACCATAAAGCGACACACACCTATCGTATCGTCTCGATAGGTGTGTAAAACTTTGTTAATAGCTACGATTTCAGCTGTAACGAGACTTTTTTTGTTAGATTACGTAAGTACTCATCTTTGTTAATTACACTGTATCAACTAAATATGCAATTGGACAATAAACAAATGATCTAATCTAAAAGTAAATGAGACCAACACGTCCAGTTAGTGTGTTTGAGCAGTGGATTATGGGGGGGAGGACAATGCACACCCCTTGGATTTCTATACATATTTATGAAGAATTGTACTTTTATATTCTGTATTTCCATGCATACTTATTAAGAGGAACAGTGCAAGCAATAAATGCATTACCGTGTTGACCCGAATATAAGACGGGTATTTTTTCCTCAAACTACTCTGAAAAAGTGATGTCTTAAACTTAAACTTCGCAAGCTGTGCAATTTTAATGACCGCTCTTTTTCAGTATTATCTAGTGTATGTTTAACAATTTTAACAATTTTCTCTTTATAAATACTACAATACTTATTGCATAAATTGATATTTTCCAGTGTCATGCAGCCTAATTACGAAATACTACTACGAGATATCTAACACACAATGCAGCATTCAACGTGGGGTAGTAAAGTGATATGTGGCAGAGCCAAATACGATGTGGAGCAGTGGTTAGAATACAGAGGATGCTGCAGCATGAAGTATTTAGGGCCCGAAAACTAAACACGCAAACAGATAAAGTAAAGTGTGATTTATGCAGTGGTCTGTCTGGGAAAGTGCACACATCCTGCATTTTCAGATCTTGTAGTCTTATAGATCTATAGTAATAATTGCCTAAATAGCCTATTCATTGAGCTAAAGAAAGAAAAAATGAAATAAAATGTCTAAAACTAAATAAGACACTCATGTCAAGTACATTTGGGCTTTAAGCAGTGCACTGTACGTGGCACAGAGCATTGTAGCTGAATTTTTAGATCATGTGTTTGTATAACATTGTTATTGGTTCTGCATTACCACCTCCTGGAATCCCTGGCTAATTTGTGAATGGAAGTCTGTTAGACATACAAAATGTGCCAGACATAACTCCTCTTTTCCATGTGCCATGCTCTATTTAGAGGCTCATGTGAGACTCACACCCTGCAGCATGGTGAACAGACTGCTGCCCCTGTAAAGTGTCTCTGGGGATGAGGAGGAGGTCGCCGCCTCTGGGAGGAGACTTTCTGAGGCACATGAGGAAGAAGGAGCTGAGTCAGCTATGAGCTCTGTGGAGGCCGCTACGGAAACGACCCATGAGAGGTAAGAGTGGAGTTGTGTGCACCATCGTGGTGTGTTGCATATCTCTGGCCAGTATTATGAATTAGCAGGCAATTAAATTTTCAGACACTGTAAGTAATTTTTAAGCATTTTGACTCTGGTATTCTGTATAGCAGGTTTCAGAATTCCGGTCCTGGAGGGCAGAATCCAACACAGTTTGCAGATTTCCTTGTTGAAACATCTAGAAAACTTGGCAATTAGCTGATTTAGGATATGTTTGAACAAATCTGCAAACTGGAGCTGGTGAACCCTGCTCTACAGCATTTATACTTAATGCATTGTAACAGAAGCTTACCTTATACTTAGCTTAATCTTCTTGTTAAAACTGGAATAGCAGTCTTTTGCTATGTTCTCTTTACAGGGTCCAGCTGAAGAGAGCCGTGTCACTGGTGCCCAGCTGTCTGCCCATGAAAAGTGACGATTCAATGCCTTGGTCAATCAGCCTCAAAGACCAGCCAGAGACATGCGATCCTATGTACTTCAGTTCCGGTTTACCTTGTTACCTGTCCTCCTTCATGTGAGGTGTACCTCAGTTTAATGGGTTGAGGTTAAGTGGATTGTTTGTGTCCACATTCTGATTCTAGGGTCCAAATAAAGAGAGCAGACTCACCCAGCTGTCTGTCCATGAAGAGTGAGGACTCAATGCCTTGGTCAATCACCTTCAAAGAAAGACAAGAGAAGTTTCACCCAAGGTTTTTTTTTATTGGTTCAACACTTCCATTTTATTTTGAAATGGTACGTCTTCATAGAAAGTTAAACTACAATAAGGGAATGAAATGAACTCTATCTGTCTTCATGCTCTCCTTACAGGGTAGAGCAGGAGAGAGCCGTGTCACCTGTGCCCAGCTGTCTGTCCATGAAAAGTGACAAATCAATGCCTTGGATAATCAGCTTCGAAGACCAACAAGAGACATGTGATCCAATGTACTTCAGTTCCGGTTTACCTTGTTACCTGTCCTCCTTTCATGTGAGGTGTACCTCAGTTTAATGGGTTGAGGTTAAGTGAATTGTTTGTGTCCACATTCTGATTCTAGGGTCCAAATTAAGAGAGCAGACTCACCCAGCTGTCTGTCCATGAAGAGTGAGGACTCAATGCCTTGGTCAATCACCTTCAAAGAAAGACAAGAGAAGTTTCACCCAAGGTTTTTTTTTATTGGTTCAACACTTCCATTTTATTTTGAAATGGTACGTCTTCATAGAAAGTTAAACTACAATAAGGGAATGAAATGAACTCTATCTGTCTTCATGCTCTCCTTACAGGGTAGAGCAGGAGAGAGCCGTGTCACCTGTGCCCAGCTGTCTGTCCATGAAAAGTGACAAATCAATGCCTTGGATAATCAGCTTCGAAGACCAACAAGAGACATGTGATCCAATGTACTTCAATTCCGGTTTACCTTGTTACCTGACCTCCTTTCATGTGAGGTGTGCCCCCAGTTTAATGGGGAGAGGTTAAGTGGATTGTTGGTGCCCAAATTCTGATTCTAGGGTCCGAGTTAAAAAAGTAGACTGACCTAGCTGTCTGTCCATGAAGAGTGAGGACTCAATGCCTCAGTCAATCACCTTCGAAGAAAGACAAGATGTGTGTGATGTGTGGTAATGTCTGTAGCTCATATAGGGATCTATTTTGCTTCCAGTTTGTCTTCAAACCATGTCTGCATGTAAAAATGCCTCAGTAAGGGGGTGATATTAACTAAAAAGTCTGGGAACACTTTACTTGAGGGGCACAGATACTTAGTAGTAACTCAGTTACTGCTGAAGAACAACTTATGAACAAATATAGTAGCTACTAAATGATAACATGATAAACATGAGATCAGTATTTCACTTGTGTTCTTCATCACTTGTTCCTTAGTAGTTCACAAAGATTTACTGAATGAACAAATATAGTAACTGCTTGGGATAAAAGATGTGCCACAATTCATAAATGATGAATTAACATGAGATCAGTATGTAACTAAGACTTAGTTTGTGGTTAATTAATCCACAAGTGATAGTATAATACTACATCGCCCCGTCAAGCGAAGTGCTTATTTAATTAAAACTTAAATAATTGAAGGTCTACCTCTATGTGAGATAAATTTACAGTAAACAGTCTACGTGTGATTTAAAGCTACAGTAAGAAAATGTTTTTAAGCATTATTGGTTCCATTTGCAGGTCCCATCTTTCAGAAGAGTCCATCTGTCTGCTACAAGAAAGAGATCAGTCCACATTGTTTGAACAAACAATGAAGGACAGGGAAAGTAAGATTTTTTTATCTCACAGCTGCAAGAGGGTTGGTTACACAGGTTTTAGAGTTACAGGCACAGCATTAGTTAAAGCTGTTCTTGATGCCCTGTTGTCTGTAAGAATTGAATGTGTTTTACTCATTACCCATAAACTTGTCTGCAGTACCTATAGGTTATCCTTCATGTTGGCATGTGTCTAGCATTGAGACACACCAGAGCAATTTTTATGAACGTGCTGAGTACAAAATACACTTATCTGGTTTTGAATCTGAATCTTATGATTGCATGCCGACCCGGAGACATGTGACCCATATCCAACGACACATGACTCACGGTGGCCCAAGAGATAGGCTACTTAGTTACCAAGAAACCCAATATATTTTGACCCTCTCCATCTTAACGGTACAATTTTTCCCTCCATCATAAGGGCTCCTAAGTGAAGCAGGTTAGACTAAAAAATTGAGTGCCTATGGTGCATTCATTGTAGTTCTTCCTGAAATTTTACTCTGACATTAAGCAGTAATTCATGTATATGTAACACAAGTAATCCATGTTCTTTTAGATGTGTCCAAAAGAGAAGTCCAGCAGAAGCTGAAAGCAAAGCTAAAACAGAAATACCAACATGTATTTGAAGGGATAGCAAAGCAAGGAAATCAAACTCTACTCAATGACATCTATACAGATGTGTACATTACGGAGGGAGAGAGCAAAGGAGTTAATAATGAACATGAAGTGAGGCAGATCGAGACGACAGCCAAGAAAACAAGTACTCTGGAGACTGCAATCAACTGCAACAACATATTTAAGCCTTTAACCAGTCAAGAGAAACCAGTCAGAACTGTACTGACAAAGGGGATCGCTGGGATTGGAAAAACAGTCTCTGTGCAAAAGTTCATTCTTGACTGGGCAGAAGGAAAAGCAAATCAGGATGTTCATTTCATGTTTCCTCTTCAGTTCCGTGATCTTAATCTTGAGAAGCATAAAAAATACAGCCTTATGGGACTTCTTCATCGCTACTTTCCAGAACTAAAAGTGACTACAGATGATGAGCTTGATAGAGTCAAAACTGTTTTCATCTTTGATGGTTTGGATGAGTGTCGACTTCCTCTAGATTTCCAGAATAATTTTACCTGTTGTGATGTAACGAAGACAACATCACTGGACGTTTTGCTGACCAACCTCATCAAGCTGAATCTGGTTCCCAATGCTCTTATCTGGATAACCTCCCGACCAGCGGCAGCCAGTCAGATCCCTCCTCAGTGTGTCCACCGGGTGACTGATATACGAGGCTTTAATGATCCGCAGAAGAAGGAATACTTTACAAAGAGATTTATCGATCAGGACTTGGCCAGTACCATATTTTCACATATAAAATCATCGAGGAGCCTATTCATCATGTGTCATATACCAGTATTTTGTTGGATTTCAGCAACTGTCCTTGAGCAAATGTTTAATGATGAAGAGCAAGAGGAAATTCCTACAACTCTGACACAAATGTACACACATTTCTTGCAAATTCAAATAAAAAGAAAAAAACAGAAGTATCATGCAATGAATGAGCTGCTACAATCTGACAAAGAGATCATTCTGAAACTAGGTGAACTGGCATTTCAGCAGCTGGTAAAAGGACATTTAATATTTTATGAAGATGACTTGAAAGAGTGTGGCATAGATATCAGTGAAGCTTCAGTATACTCTGGAGTGTGTACAGAAATCTTTAAAGAAGAAGATGTGATGTCTCAGAGGAAAGTGTACAGCTTTGTGCACCTAAGTGTTCAGGAGTTTTTGGCTGCAGTCTATGTGTTTGAATCATTTACAAACAACAACATTAATGTGCTTGAGAAAAGTGCAGCCATAGTAAAAGAGTCCATAACTTACCTGCACAAAAGTGCCATTGATAAGGCTTTACAGAGTAAAACTGGACACCTGGACCTTTTCCTCCGCTTCCTTCTTGGCATTTCAATGGACTCCAACCAGAGATTCTTGCAAGGTCTAATGAGACAATCAGAAAGAAGCTCAGAAAGTGTTGAGGAGACCATTAGATACATCAAAGAGAAGATCAGGGGGAATCTTTGTACCGAGAGGTCAATTAATCTGTTTTATTGTCTGAACGAGCTGAGTGACAACTCTCTAGTACAGGAAATCCAAAGTTACATGAGCTCAGGTGGCTTTTCGACAGAGTACCTGTCAGCCACACAGTGGTCGGCTCTTGTCTTTGTATTGATGACATCAGAGGGAGAGGAGGATGTCTTTGATTTGAAAAAGTACATCAAATCAGAAGAAGCACTGAAAAGGCTCCTTCCAGTGGTCAGGATCTCCAGAACAGTTCTGTAAGTATATGTAATTGAAATGGTGGTGAAATTCTTATTTCATTCAGAGCCAATTACACTCAGTGACAAAGAAACGTTAAAGACCCAAACGGAGTGGTGGAAATTAAATGAATCTGCCCGTGGTGATTGGTCATGTGACTGTATCGCAATGATTATAATATCAGATGAAATGGACAACAGAGTTGGCAGTATGGACACACTGCTGGTCCCATGTCAGTAGGGTGTGGCACCCCACCGGGCCTGGATACATGCAGCGATACGGTGCGGAAGGGAGTCGTACAGCCATTGTATCCTCTCCTGCGGCAAGTCGGCCCACAGCTGTTGTAAATGGCCTTAGAGATCCTGCAGATTGGCACTGGGTTTGGGTTGACATCCAAGCTGGCCATGGAGGTACCTCAACATGACACAGGCAGTCCATAGACACATGTGCCATGTGTGGACAGGCGTTGTCTTGTTTGAAGACTATCCCAGGGTGCTGTCTCAAGAGGGGCAAGACATGCGGACGCAGGATGTCCCTGACGTAGCGCTGTGCCGTCAGGGTCCCCCGAATCACTACCAGAGATGACCTGATGTCATACCCTATGGCTCCCCATTCCATGATGCCAGGAGTAACACCGGTGTGTCTCTCCACAACATTGGCAGGATTGGTCCTCTCTCTTTGGCGCCACCATGCACCCACAGGATGGGTGATGGTGGCGCAGAAGGTAGTGCCACCATTCAGCAACCAGAGGATTGCAGGTTCAAGCCCTGGCTTCTCCTGATCCCATTGAAGTGTCCTTGAGCAAGACACTGAACCCCAAATTGTTCCTGGTGAGCAGGTTGCCACCGTGCGTGGCTATAGGTGGTGTTTTCTGCAAAAAATAAAATGAAAATACAAACTCCACTTTGCCATTTAGTTTCCAAAGTCTGTGCGCAAAAATCCTGCAAAAATTAAAATAAAATAGCACCATTTGCATTTTAATTTTCCACTCATGTATGAGTCAGATGTGAAAAATTAAAAAATAAAATTAAAAACCCTTTTTGCCTTTTCATTTTCCAATTTGCCTTTTCATTTTCAAGTTCACTACATGCAAATATATGTTAATCAGAGTGGGGCGGTGGGCGGAGCTACGGATCACTGCTGCGCTTTCTCGGTGCGTTTGCCGATTCCGGTGTCTTCGTGTTTCTTAGCCATGGTCAACCTTGTCGCCCAAACTAATGGCAAAGTCACACGCGGCTTAAGTTAGCTACTTATCTACAGCTTCCGGTTCGTTTAGCTTCTTATTCGTAGCGTCTTATTTCACGTCTTAAGTTACTTCCAGCTTCCTTATAGGGGAGTGTTCGCAGCTGCACATGCTGTACAGTTTTTAGTTAAGACATTTTGAAAATACGAAATAAAATATTATGTCGTACGCTATAATGGCAGGTATGCCATCGTAAGGAAACACTGAAATCAGCCTGGGCCAGACTGCCATGTTTTCAGCCAGGTAGCTATCTGGCCTAGGCTAATTTCAGTGTCATTAGAGTGGCATTCCCCTTGTGTACTATGCATTTCATATTTGCCTTACCAAAGATGAATAAGACCTTCGCATTCCATTTGGAAATATGGCTTATTATTCAAATGAGTGTTAACAATTGATCAAAGTGTCATGCGACCAGTTTACTGTTACAAATGAAAAATCACATTATGCCCAGGTAATTCCACCATTTTCAATACAGGACGACTTTCGTGTACAAATAAATATACGTTCTGTAGCTCAAACCTTTTATTCATACGTTATTTTGTATTTCCAAAATGTCTTGTAAAAACTGCAAACATTCCCTTCTAGCGGTGCTGCGAATAAGAAGCTAACTTAAGCCCCGAAATAAGACGCTACGAATAAGAATCTAAACGAATCGGAAGCTGCAGATAAGTAGCTAACTTAAGCCGCGTGTGACTTTGCCATTAGTTTGGGCGACAAGGTTGACCATGGCTAAGAAACACGAAGACACCGGAATCGGCAAACGCACCGAGAAAGCGCAGCAGTGATCCGTAGCTCCGCCCACCGCCCCACTCTGATTAACATATATTTGCATGTAGTGAACTTGAAAATGAAAAGGCAAATTGGAAAATGAAAAGGCAAAAAGGGTTTTTAATTTTATTTTTTAATTTTTCACATCTGACTCATACATAAGTGGAAAATTAAAATGCAAATGGTGCTATTTAATTTAAATTTTTGCAGGATTTTTGCACACAGACTTTGGAAACTAAATGGAAAAGTGGAGTTTGTATTTTCATTTTATTTTTTGCAGGAAATACCTCTCATAGCGTGGCAGCCTCTGCCACCGGTACGTGAATGTGAGGCAAACTGTGAAGCACTTTGAGTGCACGAAGGAGTGGAAAAATGGGCTATATAAATGCAATCCATTTACCATTTCATGATAGTCATCTGTAGTAATGTAGAATCGAGATTCATCGCTGAACATGGCCATACGATGCCACTTGCCATCAGTCCATGCCTCCCGGTTAGGACACCACTCCAAATGCAGCCATCTCTGCGCTGATGTTAATGGCAGCCTACGCATGGGACAGTGAACCCATAGTCTGGCTGATGCCAGTTGTCGAGACATGGTGCGGGATGACACAGGATGTTGTAGAGAATCCAGTACCTGTGTCCGGATGGCAGGCGCAGATGTCATGGGGTTCTGTAATGCTTGGCACGCAATACAATGATCCTCCTTTGGTGTGGTCTGGCTTGGGTGACCGGAACCTTCATGACGTGTGTGGGTGCCCTCACGTGACCATTGGTTCCAACATCGGGCAACTGTGACGTTTGCATGCCCGCCATGCCAGGCAGTTGCACGATACAACCACCTGGCCTCATACAAACCCACAATGTTACCCCTATCAAACTCCGTCAAGTGCTGGTAATGCTGTCTAATGCGTCTATGAGGAATCCTCTGTGTCTGGTGACTAGACCTGCCAGCTCCTTGCAAATCAAATCATTTACATACCGATCGCTGGTCTGCACGTGTACCAAATTACATCCAAATCGGACCAGTACCTCTGGGTGCTTAACTTTTTTTGTCACCGAGTGTTTTTATTTGATCTAATTTAACAGTTTGGGAATTATTTACATTTTTCCATTGTTTTTCCAAGAGTTTTTTCCAAGAAAAGGAGATATGCAGCATTTAAAATTTTCTGTAACTTCATTTTCATAAAGGCTTTTGGGCAAAAACAGCTTACATAAGTCAAAATGTGTTTTAAACATTTTAATTTTTAAATGCCACAGATGTACTACAGTTCTTTTTTCTACCATTATGTCTACTGTTTAGCCTGGACCAGTGTAACCTTACAGAGGACTGTAGCGAACAGCTGGTTTCAGCTCTCAGCTCCCCACAGCTGAGAGAGCTGGACCTGAGTGGCAATGACCTAAAAGACTCAGGAGTGAAGCTGCTCTCTGATGGACTGAGGAACCCACACTGTAAACTGGAGACACTGAGGTCAGTACTCCCAGGGAGCTATAACTGTAAAGTGGAGATACTGAGGTCAGTACTGCTAGAGAACTATAGTTAAAGTGGAGATACTGAGGTCAGTACTGCCAGGGAACTATAACTGTAAAGTGGAGATACTGAGGTCAGTATTGCTAGGGAACTATAACTGTAAAGTGGAGATACTGAGGTCAGTACTGCTAGGGAACTATAACTGTAAAGTGGAGATACTGAGGTCAGTACTGCTAGGGAATTATACCTGTAAAGTTGAGTTACTGAGGTCAGTACTGCCAGGGAACTATAATTGTAAAGTGGAGATACTGAGGTCAGTACTGCTAGGGCACTATAACTGTAAAGTTGAGTTACTGAGGTCAGTCCTGCCAGGGAACTATAACTGTAAAGTGGAGATACTGAGGTCAGTACTGCCAGGGAACTATAACTGTAACGTGGAGATACTGAGGTCAGTACTGCTAGGGAACTGTAACTGTAAAGTTGAGTTACTGAGGTCAGTACTGCCAGGGAACTATACAGTTAGGCCCAGAAATATTTGGACATTATATTTGGACATATTGGACATAAATATTTAATATTTTGTTGAGAATCCTTTGCAGGCTATGAGTGCCTAAAGTCTGGAACCCATGGACATCACTAAACGCCGGGTTTGCTCCTTTGTGATGCTTTGCGAGGCCTTTACTGCAGCTGTCTTCAGTCGTTGCTTGTTTGTGGGTCTTTTTGCCTTAAGTTTTGTCTTAAGCAAGTGCAATGCATGCTCGATCGGGTTGAGATCGGCCATTGCAGAATATTCCACTTCTTTGCCTTAAATGACTCCTGGGTTGCTTTCGCAGTATGTTTTAGGTCATTGTCCATCTGTGAAGCGCCGTCCAATCAACTGTGCTGCATTTGGCTGAATCTGAGCAGAAAGTATATCCCTATACACTGCAGAATTCATCCGGCTGCTTCTGTCTTCTGTCACATCAATAAACACTAGTGACCCAGTGCCACTGGAAGCCATACATGCCCAAGCCATCACATTGCCTCCACCATGTTTTACAGAAGATGTGGTATGGATCATGAGCCATTCCAAGCCTTCTCCATACTTTCTTCTTCCCATCATTCTGGTACAGATTGATCTTAGTTTCACAGAATGCTGTTCCAGAACTGGGCTGGCTTCTTTAGATGTTTTTTGGCCAAGTCTTAATCTGGCCTTTCTGTTTTTGATACTGATTAATGGTTTGCACCTTGTGGTGAACCCTCTGTATTTGCTCTCATTAAGTTTTCTCTTTATGGTAGACTTAGATACTGATACACCTACTTCCTAGAGAGTGTTCTTCACTTGGGTGGATGTTGTGAAGGGGTTTTTCTTCACCATGGAAAGGATCCTCTGATCATCCACCACTGTTGTCTTCCATGGACGTCCAGGCCTTTTTGAGTTCCCAAGCTCATTTTTTTCTCAGAATGTACCAAACTGTTGATTTTAACCACTCCTAACATTTCTGCTATCTCTCTGATGGATTTATTCTTTTTTCAGCCTAAGGATGGTCTGTTTCACTCCCATTGAGAGCTCCTTTGACCGCATGTTGTGGGTTCACAGCAACAGCTTCCACACAATCCTTGTGTCACTGTCCAAATATTTCTGCACCTAACTGTAAAGTGGAGATACTCAGGTCATTATGACTGGGAATTTATATACAGTGAGACAGGCGGATACTAACATCTCTAATGTCAGCAGCACATTTATAATAACCATAACAACCCCAGGCTCCTTATATGCATCTTCCCTCACAATCCTCTTTTTCTTACTCTAATGAACCTCTTAACATTATGGACATTACTACGCACCCCCTACACACCCTACTGGCCGGACAGTTTTTGTGGCTTTCCTCTGGGCACTGTGGTTCCCCCCCCACAGTCCAAAAACTTACTGACGTTAACTGGAGATGCCAGATTACCCATTGGTGTGTTTGTGTGAGTGTACCCTGTGATGGGTTGGTGCCCCATCTTAGGTTGTTCCCTGCTTTGCACCCATGGCCTCCAGAATAAGCTCTGGACCCCCACATCCCTGAATAGGATAAGCAGTTACAGAAAATGGATGCTCACGCACCTAGGAGGGCTGGTGTTATAATCCAAACTCGGTGCTATATTTTCTTTCAACCTTACATTTTTGTTTTAATGTCTCTGCTTGCTCTTCCTTTGTTTTAGTTTGCAATTAAGCCTGTCATTAAGTGACATAGAAACCAAACCACCTTCAATACCCTAACAGCCCACTAGGGGGCTCGGCCCATAGGTCAGGAAATCCTGCTTTACGAAAGTGGTCCTCTATATAAATGGGTAACCTATATAAAACTATGATTTATTCATAATTCTAATGTGATCAATGGTGTGCAAGTACACGCCGAGAAAAGAATCATTTGAACTCACTTGACTAGCAAGACAAGCAAACTAAGAACAAAGAAAGATGTTTTAGGTATAACCACTGGTGAGTGTGACTAAGCATCATAATCTGAACAGTGCATGTTATGTTGAAAAGAGAAGCCATCTTGAAAAAGACCATTTGTAGCAATTGCCAGAAAGTCTGTTAATGTAAGAAGAAATGCTCGTGTCATTATATAAATGTCCAATGAAATTGGTGCATTTACTTCCACTGGTTGTTAGGGGGTTTAACCCCGTGGATATAAAGACTGTTCACCACAGTCTGGAAGGGTCCATAATTTCTCAAAGACAAGTTGTATGACAATAAAAGGAAGTATTTGGTTGACCATCATTTTTACTAACTTCTGTCTAGGCTAGTCCAATGTAACCTCACAGTGGAGTGCTGCGAATGGCTGGCGTCAGCTCTCAGCTCAAACTCTTCACACCTGAGAGAGCTGGACCTGAGTGAAAATGACCTGCAGGATTCAGGAGTGAAGCTGCTCTCTGATGGACTCAGGAATCCACACTGTAAGCTGGAAATACTGAGGTCAGTAATACATTATGAAGTGATGAAGCTGTAAAATGAAGTTAGAGGTTAGTTTTCCACATTGTAAACTGGAGATCCAGAGGTTAGTATATTTAATGAAATTCAAGCTAGTGGAAGGTGAAGATATTGATGTACCTGATGTACCTGTACTTCGTTGTAATTATTGCCCAACGGTCTTTACTGCTGTTTATGTTATAAAGTTGGTCTGTGCTTTATAGTTTCTTATGAAAACTTGTTTTTCCTTGCTTAGATTGCACCAGTGTAAACTTAGAGAAGAATGTTGTGAAGATTTGGCCTCAGTTCTCAGCTCAGACTCCCCACAGCTGAGAGAGCTGGACCTGAGTGACAATGACCTGCAGGATTCAGGAGTCAAGCTGCTCTCTGATGGACTGAGGAATCCACACTGTAAGCTGGAGATACTGAGGTTTGTATATCTACTGGAACCCATTTCTGATGTAAAAGACTTAAGACTGAGTGCCCCTTTTACTATTGCACTGCAAAAGCTGAAGAAAACCATAGTGTCTTTGAAGGTTTGAGTGAGATTAGACTCACCCAACAGGACATCTTTATATTTACATTTAGGGAAAATCTAAAGGACTGTAACATAATAATGATGCAATAATTTGTTCCTCTCTGCAGGCTGTCGGGCTGTCAAGTCACAGAGGCAGGTTGTGCTTCTCTGGGTTCAGCTCTGAGGTCAAACCCCTCACACCTGAGAGAGCTGAACCTGAGCTACAACCACCCAGGAGAGTCAGGAGTGAGACCGCTCTCTGCTGGCCTGGAGGACCCTGGTTGTAAACTGGAGAAGTTAAAGTGAGTACAATGTGTGTTGTGTCGCTTGTGAGCATGTATTAACCAAGTGAAGACACACAAATCAGGCAGTTAATGAAATAGATCATTTGTTGACTAACAATAAGAAACAGATGTTCTAAACGTAGCTACTATTTTGCTTATTTGTCGTTTGTTACACTGAAAAGTCAGTCTTAGTTTAAAATAAATGGTAACGCTTTACTTGCGAGGGCACAAATGTAGTTGCACACTCTTACGTAATGTATTAATTAACCAGAAATTAAGTGTTACTTGTATACGAATCCCATGTTTGTTCATCATTAATCGATCATTACGCTTCATGTATTTCATGCAGTTACTATATTTGTTCATGATTTGTACTTGAGTAGTAACTGAGTTACTAAATTACTTCTGCCTCCTCAAGTTAAGTGTTACCAGATAAATTTAGATGAATGTACTGGTTTGGAAAGTGTCCTGCTTGGCTTTTGAGAACATAAGAGTTTTGATAGTGAGAGACACTAATGAAAAGGACCATTTCTTTAAGAAATTAAAAATAATGAACATTGATTTTACAACCTGCTACTGTAAAATTCCTGTGTAATGTTCTGCTGCTGTTACAGTGCTTAGAATTTCCTCTTCAGTCCCTCAGCCTCTGTCCTTCTGTTTCCTTTACAGTGTGGAGCACGGTGGAGAGTGTCGGCTCAAAGCAGGTCTGCTCAAATGTGAGTCCTGAGCAGCCTCCCCCAGTAAAATGCTGTTACTCTCAATGAGGGAAAATCAGCTTTATTATACATATCCATCCAGTGGAATACCCAGATGTGAGCCATCACAGTTCACACACAGGCTCACATGCACATTGACACACAATTAGAGACACCAGTTCACCAGCTACAGGAAAAGCCAGACTACAGAGAAAACTCATGCTACACTGATTGTGCACCTCCTGAGCATTAAACCCACATATTTAAAAAAATCTTGGTTCCTTCTAATAGTTTAGTTTCTGTATTACTGACATGAATGGCTAAATTATTCCAGGCCAAAACTTGTTAATTCTCTAAGCAGCCTAGGCCAAAATATATACCGTATATGGACATCTGTTTTGGGACACCTGGCCATTACACCTACAGGAACTTTTATGGCATCCCATTCTAAATCCATAGGCATCAGTATGGAGTTGGTCTCCCATTTGCAGCTATAACAGCTTCCACTCTTCTGATTCACGGTTGTGGCCCAATACTTTTGTCCATATAATGTACGTTGTGAAATCACACTTGCATGTATCACTTTGAGCCATCCCCAGTAGAGTGAAAAGACATCAACATATCAGCATTTTTTAAAAGTTATAAGCTTTTTAAAAGTATAGCCCTTACTTATTGTCATGTAAGTGTCTGTGTTTTGTGTGCTTGAGTATGAGAATGATGGTATGGCAATAGTTTATCTTTATGTTTCACTTCTATATTTTGGGTAAATATTGACGGTTTTAAAGATTAAATGACTGTTTCACTTGTCCGCAGATGCCTGCCAGTTTACATTGGATCTTGACACAGTACACGAGTGGCTGTATCTGTCGGAGGGGAATAGCAAAGTGACACGTCTTGAAGACGGTCAGGTTTACCCCGAGCACCCGGACAGATTTGACTACTGGCCTCAAGTGCTGTGCAGAGAGGGTCTAACCGGTCGCTGCTACTGGGAGATCGAGTGGCACGAAGGACCGGGTGCTAACGTGGGAGTGACTTATCGGGGGCTTGGCAGGAAAGGTGCGGGCTTCGAGTGCGGGCTGGGACGCAACGAGAAGTCGTGGACCATGCGGTGCTTCAACGGCACCTACATCACCAGGCATGGCAACGTGGACACCGCTATCCCTGCCCCGGCCTGCCCCTCCTGCAGAGTGGGCATGTTCCTTGATTGGCCGGCAGGGACCCTGTGCTTCTACAGCATTTCCCCTGGCAAACAGACTCTCCTACACAGGTTCAGCTCCACGTTCACTGAGCCCCTCTATCCTGGCTTTGGTGTGTACCATGGCTCCACAGTCTACTATTGCCAACTTGACTAGAGCTCTGCTTCTGAGGCCAGAGTCTTGCATTTACATGGAAAGACCAGTCACGCAAACACGCAAATCCATAAACTTCAAATTCACACTGAATTGCACGAACACAAAACAGGAGGACATAACACCGACATATAGTACATGCGATTCTGCAATAACGTGATTAGATGCCTTCTGTAAAATCATGCGATGCAAATTACCGACCTTAGGAACAAAATAGACTTAAGGCAGACCACCCAAATTAAATGCCTGTTGCTATTTATTAGTGATTATTTATTATTTTTGAGGCTTTTATTACAGTGTTAAAGTTATTCTTTAATGTTTCTTGCATGGAGTTGTATAACCAGTTTGTTCCTCAGGCAGATTTTTACAGCACTGGGTCAGATTTAATGAAAATTAGCACGTCTAAAACGGAACACTTCAGTTAACCCAGCATCGAGTGTATTCCTCCACCGGCCGGCATGTTAAGGTGTGTTATTCAGGGATGCAAAATATGAAGGAATGATATCGCGTCTGAGCCAGTTACGGGAAAGCTGCGTTATAGCAGAACTGTCATTTGCACAAAAGTGAAGAAAGTGTTACAGCATAGCGAAAGTCACAACGTAAAGCGTCGGCCACCACACTTGTGCTATTTTCATCTCTGGTGGTGAGGAGACCTTGGGGAACCGTTTCAATCACTTAGTGGGCTATGAGAAGTTCATAGAAAACACAACTCCAGACAGCTCATCTAATGAGAGATAATAGAAATAGAACATATAGGTCGGTGCTGTGTAAGTATATTAGCGCAAAGTCAAATAAGTTTTTAATTTACAGCTTACAGTACGTTTCACAGTGATTCATTACTCTGCCAATCACTAATGTGAGAAGTTTTAAAGTATGGAATGGGTACCATTGATATAAAGGGATAAAATGTGGCCTTGGATTTGATTTTAACAAGGCAGAAAACAGAAAATATCATGTAAGCTCATCGCGATTTTTGGTGCTGGAAGTAATCCATGCTAAGGGGCCCATAATGGTGTTTCCCTTCTGCTTAATCAAGTCTTAATCCTGTACATCTCAGGGTTATACTTGGCTTAAAGGAAACTAGCACCATATACCGTGTCAGGACATGGGAGTGTTGTTTTGGAACTGTGAAGTTTTTATATGATTGTGTGACGTTTTACCTATATTTATATATTTATACAACGATAAAACTATATAAAGCGCATATTTATGCAATGTAAGTGAATAGGCAGTGTTTATTTTCTACTGAATATTATTATGTGTCTTTAGAAGTTTTGTTTTCGTGAAAATGTTCAATATTGATGCTCCATCTGAACGTTGTTGCTGATCAAGTGCAACTTTTTTCTTGGCTATATTTTTACTCATCTGCATGGATGCCTCCAGCAGGACTGAGAACTAGGCACGTACCTTCTGGGTTTAGTTACATGCACATAACAGAGTGCATTTGAGCCGTCAACCCAACACTGCAACAACCAGTCGCATTAGTAGGAACTGATATCTTTGAAAAGTTTCCAATATAAAAAATAAAAGTATGCTGTGAAAATTTAATTTAAAAGTGTTACAAATTCGGGGAACGTACCACTGGCAGATTGTTGCCGCCAGAGGGCAGGCAATAGTCACACAGAATGTAATAGGGAGCATGTAACAGATTTTGATAAGCAGAGCTGGAATGGGGAACAGTACTGAAACTTGCTAATTCATCCATCCTTCCATCATTTGTCTTTGAACCACTTTTTTGAAGACGTCGAGTAAGTTTGCAGAAATTTTCAGTGATATTCTGTAAAATTCTGTTCAATCACAGTAATGCGGAATTCGTTTTCTCAATAAAGATCTGCTTCTTTGTTACCACAGACTGCACGTTTGTCTAACTACAGACAGCATTTCTGCATGAGTGTTATTCTTCAAAAGTGGCTTTTATCTGTGTCATTCAGTAGTGCTGTAATTTAAGGTAAGAGGTGAGTAAAAAATTTGTTATTAATACATGTAATAAATTATTTCTCTATCACACAAATACCAAGCCAACCATTGACTTCAGGTTTGTCGCCAAAAAATTTAACAAAAACTCTTAAAAAATCTTTTGTCATATAAGGTTGAGAATGCTTTCCTGTTGGTGAATTATAAAACCTATTTTAAATTGTATCTTCAAAAAAAAAGAGACAGTGGAATAAGGTTACGGAAGCAATTTCTTTAAAATAAATAGTTGGGTGTTAAATATCAATGTTACAATATAATAATGTTAAATACCATGAAAGTAATTATCCATACCTTAAACAAAAAGTAAACATAACTGATCCACACCACAACTAAATAACCAGATGCTTTAACTAAAATGGCATTTAAAGAAAAAGAATAGAACAAAAAAAGTATAAAATAAGCTTGGTTAGGAATGTATTTTATTTTCAGCCCACGGTTTAAAGCACATTGCATCACTAAATTTGGCTTTTTACATTAAAAATTATTCAGCTCCAGCATTGAAATTCAGCACGTTTCCTCTCGCTGAACATAACGTCTCGCCGCATTCACAGCAGAAATAGCGATTTCACATACGCTGAGAGTACAACACCCGGAAAACCCAAAAACCACCCCTGATTAGCAATGGCGAGGCCTAGCCAGGTTAGGAGAGACGGTCCAGCGTCTGTCTGAGGGCGTCTTGTCACGTGGCATCCAAGTGTAACACCCGTACCGTTCTTCCTGCGGCTGGTGTTTATAGACAGACAGCAGGGTTAGGGTTAGGGTTTGTTTTCTGTCTTTGCCTTGTGGAGTGTGTTAATGCGAGGCACACAACGTGGGGGGGAGGGGGGAGTTTTCGAAATAAATATGGGATGTGCATTTGGGCTGGTCTGTCAGGGAATCTTTAGGAAGCATGTAGCCTGGTCGCAGAGTTTCGCCTTCCACCTGCCGCTACAAGCGGCTCCTTCTTAGCCTGGATCCTCAGCACCTCCAACTCCGCACCCTGCTCCTCGTCATTACTCTGCCGTCGAGTCTCTGCCGTACTCCTCATGCGTCGCCCCTTACGCAGTGGCCATTCCAGTTCCTCGTCCAGTGACTCCTCGGCGGAGAACGGCTGGCAGATGGTCTCCACCACGCCTAGCACCACCCCCAGAGCGGCCACTGCAGTGCCCACCAGGTACACCTTCACCATGCGTCCGCCAGCCCCCTGGGCCAGCATCTCCCTGGTGAACGGGATCAGGTCGTGCATAGTCTCCATCCTGCCGAAACAACACACAATTTATCATACAGACCTGAGGATCCGCACTGAATTTTGTGACCCCCTTGTACAACATTCATTTACCTCCCATTTCATAATCTGCATAATGTGTCAGGAAACACAAGATTTTTACACAGGACACTGCATCATTACAGGCAATGAAGTGAACACTCACATAGCTCTAAAAGACATAAAATAAAGTACTTACACAATCACAGTCCTATTTGATTCTGGAGTACCAGAAGACTCCAGGGCCGACCCTTGTCCCCGGTGGTGGTCTCAGGCAAACGTGCCGAGTGAAGTTTGAAAAGCGCCGTCTGCGGTTTTTAACAGTCTCTTTGGAAACGCCCCCATCAAACGGCATCTGCTTAACATGACAGACAGGACACCTGTGGTATTTGGGTTGAGTTCATAACATTTGCACGCAGATTGGAGAGCCAGACTCCCGAGACTCAAGAGACGGAAGAGACGCGTGCAGACCACGATGCCAAAATCCCCCAAGCAGGCGAAATTATCTTTAAAAATCTGCCTTTTCTATCCTGTTCCATCAGCACTTTTATTGTGCAATGCAAACTAGCTTGGGATTTACTATGCGTCGGGGAATTGGGCAAGCATCATCATGGTTTTTAAACTCACAGTTTGACTAATTTTCCATCCATTCGCCCATCTATTCATACACAAGTATCTCCAGTGCAAGACTGTTGTGTAAAATAATTCAATTATTGGTTAAACCTATGCTGAGTTAAGCTTATGCATTAGTTTGGTCTGCAGTACAAAGTACATTCATGTTACATGAATAAGAATAAAATTAAGCCTATGTCATTATTTATTTAAATGTTTAAATATGCATTTTGTGATGGTGTTATTCATTAAAACAGTCATATTCCAGTCAGAAAGAACTTTCCCAATGTGCTTTTAGAAAGCCACTCGGTTATTCCTAAAATTAATGTGCTTTTGCTCGTCAGTCTCTCAGAGGAATTTGTACCATTATGTGATTACGACACCAAGTGCAAACCACTCCGTGCCCATGATACTTTGTCATAGTACAACTGAAGTCTGTTCTTTTTATTCTGGTAATTAGCCGTAAAAAATAAGTCATCGACAAACACCAAGGACAGAAATGACACAATCTGGGTTATTTGTTTATACAGCCTATAGCTCTTCTGATGGTCGCATATTCAAATCTTTATATGTCATCAGCAATTAGAAAGCAAAATAATACCAGCTCAGAGTACAAATAATTGCATAACTATAAAATACACAAAAAAACTATAAAACTGATCTATCCGCACATAATCTATTGTTTTGTATGTAATGTTTAAGCAGAAGTCTACTCTGGTTTAAAAGTTTTGCTACTAGCTAAATGGGCTACTTCAGTAAAAAGAAAAGCTTTTTTACTGCCCAGTGTCTGTGTTTTTGTAGGCCTACTTTCATTTCATTTAAATTCCTTGAATCAGATGAGCGGGAAAGCTTAATCTACAGCCCTGATTACAATGCAATAAAATATGAGCATTATTAGGCACGGTTGTGGCACACCAAGGCCGGGCAGTCTGTGGTCATGTGAGTCAAGAGTTGGTCATGTGACTGAGAGGCCCAGGCTGTCCGCTGTATTCAAAGAAAGTGATGGTAAAGTATTGTCATATATTTTTTTTGCTTTATAATAATTTTGCAAACTAAGACTGTGTTATTCTTCTAACTGTTTTAATCAAAACATTTATGGTTTGCTGGATATTCTCCGTAATGCACTTAATCCGGCTTGTTTAGGAAGGGATATGAACGGCTGAGAAACACTACAAACACGTACACACTTCATACCATAAGTCTATATCCCCATTTCAAAGAAGTCTTGTGTGATCATACTAATTAGTACTGATCCACTTCATTTGAGAAACGAACATTCTTACTTCAAAAGAGTTAGCCCATGTGAGGTACTGCTTTGAGAGTTACAGACCCCATCCATAAACACACATGGTCTAGTGCTGAGGTCGACTGAATGTTGTGGTGGGTGTAACATCCAATCATGCAACGAGGGTTATACTTAAGAAATAGGTAGATGGAAATAAGTTACCTAAGATGGGTTACAAGGCCAAACCCCACCCCCCATCCCCTCAAGCGTCAGCTGAGTAGTCAATGAATATCACCCAAAATTTAAATTAGTATATTTTGAAGAACCAAACAGACCCCATCTATGACTTTCTGGGAGAATAGGGTTACCTTGTAGTGGTCTACTCTACACTTCCACAATGCCAATTCATAACTGGATGTATCTCAATGCTATACTCTTCAGTCAGAGTGGAGCTGGGTACTAATGATTGCCCCGATTTAGTTTAGGGAACAGCACATCAGGACCTGCGGTAAATACGAGATTGCCAGTCAGCAATCTCCATGGCAAAGGAAGGCTGGGTGCAGACGTTTAGTCAATACAGCCACACCTTTTCCTCACTGCAGTTAGTCAGCGTAGCTGCGGAATGGCCCAGGTGAACATGTGCAGCCTCAGGGCACAGATTTTAAATACCGTGTACAATCAGCTGTCTATGAGTCAGTGGTGAAACAAATGCAAAAAGCTTTATCTCTCTCTTCGGCCATTTATACAGCGTGTCCGTATGTCAGTATGGCTGCCAATCTGCTTGTCTTGTAGTCTGTGTCGTATGTTCATATATGTTTTAACCATCAATGAACAGTCATATTTATACAGAAGTTTTCTGTTCCTGCTCTGTCCCTGGCTCTGCCTGCAGCCCATCTCTATGGAGACGAGGGCATACCAGAGCATCATGGGGCTGCTGAAGTAAACCCCCCCCCCCCCCAGCAGCCAGGGAGACATGGAGAAGGGTAGCGGAGGAGTAGGCTCTCAGACACGCGCCTCCATCCCTCCACCTGGCACCTGGTCACCACGGCGACCACCCGCCACATCACAAACAGCGGGGTGCAGACAACCTCAAGTCCACACAGCTCTGAAGCTGAGCATTCCAAATAACATCCACACACTCATGCCTGTCAGTTTCCAAGCTGATAAAAGGTTTAGGATTGTATTCCTGTTCTTTTTTCATTTACACCAAATCAGACATCAATGGCTATACAAGATTATTTAAGTTTCCAGAAAGCTGAGACTGAAAGAGCAAAATGAACACAAACAAATAATAAACATTTGATTCAACTCATAAAGAACCACTGAAAATAAGAGAAACAAATGTTTCAATTTTCTTTCTGCTTATAACTGGGACAAATCTCCCAGTTTTGTTCTTTTCCTATCCAGTCTAATAAGATGCTGACAGAGAAGTTTTATATACCCCTGGGGCATATGTGAGACTTTTCATTAGCTAAACTAACGCTTTTCCTCCGTTTGGGTTTGGCCTGGTATGATCTGGATGGCTGTAGATCGCGGCTGGCTGATTCATGGCCTGGGGGAGTGGGGGTGTCTCACAGGTGAGGTGTGGCCGTCTCCCGCGGTACTGACGCATGCTGTATCACTGCCGGCCAGGTGAGCTCGCCTTTATAAACAGCGGGGCGTCTGCCCAGGGATTCTGACTCCCGAGTTCCCGACGAAGCAAAACCGCAGACACACTGATCTACGAGCGGCCGGTGAGCTACCAGGACTGTGAATGTGGTTTCTTTTAGGTCCCGCTGTTACTGATTGTCGCTGTTCTTGTCTTTCCTATCTTCCTTAGTCTTTTATATCCCCTATGGCTGTGAGTTTGCGAATCTGTAGCTGTGGCGTACTAGCATGTAATTACAGAGCTGTGATCATAGACTGACTTCAGAAAATTCGTTTCCTAAGCTTTGTCTCTTTCAGTTGCAGGAGTTTTAAGTGGACCACATGAAGATTTGGATTCTACTCCCAGTAGCAGGTGTGTACCCTTACTGTGGATATATTCATACAAATATGTATGCATACTATACTATACTATGCCGTCTAGTTTCTTACTGCATGCAGTAAGATATATGGTTATATATATCCATGGATACTATGGATATATAGCGGAGAGAGCCTGTGGTATTTTAATCATATGCAGTGATGGTCTCTAAGCTTGTTGACCCCTGTTTAGCAGAGTAATCTTTAGACAATAAAGATGATTTAAATGGGGGTGGGGGGGCGGTATTGGTTGTGTGGGTGTTGAAAATGTAGTGGGGGTGTCATGCTAATGCGGATTGCGTGAAGGGGGAGGGTATACTGAAATGAGCTTTGTGAGTAAGGCGGAGGGTCTCTGTAATGCTTTACTAAATTCTCACTTGCATGCTCTGCAGCTCTGGCTGCTCTCTGCGGCGCTCAGCGAGACTGCCAGCATGGAGCCTGCTACCCCCCATCAGGGGACCTGCTTCTGGGCCGGGACACATACCTCCGAGCCTCCTCCACCTGTGGTCTCACCGCATCTGAGACCTTCTGTACGCTATTAGGACAGGTATGACCTTTTGTATAACATAAAAACAATTAGCATCTTCTGTATAACAAACGTAGATGAACTCTAATGTGGCCTCAGCTTCAGAATTTCATGTTCTGCTGCCACAGGGATTGGGCTAAAGAAAACTCATCTTACCTTAGAACAAATGTAAAGATTCTAGTTGTGTAAACTCCATCTTTAAGCCTGATTAGGAATTTAATCTTCGTATTAAAAGCCAGGCTTTCATGTTCAACATCAGTCCTTGACCTCACAAATGCTCTTCTGAATGAATGGGCAAAGATTCCCACAGACTCACTCCAAAATCTTGTGGAAAGCCTTCCCAAAAGAGAGGCAGCTGTTATAGCTGCAAAGGGGGACCAACTCTGTATTGATGCCTATGGATTGTGGAGGTCATGAAAGTTCCTGTGGGTATAATGGCCTAATGCTCTTGTCCATATAGTGTATCTTATTACAGTTTATTTTTCAACACTGACACATTTTTTTTTTAATATTGAGGAAGGTCATTGCCAAGACTAAGGGTTGTAGTCATTGCTGTAGCTTTACGGAAGCTATGAGACATACATTCTGATGGGAGGCAGCACAAAGGGTCTGTACTCAAAACGTGCAGCTTCAGGATTGTCGCCATGGTCCTTCTACAGAAGTTCCGGTCATAGAACTTTAGCCATCAACAATGGCTATGGTTCAAATGACATGAAGCTCTTTTTCTTTTTTAAAAAAGATATGTATGCTGTATGAGTATGAGTGTGTGGGTTTGGGTCTATTTGGAGGTAGGTCGACAGTTCTGTTTGTGACGGAAAGCGAGGCAGAGACAGTCGATATCTGGCACAATGCCTCATTTTTCACCCTCTGCCACCTCACCAGGAGGGGCTGCCCACTCCTCCCTCTCTCTGCTCCCAGGGGCCAGATGTTGCAATCTTACCCTCTCTACTTCTGGCTCACTTGGCAGCTAGCAACTGGAGAAAGCGATCATCCGTTTCACAATGTTGTTTAAAAAGGCATTTTCCATCAATCGTCGCTGAACCCAAACATTCAGAATTAGACTGAAGAATGTGCTACTCAAGCCCAACACCACAGCAAATGATTTTTGGCAGAGTCAGCATTAAAGCAGAAATTTCTAATTTCTTTTGTCAGATTGAACACTAAATCAGATAATCCGAACAGCCTGCCAGTCAGTAAAAACGGTATCAGTTCTACTATCTGCTTCTTATGCTAGGATGACATCTCCTACCTTTATAGTAACTTTATAGTTTTAAGTTAACCCAACACTAATTTCTACGAACGGATTCCTTGTCTCTGATTGTCACCCTCATTTGGTGTAATCATTCGGAGTCTTTCAGTAGCCAGCCTTGTGAATTATAACACGTTTCAACAAGTTACAGTGGAGTGAATCAAGTTACAAACATAATGAATAAGATGTGTCAAGTGATAGCTGATGTGGTGCCTGGGCACGCCAAGGGTGAAACAAAAATCCTGAATAGAAGAAGAAAAGAGATCCAAAGGTCTGTCACCCCCATCTGGACTTTGCATTGAATTAAACCTATAAATAAATCATAGTGTGAAAAATAAGCATAGCATCTGATGCTCAGACCGTTAGCATAGTTTATGGATAGGTGCTCTGACGGTTAGCATAGCATATGGGTAGGTGATCTGACTGTTAGCATAGCATATAGGTAGGTGATCTGACTGTTAGCATAGCATATAGGTAGGTGTTGCATATGGATTGGTGCTTAGATCGTTAGCATAGCATATGGGTAGGTGCTCTGACTGTTAGCATAGCATATAGGTAGGTGTTGCATATGGATAGGTGCTTAGATCGTTAGCATAGCATATGGGTAGGTGCCCTGATGGTTAGCATAGCATATGGATAGGTGCTCTGACGGTTAGCATAGCATATGGGTAGATGATCTGACTGTTAGCATAGCATATAGGTAGGTGTTGCATATGGATAGGTGCTTAGATCGTTAGCATAGCATATGGGTAG
>JAODKC010000130.1:20264713-20280239 GCA_026777985.1 Mormyrops attenuatus
TAGCATATGGGTAGGTGCCCTGATGGTTAGCATAGCATATGGATAGGTGCTCTGACGGTTAGCATAGCATATGGGTATGTGCTCTGACTGTTAGCATTGCATATGGGTAGGCAAATATAGATAAGGCTGCTATGGGATGTAGCCTGAGTGCCAGCAAAGCATGTGGATGGCGACTGAAGGAAGGCAGCCAACGAGAAGCTGATATTACCGAATATGAACCCTTCAGTACTCTTTGTGGAACACTTAAACATTACACCTTATATTAATAATGAGTCATTATCAGGGATACAGGTCATCCTGTTAATCGCTGTTGGCTGTCTGCTGTTCTGTGGCTAAGTATTAGTCTCCCCTTATACTGCAGTAATTATATGTTGTCTACAGCAAGTCTCACTGTGGTGAACAGCATCCACACCCATCTGATGGGCAGAAACAAGGAGCAGCTGTGTTGGCCTGTGGTTTCTCTCATGAATGAATGGCCACCAAGGCTGAGGACATGAAGGCCTCAGATGGATACCCAGGAGGTGCAGGACTGTGAGCTAATGGCAGACGATGCCTGCCTGCGAATTCGCAACACAAAAGCTCTTAGATGGTTCTCTATGTCCTTACATCTAATTTTTAACTTTTCTTTTTGGAAATCCATTTCCATCCATTTTCCAACCGCTCATCCTCTTCAGGGTCTCAGGCAGCATAATATATAAAGCTAGGGTACACCCTGGACAAGATGCCAGTTCGAAATCTATAAGTATCCATACATTTTCTCAATTACTAATTTTAGTAGACTTTCCCAGCAGTAAAGTACAATTAATTCCTGCGTTTTCTAAGCAAACAAACACTAGTGTGCATTACTTTTTTTGAGCAATGCTTCAGTCTTACTGTTAGACGGCCGCAAATAAGCCAAGTCTGTCCTTTTAAATCTCTGTCGTTCTATTACTTTACCCAGGCTAAGCATTAGACTCCCACTGAAAATCCTTCTTCGGAGACCTTACGCAAGCTTTTGCTGTTTTTGTGGCTGGTGAACTTCGCTCTCTGGGGCGGGCAGCCAGTCTTTGCATGGTGTATGGTGTCTGAGATGACTTTTACTTGAAGAACAAAAGCTTTACCCAACTAGAGCAGGAGAGCCACTGAGTTCCAGGGAAAGCATAACAACAGGCAGCATTATGTCTTAACCTCCTAAAACCTCACAGTCACTCAGACGAACAAATATTTTTGCCAACGCTGATTAGCTGGAGTGTGAGCGCCATGTTTGTTACTATGTTGCTGACACTATTCATATAATTTATACAAGACCTTTACACTTAAAAATGAAAACACATTGAAAATAAGATACAGAGAAATTGTACCCATAAGGGTCCGATTACAAAGGTCAGGAAATTTGTTGAAAAACAGCCAAGAAACAACTTGGGTTGGTATTTGCTGGGCTGGATCACTGAACATGCCAGAAACTGCACTAGACTCATAATGTCATAGAATATTTGTGTAACTTTCTGTTTTATATTTGCACTGTTATTTTTCAACGGTCTGTACCTTGTGAACATCTGTCCCTTTTCCATAACCGCTTATCCCGAACAGGTTAACAATGAGCCAGTGCTTATCCCAGGCAGTACAGGATGCAAAGCAAGTGATAACCTAAGCAGAAGGATCCCAGTCCATCACAAGCACAAGACAGTCAGGCTGCTGTTTTGACTTCTTAGCAAATAGGCCCTTTGCTGGTTAAAATTATAGTCCCTGTCCTGTCTGCGTGCATGCTGGGTACTGTCGGCATGCTGACACGATTCGCGTGGCCAGTGCAACAAAATGACAGGGTAGACAAACGCAAATCCTCATAGAGAGGCATAAAATACAGTATTCGTGCTAATTAAAGATCACTTGATTGTTTGTTGTTGGTAGCTGAGCAGGGTGTGATTACCTGGTACCTTTTCATTGGTCATGTCAGCAAAGGTTCTAGAAGGTTCCAGTTATGGGGCCTCTTCCCCAGTCCCGGGTCAGTGGGCCCCGGGCCCTGCTCTCTGACCACAGCTGGCAGATATCAGCGTTGTTAATGTGTGGTGCTCAAAGCCTCCTGTGTGTGATGCAAGGCAGTCTAGGAGCCAGCCCACAAAGTGCATAATGTTAGACTGGGTTGAAGCAAGGGTGCAGATTTAGGTAGGACAGTGGGGAAATGTCCCTACCAGTACTGTGGGCTTGGGGCCGATTTAATCACTACCAATTTTGGAACCAAACCTACACCCTTGGGTCAAAGCAATGTGTATGTATTTATGGTGATGTTGGGAGGAAGGAGCTGTTTTAGGGGTGGGGTGAGATTACCTGTAGTAATTAAGGATAAACAGATTTTTTAAAATTTTGCTTTGAGCAAGAGATTTGCTGTTAAAGAACAAAACATCTTCTGACGTGTTGCTTGGCTCACCTACCCTTTGGTATGGTGAGAGTGAATAGTCCTGTGTCTTAATGATCTGTGAGTTTTTTTACAGCATTATAAAATCAAGGGGGCTTTAAATCTATATGCATTTTAATTAGGTATACTTAACTTCCTTTGAAGAAGTCAGAAAATAATGTTTAAATCCACCCCCAATTCCCTCCAAATGAATCTGGAATAAATGTTCAATCTTTTTAAAATACCTCCATGCAGATAGAAGCACAGAAGAATGGAAGGAGAAGGTTCTGTAATAGCTAGGAATAAGATTCCATGGGATCTGGCCTCATATCAACAGGCTCTGATCCATCAGGCTAGTTGCGCCAGAAGTTACCTTCCGTAACACAGAAAGCAAATGCACCGGACCAAAGTTGACACGGGGCACTGGGCTGACATGCACACAAGTGCGTGCTAATGAAGATCACCTCCGTGCGGCACTGCAAGCACGTCATTGTGAGTGTCTTTCCTCTCTGCCCCACCTCAGTGGAAGGTCAAATGTTGCCCCTGTGACTCCCGAAACCCATCAGGCCAATATGCCCACACCATCCGGAATGTTCTCTCTACTGCCGGGCCCAGCAGGTGGTGGCAGTCTGAGAAAGGTGAGTTCGAGCAGCAGCTGTGCTAACATCCCACCCGTCATCTTCACTGACGTCCCTAACCCCCCACACACACCTTGTTACTCCTCCTTGTCACCCCATGTTGTTACCCATGTTCCAGCTCACTTATTTAATTCTTCTTTGAACTTTTTTTAATCATCCAAGTAAATTTCTGAAGTGAAGTTGCTTTTGTTTTGTTCTTTTATTGGTCCTGATCTCATGAGAGTTGAGTCTACCTTTCATTTTTATACAGGCCATAAAAATGTTGTGTGTTGTGCTTTAGATTGATTCAGATACTGTTCAGACACGTTTGATGAAAACCACACCAAACCTTTGTATTACTTTGTTTGCATAAGTGTTTTTTACGTCATGAAGTTGAACAGTACGATCTTAAGATTTGGCGATCGTTAGAGTTGGGGGTAAAACAGTTCAGTAAACTTGGGGGTGTCTTACTAGATATACCCTGTGGTCAATGTAACTGGAGGAGAGCTGAAGAATGTAGGAGATGAGGTTATGCTGCCACCACACCTAGATAACGGACGGAAAAACTGTCCTTTGAGACAGTAAACTACGGCTTCCCCTTCGTATCTCAGCTGCTGTGTTTGAATTCTCCTGCCATGGAGACGGTGGGACAGGCTGTAACCAGAAGTGGCACCTCCCTGTTCCCTGGCACATTTTGTACAATTCGCTCATCAGTGTGACGTCACAGGCAAACTGCCCCTCCAGTAGGTGGAGGCTGCAGCAGAACCTGCCCGTGTTGGTTTGGGAACATGATGTGCCTTATTACCTGCCTTCAGGTGTGAGCCCTGTCACTCTGCAGCTGGACTTGCCCCACCTCCTTCAGCTAGACACCCTAGTGATGGATTTCAAGGTAATGAGCGACCGCAGATTGACTAGTTATAATAATAACTGTAAATGTAACTGTAGTGAGAGTAATTACTCCGTCTGCAGGGACCCCGGCCCAACGCTCTGGTGGTTGAGCGCTCCACAGACTTCGGGAAGACCTGGCAGCCCGCCCTGTATATGGCAGAGGACTGCAGCTCCGCCTTCCCAGCTACAAGAACCACGCTGCCACGCAGCCTCCAGGAAACCTACTGCTATGCACTGCCGCCATTCCCAGCCAACCCCTACCTGGACCAGACTGTGAGTCCCTGCCTTTCAAAGCAGGGTCACAAGGGGGTGCTACTCCAGTGACTTGCTTTGTTCTCATGCTGTTCAGTACCGTTTAGTCGTTTAGCCTGAACTGCATGCGCTGAAAATTGATCTGTTGACGTGGGTTAATTTTAAATAGCAAATATTAATATTCAGTCTGGTAAATATCTGCTTTTTTGCAACTTACCACTTTTACCCAGATAAGTTTTATTACCATCCATTCTACGTACTTCGCTCAAGGGTACAAAAGCACATACCTCAATGGGTGAACCAACATCCAGTAGAACATGTTGGGAACCACTATACTGTCTGATGCCCTCATAAAGCCCATGTTGTGTGATGTGAGCACTTAGAGACCAAAGCAGACCTTTGATATGTTCTCCTCTCCCCTGGACAGATTCACTTCAGTCCCCTAAGGCAGTTCTCTGAGATCAGCAGCCCTCTGAGCCATAAGGTGGAAGGTAGGGGGCGCCACGCTCGAATTTCTTAATTGGTTATATTTGGTAGAAAACCAGGGTGCTCTTGTGTCAGTATGGAAAGCAGCCCATCGTGTTGTTCTTTGCTAGTCTGGGCTGTGGGCACCTGACTAACCAAAAGCCCCTCCCCCTCGCCCCCCCAGAGGTGTCGGGTTTCACCAACCTGCGGGTGAACCTCACCCAGCTGGGCCCGGTCACCCGCACCACGGGACGCTCAGCCAGCCTCTTCTACGCCCTCAAGGAGCTGCGGATGTTGGGCACCTGCTTCTGCCACGGACACGCTAACCGCTGCCTCCCAGATACCTCGAGCAACCAGCTGCCCTCCGTGGAGGTAGGACACATACACCCATGCACTCAGGCAGTGTTTCCCAGCCTGGTCTTCAAGGACCTGCAGACAGTTCAGTTTTTTGCTCCCTCCCAGCTCCTACCGGGACCAAAAACGTGGATCATCTATGGGTCCCTGAGGACAGGGTTGGAAAACACTGCAGGTGTAGGGACTCCAGTACACAAACACACCCACATGCACACATAACACTTAGAGTTTATGACTAGTGGCAAGCAGAACATAGACACAGCAATCTCTCATAAATAGCACTGAATCATAGCTCCCAATGGCTCTAAAATGTAAGATTTTATAATTCTTTGACATTAGATATTATAGAAAGATGGTAGAATGTAATGGTCAGGGGCACAGCTAGAGATTTTGGATCCCATGAAAGCATATCATATTGGGCCCCCAACCCAGACCAATCCTGTTTTGTTGCAAATGTTTTATGGCCCCTGTCACTCCTTGGAATCATGATAACTCCCCCCCCACTTTAAGGCATCCCTGGTAATGGTACTCTCTTATTTGTGTGTGTTTCCTGTTTGTGCAGGTGAGCCAGGAATGTGACTGTCAGCACAACACTGCAGGAGTGAACTGTGAGCGGTGTGCAGACCTCTACAACGACCTGCCGTGGCGGCCCGCAGAGGACGGCCAGACACACACCTGCAAACGTATGGCCTGTCCGTCCACCAATGGCCAGGCAGAAATATTTTAATTTGCATAGTTCATTGATAGTATTCAGCACTATGTACAGTGAA
Source organism: Mormyrops attenuatus (assembly GCA_026777985.1). Lineage (NCBI taxonomy): Eukaryota > Metazoa > Chordata > Actinopteri > Osteoglossiformes > Mormyridae > Mormyrops > Mormyrops attenuatus. The sequence continues at coordinate 20,270,431 of JAODKC010000130.1, forward strand.
TTGCAGGTTATAACACAAAACAGTGCTGAAATCCTAGCAAGTACACGTAAAAAAATGTGTTTTTTCCAGTCAAGTTTTTGCCAAAATCTATGGTTTGGTTCTATAATTGATGAGGTTTAACAGGAGCCCATAAATTTAGCCTTGAACAAGATGCTAGTGACATATTACTGAGAAACAAAAAGACCTGACAGAATTCACACATAATGTCAGAAGCAATGACAAACAGCTCTATTTCCCGAGAAAATATGTCAGGGCTCCCCAACTCCGGTCCTGGAGGGCCAGAATCCAATACAGTTTGCAGATTTCCCTGCTGAAACACATCTCACCAGGTTTAGTAGGTGTGTTTGGACAGGAAAATCTGCAAACTGTATTACCTTCAAATGTTATGTTTATATTTGGTAATGACCTCTGGCCCCCCCTGTAGGCTGTGAATGCAACAACCACGCACATCGCTGCCGATTTGACCAAGCGCTGTTCGAGGCTAGTGGTCGGCGCAGTGGAGGAGTGTGCGAAGGCTGCCTCCACAACACGGCTGGCCCCCACTGTGATCGTTGTGCTCCCGGATACTACCGCAACCTCAGAAGCTCTATGGACCGCCCAGACGCCTGCCTGCGTGAGTGCCCGCCATTAGCCATCCCCTCGGGGAAAGGCCTTCTGCTGCAGAAACCAGGTCACTCAAGGGAACCTCTTTCCTCTTATATGGTAACCACTGCTTCCAGTAGCTGGTTTTAACTTTATATTAAGGATTCAAGTGAAGGATCCTTTCTATTTGTCACATGTAAGGCAAGGCAAGGCAAGGCGAGATAAGATAAGATAAGATAAGATAAGATAAGATAAGATAAGCCTTTATTAATCCCACAGTTGGGAAATTTGCATTGTTACGCCAGCAGATGGACAGAGAAGTAATAAAAAGGAAATAAGGGACTACCAGAGGTGGGCAATTTAGGCCTAGAGAGTAAAAGTCCAGACCAAGATTTTGTTTCAACCAACCAGTTGAGTACTCTGTGAATGTGACTTTTTATGGTCAACTGGTTGGTTGAAAAACTTGGTCTGGACTTTAACTCTCTGGACCTGAATTACCCAACTCTGTTCCCATGATACTCAATAGACATAAATAATCAGAAAGTAATATTGAATTAAAACACAAAAAGAAAAGAAAGACCAGAGAGAAAATAACTAGAGATGTACAGCATCTTACATAATTATCGTGGTCCTGTGTGCTGCCTGGTTCTTGAGTTCTGTCCAAGTTGGTCCTTCCAGTTGGGTTCTTACTGTTTGGGCAGGTGGTGCTGTGTGGTGGGGGTACTGATTGGGTCGTGTTTGGCCCGCAGGTTGTCAATGCAGTGCCCCAGGGACCAAGGATGGAGGAGTGTGTAACCCCGAGACCGGAGCGTGCCACTGCAAGGCTAACGTCGAGGGCCCACGATGCGACCACTGCAGGGCCGGTCACTATGGGCTGAGCGCGGACAATCCCCTTGGCTGCAGCAGTGAGTGATCGACCGCAAAGCGAGTGCTCGCCCACACACCGCTTGCCAGCTGCCGCGCGCTCACCCCCATCTCCATGTGTGATCAGAGTGCTCCTGCGGCTCCCAGGCCGATAGCCCCTGTGATCCGGTGACGGGACGGTGCCGCTGCCCCCCCAGTGTGCAGGGCCCAGGCTGCGACCGCTGTGCCCCTAACCACTGGAACCTGCTGTCCCCAAGAGGATGTGAGCCCTGCAACTGCGACCCCAACAACTCCTACGGCCAAACCTGCGACCAGGTGATACTGCTTTAGACTGCAGGAAAGGTCTTAGCTTAGATCTTATGCTGCATGAGATTTCATTTAAAAATCCTGCAGAGAATTTAATTATTTTTGGGTTCACCCAAGTCAGGGTTTCCCATTTCCGGTCCCGGAGGACCAGAATCTAACACAATTTGCACAATTTCCCTGTTCAAACACACCTACTAAACCTGGTAAGATGTGTTTCAGCAGGGAAATATGCAAACCGTGTTGGATTCTGGCCCTTCAGGACCGGAGTTGGGGAGCCCTGACTTATATTTTCCGGAGAAATAAAGCTGTTCCTCATTGCTTCTGACGTTATGTGAGAATTCTGTCAGGACTTTTTGTTTCTCAGGAATATGTCACTAGCATCTTGTTCGAGGCTAAATTTAGGGAGCCGCTGGCTAAAGTCATCATTGGGATTCTACCTACATGTCATTATATGCTGCTGTAATGACCAGAAAAAAACTTTGGGGCCCCAAGAACTCGGGGCCCTGGGCTAAGGCCCTGTGCATTGTAGCATCACTAATTCTGTGCTATGCTTCTACCTGTGCATTGTGTGTCTCTGCTGTGTGCTGTTGCTAATTGTGCTCTGTTTAGCTAATTGTGGGCTGTGCTGTGAACATTGTCCGCTGGTTTTTCAGCTGACTGGTCAGTGCCAGTGCCGTCCAGGATTCGGGGGGCGAACCTGCACAGAATGCCCAGATAACACCTATGGGGACCGACGCACCGGCTGCCGACGTAAGTGTACCCCTGAGTCACCCGTATTCAGTTACAATGCACAAAATACAGCCTCCTGGGGATCTGTCTCCAGATGATTAGCATTTTAGATATAGCAGCACATTTGTAATTTGTATCATTGTCACTCTCTTGTCCCCCCACAGCCTGTAGGTGTGAGCAGAGTGGTACGGCCAGATGTGACAAGCGAACAGGGGCTTGCATTTGTCTCCAGGGAGTAATGGGGCCTCGCTGCGACACCTGTGCACGTGGGCACTGCAATCGCTTCCCTGCCTGCCCAGTTTGCCCCTCCTGCTTCTTCACCTTGGACCAGGAGCTGCGCAACCTGACTCAGACCCTGGAGCAACTCTCGTCTCGGGGCTCCAGCTTGCCCAGCATCGGTGTGCCTGACTTGAGCCTCCGCATCCAGGCCCTGGAGGGTTCCCTTAGCCTGATCCAGAGCTCCCTGCAGCTCCCACTGGAATCAGCCAGGCGCACGACCGAGGTTCTGGGAGAACTACGTCGTCTGAGGTGAGCCACTGGAATTGAGTCACAGGCCTGTCTGTACTAGTAAAATGACACTTCATAAAGCACTTGCTGTATTTTCTGACCCCACTAGATGGTGCTGTCTGTTCAAAAAGGGCTCTAAGCATACCCCCAAGCAAACCATGAGCACCAACTAGTGGAGTCAAAAAATATAGTAAATGGTTCATGAAATATTTAACGTCGTTTAACGTCGTTTTTGCCCATCACAAGTCCATACCCTTCATGTAACAGAAACTAACATGTCACCCATACCAAATTAACTACAGCAAGGAACAAACTGGCCAGAAAATGTACCCCACAGCATAAGAAAAATGTGATTTTCAGCTTCAATCTGGCAACTGAGAAATGGCTCATACCATGGAGGTTTTAGTTCTGCATAAAGACACACTACAGGAACCTACGGCGGCCATAACCATAGAACAGGGATGGTTCTATAAAATCCACACATGATCCGTGACATTATACCTTTGAAAAAGGTATTTGACCTCAGCTGAATAAGAGTACACCTGAGCAACAGTTTAAGTTGTGTAGAAGAGTCTAGTAATAGATCTGAAGAGTTGTGTGGGTGTTCCTCACGTCGACCGCCATGCCTGCCCCCAACCTGCCCACCCTGTACCCCCCTACAGGGACCTTGCAAACAGCCTGGATCCAGGCGCATTCCCAACGGACAAAGGCTTGACATTAGCCTACGAGCTTGGAGACCTCAGTGCTAGCCTGCAGTCTTTAATGCTGGAATACAACCGCAGACGGGACAGCCTGAACGGAAGTTCTACCAGCACCTACAGAGGTGAGGCTTGGCCTGCTTGGTTGTGCTGGTCCCACATGAATGCTGTCCTATGTATGGTCCTAATATGTGCAGGTGTGTGTGTCTGTGTCTGTGTGTGTGGCTCAGTGTCATTCAGACAGGCTGCCCAATGCGACCGGCCTTGAGAGGAACTCAACTTTGTAAAATCTCAAGATCTACAGAAGAGGCCACTGCTGGTCTAGATTTTTAGTACAGTTTCGGGAGAACAATGACCAAAAAGTTACAAAGGGTGATGGAGTCCAGAATAGCTTAACTAGTAGTATTGTGAGGACTACATCATACATATCTACCCAAATCCAAACTAGCGTAACCAGCTGGCTGACAGCTACATTTTTGTAGTGTTTCTCATGTAATTGAACTGAGAACCACCTTCAACAGCCTTTCAAGATAGGTAGTGGAATATCTTCGAAATTTCAGGGGGGTGTCTAGAATGGGACTGAGTTCCCCCCACATCCTAACCTTCTCGTCTGTCCCCCACAGGACCCTTTTCTACCATACAGTTGGCCTATCAGGACTCCAAAGAGGCCATGAGGAAGGCCGAGGCCAGCCAGGAGCTGCTGAAGCAAGCTGCCCGGGCTCGTGGTGACACACTCTCCCTGGTTGACCGTGTCCAACTGACCAACACCAGGAATCTGGAGGGACTGGAGCGAGATCTGACGTTAGGGCCCAACCTCACACCCATAGCTAAGATGGTGAGGGTCAACCACATCCTGGAATACAGCTGATAGAAAAACGTCTGACCAGAATATCCAAAATTGTGTCCCTTTGCTATATATTGACCTGAATTGTTTGATCTTATGATTCTTAAGAATTTGGGAACTTAAATATTTCTTACTCAATTCCTGAGCAACATGAAAACCTTAGCTAAAATATTTTACCCCTTAGTCCTAGACAATACGGCTGCCCTGACAGCCAGTGGTATTGCATTTACAGGTGTGTGGCAGCACTCGATCTACTCCCTGCACCCCTCAACAATGTGATGGACTACTGTGCCCCGCTACTGCCTCTTGTGGCCTGGAGGAGGACTGCATTGGGGCACTGCCACTGGGGAACAAAGCCGTGGCAAGTGCAGAGGAGGTCAAAGCTAAGCTGAAGAACTTCAATGCCAGAATTACCCAGGTCGCTGATCAGGTGGGACACAGTAGACAACACAGTAGAAATGCATCATGGAAATACAAAAGCACACAGCCCAGGGACATGTAGTAGAGTAGAAGGTCCTCATTTGATTGATCCAGATTGTCTGAACTCATTTGATTCCTGTTGATGTCACGCCATCTGTGAGAAAGGTATTGTTAGGCAAAGGTGAGCATTCAGGCGATTAATTCTTTGCTTGTTTTCTCAGATCCAAAAAACACAAGATTCAGCAAATCAAGTGAGGCTGACAACTGACGATCTAGCTACTCAGATCAAACAAACGCGGAACACCCTGGAGGCAGACCTCAGCAGTGTTCGAGACTTTGTCAAGAAGCTGAAGGACTTACTCAGAGGTACGTTTCCTGCATGCTGATAATTAAAGAGGATAAGGGATTGGAAAGGAAGTGATGGAGAAAGTGACATTCATAGAATATGACAGTGAACACTGCATATAAAATCCAATGCCAGTTTAACATTTAAGTTGACCATTTTTACGGTACTGTGCTTAGTGCTTTGAAAAGTAATTCGAGTCCGTTTACTCAATAGCTGTCGTAATGGTCCCTTGCAGAAACATGGTTTCATCATTTTCTTTTGCTATATCAACTGATAATCATTTCAATGCACTACTAAAATAAGAATGTCATTCTGTTTATTTCTGTGTATTTGTGTGGTTTGTTAAATCCTTGTGTGTATGTGTGCCAGTGTGGGTGTTACAGAGTAGGTAAATTTGTCTGTGTGCTCTTCCAGACCCAACCTCTGACCCAGCCATCATCCAGACCGTCAGTGAGGGTGTCTTGAACACCAAGCTGCCCCTCAGCCTGGCCTCTCTGAAACGGAAGATGGAGGAGATCCAGCGTCTTGCCGTCAGCCTACCTGACAGCTCCAGCATCCTGAGCAGCACCGGCCCACAGCTGGACAAGGCCCGAAGGCTGCTGATGGAGGCCGAGACTGCCAGGTACTGACATGTGGCAGCTGCTCTCTAAGTGAGCATGCTCAAAACAAACGGTACATCTTGGAGTGGTGGGTGTGTGTGTGTGTGTGCACTTCAGTGTTGCCAACACCACCTTAACACCACCTTAACCCCACCTTAACACTGCCTTAACACTGCCCTCTAATTCTGGCAGAGATGATGCCTTGGAGGTGGGGGGTAAGGTGAACAGCTTTCTGAGCAACTTGTCTAGCACAGAGGGCCTGATGGACAACCTGGAGGCCAAGATCCAGGACAGCCTGGGTGAGCTGGACCAAGCTAACAAGAATATTGCAAAGGTAGGAAACCAATTTAATGTTGATGTAATTATTAACTCTGGACCTATATTTATTAACCCTAAAATTTGTAATATACTTGCACTTTTACATGAAATTTCATCTATTGACCGATTCAAAGTTTCCTGAATTCTTACAAGTTTTTTGTCTGGATTTTAAATTTCATGTTTTTCCCCCACCTACCTCCCTTAAACTGTCAGGCTAATGTGAAGCTGGGCCCTGCCCTGGAGACAGTTAGAGGAGTGGAGGGCATAGTGAAGTCCATGCAGCCACAACTGGACAGCCTGAGGACGCTGATGCAGAGTGGTACACACCTAGCCAATAAGGCGCAAGATCAGGCTCAGGAGGCTCAACAAGAGGCGATGGCTGCTGCCACGGTAAGCCAATGAGAATTTAGAGTTGCCCAGGAAGGGGCAGGTTCAAGCTTTCAGTGCTAGGATGTCACTTCCTGTGTAGAGTACCAGTCCCAGATGGAAACGGCTATGGATTTCTATCCACTGAAAGACTGATTTATGAAGAAAACAGTTCTTATGATCAGACATTTCTAAATGAACCATGTGTGTGTGTATTTGTGTGTGTATTTGTGTGTGTGCGTGTGTGAGTGCAGGGCATACAGAACCTGAAGGACCAGCTGAAGCTTCTACAGCAGAAAGCAATGGAGGCAGGTTGGGGGAGTACAGATGGGGTCTCAGAGGAGAGTGTGAGGAGACTACAGGAAGAAGCTTCCACCCTCATCCAGGAGACATCTGGCATGATGAAGACACTAGCAGGTATGTTAGTATTGGCAACACACTGGACATAGTGGGATGTAATTGGTCATCCTGAGAAATTTCAGGCCAAGACTTGCCATTTTCTGACCAAGACCTCTCCGTCCTTCCGACCAGCTCGCGAGGCGTCCCTGCAGGAGGCCACGGACCAGCTCATCCAGAAGGCTTCGATGCTGAATGGGTTGGACATCCAGGTGCAGGATATCACGGCCAATATTCGCAAAAGGGCCTACACGCTGAGCCACTGTCGGCTGTAACCCCGATCCACCTGGACCTATTCCCACTCTGCAAGGAACCCCCTCCCTGAATTATTTATTCATCCTGAAGCAAACAGATTTGGATTAATATCCAGATCGGTCCTGGGATTCAAGTTCAAGGAAATCTAGCAACCACGATACAAATCACAGATTGACAAGAGATGGTCTCAGCTTTACAGTTTTTAAAAAAAAATTAATTTTAAAAATTTTATGACTAAAACACCCTCACTTTCTGGCATCCAAACATGAGTCAATAAGGTGTAATAAAGAATATTTTGTGACTGTGAATGTCTGCCATTTTTGCAAGCATGCGATCGTGACAAGGTCTAAAAGCGTTTGACATCTACCACTTTTGTCAATATCAGAAAGAAGATTGCAGTTCGATGTGGTTTGGTATTTATTACTTCAGTTAGGACACAGATAGTATATGGTTACAGATCTGAGGGTAGGATGGAATGGTGGTCAGTGGTTCACGCCCGGTAGGGCCACGGGTGTGATTTTCACCCTCAGCGTCATGTGTCTGGAGTCTGAACGATCTCCCTGCGTGACTCCAAAAGATCTGCAAATATTTCGGTCCACATCCTTTTAGCGCTAATGCTAAATGCAATTTCCATTGTTAACAGCAGCAGTAGGCTAACATGACTTCACTACAGTGACCACGGATGGACATCTGTTGGGAAGAGCTCAGGTTTTTACACCTGTAAATGGTACAAGCAGTCAGCCATATTGTAGCATCCAAAATATACTGCATAATTTCCTATTTTCCTGGACATTCCAACCTCGTTCTCTTCCACTTAGTCTTAGAAACACTTCGAAATCCATAAATGGCAGCACGGACACTAGAGAGGCTGGTCTGAAATCTAATTTGAGCTGCTTCTCTTGCTTAGTCTGTAACTGTGATGTGAGCTAATATGTTAACTATTGAAAAGCCAGGCCATATTTGCAGCAATGCAGTGACCAAGCACAGCTGCCCACAGAACCAAGGAGTCATGACTCACGAAAGTCACCACTATGATGACACAAGTGAGGCCCAGATAGCATAAACTTACAAATTACCCATAACTCCGTGCCCACTGGCTCTAATGCCAAGTGCCGATTAAAATACACAGCCTCCATAATAATAAAGCTGTGCGGCCGTGGACTGTTACACCCAGACAGATAACAGGCCAAAGGCTGTAGGCTGACCCTGAATTTGAGAAGGAACTGAGATGCCTTAATCTGCAGCTCATAAGCCACTCAGCCTGTAGGAGAGAGACAAAGAGAGGCACATTAGGTAGAGCTACCTAAATCTCCCCATGACCTTGCTGGAATCTGATCTGTGCAATCGGACATCCCCATCTCTAGCCAAATGCCTATCCCTAGCCTAATGGCTGGTTCCCAAAGTGCTGATAAACATACCGTCCTCTGGCATTTGATGTTATTACACTGTACACATTACAAATACAATGATTTTGCAGATCTACCCTGGGAGCTTAGAGCAATGCGATCCTACTGGAGCCATTTATCGGCAGTGACCCCTCCCCTGCTAACTCCCAAGAAAGCTGGGAGCACACTCACCCTCCATTTCCACGTGGCAAAGTTCTTTTGGATCTGCTCACGTACGGAGTGATAGATGTCCTGGCTCTTAGCTGTGTTTCCCATTATCCTGCCAGAAAGGACAGGAAGGACTCAGTCAACAGGAAGACCTTCAGGAACTTTCCAGCGTAACGATAAACTTTTAATCCAACTATAAGTTCTGCGTTTCTGTCAGGGTCTGGCCCTGTCTCATTAATTTTGTTCCTGTTTGGCCAGTAGGTGTCACTGGCCATCCTGTTTGCTCTGTCTTGTAGCCCTAAATCCCTAGCATGTTTCCCTGCTTCCTGGGCCACTGCAAAGCTGATGCCCCTCCAGTAATGGGCCGAGGCCTGCCTTGCCTTTTGTTTAATTTATTTGGATTTATTTTACCCTTAGCTTTTGGTATTCTTTGTCTTTGCTTTGTATTCTTGTTTGTAGTCTACCCTGCTCATGCCTTGTTGAATTATTGTTCTGTTTCTGATCTTAGTCTCTCTTTGTTCATTTAGTCCTTAGTGTTTGCAAATATTTCCTAGTTTCTTGTGCTTCTTAATTGTACCTTATTCCATCTGTTCCTTGTATTCCTGTGCCTGTCCTGATTGGTTGATTTGGTTATGGTCCACACCTGCCCCTTGTTTGGCTTGTTGTCTGTATGTATTTAAGTACCTGCCTGCATCCAGTTAGTCATTATGTTTAAGATGTGTGCATTTAGACCAGCGATTGTCAACCCATGGGTTGCAACCCAAATTTGGGTTGCAGAAAGTTCTGAAAGAGTCACGAGACAGAGTTGGAAATGTAAGCATTAAAACCAGCAAGCTCCTATGCTGATCCACGATCAGATTTCACAGCCCTAATCCTAGAATTATCCTATACAAATGAGATTTGGGTCTGGAAATGCTTAGCTAAAAACTAGTGAACATTCAACCAATCCATCATTTATGTAAATTAGGAACAATAATGGTCCTAAAATTGAACCCTGCGGTACCCCACTATGAACGCAGGCCCACT
>JAODKC010000130.1:20290517-20305926 GCA_026777985.1 Mormyrops attenuatus
GGACATGCTGTGAAATTAAAAATAAAAATAAATTTGAAAAAATCTAAATTGTAAGATGTTTTATTTCCTCCAAAGACCTAGAAAATCACAAATAACCTGAAATTTTCCCTCTCAGGAGGATATCAGAAAAACATTATTTAGTTGAAGATCTACGCTTGATTTCATTTTGAGATAATAAAAAATAGCAGCACTTTGTGGTAACAATGGAAAGAAAGGGAAGATGTAGAAAATAATTGATCTTGTAAATACAGTAACTCTAAAAGTACTTGACGATTTTTTTTTTTTCAAATTTGGGAGACACATTATATCAGTGAAGATCTGAAAGTGGTCAGATTTTGAGACAGACTGCTCCAAAACTGAAGTAGCACCACATAGTGGTTAAATAAGGGGAGGATGTGCGGGGGTAATTTGGGGAATACATTGTGGTCATGCCGACAGCATCTAGTTGAGATTGTTTTAGCGAAGGGGACACACTAGTCGTTAAATGTCTATTCCGTTGTCATTGTGACCAGTTGGTTGATCCTGGTTGGTTGACATATTTTCAATAACTCTCTCAACCACAAGCAGTGATAGTCAGTTCTTAGAAATCCGATTATAGCTGCTCTGTTATGCACACCGTCACACCGTTCATCTAACATCCATCTATTTTCATCCATTCATCTGAGCCTCAGTCTTGCATAACTGCCTATGCAGTACAGGGTCATGGTGAGCTAAGAGCCTGTCCAGGACACAAAGGGCATGAGGTAGGTTATATCCTGGACCTGCCAACTATAGAAACACATTAATAACATAATTTAATGAAACATAATTTTAGGGAAAAAGTTCTGGAACTCAGAACAATCTATTGCCAGTATGTAGACCGTACGGGAATTGTTATGGTTGGTCCCAAATGAGAAACTTTGGCTAATAATAATAAGCTGTTTTCTTAGCAGCTGAAATAAATATCAAACAACAGCAAAAAGCACAAAAACAACAAGTGCCCTAATGGTAATTTACTAGTTCTTGGGAGCCCTTTAGTAACATCTCTGCCCCCGCAGGCATCGATTTCGCCACACGAAAGATTGCAGGCATGCTGAAGCCACAGAAGGTCATCAAGCAAGATGGGGACTCCTTCACCATCAAGACCCTCACAACCTTCAGGAACTACACATTCTCCTTCAGAATTGGGGAGGAGCTTGAGGAGGTGACCCAAGGCCTGGATAACAGGAAGTGCAAGGTGACCAGAAGAAGCCCCTGCACACCCAGACACAGGGTGACCTCTCCCATCACATGATCATGTGGTGACCTATGAATTTTTTACCCGCAGATTTTAACAATGTTTTTTTTTTTTATGAGCAAGTGATGAGATGCGTTCTTATTGTTAAACATAAAAATACATATAACATGACATTAACCAAAACATAAGATTTAATTTAAAAAATGTGAAGAACTGACCAATGGTGTAGAACAGATTGATATTTGGTGGTGGGGGGGGTCACAACTTAATTTATATACAAAAATTTATTTATTGGGGGGGTTGATTGAAAACCAATGAAATATTGGGGGGTACATGTCCCTCCCATCTCCCATGGTTCTGACGCCCCGAGGACTAACATCATTTCCGATATATGATGCAGGAATGTATCACAACACACACATGAAAAGCACCTTGATTGGATTGAATATTTCCCTGCACAAGTATTCCTGTTAAAGAATTAAAAAGATCAGTCATACATCTTTACAATTTAATAACACAAACACATTTTCTAGTAGCATTTCTGAGGAAACAGCTGCTGTGCGTATGGAAGACCGCCATTTTTAGTGCTCCTTTTTATTTGACGTCTGATGGTCTCATCAGCGCCATCTAGTGGTAGTGTCTAAAACACGACGCTCATATGCATATTTGGCCGTTTACCTAGTGGAAATATTTTCTTGTGAAATGGCCTCAGGTTCGTTGAATCACACCATGATTGTAAAAACGTGAACTTCTTGTATTCTTCACTCTGAAAGACTACACAAAGACAGTATGAAAGCCTGTATTTCACTGAAGGCAGAGAGTTCTCTGGATGAAGTTATTTGCGATGGTTCAAGTAAAAAAAAAATGGCAAAATGGCGGAGGGTTCACAAGGGGCAGCTTTGTGGGATGTGGCAGAAAGTCATGTTTTGATTTTGTAAACACATTTGTATTCAAAATCACAATGAGATATTTTTATAAGGTGGTGAAGTCCGCTAATACGAATGACATGACTCTGCTGTGTCCACAGACGGTGGTGAACTGGGACAACGACAAACTAGTGTGTGTGCAGAGGGGTGAGAAGAAGAACCGAGGTTGGACTCACTGGCTGGAGGAGAACGAGCTTCATCTGGTAAGAAAAGCTCATGCCAGCCAACAGGGACAGTAGGCTTCCACATTGTATATGGGGCTTCTGCACAATATGGAGGGGGCATGGCCATCAAACCTCAGTGTCCAGTCACAGCCTTTCAGTCCAAAACTTCTTCTTTCCTCCGTAAACAGGGACGCTGTTTGTTGTGCTATTTTTAGAACAGGTCCTTGGGCGACTCATGTTGTCCTTGGGGGCACCATAGTGCCCGCGGGCACCATGTTGGTGACCCCTGCTCTAAACTTGAACTGTTTCATTGTCTTTCAGGAGATGCGCTGTGAAGATCAAGTGTGCAAACAGGTCTATAAAAAAAGTGCCTGATCACAAAACCAATGGGCAAGGGGATAAAGGGTAAAATTGAATTATAGTGGCAAAATAGGTGCATAATATTCATGGTAACTTTTTTTAAATATAAAAGTTTATGGCTTCCTTTTTTGGCTGTTTTCACCGTTATACATGTGAGTGTATGAGAAATATCAACCAAAAGCAACAAAAATCTGTTGTTTCGAATCTTATTTTCCATTTTAAAGTGAAACTTTAATTTAATTTCATGCTGCATCATGTCAATGATTGTGATGTCACGTACAGCATATCATATCATTAAACTATATCTTATCTTATTGGTTCAGTGGTCCAGGGTGAGAATTTGAGTTTCAGGTATAATCCAAGGCCGAGTGTATTCTGTTACCAACTACTGAATTGCTGCTAGAAAATATCCTCATAGAAAATATTCTCATATCCCATCATGCTCTCCTTTAATTAGGTAGGTACCGCCATATTTTGGTTATTTGGTTTCTCCTACAGCCACATTCAAAGACAGAGACATTTAGTTGACCTTCAGGCATATTCGGCTCCTACAAGAGCCAGTCCTTCAGACATTTCCTTCAAATAACAACACAGATGAGGACACGGCCACATGATATACAGGGACACGCCAACATGAAACACGGGGACACTCCCACATGATACATGGGGACAGGCCTGCATGATATATGGGGACAGGCCTGCATGATATATGGGGACACGCCCATATGATATATGGGGAAACGCCCACATAATATATGGAGACACGCCCACATGTTATACGGGGACACGCCCACATGATATATGGGGACAGGCCCACATAATATATGGAGACACGCCCACATGCTATACGGGGACATGCCCACATGATATATGGGGACAGGCCTACATGATATATGGGGACACGCCCACATGATATATGGGGACAGGCCTACATAATATATAGAGACACGCCCACATGATATATGGGTACAGGCTTACATGATATACGGGGACACAACCACATGATATATAGGGAATTCATTGCGGAGGGAGCCCGGACTATCATCGCGGAAGACAGACTATATGTTAATGTTTATGGACAACTGTTTCGCAACCAGAACACCACCACTTGGCTCTACTGAAGTCTGACAGACGTAGTACAGCAGCTAGTTACCGTACTTGCCAGTCATCCGAAACAATAAAACAATATATGAATGATTTTGGCCTATGCGATGTCTGGCGTACTCAATGCCACCCCTGGCCAAATTGGGGCCCTAAGCAGAATTTTATTTTGAGGCCCCCCCCACGACAAAAAAAAATGAGTAAAAAAAAATCCACTAACAATCTTTTCCTCTTCCTGTGCACTCTTTCCTAACAACTTTTATACAACGTTCTTAGCGGTAAATTGATCTTGACAGCTGTTGAATTTACGTCTAGCTTATAAACTGAAGAACAGTCATAGACTACTAAGCACTTGGTGTAAGTCGCTCTGGAAAAGAGCGTCTGCCAAATGCGGTAAATGTAAATGTAAAATGACTGTATCACAAAATGCGATTTAGCTTTACAACCTTGCGATGTCAGATTACTCGTCTCTTTCTTTCTCTCCTGCCTTGGGCTGACTTGGTGCTCTACGCGCGCCTCACAGCAGCGATGCGCATCTTTTGTGCATTTGCAGAGAATGCGTCCCCTTGCGGAAAATGGGGGCCCCCATGGATCGTGGGGCCCTACGCACAGCGCATGTTCTGCGTGTAGGGAGGGGCAGCACTGGGCGTACTTTTCATGCCATGCTCAGAGAAAACACGTTTTTCTCGCCAGTCCACCATTCTTATTCCCGGATAGACTTGTTTCTTACCAGCAAGCAATTCAGTCATGAAAGATATTTGTGACACAAATATCACAAATTCATCACAATCAGTGACCATGTACCTGTCACCATGATGGTCACTGTAAAAGTTAGTGCAAAAGATTGGACAACATTTATTGAAACAAATGACCTGCCTGGTATCTTTGCATGCATACTCTGGGAGACGGCAAAGGCTGTAATACGAGGTACAATAATTTCATATTCAGCAAAAAAAAAAAAAGGAAAAAGCACTCGAGACAGAACTAGAACAGAAAATTAAAACTTTGGAATTAGTACATGTTGCCTCCCAAGAAAAACACCTTCTCAATGAGTTGAGAAAATGTAAAATGGAATTGCAAGAATTAAGAGACAAAAAAACTCAGTTTTACTTACAGAGATTACGCTTGGACAATTTTGAACATAGTAATAAATCAAGCAAGTTTTTAGCAAACCAACTAAAACAGAATAAAGAAAAAGTAGCAATCTCTTCAGTTACAGACCCCAATGGGAAGGCAACTCATAGCCCAGGAGAGATAAATAGGATATTTAGGGACTTCTATAAAAAATTGTACTCACCTAATATTAATCCAATGAATTCTGAAACAGAAGAGTTCTTGAACAACGTTGACCTACCAGAATTAAATAATGAACAAATAACGGCATTAGAGTTACATCTCTCAATAGTGGAACTTTACGATGCACTACAATGTATGCCTAATGGGAAAGCCCCAGGTCCTGATGGATTTCCAGTAGAATTCTACAAAACCGCCGGGGGGGGGGCTCACGGTGGATGGGGCCCTTTGGCCCTGGACCCGCTTGCCTCGATGGGGGGTCGCTGGCTGGACTGGGGGGCTCGCTGCCTGTTCCCCCTCTGCGGGCCTCCTTATACGGGGGCTGGCGCCCCCTTAGCCCCTCGTGGGCTCCCTCTCGGCTTGGGTGGGTGGTTATCTCAGGGACGCGTGGCCGTGGGCCCTTATGCCGTGGGGGTGGCGTTGTGGCCTCAGTTGCCTGGTTCCCCCTGCCTTCGCCTTGGGCCCGGAGGTTGGGGGCGCTCTGTCACGCCCCCCGACGGCATCAACTACCAGCACATCCAATGACAAATCAGTTCACACCTACCCTTGCACATACAAGAATGGGTGCATATGAGGTTGAGCGATCATTATCATTATTATTATTACTTTTTAGAGTAACTTATAGATATAGGAATTGAAATATCCATATATATGTGTATGCTACATATATATAATACCTATTTGTAACATTATTATTATTATTATTATTGTTGTTGTTGATATTATTGTTCTTATAATTTTTTATTATGGTCATCATTAGCCTATTACTGTTTTGTGTTTGTTTTGTTTGTATTCTGCATTGCCCTACACTTTGTTTTCTCCCTCCCACCTTTATTATTATTCTTATTATTTCTATTAACCTTTTTTTCATTTCTCCATGATGATTAATGTCTGTTATTGTTATGATTGCTGTTTCTGTGTCCTCCTCCCCTTTTTTATGTATAATCATGGTACTAGGGCGGGTGAGTTCGGAGTGGCCACACTAGAATTGAATATCTTTACACTGCACACTTTAATTTAAAATAAAGTTGTCCTCCGAAGAGGGGAGGTGGTGGTGTGCAGAAAAAAAAAAATGATATATGGGGACAGGCCTACATGATATGTATCATTTTCATGTTGTTCCAGTCTTGGGAATTCCCCAGTAAAATTCATGGGCATGTTTCAACTATAAAAGAAAATGTATAACTAAAGTCCAGTGTCTGTATGTTACGTCGGGGCCATTTCTTTCTCATCTTGAGTTTACAGGTAATTTTCCACTCGCTAATAACCTGACACACGACTGCAGTTCACTTTACAGCATACAGCACGCGTGCCGAAAGACCAAATCTTCTGCTCAAGTGAATCCTTACAGTGATTCTCCTTTTCAACTGGCTATTTTATATGTATGTTGCCATGGTGGCAGGTAGTTTTCACAGGCTGCAAGTGTGAGCATTGCACAGGACTGTCAAAGTCGATTTTTAATCCCCAGGTCTCAAAGATTAGAGGGAAAAACATTAAACGGCTATGCTGACAGTTCCACGAGAATATCAAGTAGCGTGATGATTAAGGACACAGAATTTTCCCAGCAGGACCGGCTTTGACCTGGGGTCCGCAAAGCCACGAGATAACTGATTTAACAGCACCCTCTGGAAACAAGTTGGGATCTTCACAGCGGGAAGTCAGTGTCAACCTGCATAGCAGCAATACCGGCAGCGTAGTATTTAAACAACCCTACAGCCTTTGCCCTGGAGGTCGTCGACAGCAGCGCCACGGAAGAACCGCTACGGGTAAACTCTCCTCCCCAGCAGCAGCGCCGCCCATCGTCCCTTTTCGCCTATCCGATCCGACGGTGCTGATTGGCTCCTCAGGCCAGCCTGCTCGCGGCTGCCAAGATTGCGGTCACGTGACCCTCCACTTCCAAAATGGCGGCGTTGTTGTTTTGATGAATAATACTTTGTGTTTGTTTCATTATAGATTCCCGTTAGAAATAGTAAGGAAAAACACAACCCTTATGGTTATATAATTTTAAACGTATATATTAAAGTAAGCGAGACTTTCAAAGATTTGTCGTATGCGTACGACTATGCACTTTTGGTCATACTAAATTTGGAATAGAAGGTTAGCTGGCTATAGAAGTGAAATTGAAATTAGCTAGCAGATAACAAAAAAGAGATGGAAGAGTTGAGTGCCGACGAGGTAAGATTTATGTGCCTTAAAATCTAAAATAAGTATCTGATGAATATATTTTAGTGTTTTTACCTTCGACAGATGCCTTGGCTGTTTAGTCTTCTGTCCACCTAGCTAGCTATCACGCTGCCACAGAATACTCTTCCTCATCACCGTTTTGTTGTCGTGGGACTTTAGGCCGAGCATTGACATCGAACTTTTTACAATTCAAATCCTTTTTCTGTATTAATCGTATCTAATTGTATGCGTAGATCGCTTGTAGCGTGTCATTTTATTGTGCATTGTCGCGTACTGTGAAATGTCTCCCTCCCCGCTCCGAAGGAAAGCGGTGATCCTGTTTACGTTCACAGTTATTACTCTGTGCAGATTTTGCTGTCTGCCTGGCTAGCTGACGAAAGTTGTTTAAAACACACAATTACCTTCGTAATATCGTGTTTTGGGGGGGGGGGTTCCCCGGCTGCGATTATTTCGGCTGACGTAGACGACGCTTTGATTGTGCATATAGGAAGTCAGATGAGTTCACAAAGCATTTTACTAATCGCTCCCAAATTGCGTGTCTATAGAATATTCCATACGCATTTTAAAGTCAACATGGACTATATCCAATATTCTCGTAAATGTATTACTTAAAATTTTCTCAAATCCTGCCGTTACAAAATGAATCGATTACTTTTCTGTATCCTTTCCCAGTTTCCGGTGAAGGCAGAGATTTCCACACTTGTATACCTAACAGTATCTGTGGAAAGGAATATAATAATATGCCAATTTTCCTGTATTGATCATTCAAAATTAAGGAACTGTCTTGAACCGGCTATGATCATCATTGTTAAATAAGTTGTATGTAAACAACATGATACCAGGCATAAAATATTTTTCTGTATATTGTTTGACCCACTATAGTTGGTCTATTTTATATCTTTTGGACTTTTGTGAATGATGTCAAAGTCCTTCAGTAATGATTCTGAATATGATACTAGGTGATTGTTATGAAATGTTTAGTGTGTCATTTGAGTGCTCGTAGTTTACTTTTTTTTAACTTGAAAGCAACATTTAAAAAGTCACCTACCAGGATCCATTTAGCCGTCTGACACTGTGAGCCCACTATGTTTCAAGGGGAAGCCGGTTGTACTTTTGCTTTGCTGTTTCTGACCCCCGGCTTTGCTGCTGTTAGGGGGAGTAAGATGAAATCACACCAACGGGATTGTGTTCAGTCTTGCTCTGTTAACCCATCGTTGGTTTAGCTAAATATTTAAAAGAAGCCAACACTGACACAAAGGTGCTCAATAAAGCAGTCACGACAATACTCAACACTTGTACATCTACAGGATACAATGTTTCATACCAGCAGCATTATGAAGGCACTACTAGTCCAGCTGTTTTACATAGCCATGAACAACGTGTCGTGGATGGGGTCTGCGAGCCTTAGCTAGTAAGCTTGCTGCACACATAAAGAGCCATGATTTGCAGGAGGAATTCTGTCACTCGTTGCTTTATTCTGCCTTTGGAGGGATAGTTACGTTAGTTGGGGGAGTCGTCATTGAACGCTGATAGGAAGACCTGCAGAGGTGGCCTGTGAATTTGCCAAACATTTACAGGTGGCTAGTTGGCGGCATCGAGAAATTGCCACTTCTCCAGCCAGTGCCAGATGCACTTCACTGCAGTCTGTAGGGTGTAAAGATGCCGGTCGGCCTGGCAGGGTGTGTACTACAGAGGGTGGTTGCAGTGGAGTCTGATACAGATTTGTCCTTGAATCTCCAGCCACACACTTTATTGTAAGTGCATCCCCAAATAACCGCAAAACATCCATTAATAAAGGACAGTATCACGCGGTTTCCCTAACGGAGGATCAGCACCCAGTGATTTATCAGTAGTAAACTGGTCATGAAATTAAGTCAAGTCAGGACGTTTGTTGTACCATCTGTAAACAAGGATACAGAGGCAGGGGATAAAGTTCTCCCTGGACCAAACTCCAAGTGGCGAAAAATGAGCATACGATCAACATCGTGATTTTAACATTTAAAGAAGTTCAAGTAGATCTTAAACTGGATCGAATGTGATTCCAAATCCACATTAACTCAACCAAGTGGGCTTTTTTTTGGGGACGGGGGGGGGGGTCCTTTATTAATATGCCTGGAACATCTTAACCAGCACAACAGCAGGAACTGAGGTGTAAATTTATCTGTAGGTTTTTTTTTTTTTTTTTTTTTTTTTACTTGTTCTGCGGGCTGAAAATCACATTTTCAGAATCATATTCTGAAGCAGGACCAAGAATTTCTTTATGACTTATAAGGCTGTTCACAGTTGGCTGATATAATAGGCTCACCTGTATTTTGGTTTATTCTCAGTGGGCGAAGGCATACGTGACCCGTCCAGTGGAGCTTTTGGGGGAAAATAAATATTGCTAAACTCTGGTGTATTTTTATGCAGTGTTGCAGGGGTTTCAGCGGTGCCTTTGCCTTGCATCAGATATCTCGATTTATTTTTTATTTTTTTTGGTTTGCACATAACGTTCAAGGTCGCAGAGGGAGCGCCCTGTATTATTAACCTACCCAAATACCTACGATCAGTGAAAGTCCCTCTTTTATTAATTGTTGCCAAAATAAAAATGAACCCATTTAATTGATTTAACCACCACATTGCTATTCATTCCAGTTTTTTAGTGCTGAGGCATCTTTGCTGTCCTCCCACTTTCCCACAATTCTCCTGAGTGGCCGGATGATTTGTACTGTGAATGTCTGCAGCCCAACAGCCTTTGTTTTACCTCCCACAGAAAAGACACCCAAATCGTTTAAAAGAAAAAAAAAAAGTTTATACATCTCATTAAGTAATAAAAACTTGCACCGTGACAATGTAGCAAATAACGTGGGGGGTATCGACTGTCTGGGGTGCCTTGGGGTACGGGCTGTAGTGTCCTGTCCGGTTGGCATCATCTCACCGCCAGGTCTTTGCCGCAGATCCGGAGAAGGCGCCTAGCCCGGCTGGCGGGAGGGCAGACATCACAGCCCACCACGCCCCTCAGCACCCCCCTGACCTCGCCGCAGAGGGAGACCCCGCCAGGCCCTCCGCACGCCCCTCCGCAGGCCCTGGGGCTCAGCGTCCACAGTATGACTCCTGCCACCTCTCCCATTGGGGCCACCGGTAAGCTTGCCCGAGACCAGAAATCGGAGGTCCTGACTTACCGGGGGGGTCATCGCTGACTAGGCCTTAATGGGTCCTTTATTACAGTGAACAAAATGAAAAATCAAGTCCTTATAGTGTACTGGCATTTTTCATGCTGAGATTCCAGTGAGGAAGTTCTGTTGCCTTTTCAGCTCGTTAGTCATGACCTCAAGGTTCACGCACATGGTCTGTAGTGACAGAGTGTGTCCTGAATGCGACTGGCTCCCTCCTACATTAAAGAGAGATGCAGAATAATGCTTATCCTCCTCCTGTACACGACCTTCTAGAGACATCATTAATAATTTGGACTCTCTGGGACTAAAGGCGATCCAGCCAAACAGACGACCGGGTGTATTCTGAAGGGGATCTGGGGAATTTCCATTTGCCGAACCTTGACAAAATATTGTGGGTGCATTGCCCTGCACATTGTCCCCTCCTTGCCCCCAGGGGTGGCATACCGCAGTCAGAGCAGCGAGGGAGTCAGCTCCCTGTCCAGCTCACCGTCCAACAGCCTGGAGACTCAGTCGCAGACACTGTCTCGCTCACAGAGCATGGACATAGACACGGCCGCCTGCGAGAAGAGGTGAGGGGTCGATTTTGATTACACTGTGCTGCTGAGAACGAACTGTTTGCAGGGAAGCACTAGGGGGTGCTGTTTTCAAAGGGAGCTGGCAGCTGGCCTTGTACCATAAATTCTGTGTTTGTTCGCTGTTTGGCAGCTTAAGAGTCCCCAAGACCTTCCTACCAAAGTGTATCTAAAAAAAAATGTAAAATGCAGACCAATGAAATTGATGTCAATCACAAATAATGAACCTGACGTGGCTGGCTATGCCCAGCTCCTGTGTGTTCTGTGACTCCCGATTGACCCTGTGAACCCTGATCAACCTTGTGACCCCCGTTTGCCTTGTACCAGCTTGTCACAGGTAGATGTGGACTCGGGGATAGAAAACATGGAAGTAGAGGACACTGACCGCAGGGAGAAGAGGAACCTCTCAGACAAGGTGGGCAGGCGGGGCAACCTCGCATCGCCCCCTGTTAGTGGTCGTGTACTGGCTGGCCTACCGTTGGCAGATTGAGGTTAGTGAACCTGCATGTTTTGCCCACTGCTGCAGGACTCGGCCCCCAGCCCTGACGTGACAGAGGAGCAGGCCCTGCAGCTCGTCTGTAAGATCTTACGCGTTTCCTGGAAGGATCATAGCCGCGACGTCATCTTCCTACCAATTCTCGCCACCGAGTTCCAGCAGAGCCCTAAACAAGGTAGGGTTGAAATCTGGGCTTTGTTTGTTTACCTAAAAACACTGTCAACCAGCCCATCCATTAATTATATATAACTGTTTGTTCATCATTCCATAAAACCATGGATCCATGCATCTACCTTTTCCATTCATCCATGCATCAGTCTCTACTTAAATCCATAAATTTATCAGTTGGTCATCCATCCATTAACCCACTCATTCTTTTAGTCATCCGTTCATCCATGCATCTCTCTGTCCTTACATCCATCAATCCAATAATTAATCCAATCCAATAATCCCACCCCTCTCCCACCCCTACCCCAGTTTTCTCTGACTTCAAGGACTTGATTGGTCAGATCCTAATGGAGGTTCTGATGATGTCCACCCAGTCGCGGGACGACAACCCCTTTGCAAGTCTGACAGCAACATCACCGCCCATTGCCGCGGCCAGATCTCCCGATCGCCACCTGACACTAGCGGCGCCCTCGAGCCAGGGGGGCAGCCCTATGCTCGCCCCCACTGGCTCCTTTGGAGCCGGGTCCCCCTGCAGGCGAGTCTCAAACGCGCACAAACCAACCCACATACACAGACACATGGCAGACACACAAACGGAAACGTGCACACAGCCGTATCCTGAAAAACACTCTCGCACACGCTCTTTGGTGTTGTTTTTTTTTGTTAGAACTGTCTGATTATTTAGCCCAGTGTTTTCCTGTGTCATTTCCAGTCTGTACGCGTGCAGTCCTCATCCGCAGGCTCTGAGCGTAGTGCGGATGCCCCCCCCATCTCTTCCGGCAGCCCCCACCACACCTGTGACTGCTCCCTCTTCCACACCTCTGGCTTCTCGGCCCCGTTCCCCTGTCCCTGCCCTTCGTGGCCCTTCCTCTGTACCTCTGCCAATCAGTGCGAGGTACCGCCCCTACTCTCCCTGGGGCCCCACATCTGTCCCTGGTGCCAGCCCTGTCTCCGCCCACTCCCAGTCACCACGCCCACACAGGAGCATGCTCCTCCCCCAGCTGCGTGGCTCACCAGGTGCCATGACCCAGAGGAGTCCTCAAACCAGCCAGGCCCCGACTAGGTACAGAGTGAGCAGTGTAGGTCTGGAACGGTTCTCGTTAATTCTCTAAAGGAGATTCTCCCAAGTCTCATCCTTTGTTGACCTGCCTGACTAACTAATGTTTGTTGCTGGAATTTTTGTTGTCATCGTGCAAGTTCAGTGTTTGCTTCCCATGTATACAACACAGGGGCGTTTTTGGACACGACAAACCCATCATACACATAAGGCGCACATCAGAGAAACATCTTATTACAGCCATGTCCCCAAGCTCCTGAGAATAAGTTCCAAATTCCACGGCCCTCTTGGTTTCCAGCTGACTGGAAAATGCACTGGTCACAGCGGATTCTACATTTTCTCCAGACATCTAGCAAAACCAGTGTTCATAAGTAGACAGATCATTGCCCATCCCAGTGAAATTGGGAGGTGTGTTTACAAAAGCAGTTTATATAGTTTCTTGGATTGGTGTGGAATGTATGCCAGTTGCACCCAGGCACATCCAATACGAACGGCCCCTCTGTTTGTTCCCATGTGCCACCTTACTGAGCATGCCCAGGATTTCTAGCTGTCCTGTTGGTCTGCCTGAGACCTGTGGTGTCCTTCTGTCTTTCCGTCTGCGTTCTCTTCCTGTCCTTCCTCCTCCCAGCTCATCTTTCTGTCCTTCCCCCTGCCTGGCCCCAGAATTGAGACTTTTGCTTTGTGTGGATCGCTTCTATGACTCGGTGTCGCTGAAGCCACCAAAGTATGTTGACTTGACGCCGCCATTTGTGTTTGGCTGTCCCTGAAGAATGACACAGATCCTGCCCACTGCAGGTTTTTGATGTGTGTGTATATGTTTAACTAACCGCTGTATGGTTTACAGTGGATAGCATCCCTTAAGTGGGGTGTGTGACGGCCTGGGTGGCCCCCGTCTTTTCTCTATTCCTCTTGTTTGTGCTCATTCCTTTTTTTAGTGCTGATATTTCATCCCACCTTTCCATTTCACTTCCCACCCCCCTGCCGTGGCCCAGTTTCTACGACAACCCCCTTTCCCTCCTGTTCTTCGCCCTTTCTGACCAGTCCGAGGACAGCGGCGAGGAAGAGCCGGAGGAGGATGAGGAGGACGAGTTTTCTAGGGTGACTTTTGGGTCCAGGTACCTGTGGTGTGTAGAGCATGCTCCTGACCTTTGACCCTCCCATGCGCTGCAGCCTGACCTTTAACCCCATATGCTAGCCTTGCTGGTGCTTTGGTGGTCTCACCTATAACCCCTCCAATTTCCCTGCGTGGGTAGCCCATCCACGCCCCTGGGAAACAGTGACCGTGAGTTGTGGTTCACTTCATGTTGTGTGTTGTGTGTTCAGTTAAATCAAAGTGTTTTTCCGCATAACAGTAATTCGCCAACAAAAGTACCCATGGCTGTCAGACATGCAGTTTGGAAGGAGGAGCATTTTGTATTTTCTTAGTTTGTTTTCCTCTTTTAGGCATATATGGTATAATTTTTTTGGGCAGGTCCTTACAGATAAATATTGAAATCCTTTGGGCTAGGTCCTTACAGGTACATTTTGCAAATTAGATATTTTGCATTCAATGTAGATGACATCTGCAGAGAAGTGTTTCTGATCATGAGCCAAGACATGTAAGAACCACGTGGTTAATAACGTTTGGGGTATGTGTGAAGTGTGGCCGTTGGGTGGTCGGTGTGATCTGTGGAATAAAGTGACTAATGACAGGGTGTGGGTTTGTGAGGCTTGGTGTGGAACATCATGTCGCCATTGGTCTTGTGGATGAACGTGGTGGAGAGCAGGTCTCCTGGTGGAGTGTAGCCATTGGACTTCGGAGCTGTCATGGTGGCTGAAAGTGAGCTTATGAACATTTGTACTTGAAGTTGTATCGCATGCAGTCAGTTTTGGACCCTGTTTTGTTGGCCTGTTTTGAATACGTTTCTTGTGCAGATAGTAGCGTGGGATTGGTGCTGGTTAGCTTTCCACTGGAACATTTCCCGGTTCTCTGCCAGCTTCCTGCTTTCAGCGACCCAAAGTTCTCATTGTCGGTGCACGGTGTGGTTCCCCCTGTGGCAGACTTGCCAGAGAGCTGGGCTGCTTGCTCTCAGCAACCAGAGAGTTGTCCGGTGAGGGGAGGGGAGTGGTCATTTTTGGCAACCCCCCTCCCCCCCCCCCCCCCCCCCCCACAGTCTGGGTGCCTCTGGAGGAGGCGTGGCCTCTGACCCCACCAGTGACCGATTCACCATCGAAGCTTGCAAGGAGACAGAGATGCTGAACTACCTCATCGAGCGCTTCGACAGCGTGGGCATGGAGGAGAGGAAGGCTCCCAAGGCAGGCCAAGCTGTCTCTCTCTGTCCTCAGATCTTTTTAAGTTCTCCAACGTCATAATTTCTATTTTTGTATTCCCATTTTTGGTGTGGAATATCCAACTATTTCTATTTTTTCCCATGTTGTTTTTCTCTGTACTGATTCTTTTAATTCTACAGAATCTTGTGAAGATACTTAAAATGACATGTTTTGAAAATACTCCATGTGTGGTGTTAGAATAAATTGTACTTGGGGTGTTCGTAAATGCTGAGGGAGTGTAATTTACAGATTTGGCTGGTGAAGATGTGGTGTTGCTCTGTTGGACAGAGCCTGTGATTGACAGGTGGGGGGCCCCCCCCCCCCCCCCCCCCCGCCCCCCCCCCCCCCCCCCCCCCGCCGCCGACCACAACACACCCCCACCACGACCCCCCCCCCCCCCACCACAA
>JAODKC010000130.1:20314952-20356535 GCA_026777985.1 Mormyrops attenuatus
CCATGGAGCAGCACGCTCTAGCGGTCTTGCCCATGGAGCAGCACGCTCTAGCGGTCTTGCCCATGGAGCAGCACGCTCTAGCGGTCTTGCCCATGGAGCAGCACGCTCTAGCGGTCTTGCCCATGGAGCAGCACGCTCTAGCGGTCTTGCCCATGGAGCAGCACGCTTTAGTAATGTCTTTCCGTTTGTTCCGCCAGTGTTTAGTTCCTGATTTCCCCTAGTGTTGTATCCAGTACGGGTCCTAGCTGGTGTGGCACCCTAGGCGAGCAACACTGGCAGTGCCCCCCGCTTGAGGCAAAGTCAAATTTGCTGGCAGTTCGGCGCCCCCTCAGAAGTTGGCGCCCTAGGCAATCGCCTATGTCACGTTTAGGATTGACCAGTCCTGTTATTGCTACTACTACTTAATAGGCTTTGCTAAGCAGGTAAATTCATGTTCTTTTCATATTAAGACACATTAATTTCAACTAGTTTTAAGAATAGTGGAATGTTACACTTTTTTTCTTCCTCCGTTTGTGGCGCCCCCTGGATGGATGGCGCCCTTAACATTTGCCTATATTTCCTCTGCCACGGGCTGGCCCTGGTTGTATCAAATATTGCAACATGTTAAAATAACAGTACAATAAACATTAGTCTGTAAATAAAAGCATTAAACCGTAAGAAATGTGTTACAATTCAATCTTTTCAAGAGTATTATTCAACTACGCAGAAAATTCTGCTATGCGGCCGCCTTGCCTCGGCCCCACCATTACCGGATACGAGAACATCGGGAAAGCACTGCAATGCAAGTGTTAATAGAATAATACAAAACAATGAGGAGTGTTTTATTGAATTTGCCACTGCTAAATCTTGGAGTGTGGCTATACTGTTACTCAGCGAATGGGATCTTGTAATACTTTATCCCATTCTGACGTCTCCTGTTTCGGCCTGTATCTGAATGAGCCTTTGTTTAGCTGTGTCGTTCTTCTGTCATTCAATGTCACCCGTCTTACCTTTTACCTGTGTATATGTGATGCACTCACGCCATGTTCATGTCTGTCAGAATGTGTGTAGTTCTGTGCGCCTGTGTCAGGCTGAGGGACCGTCTGAGAGCCAGTGTTGGCCAATAGTCATTAGCTGCATTTACCGTTTCGGCCATCAGCCGTGTCAGCCATCTCTGCTTGATCTCCCTGCGCAGTGCCAGCCCTGAGGGACCGCATCCAGGCCTGGATGAGGGAGAAGCAGGGGGCACGCTACCCCCAGTGATGCCTGCTCTCACCACACCCATCGTCCTTCACCCACCCCACACCCAGTGTTCCACAGACCCATGCACCATCTGCAAGGGTGGGGGGGACCAAAGACCCGATCCCTCCCCCCCAGCTCTTTTTGGTTCTGTTTCTTTGGTTGGTTTTGTAAAGCAGAAGCCTGAATGGTAATCTGCTCTGAGCATATTGAGGAGAATAAAGAATAGACTTTTAAAATGTTTTGTTCATGACTTTGTATGTACCCACATACAATGCACATACATCACAATGATCGGAAGTAAGTTTGTGGGTCTGCCTGGCTATCAGATGAGCACTTCTCTGCAGTGGATCCAGCAAGCTGCTACACATGCAGTTACAGGTGAGCCTGTGTCAGTGTGGAGCTGGATTAATTGACCTAGTGCTTTATTTTATTTATATAGATAATTTTTTGGTCATAGTTCTGCTTTCTTTTGTGATATATTTAATTAAACCAAAGTAAACAGATTCCTGCTATCATACCAAAAACTGGTACGCTGAAATTCCCGGTGCTGTATGTGCCGGGTCACATCATGCCCATAGGATTGAGTGTGTCCCCTACCGTGCAGGCATGACTTCCTGTATGGAGACCTCTTAAGCTCGTTTGGAATAGTTTTGGAGTTTTACTAATGTTGTTTTTTACTGGGAAATCCGTGTGATGGCATGTTTCCTTTTAAAGTATGGTGCTTATTAAATGTAAGCATATATATATATATATATATATATATATATATATGTTTTTCACTGGATTGTTCCTTAGCACAAAAATTTGCTGTTAAATATAAGTTCTCATGTACTTCATAGCACGTGAGATTAAAGTCTCAATCATCGGTAACGTGACCCCCAACGTCAAAATAGCCACTGTGAAGTGACAGCCGTGACATTTTTTGTGTCACAATCGTAACAAAACCAGTAATAAGTGTAACAGTGGATTTAATGCTTGACGTGATTGGCCCGGGATTGTGTTTCTGCTCTTGTGTCGGCTGGTGTAATACTGTGTCCCTAAGAAGGATATTCCCCAGAAAATCTCAGTTTCTCACAATACAAACACAGGTTTATTCCAGTGTAGATATTATTAGTTAAAGCTGAATATCAATAAATTACATTCTTCATAGCGGCCTAATCTATTTGTTCAGCATGCGTTTGGTATATTGCTGTACTTTTAGTCACTTTTTAGCACTTTTGCTACCTGCCTCTTCTACCTTAAGACCTGCTCGTTTGAGCACTTCCTACTATTTAATACCTGCATTCTGCCTTGGTACCTGCTAGTTTTGACACTTTCTGTTTTTCATACCAACTTCCTGCTCTTGTGCCCAATCATTTTAGCACATCCAGCTTTTGAAAGGTTTACCACCTTCTGCCCTTTGTAAGTGCTTCCTCCCTTGGCATCTGCTAACTTTGCTCATGGTCCCTAGTTCCTGTGTTTGGTACCAACTTGCTTTTGCATTTCCTGCCCTTGGCACCAGCTCCCTTTGCCACTTTGCAGCATTTCCTGAATTGCTTCAGACGGGTATTTTCTCCCACTTCCCTTTTTAAAAACAGTTCGCTTTCACTGAATGTGCCTTGTTTATTGAGCTAAAACCTTCCATTTGATATTAACTAGGATTATATGTGCTTTAGTGAAAAAATTACACTGAACATAATAATCCCTGTTGATCTGGTTTTGTAGACACTGCACAATCTGCCCTAGAAGGCTTTAGAACATTATTTAATTTTAGATCAGCGCATTTTATTATTATTTATTTCTGACTATAAGCTGTTTCATACTGGGAGGGGAGAGATGACTGGTCAGGTGACATTCTTACCTTACATTACACGTGTAAAGAGCTAGACAACTTGCATTAAATATCTCAACAGAGCACATGGGAAAAAATATATATTCCCCATGTCGGAAATATTGGCACTACCTAATCTAGCTGAATAAACTTAAATCCATCTAGAGTCTATTCATCTAGAGTAACATCTAGAGTCTATTCACACAAACACACCCAAATCCTCGTGTGATATTTTTAAATTTTGCAGCTGGCAGAATGTGGCTTTTCCTTGTAACTGTACAGGAGTGGTTTGATTGTCTTGTGACTTAAACCAAGGAAACTTTTTTTTTTTTTTTTGGCTGTCACGTAGGAGATGGCCATACCCGAGGTAACACGTCACTCCCTGGTGCCAACAGCAGGGGGCTCACAGTACAACATTCATTCTCTCTTTCTGGCTCTCTGTTATTCTCTCTGGAATGTTCCAGGCATTTGTATTGGGCGAAAATGGATCGCTGGGTGGCAGGATGTGCAAATTCCTCACTTGTGTTGGTGTGCTTCAGTTCTGTCTTGTCCTGTTCTGTTCTGTTCTTATCTGGGGCCTCTGTTCTGATTTTGTCTTTATTTCTAGGGCCTCTGTCCCCAGCCTTAAAATGCTGACTCAAACCAGCAAGCTGCCACAAGGGGGCAGTAACGCACATTGCACTTCAAATGGCATTTGGGATATGATTGCTTCTCCTGCTGAAGTCTTAGTTTGTGTCACGGAAGTAGTACAGAATACAGTAGAATTAGCAATTGCATGATTTTTCAGTTCCTTCAAGTCAGTTATTCTTTCAAAAGGATAAATATCTAACAGTCTTCTGTACCACTTACCCAGTGTGGGGCCTTTATGAGACTCTCCCAGGAGTCATTAGGCACTAGGCAGGGATCACCCTAGACAGGGTGTTGTTCCATCAGAGAGCACACGCATGCCGAGGAATTCAGGCATAACTGTACATTTTTGGGCAGTGGTAGGAAATCTGAGCACCTAGAGGAATCTTTTGCATATTGAGGTAAAACATGCAAAATGCACAGATAGCTGGGGGTGGGAATCAAACCCGTGGCACTGGAGTTATGACGCCCCAGTGCCATGTGCCCATTCATCGTAACACCCCTTTGTTGAGAAGCCTTCCATCAATTCACTTCACTAATTGTTAGGAGCATGGTGTTTCTTTTTGGAAAGTCTGGTGACCTCAGCATTGACCCACCGTTAGCCCCCGGATCACTTCTGCATCTCGACACTGTAGTTGTACAACTTTTTTTTTTTCTTCCCATGCAAGAATTGTGACACAACCATAGCAGCTGAGATGGCGACAACGGTTGTACAACCCAAAATCCTCTAAAACGTTTTGAAAGAGTAGCGAGAACAGGATTCATGTGTTACTTGGTGCATGAATTTGACTGATTAAAAAAAAGGTGATGACCCAGTAATGAATCTGACAGAAATATTCTTCTGTAATCTTCCAGGTCAGCTGATAACTCAAAGAGTAACTATGGTTATGCTTGGGCTAGTGTAAGACGGGTCCTCCCAGGCCTGAGTACACCATTGCTTTTATTTTTCAGAAAGCTTTTATGTACAGTGTATCATTACTGTCAGTCTGCTTCAGGACCATCATCTGCCATGTTTATACAGGCAAATCCGGAAAGTTCTGGGTCTTCTCCAATTATGTCTGTTTGCATTCATCTGTTATTTTTTTATTATAATTTTTCTTTTTGAGCATGTAGAATGCCTCTTTGCAAAGTTATAGGCATGCTTGTACCAGAAAGACAGAGCACATAAATTTTGACTCTCTGCTGATGCAGTCTCTTCTGGTGTTCTGGGAATCTGAATGTAGGAATCTGGCTGGAACACTTGTCTGTGGTGCCCAAGGGATGATCCCGATCTCACAGAGCCTAGAAGAACAATCAGCATTTTCACACAATGAACTGTGCAAAAGAGAGACCACTGAATAGTGGTTACTGGAGTTACATTACTAAAACAGAAACCCTGGTCTGATGCCTTTAAACTTCTCTTCTGCATGTGAGGATATTATGAATTAGTTCAAAATTCCATATTAATATCTTAAAGTTATGGCTTAATTTAAAAGGTCATCGGGCTATTTCTTTTATCATGTGTTTGGCTAGCTAGCTTATTCACTGTTTCATACAGGTTAAGTGGGCTTGTGTGTCGCACAGAAGAATGAGCTAGCCTTCGGACAACACACCATGATATCACATGTTGTCACAACATGGACTGGTGCACCCTGAAGGAATCGTTGTGATGCTCTGAAAGGTGATTGGCTAAGAGGTGGGGTCAAATGCTCCAACTTCAGAGAGTCTCATCAGAAAATTGTGGCACACCATGACAACAAAATATGTCCTCTGCATTTAACCCATATGTGACATCACAGAGGGCAGCTAACTGAGTGCCCAGGGACCAGTACCATGCTTAGGGCACCTTACTGGTCAGGGACTTGAATCAGCAAACTTTGAATTTGAAGTGCACGTCCCTAACCATTAGGCCACCACTGCTCCAGGATTCACACCCATTACCTCTCACACCCAAAGCAAGAATCATACCTCTAGACCAACAAGCCAGCTAATTTTGAACCTGGCTGAGATCCATCCGCTGTTCACATACAGTCTCATCTGACATGGAATGTGAAAATGGTATATGGCGTACAAAGCCGCCAAACTGATAGTCATACTGGAAGGAATACGACCTAATAATGCTGCATCCAAACATCCAGATGTACAGAAGTTTGAGATTGTAATTTTAAAATGGAAAAGACAGCATGGAATTTAAAGAAACAGTTCCCTTTAAATGCCTTTAACCATCAGGAATGGAAAGCCCCTTTCCCCACTCCGATTTCATCTCTTCACTCCCCCTCTTCAGCACAGCTAGTTCCTTAATTAAACAGAAATGGCTTTTTACCAGCAACTGCAGTCAGTCTGTGACTGTGGGCAACTGGACGTATCCTCCACAGAAGATCATCCAGTGTTGTGACTGCTTCAGTTCAGAAAGCTGGATGATATGAGCTTTCTCACAAGCCACATCAGGATACATGTAACACTATGAATACAACAAGTGTAGCACAGTATACACATTCACCACTACAAGGGTCCAGCTAATGACTGTAGCAAAACCTTCACATGCACTGTTATTGACAATTCATTTAAAGCTAGCATGGAAAAAAAAACAATTAAATATTAATTGTTAATTCCTGCATCATCTCTGCTTGCAAAAGAGACTCATACTGCTGCACCCACAACATAGTACTTCTCTTTGTGTTCAATTCAACTTTATTTGTATAGCACATTTTCAGAATTTTTACATTACATTGTACATTGTTTTACATTATGCCTGCCCAAAGCCCCCAGTGAGCAAGCCAGAGGCGACAGTGGCAAGAAAAACTCCCTAGAAGGAAGAAACCTTGGGAGGAACCAAACTCAAAGGGGGAACCCATCCTCCAGGGGCCAGCAGAGGAAGTCAAATGAACAAAATGGCAAAATCCTAATTTACGGAGTCCAAATTTTAAGATTTAAATAGTCTTAAGGGTCTTATTGTGGAAAGCAGGCAGGTGATGGCAGGCAGGTGCTGGTGCTGCTTCGGATGGCAGGATGAACAGTGGTACAGCAGCAGGGCAGGCTGGAGAGACGTCAAAGGCAGAAGGGCGAGCGGGCCGGAGAGACATCACGGGCAGAAGGGCGAGCGGGCCGGAGAGACCTCACGGGCAGAAGGGCGAGCGGGCCGGAGAGACCTCACGGGCAGAAGGGCGAGCGGGCCGGAAAGACGCCACGGGCAGAAGGGCGAGCGGGCCGGAGAGACGTCACAGGTAGTAGAGGTGTCGCAGGCAACAGGGTAGGCAGAATGTCTTGATGTACAAGTGCTTCAGCCTAAATACACATCATCATCTTCATGGAAAAGAATTTCAGGTCTTTAAATAGAACATTTCATGCTATATCTGCAATATTTATGCACCAAATACTCAGCAAGTGTCACACCTCCAGCTCAATGTGTGGGAGGAATATATGTTTGCATGTTGTGCTTATAAAGGTCTCCTCCCAGTAGTCCAGAAAACATTTGTTTATGAGATACGGTCTCTAAATTGCATAGTGTGTATGTGTGTGCCCTGTGATGGACCAGCATCCCGTCCTATGTTTTCCCCTGTCTTGTGCCTAATGCTTCCTCAAAGAAGCGCCAATCTCCAGGTGACCCTGTGCTAGATCAGTGGCATAGAACACTGATTGATAGATGTTCATTATCCATAATGTAGAAGATGATCAAACCAAATGTTGCCCATTTTGTTTGACTACTGTGAATACTCTGAAATAGCATGTTTTGTGCACTAGCTTGCATTCAGCAACATAACACCCAGCATACCATTGCTCACCATGCATTCATCTTCCAAATATTCGTCTATTTCAGTGTCAGTGGGGGCAGCATAGGGCAGAGGGCGGGGAAACACCTCGGACAGAATGTCAGTCCAACTGCACATATTCTGACTATGCGAAGGAACCGGAAAAGTCAACACACACACACAGAGCAGGGACAGGTCAAACCCCCCAACCCTGGAATTGTGTCACAAAGCCAAAGTCAACTGATCCACCAGACCACTGCTTCTTTAACTGCACCAAAGAAATCACTGACCTAATTAGCTAGGTATGCTTGCACTGGGTGTCCCTATTGATGAGGAAAAATAACAACCCTTTCTTGAATGTATAAAATGTGCTGTCCTTGGGCTTATACATCCATTTTCTGAAACTGCTGATTCCCAACTGGATTCTATTCTGGGAACGATGGGTACAGGCAGGAACCAACCCTGGGCAGTCACCAACACACTGCAGGGCACCCACACTCACACGGCCAATTTAGATTCACCAATCAACCTATCCCGCACACTTTTGGACTGTGGGAGGAAACCGGAGCCCCTGGTGAAAACCTATGTGAACATGGGGAGAGTGTGCGAACTCCATACAGAAAGGACCCAGGACCTTCTTGCTGTGAGGCCGCAGTGCTAACCACTGCGCCACCGCACCACCCTGGGCTTATATAATACACTGAAAATGAAAAAGCATCTTTATACTGTCAGTTTTTTTTTCCGTTAGGGTTAGGGGTATAATTCCTGCTTCTTACTCTACATGGGAAGTTTGTATGATCTTGTGGTTGCAGGAATTTCCAGCCACATTTCAAACATAGCAATGCTGAACGAGCACATCTTTGGTTTATTGCTTGAAGTCAAGGGAAATGTTTGATTGGTTCATTCTTTCAAGGAGGGTCCTCTTGATTGATAATTTGCACAGACTGGGACATTACAAGTGGATCTCCAGGCTAGCCCCACCTGTTAATTTAGAACTATGACACCCTGACACCTAAGCTGAGGAGGACATAACAGGTTTCAACGCGAAACTCACTTCAACAGAGGTGTCACCCTCTGCTGCCAACACTTACCAGACTAGTTCTCCTGCCTAATAAGTTGCAAAGGCTGAGGCAAAGTGGGTTCAGTACCCACACCAGTGCCCTACTAGTTTAACAAAGACAAGCTGTCTGATTCAAGGAGTGACTCAGTACTATTTACATGCCACTACAAAATGTCACCACATGTATATTAAACCCTTAAGTCTGGCCCTTGTAGAGACATCATGACAAATCACTTTAAACAACTCAAAACATTAATTTGCAAGTTTGACACATTATGGTCAGTCGGGTCCTAAGCCCTAAAACGAATTATTATAATTAAACTTAATAATTTAAATAATAACATTTAATTGACAACAGCAATCTTAAACACCTTGCGGCATAATACTGTTTGACTTGCTGCAGTAACAGTTTGAGTAATCCTGAATGTTAAGATAGTATGGTCTACCGGTTAAAAAAAAAGTTTAAAAGCGTCTTGACTATTTTGCTAGGCCTTAGTAAAAATGTCCTTGCTTGGGTTTTGCACGGGTGAATAAAGGCGTATAGGATTAAGTACCTGTTTTGCTAACGGGTTACAAAATTGTTTTCAATTACTATTTACGTGTTTCCTCTAAGTTTTATTCAACAGAAATAGTCTTTGAGTGCAAAACAATCAAAGCTAACCAATAACAAGAATGCTGAGTGTTTTAACACAACTTTCCGCAGTGCCGCAAATAGTATAGGCCTTACAAATCTGCCTCTTAATTTGTATTCCAGCGAACAGTTCACCGTTAGTAATTGTTGCATTCTAACTTATATTTGTCTACTATTAGACTGTAATGCACCTGATGACACTATTTCCTTGACATTAACAATCATATCTTTGTTTATTGATTTATATTTCACACTAGCGGAGCCACACAGCAAAGGTTTGGATATATTTGTGCAATAACAAGGTGCATCGAATAACACAATTTTAGGATTGAATTGCTGGGTTCAAATATTCCTGGGTGTGTATGTTTGTGGTGTTTTGTGTAAGAAAAGTTAAACCACCAAGAAGACTAACAGGTCCAAGCGTTTGCATTTAATTCTTTTGTTATGCGGACAGACTGGCGTTCAGTCAAAGTGTGTCGCCCTAATGTAAGAGCGCAGCGGGGCTCCGGGTCGCACTTTGCGCCTCTGGTCCCAGCGGAGCGTGGTGACGCTCGCCGTAGCGTGGGGTTTCCCGGGGCTGAGCGCAGGGTTACCGCGCCCATCGCCGCTTGCTTCATGGCCGGGGGAAGAGACTGAGGTGCGGGAGAAGAGCGAGAAAGCCTGGCGAAGGAACGAGAGGCAAAAAATAAAATCAAATAAAATAAAATAATAAAAAAAATCCCCAGCCACACCAGACTAGAAGGGTTAGGGAAGCGGCCGCGGGCTCTGAACAGACGCAGCGAGTCGGGGCGGCGCGACGCCCGTTTGGTGAGAATTTAACCGGCTTTGCGGTGCCTCCTGTCCGTTTGCGCCGCCGGCGTGCCCGGTGTATTACACTCGGCAGGTCGCGGAAATATATATCATTTTAAAAAACTGGGGAACGGGGAGTGCCGCCCCTCGGTAACTAGTCGTCTTATCCTGCTGAAAGTCTGCTGATCGCCGGTTGATGAGGAGGAGCGCAATCGGACGGCTTCTGTCTCCACCGTCACCAGTCAATGCCATATATACACAACGGACACCGACGAGTAAAAAGCGGGTGAGCATCTCTCTTCTGTCCGATTCGCTTGTGAACGTGATTATTAGACATAAGATAAAAGAAGCTATGGAATGTGGGCTTCGGAGACGCGGGGGAAAGGGTTAAAAGCGGCTGGTTGGATCGTTATATTCGGCGACGGGGGGGGGGGTTGTGGCGGCTGACTGATGCATCTGGCTGGGTTTTTAAACCGGGTTTCGGGCCGCCGGTTCATTTCGGAGGAATCGCCCTGCGGCTTGTTCAGGCGGCTTTAAGGCGGCGGTCTGGGTGAATTATTCCTCCGACTAGTTATAGTGTTATTTTTGGCGTGGGGGGTGGGGCGGATTGTGTCTTAATATATATCTATTTTTTGCTTGTTACAAAACACCCCGGTATTGGTTTTAATAACCGGACAGTCGGTCGGATTAACATATATTAAGTCTTTAGTGTTGCAAGAAGGTGGGGGGGGTGGTAAACGATTCGAGGAAGGAAATGTTTCATGTCGGTCTGCGGAAGACTTCCCGTTTACACTTAGCGCAGCCGAGCTCGATAACCTGGCCGAGCTCGGTTTAACTGTACATCGGAAATCGCCGATCTGCGTGGATTATTCACATTTATCGCAAATATTTTTCGTGCGTACGAGGATAGCAACTGGCTGAGTGATTCTGTGGAGGTGAATAGATCGAAAATGGGCATGGATGGCCGTTTCGGGTGGCAGCGATAGGGACGACCCACCACCGCCTCCCAGCGAGTCCATACTAGATAGCCGAGAACCACCACCCTCCCGTCTCCCCCCCCCCGTAGCAAATCATACTGGCTTTTTGTGGTGCTGGAAGAAATCGCGGTCGTGCCACCACCCGAAAACTGAAATCTATAAACGGCGTTTCATATTCTCCTAAATTGCACACATCCACAATTATTTATTAAAAATGCCCCCCGGTGCCGCCTCACGTGATGGAGAGCAGCTTACGATCGCTGATGAGTGGAAAAATGGGGGGGGGGACGACTCCCAAGATGGAAAGATGTCGCATAGACTGTGGTGGTACAGACGACTTATATATGTGTGTGTGTGTGTGTCCATCGCTGGGTGCCTGCATTTTGCATTTCGTATCTTTAATTTAAAAAGGCCAGGGAGGAATGCACTGCCAGTCATATTCATATGTACCTCGTTTTCCCCCGACCGTGTTATGTAAAATGGCTATAGTGACAACCGAGAAGTGTGTGTTCTGTGACAGGAAGCTGCTTGTGTGTTTAAACGGATTTCTCGTTCTTGATATCCAGCAATACTTATTTTTGAATAGGTGTGTATACTAGATGTTTAAATGGGTTCTGGTGCGTTTAACGAAATACTAACGAGGAGATCGGATTGTGGGAATCTCCTCATTTAAGAAGACCAGCTCCAGTTCTTTTCCGTGTGACTGGCGTCCCTTAGCAGCCGCCCCCGTGCCTCCGCTATCCTTTTAGTGTTACAGCAGGGAGGAAATGCATAGGTCTAAAACAAGGAAGCAACGAGTCCTGCCCTTTTAAGACGAGCGGCAAAAAAGGGGTGGTGGTCTTACAACAATATTAAACCCCGAAAGATGGCATGTTTCGCCAAATTGCAGAGCGTGGGTCTGCACTGTTAATGTAGCCGATTTCTTTGCCGGATTGCAGCATGCGTCGCGCTCGCAAAGACTCTCGAAAAAAGCGGAGGCTTAATTTTCCACAGATTGGATACCCTTAAAGTTGAATCATAAAAAGCAGAATTTTACATTATTGTGCCCATTATTTAACCTTTAATGTCAGAACGAGAGCTTGGCCTTAGTATATTAAATTGGGTGGTATTTGTTTTTGGTAACTCAACAATGATGAATCGATCCCGTTTTATTCTACTCCCTTTTGAATGAATGGGGCTCCTGTGTTCCGGGTCCGGGCAGCTGCGGCGAACAAGATGGCGCGCGCTGGCTCGAGCACAGCGCGTTCTCCCAGCGCGAGACGTCGGCGCAGAGGAGGTCCCCCCCTTCCTTTGGTGTCGCCTTGTCTCCCCGACTCAATATTTAACCATATTTTACCTATTTGTCTCATCTAATGGTGCGTTTTGGTTAAAAAAAAAATACCGTTGAAGGTGACTGTTATTATAAGAAACCGTTAAAGTGTTTAAAAAGTGACGTGCATTGGTGGTATTTTTGATCTGATGCACGCCGTTAGTTTCGTAGCTTTCTAGAAAGTGTATGACCTCACCCTGTAAATAGTTTTTCTGTCAGAATATTATAGTTTTAAAGAATAAAAAAATATATTGAATTCCCCATCTTGCACACCTAAGGATGTTATGTTCGTTGCTAATGTGCTTAGCACCATGCTGAATAGCATACTGGGGTGATTAAGCTGACGCGTTTGATCCTGTGCTGTATTTGTGACATTGCAGAACGCGTCATATGTGCCCACTGGCAAAACTGGAAAATATTTGGAGCTGGTGGAATAAGTGTTTTTACACGGCCTATTGCAGGACGGTGTCAAGTAGATATGAGCTGTGACACAGCTGGTACTTTGTTTCATATGAGGGTAGCATCTTTAAGTCTTCATGTATTGACTAGTATTCACATTCAGTGGTGCATTGTGGGTAGGGTCTTCGCAGTGGAACGAACATCACTTGCATTGCTTAAGATCTTTGCCTTTCCTGTACAAAACCATATTGCGGGAATATTTATAGTTGATTTTAAACAGTACGTTTTCTGCCCTGTCTTTAAGAATGACAGCTGTCAACATCATATTCTTGTAGTACTGCCTCTCCAATTAGTATATTTCAACACCAGTTGATGGGCTGTGCTTTTTAAGAGCCTCGTCCAGAGTTAACCCTATTTTAGACTTGTAGTTTTAGTCTTGTAGTTTCTCTGCCCACACTCACACACACACACACACACACATTAATAATGGGAGCAGGTGAATCAATTAAGAATGTCTTATAAACTGAGTAAAGCAATAGCACCTACACAAAAATTTGTGGAAGAACACCACGGGGGGAGACACAAATGAGGGCATTGGGTGCTTCGCCAAGGTCTGGACCCTTCCTTCTGTACGGAATCCTCCTCCTCTGATTCCCAGTTTCACAGCCCTGTAACCAGCCACTTCTTCTGGAGCTGGTGAAGGCCTAATCCTATTCTCACAATAAATCTACTCCTGGGTGAGATTATGTGCAGGAAAATGCCCTGCCTGCATTTTCTTTCTTTTTTTTGGGGGGGTTCTGGCTGTTCAAACTAGGAAGCTAGTTAGCTCAAATGGCTGCTGTTGTTTTTTATTTAAAATAGTCATATGAAGCAATTGGTGGTGTGCTTTGAGTCACAAATTGCTTTTTGATTAGCTCAACACTGGTATGGACACAGTGGGTTGGCAAAGGACACAGCTCATCGCCCCAAGGTTCCCTTCTTGTGTCTCAGGAGGAGACCCGCTGTTGTACCCTTGAGCAAAGTGTCTAACCTAAATTTCTCTAACTTTATAAATAGACGAAATTGTAAGTCACTTTGGATGAAAGTTTGTGGCCTAAGCAATACAGTATTGGTAGTAATAGCCACAATCATTTTTAGAGTTGGAATAATTATAGTATGTGGTATTATACTCATCAATGATGAAAAGCCCCTCAAATTCCCTCCGCAGTCTCACTAGCAAGGTTCAAGGTTTTATGTCATTTTCTTATTTTATTTTCATGGTACATTTCTGAAGCTGTTTTATGTGTTTATTTACAGTATTCAAAAATAGTAATGATTAATTGCTTGTAATCACTCACTTGTGGATTTGCCCTTATGTGATACTAGTACTGTACCATATATGGTTTGGCACAATAGCCTTGCAAAAGCATGGTCTAATTTACATTAGTCCAGTGTTAAAACTGGTTAGTTACAGGAGAGGTGTCCAGTAGCTGTTAAAATGAATTTATGTATCTATACTTACTAATTTGGTCAGTTTGCTGCGCCAGCTGATAGTCTATCGCCCTTTTTTCACAGTGACACCAATATTCTTCTGCTGAAACTTATTTTTGGTGTCTTGTTTTTGTATGTGAGCAAATGTGGAAGTGTTTCAGTTTGTTATATATGACAATAGTGGTATATGAATCACAGCATTAACTAGATATTTAAAAATGTAAAGAATGTTTGACATATCTTAATGTATTAACACACAAGTGTGTGTGTGTGTGTGTGTGTGTGTGTGTGTGTGTCACTGTCACATTTGCGATTTTTTTTTTAACTAGATGCAAAACACATGACATCTTGGCCAATGAAAAGATGTTTTATGAAATCATCTACTGAACTAGTATTGTTAACATTTGTATTCATCATCATGTGTATGGATTACTTTGTATTGCTAGTTTTAACAACTGACAGCTAACAAATTAACATCAGGTAATTAACATCATTTTTAATTGTGAATATAAAGCAAGATTAGTTTGTATCTTGTTGATACACATTTGCCTCACTAACAACAATCCACATAAGTCAATTTAAAACAAAGCATTCAGTGATGGCTGTGTAAATATAGGTGTCTATTTCAGGTGTTAAAACAATGTAATGAGAAACCCTTAAGTTTATTTTGTAATGTAATTTCTGAGAATGCGTTTTTCACACTCCTGAAATAATGCATTTTTGGAGATGCGTGTTTTTCATTGGACAGCAATTTGTGTGTGTGTGTGAGAGAGAGAGACTGGATTCTAAAATTGCAATTGATATTATTTTAAACTCTTGTGGTCACTTGTAACCTGAGGCATAAGCTTTCTCAAGTGCAAAGTGCATCATGCAGATCAACCACATACAGGTCTTTTTAGAGGGGCGGGGGGGGGGTATGCTCTAGTACATGCAGAATGTTGCTATGATAGAAAACATAATGAGTTAATCTGTGTCTTTTTTTGAACTTCCTGACAAGTTACTCTTGCACAAATTGCATCTGTTATTTAATGTAACTGCAGAGGCTAAAAATGAGTGAAGTGATGGCCTCTTCTGGGTTGAAATGAAACCAGTCACACAAAAACAGATAGTCCTGTGTGGCTAAGTTGTATCATAGCTTTAAAAAAAATCGGGTAGACCTATGAGGGGTCTTTATGTTTAAGTTTGTGATTTTTGTCACATTCCCATTGTACTTCTGCCCTCCCCCCAACTCCACCCAAAAGAAGAGCCAGGATTTCTGTTTAAAAGTAGGCCGCTTGTAGACTGCTCTTTGCGCAAAGCAAAATCCATATTGATTTTTTTTTTTTGCTGACAAAACACACTTTCTGTTTGGCTAGCTAAAATTGGGCCCATTGCTAGAAGTGGCGGTGCTCATCCCTCTGCTCCGCTTTGTTTGGTAGGTGGGTGGGACACTCTGGGTTTCTGGGGGTTGGTAGCTGGTGTCACAGGTACAACCTCCAGGCTCAAGCTTCAGCTCCCAAGTTTTAAATATACTTTCCCGCCATTCATAAAACTATTCAGTATTTGACATTTTCTGAATTCTTTGGGCGAATCTCAATATGCATTCTTCACCTTGTGTTCGCGTACCCATTTTACATCATCTTCCATCACCTAAGACCAGTTCCAATACTAAGAATTCAAGTACACAAGGACGGTAAAAATCCCTGGGTGTTGGTCTTGCTCCGCCCCAGATATCAAGTATACATCAGTTGCATCCTCGCCGAACGAGACCAATCCCATGATTGTGGTCTTGGTTTTGAGATTCACCCTTTGTGTTGTCTGTCACTCTGCCTACTGTCAGCTGTGTTGCTGTACTTCCTGGCTTGTATTTTTTAGTTGTTGGTGCTCCTCTGGGTGACATTATTGCTATAGGCTAAAGCAAAGTCTGTCATCTCCAGCTGCTTGCACTGTTATGAATTACCCAGCTGTGCCACATTGTTCCATATAGCACAGATTTTGCTCTTTAGGTAGGCCCTTTGGTAAGCCTAGGCCAGCTGTCCTAGAGGCAGCATGAAACAGATTGAATTCCTGCTGTTTGGATTTCAGTTTTTGGGATTACTGCCATGATTAGTGATAGTGCTAGTTTTCATTTTTAATAATCTGATCATAAGCAATGCAGAAAAATGAAGCTTAATTTGCTATTTGTTCAGGTATATTGGAATTCTTTAGTTGTTACATATCCCATCTAGCTGTCCTTTAAGAGGCGCACACACATACAGGTGAGGGCACAGGGTCATGTGCTTATCTGAAGCCTCATGGGTGACGATCCCGCTGAGCACAGGACTCATACTGGCAACCTTCTGATTACAAGCACAGAGGCCTGTCCACTGAGTCCCTCACACTTTGCATTTCCATTGATACTGTGATGGTAACGAGCTTCTGTTCTGCATAGAGGGCAAAAAGAAGTCTTTTTTTGGGTTTACCACTCTGGTATGGATAGAATTCATGATTACAAGTCAGTGTGATATTTCTGGCACCAAGTGGTATATTTTACCAAGAGTTTAGAGCAGAATTCAGGGAAAGTACAGTGGGGTTTCACAAGTTGATGGAGGAAAGTTTAGCCAACAACCACATGCTTCTGCTGTGTGGCTAATTTTTCACTTCAGTTTTGATCAGTGGAACAGTAAATATTCTTCTCCTAGGTATTCCCATTTTTCCATCCAATCAGATTGAGGTTGTAGGACTGAGATATAGGTCAAGGTCAGCAGGTAGGGGCACAGCACAGGCACGCGCGGGCCTTCTAAAGCCAAAGACGCACATGCGCACCCTCCCAGAAGCCTAAGCTCACCCCGAAATCTTGTCGCACCTGGTTGGATGTGGGTGCTCCCACTGAGGATGTTACAGCAGCCCGGTTCAGGATCGTGCCTGGGCACGGAGGAGCCCAGAGTGTGTAAGTGGTCAGATGTCTGGGTGTGGTCTGTAGGCATCAAATGCAGAGCATGTGCACTTATTTCTCCTGTTAAAGGCTCTCTCGTGTGCTCGTGCCTTGGTTATGTGAACCTATCCACAGATATGAACCAAGTGGAGGAAGCACAGCTGTGGGTGATAACATGGGCCCCTCAGAACGGGGCATGTGGGCTCCTCTACAGCATCTGTCCCCACTAATGATGTGCATCTC
Organism: Mormyrops attenuatus; assembly: GCA_026777985.1. Taxonomy (NCBI): domain Eukaryota; kingdom Metazoa; phylum Chordata; class Actinopteri; order Osteoglossiformes; family Mormyridae; genus Mormyrops; species Mormyrops attenuatus. The sequence continues at coordinate 20,332,110 of JAODKC010000130.1, forward strand.
CATCTCTGAGGCTATGTGATACACATCTTGATGCATTGCCAATGATACAATACATTAAAGATACATACGAAGCAGCTACTATTTCGATGTGATACGATTCGCCCCTATTTTGACGGGGTGCGATTCGACACGATGCACCGCATCGCCGGACGCACCTCCTACTCCCGCGAGACTCGGCCAAGACACTTGCAGAGAATTGGCCACTGACAGCAGTGAAGAACTGGAGACGACAGAGTGCACTTGAGGCACAGTTTAGAGAGAGGGAATGAATCTTAATATCAAATTATTGGTCATGTTTTTAAGTAAGGGCACAGGGTTTCTACTAATAATTTATGTAACCCTGGTTGTGTGCTGCTTCCAATTCGATGACTAGTGAGCAGGCCAAGCCCAGGACCCTCCTGCTCTGTTTGGTATGTTGGTGATTTCGAATGGCGTGGTCAGAGAGATGCTGGCCCAGGTATGGTAATGCAGCGGTAACCGTGGTGACTTCAGGCGTTCTGACCCAGCAGGGAGTGCAGTATCATGGGAGAGGTGGGTGACAGTGAATACAGTCCTCGGGTGAATATGACTTAATAAAATAAAACTAAAGGCTTGCTTGTAGGCCTAAATCTCAATAAAAAAAGTTTTTACTTAAAAAAGACAGCAAGGCAAAAAAACAAACTTTGGACTGTATTAAAGGTTCTTCCTCCCATCCCCATAAACATAATGATCTTGCGATTCTTCTCCCTTCACAGACACAGAGAGCTTACTTTTGCACGCACGAGTTTCCCAGAGCCACTAATTAAACTTTTCAATGTTTGCTCCATAAAACATGGTCAAATACAACAAAATTATAACATTCAATATTTAACCAGTTACTGACTCAATAATACTTATTTGTCCTGAAAGAACTCACTGCTGATTAATTTTACCATAGCATACACCATGACTTTTAATCAGAATCTTTTAAATAAACTTCCACTCGGCTCAGTACCCAACGTGCTTCAACATATAAACATACGTATGACCTACTTTTGTTCTCCAAGAGGTTGGATGAGCTAGGAGCCACATTTTAGACTTTCAAACGGAGACACAAAAGAAAGCTTGCTTATGCGCACAACAGCTTTCAAACACAAGAAAGTTTGCGATAAAAGACGTGCCCTCCTGTAGTCTGGAAGCATAATGCCCCCAAAAAACATTAATAACACTAGTCGTGAGCTAAATAATACAAAATTAATAAACCAAGATTATTGGTTGTGAACTTTTATGTCGATGCACAGATGCGAATTGGTGAATCTCACCATCCCTAGTCCCCAACGTTTGCCACCCAGCTCAGTCTGCTTCCAATTAGCAGCCCCAGTGAACCTGCACTGTCCTTTCACAGCACTGAGCTGCCAGCTTCCATTCGCTAGCAGGGTGTTGGCCTGCATGCAGGATAGCTGTGGTTAGGGTTGCTTTGACAGTGAGTGGTGAGCACAATGAAAACGCAGCCAACGTTCAAGCACACCCCATGCTTGTAAGAAGGACAAGCATGTTAGCAGCTGCTCTGTGATTGATTTGGGCTGGAGGTGAGATGCTGCCTTACAGGTTTTATTTCTTGGGACGCTCATGTCTGTTGTGGCATCCCTTCAGCTGGGGGGTCAGCACCCCCTCCACACCTGTGAAGGTGAGGTTGCTTTGGAAACTGCATTGTTTAATGTACGAGCCCCCCCCAGTGTGCGAAGGAGAGGTACAGAGAGATGTCTTTTCTGCTGAATGAAGCCTTTTTCAATGTGTTTCTTTGTCTCTAGATGTATCATTTGTTGTGCCCCCCCCCCGCCACCATTTATGTATGATTTAACAGGCTCTTTTCAGCCTTTAGGCGTGCCATTGCACTAACATGGGCGGGCATGCCAATTCGTAGAGATTAACTTGAGCTAATTGTTGATGTGGGGTAGGATGCTCTGTCCTTGAGCAGGAACATCTTTATTTTGTATCTGCAGTTTTTTAAAAAAAAATATTATTTAATCTTTAGTTTCAGCACACATGGTGGCCTTCTAGTATTTGTGATTGATGCAGACCCCACGGAGGCCTGGCTCTCCCGTACGGCCTGAGGTGAAGCCCTTGTGTTTGGTTGCAATGGAGTGCTGTGTGCAAAGCAAGCCAAATACAGATACCCAAAAATAGCAGGACACTAGGCTGCATGTGCAGGCTTGGCAGTGAGATGCAGTCATGCTGATTATCAGGCTAGGTCTGCATTGATTATTATTGCCTCGATTGGTCAGCCTGAGAGAGATTTGAGATTCACAAACAGGACACTGGTTTTTGTGGCATCATGGCTGGTTTTTATGGCTTGGGGGCGGTAGCCAGTGGTGGGAAAATCAGTAGAAGTACATATTATGTGACTCGTTGAAGAGGTTATGAGCCTTAAACAGCTCTGACATGCTTACAGACAGGTGAGTAATGAGTATATACAGGTCACACTTCCTTCTGAAGTCACTCGCCTAAGCTCAAAAAATAATAATAAAAAAATATATATATCTATTTTTATTATTTTTTATTATTATTATTTCTGAAAACCCCTCCCAGCCCACCTCGCCATGCTGTTCCACCCCTTTCGGTTTTCAAAGTCCTGCCACAGAGGAAAGTACAGGGAAAGGAACAGTGGGGGTGTTGTGACCTTTGACCTCAGAACTGGCCCTGTAGATGCCAGTTCCTTGATCACTGTATCGAGATTCATTGTTGACCGCCAGGGTTTTACAGAAGTCAGAGTGCTGAAGCCTCCACATCTGGTGAAAACGGTGGTGGTGTCTTACCAGCTTGAGTATGAGAAAACATAAAGAAAATGTCTTTTTAGCATTTGAAGTATAAAATTCCCTATTTATGGGTGGTACGAGTGTGTGTGGATTGTTTACATGTCCTGGGGGTTATATGACCCCTGAGTTTGATGCAGGCATGGGGCCATAACTATTTAAAAACTCATCCACATGACATTCATGTGGGTAACCTGTAAGATGTCCTGTAGCACTCCTGTTTAATCCCCAGAATAACACATTCATTTACTACTGGGCACCAGTAAGCTGTGTTCGGTGCGGCATGTTGGGAAGCATGTTATATCCAGTGTAGGACCTCTTGTTGTGACATTTGACATTGAGATTCTTGAAAACATGCCAAAAGCTGAGTGTAATTATCTAAGGGATACTAGCACATCAGCCTGAAGCTTTAAATCTGTTGACCATCAGTGGGTGCTTTTGTATGGCTTAATGTTCCCTTCGTTCGTATCGATGCCCGCGAGTGAGTGATGAACCGTGAGGTAGGAAACCCGCAGGATGACTTCGACTCCCTTGTTGCCCTAACCCAGCTTCGTGCAGCATATCTTAGCTGCAAGCACTACATGCAAAAATGCCCTCTTTCTGCTTTGCATAACTGTGCCGTTTGCATCTCGAATACGGGAGAGGAAGGAGTGCCGGCTGTGGTTTGCAGAGCGCCTGGTGCTGACGATTTGCATTTGTGTTTCCTCTCTCTTGTCCCGTTTGCTGTGCTACTCCGACCACTTTGCTTGACACTTGCTAACCAGCCGTCCACCTGCCGCACGCGAGGCAGGATGGGGTCATGAAGACCCTGATGGATTTCGGTTTGCCTTCAGGCTTTGATATTCATATATAAATCGAAAGGAAGCTCGAATGCGGCATGGTTTTCAAAATGCAGCCAAATAACCAGAAGCTCTATCTGTTATACTCCTAATAATTCCTCTGTGCGCTTCTGGTGGACTGGAATTCCGGAGTAACATGCTTTCAAAAAGTCACAATCGGACAGCATTCCCCACGCATACCAAACACTCCCCCATCGTGTGTCTGCTGACCTGCAGAGTGCCGCACTTCTATCATCGCGTGGATACCGTTTGTTTTTCCTGGTAGAAACTCGTCACATATATTGGAGTTGCAGTTGGAAAACTGACTAGCGAAAAATATTGCGAAAATTTTTTTTTGCAGTTGTGGAGTACTTTTATCTTCTAAAGGATGGTTTTCTCATTTAGATGTATCTTACCAGGAAGAGCTCATTATTTAGCATTTGTCATACGGGACCTGCCCTGGCGCAACTCTTGCTGAAGACGTCCAAACTAACAGGCAACCTGTTTGTTTCTGTTGCGTTTGTAATATCATTAACATCTCATTGTGGAATGCACTGGGCCCCACAGGAGGGGCTGTGCTTCTTGTGTTATATGTTCTGCGTGCCACTCGCCCATGTGGCTGGAAAAGGTCCCCCCCGCCGCTTCTTTCTTTTGTGGACCCTGCTAGGATTTATGATTTTAATTTTTAAATGTTGCTTTTCAAAATTAATGTGCACAGCAGCGGCATAGTTGAAAAATATTAGAATTTATATCCGCCTGCCTTGTGTGGTCACTGCTTTGTGATTTTTGTTCAGTCTACTTTTCCTGTGATGCTTAAAATCAGCTAGCCATGAGATCATCCCCAGAGGCTGTGGAACAACTGGGAGATGGAAAGATTCATTTAGAGACTTAACATTGCACAAGCCATAGTCTGATTTTGTGCATGACTGTTTGTCTTAATTGGGCTTGTTGTGAGTTAATCTTTTAGTGATTTGTTTGGGGATGTCGTAAGTCATTTGTCACCTTCAGCTGTTGAGTGCATTTATATGCATTGCATCATGTTTGGCAGCTCAGCAGGTAGGTCTGTGGCCTCACACTTCAGCGATTCCCACTGCATGTGGATTCCATGTCCCATGTTTCTTAGACTTCATGTTCACTGCAGCCCTGCATCTAAAATGCAGTGTGGCATAGCTGTGGGGGTGTGCCTCACAACTAGAGGTTCTACAACTAGAGGTTTTACAGTAACTTTTCAAGTTAACAAGATGTGTGTGAAACATCCAAGACACAGGTTACTGTTGAAAGGCTGCTTGCTTTTTTTTTTTTTATTTTTTTTTTTTTAAAGATCTTTCCTTGATATATGTCTGATACCTTTTCTTTATAATTTTTTCATACTGAAGTCTGATCAAGCCTGCATTGAATTTGGAGAAGTATGTAAGATGCGTGGTCAGCTTCTCTGCCAGAAATTCAGGTGGCAGGGTTATGTTCTGCATGGAAGTGAAACTTATGCTACCCTGTTAGAGTAGATATCAGGACACACACATGTATGACATTTGCCCAGGATACTGTGAATACTTCGGGAGCATTAAACCGTATGGTTGCTGGGAAAATTCAGAAACCTAAACAGTAAATTCTTAGAATTTTCACACTTGTGTGTGAATTTAATTAAGTAGTTTGCATTTTGGTTTAAAGATGGGGGGGGATAATCTGACATTTAAGTGTTGTTCTGAAGTGATGTTATGACCGGCACCTCGTTCAAACTTTTCATTTTGTTACATTTCTCCTAGGCAGCCATTTTTCTGAGCACCATCTTGGGGTCAATCAATGTGAACAGAGGAGTGCCCTTATGTGTGTTTTGTGTGAGTGATGGTACAGCTACATTTCCAGCTGGTGGGGTGGGGACCTGGTGAACTACAGACAGGAGTCTCTTCCACAGAAATAGTGTCTGTCATTATGAATGCCAGCCTACCTGTACTGGACTGTGCTGTGGCCTGGTGATCTGTCCACTTGGCCAATAGAGGGTGTACCTAGATCTCCACCTGTGCTTGTGCAGGTGTGCCATGGCCGCAGTGGTGCTAAGGAGGAAGGTAGAGCAGGTCATGTCTGCCAGATATTTTAATATGGAGGAGGTGACATCTATGACTGCTTGTTTAACTATTGCACTGTCCCTCTTTCAAAACATTCACAGTATTCTGCATCACTTGTAGGCTGGGAAGCTTGTGGGGGAAAAACTAGCACGGTGCTTAATGTTCCCCATATTCCTGGCTTTACGGGTTCGTCATCTTAGGTTACGTATCTGTTCTGTGCTTACTGAAAAACGCATGGAAGGAGGTACGCGAGTGTTAAGCTTATTGCACTACTAACAGTAATCTCGGTATTTCTTGCCATGGCAACATAAGAAGCAACAAAGTTACAGAATTTCACTGGATTTTCTCCTTTATGGTAGATTCGGGATCCGCAGGGATGTAAACCTAGCACACCTGATGCGTGTCGGTATCTCGGGTTATGAAGCCAAGGGGCTTGCTGGGTTGGGATCAGCCACATAGAACAGGTGTAATCTTAATAGGATTTGGCCAGAGGAATTGAAGTGGTGGTTTCTGGGATTAGCAGCTGATGCCAGGAGGAGAGCTGAGGGTCTTTGGTGGGTGGGAAGGGTTGCCATGTCAACCTTCATGGAGTGTAACACAATCACTGCAGGAGCTAGCTGAGCCGGAAGACACAGGCATTTCTTTTAAAGGGGGAGTTGTTTACCTCAATGTAGTCCAACTGCAGAAAAACGTGTGAACCGCAGGGGTGTGTCCCCAGACCCAGCAATGCTTAATACACCCCTGGCAAGGTTGCCACCTGCTGCCCAAAAAGGGAATCACACTGAAGGAAATTACCGAAGTGTTCACATCACACAACTAGTGCTGCAATAAAGGATTATTTTTGTAATCGATTAATAATTTCATTAGGCAATCAACTAATTGGTTGGGTCAAAACACTGGGTTTAGAGTAAAAAAGGAAATGCCTTATTTAAAAAAATTGGTCAATTGTAATTAAAAATTAATACATTGGTGAGAATCTAGGGGTGTAACAATTTTAAAAATTCACAGTTTGGGGTACACCTCAGTTTTGAGTATAGCTGCATATCTGTAGTGATAGACACCCCCTGTAGCCTTACTTAGGTCTAAAATGCCATGGAGAGACTAACTCGCAGAGGAGGTTTCTGCCTTGCTCCAGTCATACAAACATTTGTATGTTAGTCTCAAATTAGTTAGCATGTCGGATGTGTTTCCACTAACATATCAGCATTCACTGTAACATAGTCAACGTACAGTCATTGTCTTATCGATTACTTTCTCTCTGATATTGGTGTAATTTAGTGGGAAACCAAAATGTTCCCAAACTACTGATGTACCTGACATGGGGAAGGGCTTTGAGCTCTACAGCACTGGACATAACCAACTCGCAGCCACAATTAGCATAATGTTTTGTGTTTTGAACATCTAGTTGAGGATTTAGGAGCCGGTGTCAAGAAATGTATTCTTCCTTGTGCATTCCAAACTGAAAATTATGTAACAGAGAGGTGCATGATAAATTTGTGTATGATTAAAGCCCTCAGAGGATTTCTCTTTGATACACTTTTTTGGCAGATGTTGCTGGATACTGTACTCTTTGACGATGCAAGATTGACATTATCCCACACATTTGATGTTTGGTCTTGCGTCGACCCTCCTCAGATAAACCGGCTGTCTCCATATTTCAGTTGCTAAAGATTGTACTTGGTACACCAATGTTATTGTTGCTAGGTGATGTAATTATACACAATTTACACAACTAACCCAAAAAATGCAACTAATCAATGACAAAATTCATAGTCGGCTATGAGTTTTATTATTGATGAACTTGATTAATTGATGCAGCCCTGCACACAACATACGAGCAGCTACAGCAGTATAGCAGATTACTCATTGAAAGTCTGGTCCACTGCTAAGAATTGTCTAATGAGATGTCATGTCATAAGATCTCCAGCCAAATAAACGTTGTCATCTCTTGGTGGTCCAAGCTAGGCGCTCCTCTGTCTGTCCTGCCACCTTATTGGTAGAATATGCTGAAAGGCAGAGATGCTAATCCCTTGCGCAGGGCAAATCGCAGAAAATATTTGCTTAAAGTAGACATTCCATCTCAAACTCCTGGTTATCATGACGCACGTCGGTGCGGTAGCCTCTGGCTTGAGGCTGTTTCACCAACATCTTCAGTATCAGGGGGCCCAAGGAGTGACTATAAGGGCTGTTTGTACTGCTGTTTTAATGGAGAATACCTTATGTTCCTCCCTTTCCAGATCTGCCAGTGTCTCGCCGGCCAGAGTGAAGTCTACTGTTTAGAGGAAGATGAGTGAACTGGACCAGCTACGCCAGGAGGCTGAGCAACTCAAGAACCAGATCCGAGTGAGCGGACCTCCATTGCCGCCCACACAGACACACACTTGTGACCTGAACAAGTCTGAAAGGTTGCAGTTAAAATGTTGACCTTCTGCATTTTCTCTCTGTGCTTGTTTACAGGATGCCAGGAAAGCCTGTGCAGATGCCACCTTGTCCCAGGTGAGGAACTGTTCTGAAGAACCAGCTTTGGGGCAGGAGTAGAGTGCAATGATCACTGACTTTCTGTCAGAAACCACTGTTGTTCATGAAGATGCGTGTGGGGATAACACTCTGTTTTAGCTCAGCGCATTGTGTCAATCTGCCAAGTCATAGAAGTACGATCTGTCAGAGGGCGCAAATTCCCATGATAGAGTTCCTAGCAGCCACTTGGACCTTATGGCGAGGTGCTGCCTAACAGCACTCTATTTGTCTGCCCAGATCACAGCGAACGTGGATCCCGTCGGCCGGATCCAGATGCGCACTCGGAGGACCCTGAGGGGTCACCTGGCTAAGATCTATGCCATGCACTGGGGCACTGACTCCAGGTGAGTTAAAGTACCGTGGTGTCATAAGGCAAAGAAATTGCTCAGCGATGTAAAGTAGTAGTAATGATTTTGCACTGTCCTGCAGGCTCCTTGTCAGTGCGTCCCAAGATGGAAAGCTAATCATCTGGGACAGCTACACCACCAACAAGGTACGCTGTTTGCCTACATGATATTGGTGCATCCCTGTGGATATTTTGATCGATACTGATAACGATATAATTTTGCCTAATGTCGTCTGTACTGATAACCAGCTGACCTGAGCGACTTGCTGGGGGGGAGGAGGTGGGGAATTACTGGCAGTGAAATTTGCCACCGCTGATTAGCGGAACAATGTTATTTTGTAATCTGTGTGTAATCGGTCTTTTTTTTGTTTTGTTTTGCAACACAATTCCTGTACAGCCTACTTTACTGATCAGGGGTGAGTTTCTCGAAGACTTCTTAACGCTACATCGTTCGTGAGTTCTATCTTTTAACACAGAACTTACGAGCGACGTAGCGTTAAGAAGGCTTCGGGAAACTCACCCCTGTTCCTTCCGGGTCCAGTCAATGTATAATGTACATGCATGCATGTGTCAGTCACATCATTGACGTCATGTCTGTGTTCCGTGCCTGAGCACAGTTAGCGGTTACACCAGATGTGCACTCTGTCCGAATCCGACTAGCCGTGCTCTGGCCGCCCTCTTTAAGTGGTCTCGGGTACAGTTAAGCATACCGTGCTTGGGCACAATATAGAGCGATCACACTAGTCAAACATACTGGACTTCAGGGGCTAAACGTGTTCAGACGCGGTACAGATCGCCTACTGCAAGTTAGACTATAAGTGGTGACTGAGCTGACGAAATCCCTCATCCTCCACTGCAGAAAGTGGCTGATCGTCCAATGCAGAAATCTCCTTTATTTTAGTAGGTGTGTTTAGCTCTGATGTTGCTGGCTTTGAATATTGTTAGTTCAAATGTTGGCCGGCGATATCAGCTGAGATTGGCACATCAGATGGTTTCCAGTATCTTTATTTTTGATGAATATTGGCTAATACTTATATATACTAGCAAGATTTCTTGCTTAGCTGGAATACTTGTTGGATTTGATTTGCCTCAGTTTAAATGGCCTTCATCTTCATCCGCTTACATTTGCTTTCTGAAACGGGCGCTAATTGTTAAGCATTGTTAGCAATATGAGTTGATAACACATTTTGCTGTGTTTTGCACATAAAATTCTGTAATAAACTGTCAACAGATAAGTTGGACAGTATTGTGTGTAGGACCGATTTAATGAGCCACAAATAAGATGTAAGTGCTAATAAACAGTATAGGACTACAGTTTTAACTTGTGTTGATAAAGGGCGCAGCCATCTTGGATTCTGAACCGAGTCGTACCTGAGCGGTTTTCTATTATAAATTATGTGAGCCGAACCTGAGCCTTTCCCATGCTAACATGGCTGCCGCACCACCATCAGATTGGTCAAAATGCCCAGATACCGGCGATTTGCACTGATATGCGTGAGCATACTCCATATTTTGCTCATTATTAGTAGTATCTCAATGTATTGATGCATTGCCAATAACTCGGAACATTCAGATTTCCTATCCCCTCCTTAAAAATGTACCATAGAATGGCAAAATGGAATGGATTCATAATACACATTTAAACAAGCGAATGGAAATTCAGCTAGCGCTTGATGCTAACATGGCGATTCTCACAGATGTGCTAGTGGAAAGTAGCACATAGTAAATCATAATGTACACAGTGTGAACAATAAATCAAAGTGTCTCTTCGGTTTTACGTCACTGTCACTCTGCTTTATCAAGCTGACCCTTCCGCAGTGGAAACCCGGAATGAGCTGGAACCACACTGTAACTAGTAACTCTGTGTGGTACGGCTTGGGTACGGCCTGGTTCCTGTATGCCGGTGGAAAAGCGCCACTGATGGGACGGATTAGAGCAGGGCTGTTAGATATATCTTGAAAGTTACTGCAAGAGCAGCTGAGGCCTTGGTGTTGATGTGACGCATCCCCCCACGCAGGTGCATGCCATCCCTCTCCGTTCCTCCTGGGTCATGACCTGCGCCTATGCGCCTTCTGGGAACTATGTGGCCTGCGGGGGCCTGGATAACATCTGCTCCATCTACAACCTGAAGACCCGCGAGGGCAACGTGCGTGTGAGCCGCGAGCTGGCCGGACACACAGGTACCTCTGACCAGCTCTTTCTCTTTCCGCCCTGCACTGTGGCTCTGGGAGATTTGAGTCCCATTGCACCACAACCTGGCCAAATTCCACAAGGTCTGATCGCGCCATGTGACTGCGGTTTGTTGTGTTTGGCAAAGACAGGGTTCACACTTCAGGTCATTCATTGCTTGAGAATGTGCTTAGGAAGGTGTTATATAGGGTTGCTGATTACTGACTACAGAACCATTCAGGGTGGACTTATGTAGGTTTCAGCCGATCAGTGATTACAGAAGCAGCTGATGTCAGGCCTATTGAGAGCTGCTTTTCTCTTGAATCTCTGTTTTTTAGTATATGAATTCTGAGGTCCCTCTGCTGTCCCTCACAGGTTACCTGTCCTGCTGCCGTTTCCTGGATGACAACCAGATTGTTACAAGCTCTGGAGACACCACTTGGTGGGTGTGTGTGTTTGTGTGTGTGTTTGGGAAGGGGGAGGGGGTTCTGTCTGGGTCTGGTGCTGTCAGTTTGGACTAATCACATGTTCATCACATGATCCAGCACTATCTTTGCTTATTTACTTAATCTGTAGCTCTCTAGTTTAATCTGACTGGCAAATCACACCTGATGAAATTCCTCCCCCACCAAGAACTGAAGTTCTAATCACAAGTGCTTTGTGTCCATTCCTCAGCGCCCTCTGGGACATCGAGACTGGCCAGCAGACGACCACATTCGCCGGCCACACTGGTGATGTCATGAGTCTCTCACTGGCTCCTGACAGCCGGCTGTTCGTCTCGGGGGCCTGTGACGCCTCCGCTAAGCTGTGGGACGTGCGGGAAGGCATGTGCAGGCAGACCTTCACCGGCCATGAGTCTGACATCAACGCCATCTGTGTATGTCTGCCTTCTCCCTCGCCCGTTTACAGAAGGGCGTCGGTTTTCACATGTGCCGTTTGTTTACATGCTGGTAACTGCTGTCTGTGAAATATAATTTCACACTAGACCTATGTCACCCGTGTGCCTCAGGGAAGAATAAAATAAAACACTCAACTGTTTTAATTAACTGGACAGTCCAAATCGATGCCCATGTGGTGCTCAGTCGCTTTAGAACTTTGGCTGTTGGGCAGCTCGCTCACTCATGCGTGTGAAGCTGAGAGATGCTCCACCCCTACTCTGATCTAACAGAATTAAGAAACAAACGTGAGATGATACTCTTGTGGTCTGTAATGAATCACTGTGTTTCTGGTTTTAGGACATTGAGATAGTAAAATTGAAATGTATACAAAAACTTCATTTTACGCTCTTGCACAGACTGAGCAGGTCATACAAAAATTATTTTTGTGGAAAGTGTTAGGAAAATTTAACTGATATGAATTTTCACAATCGTTCCCCTATACAGCAGTAACCTAATATGTCATTTATCATAACCTCGCAGAGGAAAACTATTAAGAGTTATTTAAACAGAAAGATCAAGGATCGGCCCCTTCAATTAGCATAGCAGCTGCGTTTAGTTTACACGAGCGGCAGCAGTCCAGGTATTTCCGGAGGCTCACATGCATGGTGGTTTTAGGTCACAGGTAGCTGAATGGCCTTAAGTGCTCTGTGATTCTCTCCCAGACTCATCCTGGGTCTTTCTGCCCATTTCCTGATCACAGTTCTTCCCTAATGGCAATGCATTTGCCACGGGCTCGGACGACGCCACCTGCAGGCTGTTCGACCTGCGTGCCGACCAGGAGCTGATGGTGTACTCCCACGACAACATTATCTGTGGCATCACCTCCGTGGCGTTCTCCAAGAGCGGCCGGCTGCTGCTGGCAGGCTATGACGACTTCAACTGCAACGTCTGGGACACCCTCAAAGCCGACCGTGCCGGTAAGTCACCTTGTAACGGTGGACCGACAATCAAAAATGCTTAGCGCCAACTGTACCAACTATCATCTCCTACACGACTCCTGTGATGAATTGGATAAGCCAAACATAGCAGCCGAAGCACTTAACTTCAGCAGCGTTGACCGAACACCATTCAGCCAAAGCCACACTGTTTGTGGGCCTGACTAACAATCTACAGTCGTGCCAAAAATCACAACAATGGCCCTTCATTTGCTGCGGTTTCCAGGTGTGCTGGCAGGTCACGACAACCGTGTCAGCTGTTTGGGTGTGACAGATGATGGCATGGCGGTAGCCACTGGCTCATGGGACAGTTTCCTTAAGATCTGGAACTGAAGCCTGGAGGTGAGTGAGGGCCGATCTTTAGCAGATTGATCAGCGCCTTAAGTGACTGCTTCATTCTTGAAGATGATGGTCAATTTAAATGGAATATACTCTGGATATAACAACTTATGACACTAAAAATATGCTACAACTTTTGACCCTATACTAAAACTCTTGCTGTTCTTGGATGACCGGGATTAAAGGGGTGGCCTTAAACTGGCCCAGAAATCAACTGATAAATTTAGGCTTGAAGTGTAGGCTGGTCATGGTTGAGTGCTAGGGGAGCAGTGTGTTCTTTGTGACTTTGCTGCCTCTGCTGGTGAAGAGCAGTACAGCATCACCCACCTCCCTCAGAGCAATGAGTGAATGGCTGTCGTTTCCCTCCTCTGCAGGCTGCATTCGGATTCAATTCGACTGGAAGACCATTCCAACATTTAAAGTTAAACTTCATTGCATATCCGATCTTCTCAAACAACACAAAAGAACTGTAACGAAAGCCCCAGAACCTTCAATGGGAAAAGGCCTTTCCTCTTCCTCCAAAACAAAAAAATAAAAATAAGAGCACAATTGATAGCCCCCCCCAGATAAGAGCAGCGGAGAATCCCTGTGGTATGAAATGAGTAACAAGGAAAATTGTGAATTTCTTTTTTTTTTCCTGGGACCATTTTATGTTTCTACCTTGAAATAGGTAAAACACAACACTATCATCCCATGCAAGTGTCATGTATTTTGAAAAGAAATGTTGGAGTGTAATTGTACAAAATGGTTAGTTTTTAATTTTTCCTTTTCGTTTCAAGGATTCTGTGGGTGAACTCTCGGTTTGTGTTCAGAAGAGAATGAGGTTGTTTTTTTGTCTCGCTCTTAAGTATTTTGGATTTCAGTTTGTAGATAAGTTTTAATACAGAAACCTGCCATTTTATCTCCGGCTTTACTGAGGAACGTTAATGTACCGCAAGCAAATGGTGGAAGCTTTATTGGAGATTCCAGCCAGCTTTCAGAGGGTGGCTAACCTCTGTACGGTTAGTTCTGGATGGTTGTTCCTTTTACATTTCCTTACTGTTTTTCTGTCTTGCCACAAATGGAAACTTTGAATATACTGAGTAACGTTAAAGCATCCGCTAACCGAGCACATACTGATAAAGGTGATGAATGTTTGTTTTTACAAACAAAAAGAGCAGTTAACAACATTTTGTCCTTGTACATTGTTATTGGGTAATATAGAATAATTTAAGATTAACCACACATCTGTATTTCCTTTTTTATTAATAGGCCAGGGCTGCGCGTGTGTGTGGTTGTGTGTGTGAGTGTATGTTCGGGGAATCTCCCTCCGGAATTTCCTGTTTAATCTGGGGGTCTGTTCCGTGCTTGGAAATGTAGTTCCTTCTGTGTGAATGGAATGTATAAGTTGCCGAAGATTAGTGAAACTGGTACGTTTATTTTAAGGCGTTAAAAAATACAAAAGTATCAGCCTAGAGTCCTGGAGTGACACACCACTGTTCCGGAAGGTGCATCTGGGCCCCAGTCTGAGCGAGGAGAGTCGGCTTTCGCTGTATGCATTCATCTCCCCCCCCCCCCCCCAAGTCTGAGCCAGGCACGGAAACATACATCAAACCCTCGCTGTCCACATTTACGATGAATTGTTGTGAAATAACCACACCACCTCACACACATGCACACACGCACACACTCAAACACGCATGCGCACACACGCACACATTCAAACACGCATGCGCACACATCCGGCTAAGATTGATTTATGTAGCAGCCCGTTTTTCCAGTACCAAAACGAGTGCTAGAATCATTTTGTAACACAGGATTTTCTGACTTAATTTACTGTAAAAAATAAATAAATAAAATTTAAAAAAAAAAAGCCCACCCTCTGATGGGCAGCACCGCCCCTCCCTGCGACAGATGCCGTCCTTAGCACTAGCGACATCTTCATTTTGTTGTTTCCTATGCGACACTGTACAAAAAAAATGTGACGTAATTGTGTGTTAGGCCTGGAGTTAAAAAATAATAATAAACAATGAATGAATTTCCTTTTCTCTTTCCATGAGAAGTGTAGAGCTGCACCACTGTACCCACTTCACTTTTTTGTATTTAATTTCAAAGTCTTTCAGTGTACTGCAGAAAGCTGGATGCAAGATAGAAACTATATTAAAATGTACTGTTATTTAAGATGTAATAAAAAAGCAGTTTGAGACGTTTCCCTGCTTTGTCTCTGCCTAGTACTCCTGTAGCTAGTGACTAGTCGGTCAACTAGGTGTTCGGCCCCCACCCCGTGCCTACAGCTGGCCACGTGACTCGTCGAAACACGGGCAGAGTTGGGTCAGCGGTGGCTGAGGGCATTCGGGCTGGTTCTTCAGTCTGCAATTAGTTTGGTAATTGGGTCAGTAATATTTAGCAATTGGGTTGGGGGGGGGTGGGGGGGGTGTGCTGGTTCTTGTTCTGCCTCAGTTGAGTTTTTTTCATGGAGTTTCGGGTGGACATTGGTTAGCTCCTCCCACCTGTAGCACTGTGGCTCAGGAGGAGGGAGTTAAGAGCGAGACCCCCCCCATTATCTGTGCGGTTACTATCATTATGTATTACAGGACACCTACAATGCTAAAGGCTTTCAGCTTTTCCCTAAAGTTCAGGAATTTGGATATAGTTTAAGTATATATATTAGAGCAGTGTTTCCCAACCCAGTCCTCGGGGAACCCCGGACAGTCCACGTGTTTGCTTCCTCCCAACTTCCAGCCAATCAGGAACACCGAATACCTGGTACAGGTGCGCTGGGACCTGAGAGAAAGTAAAAACGTGGACTGTCCGGAGTTATCCGAAGACTGGGTTGGGAAACACTGTATTAGAGGTAACTTGCCAGGGGGGAGGGAGGGAGGCATTTGGGCGGGACACCAGAAGGGTGCAAACAAGGGGCCTCTGCTATTTCTCTAATGGCTCGAGTGTGTTTCTGCTGTGGGAGTACAGTCGGCAGTTCTGTCAGTCATTCTGTAAGTAGCTCACTGCGATAAAATGATAGATATTAATTGTTTCCAAGTTATGAATGCAACATTCCCCATTTACTATTTTTTAATTCTGTGTAACATTTTTTGGAAACACTGAAAATGTTATTATTTATTGAAAGCAGGATGAATCAGAACAAAAAAAAACACATTCACCTCTGTTAAACTATACTAAACTTGTGTGCATATGCAAAAGTGGTGTGTGAGCCAATCACAGGAAAGAAGAATTTCCAGGAGAGGCAAAAAAAATACTGTCTTTGCAGTCTGCATGCCCACATCATGCCTGCAAAGTCCACAGTATCCATGACGACCCCTCTGAGCATCAGCGCAGTGCTCGACCTTCCCGTCAGTTCATCTTGAAAGAGTCTCCTGTCATCATGGCCACAAACTCTGGGGGCAAATCAAACGTTTTATTAACTGCGCTGAAAAAAAGGTATGGGTTAAACCGGGATATTAAATTAAGGAGAAAGAAACACTACCTCGGAGCGAATGGTTTATCTCACTTCCTATTGTTTAATTTATTGCATCCTGCTGGGTAAAACCAGTGACACTGTACAACAACCCCAGTCACTGTGGGTTTCCATGCTTCATTTCTCCACCTAATGCTGCAATAGATGTTCTAAAGACCAAGATGGGAAACTCATCCGCCTTCATTACCTTCATAATCTATGGTTCCGTCTCCATCCTTATCGGCCTCCTTCATCATCTGTTCTGCCTCTTCAGCATTCAGGGGCTCCCCGGCATTCATCAGGACGTACCTGAAATGTCACAGAAAGAGCCAGTAACCAACCTGAGTCATCCCTGGAAAAACACAGTACCCACCTGAGCCATTAGCCTCTCCACTGCTCTGTGTCCAAAACATTTGTCAGGTAGATATTATTAGCTCTGCTGTGCTGATGTAGCATCTGCTAATAGCCTCGTACCCACAGGCAAATGGTCCCCGGCTCATCGGAAAGGCTTATCGCAGTGCGGTCCATAGCCATCCGGCCATTACACACACTCTCAGCATCCCCAGCCCGATACAATGCAATCAATTATTAAACAATATGAGAGTGAAGACATGCACCGACATACTTAAGAGTGTCCCACTCGATGTATCCCTTGGCCTCTTTGTCAAAAACTCTGAAAGCTGCCCGGAGCTCCTCGTCCTGGTTCTTGGTCCGTTCGTGGTACAGTGCCATTAGCCCCAAGAACCTTTCGCAGTTGAAAATGCCTTTACCTGTAAAAGCAATACATTTGCAAAGTTTGGACACACCTACCCATAGAAAGGTTTATTTCTACAATTCTCTATGTTTTAGAATAATTATAGAGACATCAAAACTGTAAAATATCATGGAATTATGCACTGACAATAAAATGCATAAAAAATTTTAAATGATTAATTTGTTGGAGAGGGTGCTCTATGGATTGGGACTCAGAAGGCTACTGGTTCAAATCCCTGGGTTGGCAAGGTGATCCCACCATTGGGTACTTGAGCAAGGCCCTTAACCCTATTTTCTCCTCTACGCCAGTTTCATGAGGTGGCTTCCTGAGATGCTCTTCCAGCTGTCCTGAAGGAAGCCCCACATATATGCTGAGCTCTCATTGGCCGCTTTTCCAGCTATCCTGAAGGAGGCCCCACATTTATGCTGAGCTCTCATTGGCTGCTTTTCCAGCTGTCATGAAGGAGGCCCCACATATATGCTGAGCTCTCGTTGGCCGCTTTTCCAGCTGTCCTGAAGGAGGCCCCACATATATGCTGAGCTCTCATTGGCCGCTTTTCCTTCACTCTCTGGTCAAACTCCTCCAAAACCATTTTTATTGTGCTTAGGTCGGGTGACCAGGTCATGTGACGTGACACTCTATCATCCTCCTTTATTTGCAGCTTGGTATGTCCAAACATTTGAGAGGTGCTGTATATATAATGATACTATGTGTGCATGATGACAGAAACATTTCTTGATAATTTATGTTGCTGCCTTTGGTGGGAAAGAATGGGGTTCAAGTCCTACCATGGTGCTAACTAACATGAACTCAGTTCAACACAACTGGAAAAAAATAATATGAATGTCTCTGGCAGAGTACTCCGTTTAATTTAATTTGATATGCTACAGTACTTACTGTGCATTAGTATCTTGTAAAGTTGATCTGACTGCATTTGCGGTGCAGTCTTAACTAATTTAATGAGATCAATACAAATGTTTTATCAAACAGGCTACCATATCATGTGAACAAATGTGTTGCTTAATTTGGAGGTTGTATTATTTAGAGGAATTCACATATTACACAATTCCACGATGCAAAAGACCCTTCCAAAAAGCAAAGTGTCCTGCCTTTTCTCCTCAAATAATCATCCTCTTCCAACATCTTCCCCAGTGCAGGGGCTCTGTCAGCCTGCAGCTACACTCTTAGTTGGGATTTCAGTTCATTGCAGGGAACATACATCTACGGTCACACTCTATGGGCAATTTTGAGACACAAATTAGCCTAAACTGCATGCTTTTCAACTGTGGGAGCAAATGTAAACGACTAAAGAATTATGTCCAACGTTCACGCGCATAGTGAGGGCAGGTTTCGACCCCCAGACCAGGAGGTGCAAGTCACCTCCTCTCATCGAGCGATGGCTACCTTAAATTATGTTACCGGCTTTTTGGTTCACATCCTCTTATTTAGTTCTCATATATTGATTCACGGGGCCATTAATTGATACATAATGTGGTCATTTGAAATGCGTGAAAAGTGATTGGCATTGAGAGAGAAGAGATTCATGTAGTTCCCAATACAAAGTGTCAGGAAAGATGGTTAAAGTAAAGCCAGAACTGAAGTCTAACTACATAAATATGACTGGCCCTTGTGGATTTTAGAAGGTGGCTACATTATTATTGCCAGTTCCTCCAACAAGAAGGCTTACACAATGGCTCCGTGTGTCGTACCTCAGCAGTGCGCATGTGTTTCACAGGTTTCTTTAGCGGACTCCAGTTTCCTCCCACACTCCTAAGACGTGGTTAGGTGAACTGGAAACTCACTTGTGTGTGTGCCCTGTGACAAGCTGGCATCCTGCCCATGGTGTTCACCTGCCTTGTGACCTGTGCTTCCTGCGATGTGCTTCAGGCTCTCTGCAACCCTGGACTGGATAATTAGTTGAAGGATATTTCTCCGGATACCTAAGGCTTCACCAGTTTCAATCTACAAGTTTAGGGGTGATAGCTATTTTAAACATCACTGCAGGCAACAGTCACAGTGAATGGCAGTTGCTATAGTGACAGACTTTCTCTTACATCACCGCAACCATGTGTACGTTTTAGGATCCAGAAGGGACTTATACCATTATCATACAGTGATATTTTGCAAACGAAATATGAAAAACTGAAAAAATTCTCTTAGAAAACTGAAAAAATTCCTCTTGTCTCTTTAAGGATGTTTTCAGAATTTGTCTCTTAGGTGTAACATGTTATCCCCATAAGCCATTCGTTCCGTGACTATAGATATATGTATGGGCCCCCTAAATGGGTATTATTAATGGGTAGATTATATGCATCGGTTTCGCTATGTGATTGATTATGAGACAGACATTTGTCTATATATTTCAGTACGGGTTGGTTATATGCTGTCTAGTCAACTATAGGCTCGGTATGAGTTGGCTACATATTTGAACATGCTGACTTGTTGTAGTTTAACCGTTATTCCCCTTTGAAAGTAGCCCCTCCAGCTGTCCCGCTACATCACACGATTATACGTAGGCTATTGCGTGTGATGTGACCGGAGGCCCCGTGGGGCGACGCACCGTCCTTGTCCACGTCTTTGGCCATTTGACTGAGCTCGCGTTTGGTGGGGTTGATCCCCATCAGGCTCATGAGGCGCTCCAGCTCCTGCGTCTTCACGTCCCCGTTTCCCTCCTCATCGAACATCTCAAACACCCCTTTATACTCCGCGATCTGCTCTTGGGTCAAAGTGCTCGCCTAGAAACCAAGACATCGGCATGTTCTCGTAAATATCACCGGAGAATGACATGCATTTTAAATGTTTTAAAATTGCCCTCCATGACTCGTGTATGTCACTATATGTGCGCGTTTTGCCAATGACTGGCATCCTCTCCGAGATGGAAGGGTGAATTTGGAAATGTCGGCAAATATTAAAGTGAAAATTCCATAATTAAGACATAAATCAATAGTCTGATTTTTAAAATTACATATAAACGACAGTTCGATCGTAAGCTGAGCAATAGGGTATATTTGTACAGGTGCAAATACACAGGTAAGTTAAGGTGATCTACGTGGTACGCTCAGCATGTAGTATTGTGGTAATTAAAAAGCAATTATAAGAAAGTATCATACATTAACTAATCATTTTCTCTTGAAGTATTTAATTAGATGCATTCATTTTGTTTATGAAGCATAAGTTATTCTCTGCAGAAAATCTTGAGTCTACTACTCTGTTCTCATCAGGAGAAGACAAGTTGTGCAGCAAGTCAATTTTAAATACTGGGCAATCAAACAAAAAAGATAATTATAGCTGCATCAGGGACGTCGGAGCGGTATGGATACCCATTTAGGGAGCCCAAAATTTAATGTCGGGGGTCCGGTCGGCAAAGTCTACCGAGGGGATCCAGAATTTCTAGCTACGGCCCGGAGCTGCATGCTTTTACATCTGCAAAATTCCCACGATTAAAACACTCTACTCTGATTATTAACTTTCGATGACTTGCATGGTAACTTGACAATCTTTGTGTTATATGTTGTATAAGGCATATTTTATATCATTATAAATCAATGCACTCACAAAATTACTTTACAAACTTCGTAATATATCAAGATGCGGAGGTTTACAAGAAAAAATAACATAAAATAAGGCAGCCCACTTACCATCTTGTCAGAGCCCCAGACTGCAATGACCCTCTACCAGAGCAGCGAAAATCGGTCAGAAAGTAAACTTCTGTTGTGCATTTTGAAAGTCTGACGTTTCCCTTTGGGGTTTTGTATCCGCATGAGCCTTTTATGGCATTTAGGCGCATACGATCCTATTTTTGGTGGAAATCGAATGGTGCCAGGATGGACGCGTCGTCGTGGGGGTATTGCTGTCGGGTACCTTAGGTGTCTCATCCCGCATCTTAAAATAGTGAATGCGATGCGCTTGCTGGTTTTCACTACAACTCATCCAGTGAAACGTCTATCAGCAATGTTTTATACGTATTACTGACTATAACATCTTTATGGTGAATCGCGTGCCATCTGAAAATGTATTTAAGCGTTTAAAAGTGAAATAATAATAATCGAATCAAGGTTGTAACAAAAAAGCTTCAGAGTTTAGGGTGCTGGTGTAACTTCAGTCGTCAGCAGTTATTCTCCATATGAGTAATAATAAGCATTTCTGAAAAGTTTATAGACGCACACCCATATCACTATAATAGATAAACTCCGATAGTTAATAATTATTAAGGGACGTTATAACGTAAACCTCTGTGGCTCAAGTGTACTTTCACCACAAAGAATTTTCTCCATCAGATGTTTGGGGTTTACGGTAAACAACTACGGATCCCTCCGGGGATGGCTAACTGCTCACAACTGCTCTACTCAACAGGTGTGCGTCTGTCCCATGTGAATCTCCGTGGTTCACAACACCTAATAAGGGACCAGCAGCAGGCGGCTGTCGGTGGAATGGCTCTAAATCAGGATGGTGTGCAAGCAGGTCCTCCAGGACGCGTGAGATACGCTAAAAGACAGGACAGCAAGTCCATATAGGAAGGCTATCTCGGTTAGCAAAATTACTGCCACTTTACAATAAGGCTACCCATATAAAGGGTTTATGAATGCTGGTTATTAATTAGGTTGTAACGATTTGTAAATTATTAATAAACAATTTTAAACAATAAGTTATAACAGTTTTCTTTTTATTAATGAGTTACTACCATTTACAAGTGGCAAAAGGGAACCTTATTGTAAACTGGTACCGCAAAATTATGCTATATTTAACTCACAAACTTTACGCATAACTACCAGGACATATATTTACGAATTTAGTTCGAAAAGGGCAAATTACAGAAATTCGCAAAATGGTGGCGTAAGATAACTCAAGAAATAATAAAAGATATTAAACAATTCAATTAAAACTCATTTGATTGTAAACGAATTTTATTTCTGAATGTTTGATTTTTGGTGTTTTATCGCCGCATATTCAGAGGCAGCTTTGAATATTTAAAAATAATGAAACATTAAACATAAAATATCACTGAAACAAATAAAAAAATGGATACCATAAGAGGAGAAGTGCTGCCAAAGTGTGTGTATCGTCTACATATTATGGGTGCATTTTAAACAGAAAACTACACTTATTACTAATGAAATAAATGAAAACAACAGTACTGTTTCACAAGTCCTACTGCAGTTAATGATGGGACACAAACATGCCGAACCACGTTTTAAAATTTCAGATGGAACTCGGATGACACATTTCAGTTCATACTCCGATGCTGAAGTAAGGTATCATCATTTGTTTAGCTAATCACGGCTATCACGGTGCTGCTCCAGGTCGCGCACAATCACTGGTAACTAATTCCCAAAAATTGGAAAAAAAAGTTGCCGCATCACATGACTTCCTAGGCCACGTGGCTGTGCTTGCGGCTGCGCAGTGTCCACCTTCCTGTGGAACGGGGTCGCCATGTTCAAAATGCGGTATCTTTATTGTTCTCCATAATTTTTGTCCGCCGATGGAGTTTAAATAAAGAGCTGGATTATTTGAATAAGAATCAAGGTAAAGAAAGCAGAAATTCAGTTTGTGTGGTGGAGGGTGGTTCTGTACGGCTAGTGGTGCTGCTGGACAGAGTCACATGAATTTTAAGCTTTAATGTCGTGTCTGCGGCCCGTTCTGGACTTGTGTTGTACTTTAAGGGACGGGCATCGGATTTATGTGTTAATTCAGTGTTTGCTACTGTTTGACTAACTTTAAAATAGTACTCGGCTTTAATAATGATGTGGGTTTTGATTGAAAAATAGCAGCTAACCACCTAGCTGATATACAGTACGGGTATATTAATTAATTTTAAGACATTTTACTGTTAATTGACTGCGTATTTATAGTAATTGTATTACTTGTTTGGTGGGAAATTAATCATATTAACCGAATTTGTATATTTAACATTAGATGAAGGTGCTATATGATTTGTGACCAGCTTATACTGGATCAGCTATCCAGTTAATGTGTTCATCTTGTAAATTGTGGATGTTTCTTGTGATTATTAATAAAATTTTGAAAAAGCTATTGTTCCTGATCCCTTTTTTTAACAATATTGCCTTCTGTCATATGAACGTCATATGATGAGAAACTGTAATGTTTTCACATTTTTCTGCAAACAGGAGACACGCTCACTCTTCATCCTGTTATCCGAAGTCTTGTTACTGCCGCTTCGGAAAGTGTGATTTAAGCATTATCTCTCTGTGCTGCGCAGGTATCAATGGAACTGCCGAACTACAACAGGCAGCTGATGCAGCAGCTGTATGCCCTGCGCAAGGAGGGTCAGTTCTGTGACTGCACCATCTTGGTGGGTGATATTCCCCACCGGGCTCACAAGCTAGTTTTAGCCGCCTCCAGCCTGCTCTTCAAGTCCCTGCTGGAAAGCGCGGACAGTGTCTCCATAGACCCTGCCCTGGTGACCTCGCAGGAGTTCTCCAGCCTCCTGGAAATGGCCTACACAGGCAGGCTGCCACCTGGCAAGCACAACTTCACTCGGGTCATTGCCGCAGCTGACAGCCTGCAGATGTTCGACGTGGCCGTTGGGTGCAAGAACATCCTGGCCAGCCTCATGAGGCAGCCAGCAGCAGCTCCAGCACCATCCCTGGTCAAAGTGCAGCCGAGGTCTACTGGGAACCAGGGGGCCTCCCCTGCAGTGTCTGACCCAAAGCAAAGACAGGACCCAGGAGTTTTGGAAGCCCCAGCACAGAGGGAGTTAGGGGCTGTGGAGTCTGAGGTACAGGGTGCTGTGAAAGTGTCCCAGCAGTTGGAGCAGACGCTTCCCAGCTCTCCCCAGGATTCCTCCTCTGAAGAGGTTCACCAAAAAGCCACAAACAAAGCAGGCAAGCGAGGGCTGCATGCCTCATCTCCAGTCTTTGTGGCAGTTGCTGACGAACTGAAGTGTGTCTCTCTGCTATCAACAGATGCACCATTTGTGTTCTTTCTATCTGGTGTGTTGTGCAGTTTGCGGCTGATGCAGTGGGTGCATTTCAACCCCACCTCATTCCTTCTCCTCTCAGGCTTGCAGGACAGCTCCGAGAACCTGGAGCTCCTGATGAAGAGCCAGGACAAGATTGCCAGGATTATTGGGAACGTCCAGCTGTGGGTGAAGGCGGCCGAGATGTGGGAAGGCATTCCGGGTGTGGAGAAGAAGGCAAGCGTGGGGTTCTGAGGGCTTGGGGTTGGATCTCAACAAGCTTTTCCAAAGTAAACATTAATCAGTACACCTTTGTTTTATATCAGTAGCCTTTTATTAATCAATCGTGTGCATGTGTTAAACAGAAATGATTATTCTAGAGCAGAGGTGTTGAAACTGTGGGGTCCACCCCCAGTGGGGTGCGAAG
>JAODKC010000130.1:20367463-20386980 GCA_026777985.1 Mormyrops attenuatus
ATATCAGCATAAAGATCTCAGCATTGGGTCGTCTAATGTGTGGGGGAACAAGGCCCATGCTTTTGAGAGTGAGACATTTACAGCATCGTTATACTTATCCGCCCCCCCCCCCCACCCACCCAATGTAACGACAGCAGATCAAGCCTCCCACTGCATGAGAACAGGCACTGGGACCTGTTTACAGCCGTCTCCTTCTCAGAACATTTTTGACTACAACGCCAAACCTGCTTCTTTCCACTCATTCCATACAATTTTTTTGTTTCATTCTGGGGGGGAAGGAACTCTCCAAGTCCCGGGTGGGACAGCTCCATGAAAGTGGTAGTGAGCTGTTCTATTGCATAAAAAGTTCGTTGAGACCTGAAAATGAATGTGCCTGCAGTGTCCACACCTCCTCACTCTGGGGGTTAGATCAGGAAGAGAGCTTCTTCTTGGGCAGGTAGGCACTGGTGATCTGGTTCATCACCACCAGGGCTGGAAAGAACGGCAGCAGCAGGAAGACGTACCAGGGCGGGCCGCGCACGGTGGCCTGGAACCAGTCGCTACAGACGGCCAGCACCACAGTGCCTGTTGACAGTAGGTAGGCCAGCAGCCCACAGGTGGCGTGGTAGAGCCGCAGGCGAGAGACAGCAGTTCCCAGGCGCAGACGCGGCGACAACAACAGCCCCACTCCGCAGCCCGCCTGGAGCACGGTGGCCACCAGCGTGCTCGCACCCAACCAGCCGTGCCAGGTGGTCAAGTGGGGGCGCTCCGACAATGATTTACTGGCCACCATGAAGGCTAGGCCGCCGGCCCCGCCTGCCAGCACCAGGGCCTGCAGGAACCAGTGCATTCGCACCTTGGCCTGCCGGGACTTGAAGCAGAAGGGGGTGCACTCAGTGGAGAACAGAAGGATCCCCTCGGTCATACACAGGCAGAACTGCGTGGGAGAGAAGGGCGTACAGGCGGATTTTATTCTCATCACTGCCATTAGTTCTCCTTACAGTGCTTCTCTGTTTGTGCTCTTGGAACACGATGGACGCTCACATGCGGCCCCCCCCCGCGCGCTTACGTCACTCCTAGTCTAATCAGTGCTTTGTGGCAACTATGACTGACAGGGGACTGACATCCCTGTTACTGTCACACTGAGGCATCCAATCACACCAAGGTAAGTTAGCATAAATTACCCCCCCCCACACAACATCTTGCAGAACTATGCAGGTTTGCTTGAATACTTACTGCTGCAGACATACACACTGGATGCCAGGAGAAAAGACCTGTAACATAAGATCAGGGTATTAAACCAACAGAAACTCATACAATACACACACACTCGACTTAAACCCTATCACAAACAGCTAAGCACTGAGCTAGGAGGTCAGATCTTCGGGTCGTATTCTACCCAAATAAATTATTTGAAAACTTTTTCATAGAGTCTTTCAAATGGCCTGAAAGAGTGAAGATGAAACTGCCAGTGGTAGACGTGCGTCAACCCATGGGTGCTCTTTGTTATTGCTTGGCACCGACGGTACCGAAGACGCTCAGCTCTCCCTGGGTGTTTGTCTAAGCATTGTTCTGTCCTTTTCATCCTGGAACAAAATAGCTTTTGAAAGCCCCCGGGCCAATTAGAGTTGATAAAAAGATCGCCCACATTAGCCGTAGGGAATACTCGGAAAACTGCCTAGAAAGAATATTCCGGGTAAATCCAACAGGTCACTTCTAAATTAAATGAGACTGATAAAGGCTATTTTTAACTCGCGTATTTCGATTAAAGAAATCCAATCTGCAATAAGTGTCTGCTTTAGGCTATGGAGACGATTAAAATAACTGACGTGGAAAAACGGAGAACACGGAAACTCTGGGGAATTGATGTAAATTATGCAAACAAGGGCGACAAACAACGACAGTTTGAGCATCTCGGGAAACACAATGTGTTAACATCTAAATAAGACCCATTACAAACACAACCAGGTCTCAAACCATAAGCATGTGTTTATCTAGGGTTTTGATAAATGCAAACAAACAAACTTACTTGTTCCCGGTCGGGACAGCAGTGACATAAGTATGGTAAGTCCCAAGGCGATAACGTGCGCTGCGATCACTGCAACCCGGCGCATCCACACATACAGCCAGTACTCTCTCATTCCCAGTCCCTCGCCCACCGGGCTGTATTCCACCTCCGACCGCATCCCGATGCTGCACCACAACTGGCTATGTTATCAACCGAGGGTCGACCGGTACACACATGGCGACCGTCCCTAGCAGTGTCCTTGCCGTCTTCGCGTCTTGGATACGGGTAACCTCACATTAATAATGCATAGGACATCGTCAAGCGTGACTAGGGCTCCGCGCTTATTGACAAGTAACTAAGCGTTGATACCAGCTGCGAGGGCTGCAGTTCTAACGTCAAGCTTCGGAACCCCCCGAATTATTTATAAACAAACCGGAGAAGTGGCACGGAGTACACTCACTACACTTTTAGCTAGCATAAAACACTGATTTGCCTATTTAAAAAAACTTATGCCAAAGCACCGGGATCAGGACATGCGCCTGTCCAACGGCTCGTTCCATTCGCCGGTCTTTCACACGACCCTCTGCGGCGTGCCCACCTGCCGTAGGGAAATGCGGCACTTCCGGGATGCCATGTGACGCGCTATAAAGGGCGCGCTGACGTCACACGTTGAACGAGGCATCTAATGGCGACGCCGGCGTCTCTGCATGTCGTCTGTCTTAAATTCCCGTTCAGGTCCTATTTCGTCCCACAAGGAGCAAACCCCACGTACACACCGCAGTGGTTTAAACTCCACATAAACGTTAAGCTCATACACTTTACGTATAGCAGACAAACAGCCATGACAGCGGGCAACAGCTGTAGGAATAGCGAATATGAACCGCATCAAATAGGAATATTTTTTCGATATGAAAATGGGGTGTAATGTGAAAGAAGTGTACACCTGACAGCCATGTCACAATTCCTTATGGTGTCAGTCCGACAAGTTATTCCCATAAACGGCTCCATCAGTAAATACAGAAATATTTTATTTAACAAAAGACAGGTCAGAAAACATAACACATAACTCCTTAACCCAGGGATTGGTCCCACTGTAATTTTGCTTGAGATTTTAGGTAGAGAAAGGCTGTGAGAGACTGTAGACATTGTCCATCCTTATTAAAAAATACCAGGAGGGAAAAAAATAGTCCCCAAAGCAAAATTCATAATAAACGTCAAAGAGAAAAAGCTTGGGACTTCAAGTGTTAAGGAGGATTTAATCCATTTCCAGAAATCGGCTTCCGTTTAGCAGCATAACAGGTAATTTTCTGAGGTATTTCTATCATTTATACACAGGTCATTGAAAGTCCATTCGTTGTCTCTCCCCCTCTCTCTCTCTCACACACACACACACACACACACTCACGCACACTCACGCACCCACACACATGTGCTCCTCCGTTCCCTTCCAGCAGTCAGTGGCAGCAGACTCCCAAACGCTTCACTCCTTGTGGCTCACTGGACAGGCACTCTCAGTGGTGCAGTTTTGGCTGTTCAGACATGAAGGGGGTTGTCAAGGTCAGTCAGAGTCTGGCTCACAAACACTGCTGTTCAGTCCTGACATTCAGGTGACAAAGACACACATTCCAACTGACTGGCAAAACATAAACCTATATGTGCAATTTCTAATCCCTATTATTTATGAATGTTTATGCATTACTAAAACCATGGCACATCACAGTCTTACATCACCATGAAAGCCAAGGTAGCAAACGGGGACGATAAGAAATGTTTCCGTCACACTAATGATACGACACATGCTTATGAATAAGGTATGAAGCTCTAATTGTATGTTCCCTGAAAAATCAGAAATGCATTTTTATTCTGCTATAAAGGATTTTGCAAAAGAACTAAAAGTTCAGCATCTATGATATATTAATTTCTTCTACTCCGCATACTAGGTGCTGCAGCATACGAGTAGGAATTTACAAGATATGGGTAGAATTTATTTAATGGTTTGACAAGAAGGTAGTTAGCAGTTACTTGGGCACAGAACATCTTGCGTTGAAAGGGACCATGTGACTCCTTAAGCCAAATCATGGCCCGACAGCCAAAGTAACCTGAAGACTGTCGAAGTGATGATACGCCGGGCAACCTTTTAAGTGACTAAGAAAAACTGCCCGCCAACGGTGCTGAAAAAGTTGCCATGTGTATCGTCAATTTAAGAGAACCAGAGTACTAGTAAAGGTAATTAATATGGCTATATACCCAGCTATATAAAACCAGCTAGTTATTTAAACTTCAAGGGCTTCAAATGAAAAATAATAAAATTTAATAATGCCCTCCCCTCCTGGATGAACTGGGGGTTGGGGGCAACTGGGGCCCGCCCTAAAAACCCACCTTCTGCGCGCTGAGCTTCGGCTCCAGGTTCTTCCCCTCCTTTCTCCATGTGAAAAAGCCAGGATGCAGGGGGGCTGTGGGTGGGCGTGGGGGTTTGGAGGGCGGGGGCAGTGCGCCCTTGCGCTTGCGGCCGGGGCCCTTGTGCTCGTGGCCGCTTGTCCTGCTGTGAAGGCAAGGGCCTCGGGGGGTGTGGTCAGGGGGTGGGGTTCGCTTTAATAACCCCAGGGAGGATGAATGAGGCTCTGTTGGTGTGGCCTGTGGGCGTGGTTTATTGCCCGGCGACAGCGTACCATTGGCAAGTCCGTGTGGGGCATGGGTGGTCCGAGTGGGGTCGGGTGTCCTGCCCCGTTCCTGGAGCACACAGTTCCTGTCATTAGCTGGAGCATGGTCCTCCTGCGGGGAAGCCCTCCTCTTGCGTTCCACCTCCCGCTGCCGTCCCTGCTGCTTACTGGGGCGGCCCACAGGGTTTCGGGGACGGCTCAAGCCGGGGAGCGTTGTCTGAGAGCCATGGGCTGGGTGGGGTGGCGTCACCACCTGGCTACTAGCGGGGGACGTCCTGAGAGAGAGAGAGCTGGCAGTCAGCCCAGCTGCCACGTTAGAGGTCACGCTCCGCTGGACCTGCGGCTCCGGCGTTTGAGGTATTTTCCTGCAAGGGGAGATGCTACTGGTCAGCCTCTGGGCAGCAAAAGAGAAGCGGCACGGTAACTTCCTCATACAGGTTCTGCAATGACAGGAGATGACCCAGACACTGACCTCCACAGGGGGGCGCCGAGATGCTGCTCCACCATGGCACTGAGGGCTGACCGCAAGCGGAGAAGCCGCCGGTCGAAGGTGAACAGGCCTGGGCCGAGGGTGCGGCTTCCGAAAGTGCACAGCTGCGAGTGAGAGAGAAAGAGAGAGAGTGAGTGGAAGGGAGAGAGAGAGAGAGAGTGACAGAAAGAGAGGGAGAGTGAGAGGATGGGAGAGAGAGAGAGAGGAAGGGAGTGAGAGAGAGAGAAAGTGTGAGAGAGAGAGATTTGGAAGGAGTGAGAGAGCCCTTATAGCAGGGGTGTCAAACTGCATTCCTGGAGGGCCGGAGCCCTGTGTAGCTTAGTTCTTTCTCTGTTCCACCACAAATGATTCAGCACAACAGCTATGTAGTAATTAGCACAAGAAGTTGAATCAGGTGTGTTAAACGAGGGGAAACCCAAAAATGTGCAGGGCTTTGGCCCCCCAGGACTGGAGTCTGACACCTGTGCATTATAGTAACTACTCGAATAACTGGCTCAGAAACCGGCTTGTGCCCCCAACAGGTTCCACAACCGGTAGGGTGGCATGTCTCAGCCCCACGTGCCCCACCCTCATCTCTGAGGCAGCAGGAGCAGCCCCGCCAAGTGCCAAGGACAGGAGTTTGCAGAAGCATTCGGGGGAGGTTCTGTTAGTACGGACCTCATGCTCCTAAAGCGCTCGATTGGGTTGTTGACCCAATTTATCAATTGCCCATTTTGACTTGATGTGCTGGGGGGGGGGTGTACCTTTGTCACCCAAATATGACAGCATTTTTTTCCAAAATATACATCTAAATAAAACTGGGGTCGTCTTATATTTGTGGACTGGAATTGAAATGTCATGATATACATTCAACAGTAGAGAACAGTACAGGAAATTGTAAACCATTAGTGGCTGTTAATAAAGAGAGCAACTATCATTTTAACAGTGCAGTCATCTCATTTATTAAAATGACTCCCACAAAATGTGTTTTTTTGCACTCTTTTTGTGGGTCTGCTGCATTGAGAACATTCTACATCCTCTAGGAGTTGTGGAGTTTGTAATATTGTCTATCTATACTCCCCCCTACTAAATAATACATTTGTTTACTGGAATGTTTGTTTATGGAATGTTTAATAGAATTATTGTAAATGTGATTTACCGAGTTGGTTAACCTCTTAATTGTTCCTGTCAAATAAAATTATAAATCAGTCATTAAAAAAAATAACATTTGGGAGTCCAAAAACTATTTTCTAAAAATAGATGCTCAAAAAGTGTGTGTGTGGGGGGGGCATCTTATAATCAGGGGTGTCTAAAATTCAGGCCAAAATGTTACATATGCTGGTCATCCAGGAACATGTCTCAGAACAGCCACTAGAGGCTGCTGTCCCCACCCTCCCCTTAAAGAATGGAAGTGACAGTGAGGCAGTGTCGCAGTGCCCCTGCAGTTCCATACCCCGATAGGTTTTGGGTGCCAGGGAATGCCATGCCAATCAGGCAGCTCCTCCGTGCCCTCCCCTTCGCTGCCCTCGCTGGAGAGACGCCCGTGGGTCAGAGGTGACACCGGGGGCTGGACCTCCCTCTCCTCACAGCCAGGCCTGTCCTCTTCTGTGTCCCCCTCCCATAATGCCCTTGACCTGCCAGAACAGACAAGGCATCAGCAGTCTGATTCACGGGGCCCTGGAGTGTTCTGCATGCTGCTAAGCAGATGCGTTTGCTGTTTTAACTAGTTGGGCAATAGGTCACGTGACCCCAATTGGCAGGTCAGAGCTGCCATCACACACCTTAAAGGGGTGCAATCAGCGGGAGGCCTCCGGCTGGGCTCCCCAGGGCTGTCGGGGCTGCCCGGTCCCTCCTCTGGCTCCTCCTTGGCTTGGACTGTCTGCTCCCGAGCCTTGGAGCTCATCTTCAGCTCTGCCACAAGCTGGTCAAAGTTCTTGCTCCTCCCCAGGACCTTACGGCGCTGGTGGATGGAGTGGATCTGACAGGGCGTGGGAAAAATTGAAGATGGCAGAGATGAAAGGGAGAAAGCAAAGTATTACCTGAATTTTTTTTCTGTATTATTTTTAGTGAACATGCTGATTTTTATTTTTTATGCCTTAAAGTAAAAAAGTAAAGTAAAAATCCAACATTCAGACTCCTTTCAGGCCTCATTATTTTTTTAAGTATATCGTCCCTTAACCAATGCACAACATACTGGCCCTCAGTTCAGCTGCAGGAACCCAGACGGAATTCACATTACAATGTGCTGACATAGCAGCCACTGACCCCGCCTACAGAAAACCAGCTAAATCAGCTAACAGGATACAGGTTCCACTTCCTCTTCTAGGAATCCCTGCCTTGGGTCAAAGGTCAAAGTGCCTCGGGCTTATTCTCCTTCCCAGCTGCCCACTGCAGCACTTAGCTATAGCTCACTAGAGCAGATCGATGACAGTGTCCCTACCCACAAAGTAGGCTTGAACTATGTGGGAGGGGAAACAGGCTTTAACTGACAGCTGAGAGTTGCATCCTCCCTCCCCCCCCACCCCCTTTCCTGTAAGTGCATTTCCTGTAAGTGAGATCACACTTCCTGCTTGTGCATGACCACGCTTCCCGCTGCGGGTTCAATAAGCCGAGCCCCGACTGCAGTAAACCCCAGTGCGCCGCCTTTTTGGCGAACCTCGATGTCTGGCTTAGAGCGCGGCCGTCCTGCATTGTGCCTGAGGGCAGCCTCATGATCTTTTACCTACATTCTTCAAGTTCCAGGGCTGAAACGAGGAGCAACTTCAGGGTGACACTACTAACATTATGACACGGCAACTAATGATCCAGATTTTAGGGATTAATTGTTAAGACTAATTAATCTCTGACAACGAGACTCTGGTCAGATAGGTGGTTCCATACATATTTCTCAGCTTGGACACACGCTTGTGTTGCATGGTGCCATTTTTCTAAAACAATCGGAGGGATGACAAGGAAGATGAAGGGCTCATTTACATTGCAGGTCAACAGCCTGGTGCAGAGCTTCTTCCTCTCCGGGTCCAGGACACCACAGTGTTTGTCCAGGTCACACTCCTTCCCTGGACAAGAGGAAACAAACACAAGCTCATTAGTCATGCAGAGCAGCACAAGCCCCGCCCCCCAACTCCCTTCTGGTCCTGGGATTGGCTGGTGGATTGCGTAAGCAGTCTTCTCACTATCCACTTACTGATCTTCCTGTAGGTCCTGGACCCACCAGGTGTGCGGCCCGGCTCCCCTCTGCGCTGCTGGGGCTTCTCTGATGGAGGGGTCCCACCGGGCAGAGAGACGGCTCCCCCTTGGGGCCACGGGGGGTCTTTGAGGCCGGGGGCCGGAGAGCGTGGGGGGGAGCCAGATGACGGGGGCTGCCTGGAAGAGGAGCCCCCTGCGGTGGGAGTGGCGGCAGTGTGGCAGGCCTTATTGGGGGGTGAAAGGCTGGGGAAAGGAGGAAAGGAACAAAAGAATGAGGAGGAGACTAAGGAGAAAAAAGGCTGGTTCGTACTTTTCCGCCCAAGAACTAGCAGACATGTCCACTCAAACGTTTATGACTGTCACTGTGTGCCTCTGTGGCCGAACGCCTGCTGCATTCCTAATCTGTGTCTGTGCAGCGGTGAAGGGGCAGCTCTGGACACACTGCGCATAATCAAGTCGCTAGCATGCACTTTAAACACCAACGCGGATGCTTTTGACAAGCGTTGGGGTAGTTTTCAAACCCTACAGACTATTTACAAGGTAATAAAACTGTTACATACATGTAAATGAGTGTGTGCAGACTTGTGCGGGAGTAGGGGGCGGGGCTTGTGCTACTCTGCATGACTAATGAGCTTGTGTTTGTTTCCTCTTGTCCAGGGAAGGAGTGTGACCTGGACAAACACTGTGGTGTCCTGGACCCGAATTGAAAATCTCACACCAGCAAGCTGACCAAAGTTGGTAACCCTGTGAGCTCTAAATCTGTAAAACAGAGAAACAAACACAAACCGCATTGCGGTGGTATGTGTGCAGGGAATATCAGAATAATAATTTGCATTGTTATTAATAATAATAAATGTAAATACGACTCGTTCTGTGCATGTGCAAAGTATGCAGCTTGACTGCAGAACTATGACCGTCCCCGTGGATATGCAAGTTCTGCGCTTGTGCGGAGAAGAATGAACCAGCCTAAAGAGAGAGACAGATAGACTTATACCAGTGCTAGAGTGACCTCTGACCCAAACGGATGCCACAGAAACACAGCTGTACACATCAGTGCCCACAGTCAATGGTGACGGTTTGGCCCAAAGTTCTGCCTGCAACGGCTCTAAGAGGAGATGTTTCCGCAGGTCCTCGCCGACCTGCGCCGTCCAATTGAATCTCACATCACAAAGGCAGGTGGGACAAACAGCATTGATAGCCAGAAAAGAAAAATTCCATGGAGCTCACTGCTGCCCCCAAGGGATGCGAAGGTGATTTTTCAGTCTTTTTTTTTGGGCCGAGATATGATTAATTATACATGTGGACACACCAACAGAGCCCACAAAGGCCCAAACGTAGGAGCAGAGAGGGAGCATAATGACGTGGGGGTGCTGCAACATGCTACTGGGCCCCTGGGAGACTAACCACGACTAATTAAAACAGAAGCACCATTCCAGCACGTCAGCCTGGCCTGTCTGCCCACCTTTTTAGGATAGCCAATCACGCAAGCGGGACACGGCAGGACTTACCGGGCACTGTCCCTCTGCGGCTTGGGCGGCCTGTAAGGAGGGGGTGCATGTCGCGAGCAGGGCGGGGCAGCGGCTACCGCCACAGAGGGGCGTCCGTGGGCCTTGCCGAGCGAGCCGTGACGCCGCTCGCAGTGACGCTCGAACGCCTGCGGCTTGACCAGCTGACCGCAGTGACTACAGACCACGAGGTAGAAGTCATCCTGCGCAGGGCAGTGCCCAAACATGGACATGTCTTTTGGGAGGGGGGGGGGGG
The DNA here is from genome assembly GCA_026777985.1 of Mormyrops attenuatus. Taxonomy (NCBI): domain Eukaryota; kingdom Metazoa; phylum Chordata; class Actinopteri; order Osteoglossiformes; family Mormyridae; genus Mormyrops; species Mormyrops attenuatus. Next base: position 20,377,527 of record JAODKC010000130.1, read on the forward strand.
CGGGCAGGGTTACACAGAAAGCAGAAGGTCAGAAGGTAACAGGACTTTAAGCAGGAGGGGGCTAGCTATTGTACCTTGGAACAAAATTAACCTGAAATATTTGTAATAATTAGAATAATAATAATAATAATAATGTATTCAGCTGTAGGAATAACAGCCCATCATAGAAAAGAATAATAAAGCATCCAATCCAGGGAATCTCCAGCCTTTGGCCACATCCTTCCTGGGACAGACCCCAGGCTCACAGTGAACATGCACTGGATTAGCAGAGAGCCATCCTGTAGGGCCACCACCCACCAGATAAAAGACGGGGACCAGCCAATGTGCTGCTTCATGTGACAGGCACAGATCAAACACCTTCGGGTGATGTGATGAATAATAACAGCAAGGAATAAAAGATGTCCAATTCCAGGCATAGCTGCCATAAAGCTTCAGATGAACTGAAAAGTGACGCATGCAAAACTGTCAACCTTTCCCGCAGTTCAAGCCCAGCAAGGCCACACTCACGATTCACAATGCCCTCAGCTAGTGACACATTTGGTGTGAAAACGGCGGGCGTAACCAGGTCCGAAACACACACTGCAGTCTACCCACAAAGGATACAAACCGCCGTGCTTTGTCCCCCCCCATCCCCAAGTGCTGGTATTCTCACAGCTAAGTTAGCCTCTAGTACTTGGGCAGGCTAAATTTAGAGACAGACTCGTTTAAATCCCACACCTCAGACGGCAGTTTGACTCATCCGCCGACTGCAAACCGGCGGCAGCTTGTGGGCTGCTTACACCATCGCTAAATGCCGGCTGCGGCCCACTGGGCTCCCACGGCATGCTGGGGGGGGGGGGCTCTCCTCCAATCAGAGCCCACCCTCCAGCATGATGTCATGTGACCTGTAGCTTGGAAGGGGAACAACCTGCTTTGGTAGAAGGTGTGCAGAAGGACTATGTATCTGAGAGGCATTACTGAGCTGGACACACAGGAAGTGGGCAGAAGGGCAGACAGATGTATTGTACAGAGCCACCACGCTGGCTGCAGGACTCAAACACTTTTTTCCCTTCCTCATATTAAACCACTTTTTCTTGGCGTTCCCACAGAGCCGCCAGGGATTCCCGACAGCGGACACACCACGCTGCGGCTAGCTGACGTACCTTCTCTCCTCAGCGTCATCGTCTCCGCCCTCTTCTTCCCATTCTTGCCACACTCTTCCCCATCAGACCCTGGGACAGACGCGGCTTTAAGATGTGTTTCCACAAAGGCAATGCCAAGATGGGCTCGGAGAAACCGGCAGGCACATGACCCACGGTCTCAGAATGAAATAAACCAAGACTAACAAATATTATAGCAACATTGCATTGCGCGTGTGTCCATGAGCCTTGTCTTTATATATCAAGGTACGTGACATAATCAGCAAAGTATACTCATAGGAGCCAATGGGGGATTGACACTGAAACTGATACGGGGTATTTAAAAAATGGCATGGATTTCTCCGCAGGGTTGGGGTAACCTCTCCCTCCGTCCGGGCCGCCAGGGAAATCCCTGTCACTCGTAACGCAACAAGCCCGCTGCAAGTTTTAACTAGTTATCTGTCTCAGGCATGAGCCATCTTCACAGCTGGCAGGCGTGCAGGCGGGCCGGGGCCGCGCTTGCGTTTGATCTTTCGGGGGCCGAAGCGGCCGTTTGGGCCGGCATCGGACATCCCGCGAGTGGCAATGCGCTTCTGGAGGGGTGCCAAACAATGCGAGGCGGGCGCACGCTGTGAAGTCAAGCCGCCCCCCCGTGACATGCCGAAGGAGAAGCGCTGCCCCCCGCGCCTTCCTCCTCCAGAGTTGCGAGCAGCGATTCCGAGAAGGGCCGCCACGGCATCGCCGGGGACGTGTCCTGACGGCACCGCAGCAGCTGTGTGATCGCTAGCTTACAGGCTCGTACTCCTCCTCCTCCTCCTCCTCCTCATCATCATCGGCCGCCCGGCGTCTGCCTCCGCTCTAAGTTCTTTAACCACCCATCTCTCAGAACTCGTCCACGCTGTCTTTTCCGACAATTGTAGGAGGATAAATGAAGTTCGTTCAGCATAACACAAAGTCGGCCACATATAATGAGAGGCAACGATGGTTAAAATGCGTAGTTACTTTTTCTCTACAAAACCGTACGATTATTAATGCGCTAGGACCCAGGAGAGTTCCTAAACTCGCAGCTCAATATCCAGCCAGCACTAGGACCCAGCGGGTCCTTTGTTTGGGTTACATGGTCAGGGTGCTACGCTTTCCAGCAAAAAATCAACCGCAGCAGAGCGGCTGCGCGACCCGAACCTCGGCGGCGCCGTTGCCCACACGTTCACTCACCTTCCGAAACGAACGCGTTCACTCTTTCCACCCAGGAGCTCCAGCTCTGGCCCACGAAGTCCTCGAGACTCGGGACCCGACGATCCAAAGCAGCCATTGCTGCTGCTGCGCGTTCACGCACCGCCATCATCGCTGCGCGGGCATGCTCCTTACGTCATCGCTCGCGCTCCCGCGAGTGCTAGGGTCGCCGGCGTGCGTGGGCACGAGACGCGAGCCTGAGGAGTGCGCGGGGTCGTATCGTAACTCACATCTTCGACTATCTATAAGGATTAATACAGTTGCGTTATTAGAACAAAACGCGTCTACCCGTATAATTTTAAAGACACTTAGGGGTGTAGCCTAAGTTGTTGAACTAAATATAAGTTAGTGTCATTTGAGAAAACTAATATGAATCTTCACTGTACAGTTATTCACAATCACATTACAAGGAAATCAGTTAATGTACCTTACGCAGCGAAACCGTCGAACGCCCTTGAATCATGGGTCGGAGGCTGGGGCTGTACTGTGTTGCCGAACAGCGCTCAGGAACTGAGGCGTGATAGGCTGTGAGAAGAGAGGGCGTGGCCTAGTAGAAATGTGAATCGGGTTCCCACGACAAGAACTGTTCTTTTTGACCGGATGAACTGTAGCCAGATTTATCAATCAGTTCATAAATAACATATTGCTTAGTAAAACAGTTTTGCAAACAAGTATAATAACATAGATATTATGATAACATATTTATTTTATTTAGTGATTAATTGTCATTGTTCACACACCACCGCACAACAACGAAATATGTTTTCTGCATTTAACCCATATATGTGACATCGTGACATGGCAGGGGGCAGCTAATTCAGCGCCCGGGGAGTAGTGCTTGGGGGCGGTGCCTTGCTGGTCGGGGATTCGAACCTGCAATCTTATATAGTAATATATATAACAAAACAAATTACCTGGCAAATTACAGGTCTGTTGCAGACCACTGTTAGTGAGCTCGGTCTCGAAAACACTGCAAGCTGAGCACCCCTGTGCTGCTGTTGATGTGTTAACCCAGTGCCAGACCACAGGCAGAATCGAAACTGAAAAGGGTGGCTAAGTATTGAGTAAACATTTAGGTTATAATGAGGTACAATTAACCACTTAGCATGTGAAATACCTCTGGCGAATTTACTATGCTATACATTTTTTGTACCATAAAGAATGTTGTAAAATGAAATATGAAGACCTGGGACCACGACACCAAGTCATTGCTATTAGAGGTGCATTGCATGCAATGTTAATGTATCAATACTCACTGTTGCTTGTATAATTCTCTGTGGTCAGGACACAGCAAACCTATACAATAAATGTTTTTTTTCTCTATGTTTCAATGAGAGCGTGTGTTTGAATCTCAGAAGTGAGGAGGAGATTGTATTACTTTTTGTGATATGCATTTTTGGTATAACAAGATGATCAGCATGTTGTGGATGAAATATTCAGGGAGGAAGGGTTTTCTCTGATGGTTTAGTACAAGTCTTACCACTTTGTGTTCTGCTATACAAACAGGGTAGGGAGGCAAGAACAGGAGGGATATGTTCACATTATTTATTCCAAGTAAGAATTCTTGCAGCAGCATGCTGTAGTAGCTGAAAAAGTCAGGGGAACAGTTAGACAGAGTTTTACAATATCTGTCAGCTCATCTTGGTTACACTGTATTTTGGAAATATTATTTAAAATGCAGGTAAATCGCAATGCCTGGGTCATTTACAAAGACCACATAGGCACAAATAATCAAATGAGGACATGAACTTTTTTATTTCAGTTCCCAGATGTGATTTTCATGTTGCACTGTGCCCTATGCTGTAGAGCGTAATTCAGATTAAAATGAACCATTCTGTTCCACTTCCTGCTCTATTGTTGTTCAAATATCACGTGTTGCTAATATATTGAAATGCGTAATCTAACTCAGGCCTAACAGATACATATATATTTCCTGGTGACTGCCAACTGGCTGTTCCTGTGAGTTGCCTTTTGCAGGCCTGGCAGCCAGGAAGGACGTTTCATCACTTAATGGTCAGATCGTGCCAGCTTCAAACACCATGATCTTCTCCACCCCTTCCATCATCAACAGACTAGGTGTTATCATAACCCTCAACAAGAAGCAGCAGAGAAGATGCCAGATGTTCTTCTCAGAAGGAAAATTGCTCACACAGCCTAGGAAACACGAGTAAAGCATGAAGAAGAAAATGAAACACTTTGGTGTTAAAGTCCATCATAAGATTCAATGCTGTAGCAAAGTATGACAATGTAGGGGTGGATTTCAACAGTGCCACCACTTGGCAGTCTGCTGAATACCCTCACCCATTTCTACTCAACAGAACAAGGAAATCTCTGGCAGCTAAAATGTCAGTGACAATACCACCACCTTGTGGCCAAATACTCATTGCGGTACAAGAGAGACTGGACAAAGGCAAAGTTTTGCATCTTTAATAACACAGAAGAGAGAAGTCTGCTCAGAACAGCAGAGAAAGAGAAATCATTACATTCAGAAGCCCTGTATCATTAGGAAAACAAATCCACCCGCTTAGCAATCAACTGGTTAAAGTACACATTAACAGAAACAGCCAGTATGTGTCAACTACTTCAATTTCAAACCTGATGCAGTACATAAACAAAAGAGAAAGATGTTTAAAAAGATGACTCACTGCCAGCTACTTAAATAAGTGCCACAGCCATTTGGTGAAATACAGCAGGAAACAATCTTGACATCATCACTGCCTGGCAGGAGTTTAGTCTCATCTCAACTGAACCTGATCTCAACTTGTGATGCAAACATCAAGCACAGTGACGTTACAGTAACAATATTAATATTAATAAAAATGACTAATAGAAAAAAATGCCTAAACTAATGGCTATTCCTTTGGGAACCAGCTCAAATTTCTAACGAAGCATTTTAATGAGGTTTATGCAAAAATGATAATAGCAGTTCAAGAAGCTGGTAGCTTCCCTTTCACACGAAATGCTGCAAATTAAGAACTGAGTGTTTTAAGTTACTGTTCTTGTTGTTGAAGTTTTGGGTGACATGGCAGTCACCAAGACCCCAGTCTGACTAGAGCTGACCTTACAGGACATACAGCCAAAAAAAATAAAAAATTTCAGTATCGAACAGTGATACACTGTGACAAACTACATTAATTTTTGGGTGAGGATTTGTTTAAGTTGTTGGATTTATGTTGCTTGTAATTAAAAATCAAACGATTTGGTCTTGAAACACTGAATTGCAATACCACTATGGAAAGGTCACAACAAGATAAAACAGAATAATTAATAGCAATTAGGTGACAGGGATATGCTGCTGCAGTTTCCCTTGTAGGCCTGGGCTCCAGCTCTCCGATGTGAAAATCACGTCAGGCTACTTGTGAAAGCTGACGCTCAACACCAGCAATGAAAACTGGAGCATCGTCATGCTCATTTTAGGTCTCCTGCAGACACATGATCATAGGTTCCTGATCCAGCTCCCCCCCCCCCACCTTTGGATGATGGGCTGGTTTGAGCCTGGTACTGGTGGGGGCTGTATCGGCGATTCTGAGGGATTCGATTAAGAAGATCCAGGTCCCTCCTCAATGACAGGGGGGCTGACGGGCTTGTGGAACGGTGTCTCCTTGTAGATGAACCAACAGTTGCCCCCCCACAAGATGAGGTTGAGGAATCCAAAGATCTGAAAACAAACGGCAAATTTTCAGGGACCTTGACAAGAAGTAAGCACCGGTGGCATCACTGCTGGGCACTAGGGCTCACCACGGAGGCGTTGAGGCGGCCCATCGCTGGGCTCTGGCCAGGACTGCACGTTCCTTTAAAATCTTGTAAGCCGGTAATGGTTTTAGCGAGGGTCTCCGGGTTGGTGAACCACTTGATGTCAGTCAAGGCCTTGCCCCAGGCTGAGGAAGAGACCAGCCAGAGGAAGGAAAAGGCCCCCGTCACAATCAGGTCCTGGAGGGGGGGGGACAAGTTGGGCATAGTGATGAAACAGCAGCCTGAAGAGGTTGGCATCCACTCGAAAAAACACTCAGTACGTAAGTCAGCTTGAATGAAGCAGCAGGCTGTTAAGTTTCCTTCGACAGTCTGCTAAAGACATGCATTTTCTTAAAATAAATTAACCCAAGATCATCATGTCATGCTTCCCGTGAATGTCTGTAGGCACTTCAAGACTTTTTATTGTCTTCTAATGCGGAATTTTCGCATTTGATAACACTGCAGAATGACCACAGTGGAATCAGAAATGGATTTTTATATCTGGGAAAGGCATACAGATTATTTAAGCACAGTCAGAAAAATTATCGCCACCCCTTAGGTTTTTTTTCTCAAAACAAAACAAATGTGATGACTATTACATATTTCCCATAGGCCACTTGGGGGGGGGGGGCTAATATAAGCACTGCAACACTGGTTTGTCTGCTCAGTGGTTACATCGCGCAGATTAATGCAGCTGTTTACATTATTAATGTAGAACCAAATTTTAAAATCATTGCTAATTAGCTGCCTAAAAATTTTATGCAGTTTTCATAACCAAATGAGATTTACCATTATGTATTTTTTTATTATTATGCATATCTACCAACCTTTTAATATTATATTATATATATTTAATATTATATTTTAAAAACACTGACATTAAATATCCATACTTCATCACTATTCATTTAAAAACTGTGATACATTTTTAATACTGTGCATATTGTCTCATGTAATTCAGAGACGTAAGAGAATGTGTTTTTTTTTCTTTGTGTTCAAAAGCTATAATCGAGTAGCAGGTAATTTCATTCCCGTCAATGTTTTCATCTCACCTTCCCAAGGACAATTACTTTTACAGAGTAAGACGTCTATGAAGATAACCTAGGAGACGCACTTGGTATCTTTGTGGAGATGACCAGGGGCTCCAGTGCAGTGTCTCTCTAGCTCAGTCCAAGCTGAAACGTACGCTGGTACATTTTCCAAAAGCACAGCTGCTAATAATGTTAGCAACTTAAATAGTTGGAACCATAAAATTGAATATTTCCAATTTTGTAAGTTGCTAATGGGTGTTTTTGGGAAATGTACCCAAATACAGCCTATGGTGCTGTTCAAGACAGTCGCCGATAGGAGTCTAGAGAATGTACAATATCATTTTTTTGGTTTGATCCCAATACCAGTATTAAAATTTTGAAAATCTGCCAATTCCTACACTCCCCTATCAACTACTAAACAATATATGACATATTTGTATCAATATATTTCAACTAACATAGCAAACTATCTGCATTTATTGCTGTACTGGCACTGTTTGAGCACACTAAGAAACGGAAAATATGATGGACATGTTGCTCAAAGTACGCTGCAGTCAAAAATCCATGGCCGACGTCATGGGTCTGCTGCTTTGTTTTATTGAGTAATATCTTTCACAAAACTGAACAGAAATTTCTTGTAATGCCAATCTGTTGCGAAATTAATGAAACCGATCATAAAAATATCAGTGTATACCCCAACTATTTCTAGTCAAACAATACACACAAGCCTCCGGCACGAAATATACAGTGGAGCCCAGATATAACTTTTAAATAGTAATTAGCCAAACTTTAGAAAGAAGCCTGAAGACAATTTAAATAAATATTACCGTATTGACTTAAGAAAACTCTGCACTAGCCTTACGTACATTGCACTGTGCAGTTTCTTCCTTCAGAATTAAACTCGGCAACCCCTTCACACTTACGCATTTGACATTCCTGGTTTCGGTAATTCACAAGTTGGCTATCGACAATTAAACAGGAATATTTTTGGTGCTTGCCAGACGATTGCAGGAACTCGCAGACGACACGCAAGTCAAAAACAATACTGAAAATAATTCGGATTACATAAAAATCATATAATATATATAAATATTAGTAATACAGAACATTTGTTAGTGCAAGTGCATACTATATCTTTAATATTATAAGTTTTGGCTTGGGCATGTCGCCCCCTCATTGTCTCAGTGACACGTTAGCAATCTCTGTGACAGTGGAATCTCACGTTTCTTGCAGTGACTTATAAACTTTTCAGTGCTGTTAATTTTTCATTTTCAATAATAAGTCCAAAACATAGTGATGCCAGTGCAAATAGTAGTAACTTTGCACATACAGTGGCATAATTTACATGGTTTGTATATTATATAGAAAGGTCTTGACAGTAAAGAAAGTAATTTCACATGCAAAGTGTATAGTACAGTAATATTTGTTAAGACTTTTTGTGTTACTATTTCAGTGTTACTGATGGAAAATCGGATCGGTTTCTTTCCCCCCACCCACCTGATAACCGATGCAGAATTTTTGCCTGGTATTGGCCCAATACCGATAGTGGGTATCGGATCGGTGCCCTCTCTAAAACAATCGGAGGCTTAAAATGGGACTCACAATCATGGGGCCTCGGGTGCCATCACGGTACACGTGCTGGTAGCCCAAGTAGATCACCAGGGCGAATGTGCAGTACAGGAAGCCGAGAACGCCGACGCAGACGAAGAACTCAGCTGATGATGAGAAGTCCCCTACAAGGAAGACATCCATCTTGCTGCCATTGCACGTCGGGATGTTGAATGATTGACTTGGGAGTCTGTAGAAGCACAAGAAAAGGCACCACAGGCTCAGAAAGCCAGGCACGCTGTCTGGGAAGAAAAATCTACGCATCACTGAATACAAGCATCAACACACTACTGAAAACTTTAACAAATTCTCACCTGAAAGGGTACCGGAATTCAGCATTGATGCTTTCCTCATGCGATCCTGAACATGTCACTTTGACCTCCGTGGTGCCCGAGTACCCACAAGCCGTGGCAAAAGCAAATATGGAGAAAACCTGCAGGCAGGACACCCACCCCAGCAAAAGAAGAGAAACAAGCTGCCAGGATAATCCAAATGAGGCGAGGCGGGGAACAACCCGGGATGGGGCATCAACCTATTGCAGGGCACCAGGGCACACTCGCACACCATTCACACACACATGCACACCTATGGGCAATTCACAACTCCAATTAACCTCTGCATGTTTTTGGGCTGGGGGGGGGGGGGGGGGGAACGGGGTGACCCGAGGGAAACTCCACGGTGACACGGGGTGAACCTTTTAAATATGTTCCAAATGACTGTAATTTGCAACAG
>JAODKC010000130.1:20386990-20403870 GCA_026777985.1 Mormyrops attenuatus
CCCCCCCCCCCCCCCCCCCCCCCCCCCCCCCCCCCCCGCGGGCGGGGGGGGGGGGGGGGGGGGGGGGGCGGCCGCCCCCAACCGGAGGACCCGAAGGAAACTCCACGATGACACGGGGTGAACATGTGAAATAGATTCGAAATGCAATTTATTTGACACCTATTTCGGTGGTTAAGGCAGAACGAAACAAATGGGAGCCAGTCTGAGGGCCTTCAGAAATATAAGGCCAGCTAAAGGCATAAACTGCTTCTCGGCACATATAGTCGGACCCATTCGTTTCCTCTCTAAAGCAAACAAAGAAGCTGGTGGTAAATATTCCCTGTCGATCTACATTAGCACCTGCTCAGAATCACACTCTTTTGGTCTGGCTAACTGTCGGAAGTCAAGATAGCATGCGGTCATGTGGGAAGTGTGAGGATACAGTCAATCCAAGAGGACTGACCCAAAAAAATGTCTGCATGCTTTACTGTACTCAAATTGGGTGACAGGGACATTTCTCATGACCTGGAGAGAGGGGAAAGACTGCTCCATTTGTATGCATGCACAAATGTCACCCCTCATTCCAGATACACTGATTTCTCACCCAGGATGTTACACATCCCTACGACTCCAAAATCTCAGATCGGTAGGATTTTGGATCTCCATAAGCCATCCCTAGGGTTATCCCAGATACCAATCACCACAATCCTCATTTACATGGAGAATGAGACAGAAAAATAAAGGAGGATACTCTGAATTTAATCAACGTTTAAGATTCACTGGCAAATGGAGTTTAGTTTGGCAATCTTAGGTTCTGTTTTCCCATCAGCACGTTACTTTATATGTCAGGATCTCTGAGGCACTGCTACGCACATGTTTCGAACACAGTCTCTTTTTTCCCTCCTGCCTCTGTGCATTCGCTTATCCTTTCTAGTCTGTACCAGCAAGGATGCCCTGTTGCCCTGGGAAACAAATTCGGGAGAGTTTCTTCCACCCCAGCCCAGGTAACAGCCTCACCAACTGCACATTCATGGGGTGGGATCTTGCTTACATTTCCCTGACGGGCTAAAACGCTACCAGAAAGCTCCCTCCTCGCAAAGACTTAAAACAAACATCACCCTCTACTAAACAAACCATGCAGCCAGCAAATTCCAGGCATATTCACTGCCATACGCTGCGGGTTTTTCCACAGTCCTGCACACACCCTCCTGAAAACAGGGCTACAAGGAAACAGGAAGCCTGGGGGGGGGGGGTGAATCAGCAGGCTGAAAAGCTCACATCGCTGTTTCTGTAGCAGTAGGCCGGCCCCTTATCTGTAGGCGGTCCACCACTCTAAATAAAATAAAAAAAATACTTGTGTGGTTGTGGTGTGCCCTGTGCCTGTTAATTCTTGCCAACCACCCACAATAATAAAAGTCAAACTACACTAGTTAAAGGAGACGAATTTTTTGCACTCTCAACTAAGCATGTTTCGTCGTCACCGCAGAAGATCAGTTACAGTAGGTGGAAAACAGGCGGAAAGGACTTCGTAAGGTTTCCTGGCTACCGGCTCCTCTTCCGGGTTCCTTCAGGTCGAGTCCGCATCGGGAAAAGGCGTCGCGCATAGGAACAGCGCTCTGCGCCTGCTGCCGCGCCCATGCCTTTTACACACACACACACACACACATCCGCATCCCTGATCTTCCAAGCCGCAGGTGTTTCACATACACCACACGTTAGCAAAAGGATAAACTGACTGTGCAACGTGTCTTCGTGAAATGCATGGTTTCCAATTCATGATCGTACTTGCAAGTTCAAACAACACGCCTAACGAGCAAATAAAGGGTGACTGGGTTTAATTTAGGCGCCACTTTTATAACCAATCTGCATGTAACAGCAAGAGCGTTCAAGGAAACCCCAGTGTTACTGGCGTTAATTTTTAACTTTTTAGATTTCTGATGGAAAGCTGCACTTGGGCAGGGCCTGGCATACATTAAAAATGACACGCATGAAACGCCCCAGTCATCTCTACACCCATTACACTGCGGCCGGGATTTTACCATACCGACGGTACCTTCTGAAGTTAAAACTCTCAGGCTTTTCTCAAGCAACATAGTTACAGTTGAAACCTTATAGCAATTAGATACTTATATGGGGGAATGCAAAAGCAGCGTCGCAACAGCGCCCTCAGACACATATAAACTTTCTCGCATTAATATTTAATGCATGTAGATCTAGAGACTAAAATCCCAGCTGCATGTAAAGTTTGAGTTAAAACTACTTGGACAAATCCCTAAATAAAAATGGTGTTGACCATGTTTACCAGAGATAATATCTGCGTGTACTGCAAGTTTACTTCATTTAATTACTTGGATTGAGGAGGGGGGTGGGGGGGGTATAAAAGAAACTACGGTCTGGGTCCAACATTGCCATCTTGCAACTGGTCGTATAATTCATAACATAACGTGCGCTTAATTTTGGCAACTAGTGGCCTGTATGCGAATAAAGCAGCGAATGTTGCAGTATAATGATAATGTACGTATTATTGTTATTTGTAACAGCAGCAGTAATAACATTGTTTAAAATTGATTAAATACAATTAGCTTACCCATTCTAGGACGCGAATAAATCCCAATGGCTCCTTCAGAGGTCCCAGGTCGAGACGAAATCCCGTTGTCACTTGCTAAACGTACACGGGGTAAGGAAGGCACAAGAGCTTATGCATATCCATCCAACCCAAATCAGTTATCATCAAGAAACACCACACAAGAAAACGAGGTTTGATCCCCTACCTGAACAATTCCGGCCATTGCTACTTTTGAAAAGATCTGCCTACTCTGAGATAGGAAATGGAAAAACGGAAAAACTTTGCCCTTATGCAAGATTAGCGAGCATATAACGCCGATGAAGAGTTTCAGGAACCTCGTCTGATGCCTGCCTCAAAGAAAACAAAAACAATAGGAAACAAAACAAAACTATATGTCTACACGGGCTTCTGTCAAACTTTTTGACCCTGCGACTCCGGACACGTGATTACCAAGTCGAACCTTAAAGAGAAAGGCGCAGTTTAAGTGCGCTCGTCCCGCCCTTGCTGTTGACACAATATTACGGTTTCTGCAACTGGCTTTTCAATCCATGGCTTATTCTCCTTTCTTTGATTTAAATTTAAGAGTAAAACCTATTTCAGAAGTATGCGTGGTGTACTTGTTTTTCCATTTCCATTTGTTTGGTTTAGATTTGTTATCTTTAATACGGCAGAGCTTGTGTCTCCATGCCCAGAGAGCTGTCATCACGCCTACGCTGGGTGGATAGTCAGGGGTTAATCATAAACTGGCGGTTGACTAGGCCGTAAGGCGCAGATCCGGGACTCTGGCCAGAGTTGCCATTTGTGACAAATCCCAGGGGATCTTTAACAACCACCGGTTATTCGGTGCCTTCATTTTAGGTATCTTCCTCAAGATGTTCATTTCTCTGACCAGCACATAATACTTCTGCATCTCGCCACCTTTCTGCGAGATAACACATGTAAAAAAAACAGGGTTGGCCTTAAAGCTACGCGCTCCAGGCACTGATTCTTCCATGGGCTTCTTGTCTTGAGAGAGAACCCATTACCACCTTCAGTTAACCTTCGTGAAGAGAACGGTCACTCCCACATTGTTCCTGTTACTGCTTCTGTTAAGTGTCAACATGTCTGTTTTCACTGACCAACCTACGCATTTGAAATGCTGCAAATCCCAGGAATTTATTTAAATGTAGATATTGTTGTGAAATATAAAATGCGTTCATTGTTTCCAAACTTGACCTAACAGGGCTGTCATATTAGCGATTACATTAAACCATATTACGGAGCTGAGTTAATTCACTACAAGTAATCCTCACTCTCTTTTAGACTAAAAACATTTCATGTTCACTGGTGCTTTTCATAATTAAACGTATTTACATAAAGCAACTTTAACCTAACTTAATTCTTTCCCGTGCTCACTGTTAGTTTGTTGAACACATCAGTAGCAAACACTGTGGAACGTGGTGATGCTGAGAGCATGCAGTTACAGAAAACATCAATTTCCTTTTATTATGTCCCCCTTATTTTGTGAAGGGTTAGCTTTCTCGCAAAGCTAGAAGCTGGTCTCTGTAGATGTAAAATGCAAGTGATTTACTTTCATTCCGTATGAAACTGTGCAAGTATGGAAATAACTTTTAGGTTTTATTTATTTACGATTTAAGCAATTCTAATTCCAAGTTCCAATTTAAGCAACTTGAAAAGAAACCGGGAAGCTGGTGATTGTTGCAACAGTGACTTCATCCTGCGAGGAAACACAATGTGCTGGATCTCCTGACCGATCAGGCTATGATTGGTCAGATGATTAAAACCAAAAGAAAATCACGCACGAATGGACTGATTGCTCTTTCAAAAGAGGGCTTTAGTTAAAACGCTGCTAAACTGGTTTTACGACACAGTTATTTTAATAATTTTTTTATTTACTTTATTGCACTTTCAATTTTCTGTATTATTAATGCGTTATATTACTAAATATAATACAAATGAATCCTACATAAGTGGTTTTAGAAAATGGATGGACACATCCTCAAATAATTTTCTCCTAAATAAATTTGAAATAATAAGTTAATCTTCTTACATTCGACTTTCAGTTGCGGTTTAACAAAAAAAGTCCTCCGCTTCCATGAAAGGACAATATAGACCTCAGCAAGACTGACCACGCGGAGAAGGACATGTTTAACATGGCTGCCATCTATGGTTCTCATCCGCTTGGAGGAGGACAGATTATGGGTCAATGGCTACGTCAACAAGTGCGTAGATGATGTGTGTTATTAGATGCACCGATCCGATATTCGGGATACGTCATATGTGACCGATCCACGACCGATACTTATATATTTAGTTTTCGGCAGTCTCTAGAAAGATAGCTCCTATATATCTTGTTAAATCGATTTGTACAATACAATGGCATGACAGCTCTTTTCCATTTTAGATGTGTTTTTTGCTGCATTCTGCTGACTGCTAACGCAGTCACTCAGTTTTTTGACTCAGTGGGTGTGAGCGCGGGTACTGCTGCCTGCTGTGACGTCATGTGCATACACTTTGCAGTAGTTGAAGCGTAAGAAGATCAGATTAGAGGGCGACAATGGTGAAGGCGACTTGCATGCTTGCAAAGCGAAATATAACAAACATGTCTGCGATCTGGAAATATTTTGTGTTTTAAGATTCTTTATTTTTCACGTGCATAGTTATACAGGCACAACACGCATTGAAATGTATCCCAAACCGCTCTAATCCGACTGTACAACAGTTTATATAATTAAAAAAAAGAAGTGAAGATATAGAAAAAAAAAGATGATAATAATAATAATTTTAAGTATGAAACAGATATACGGATATTACTGATGTGCAATATGCAAGTTGCAAATTTAAAGTGCTTTGTGAAATGTCGGCACAACAGTATAAACATTGTAAACGTTGTGTAGCAACATTAACAATAAACAAGGCGGAGACAATACGGAAAACGACAGTGAATATGCAATATGGAATATGACAGTCAATTGTCATGGATCTGGGCGGATTTGGGGCGACAGCGTGGCATGGTGCAGGCTGGGAAGGAGGTGGATGACCCACTTGCGGCTCACAGGAAAAAACGGGGTTTATTACCTGAACTAAAAAAAAAACACAAGAAACACTTACAAAACAAAGGACCAGGAGGGGTCAAAAGTAAATGGCGATAAACAAAGGCTAGGCAGGCAGGCAGGCAGGCAGGCAGGCAGCAAACAAAATCAAACAAACATATAATACAATGAACCACCGGGGAACTAAACTCAGACAGGAACTTCAATACAAAAACTGAACGGTAGGACAAGCAGGAGTGAGACAAACAATTAACCAATCCGGGAGGGTGCAGGACAATGACAATCAGGCAAACGCACAAGGACAGGCTCGAGAACAGGCAACGGGTGAAGCTGATAATTACTCAGAAACTAAACAGGGAAACTAGGAACTGACAAAGAAATAAGGAAAATAGAATCTAACACGGGGGAAAGAAAGACAAGTAAAACACAAAGCAAAAATCAAAATAATACAAATCACAGGACTAAACTGATACAAATGAAACGCTAGGAACAAAATACAAAAACAGAGGAGGTGGGATTCGAACACAAGACAAAGGAGTTCACAGGCAACACTATGCACAACACATTGAGCCATGAGGCTGACAGGGAGCAGGGGAAAACACAAAGGCTGACAGGAGGGACAGGATGGCCAGCGACACCTGCTGGCCAAAACAGCGAAGGGACACGAAAGACTGGGAACAACAGGAGCTGACTCTGACAGTCAATGTGCAACATGACACTAAGAATTAGGTTGCTGTGCGGTGAATATGAAGCTAAAACTATAAGGGGAGGTGGGCATGTCCTGATTAAGAAGTCGAATAGCCTGAGGATAAAAACTCCTCCTAAGTCTCTCTGTTTTGGCCATTCTGGTGCGGAAGCTTCTGCCTGATTGCCGATGGTGAAACAGTCTGTTACTCGGGTGAGACAAGTCTTTTACAATCCTAATTGCTCTGGTCTTACGTCTCCTGGTGTAAATGTCCAGCAGGGAAGGGAGAGCAGACCTGCAGCAATGTTCTGCTGCACAAATCCCTCTCTGGAGGGCTTTTCTGTCCTGAACACAGCTATTGCCGTACTGGACAAGATCTTCCGTGTCAGGAACATGTGATGTACCATCTTTGTAAAAACAAAATTTTGAGAGGAAGTAGCATCGAGGTGTACAACAAATTTAATCAAGCACCTTAAAATTTATCACACAAAGGAACATAAGGAGTTCTGATGAGCCAAACAGAACAAAAGACAGAAACTCAAACTCATGAGACAAGGGATCTCTGGCTCAGCCACGCACTTAGCCCACCGAGCCACATGGTGGCCCAGGGAGCAGGGAAAACACACTAGGGCAACAACAAATAAGATCGCCAGCAGGAACTGCTAGCCAAACTGGGAAAAGGCACCAACCCTGAGACTGTGGCGTTCAAGTAATGATTGATTGGTATTAATGTGCCCAAAGTCTACCAAGGGAACATTCCACACATTACATCACTGGCAGCAGCCTGGACTGTTGGCACAAGGCAGGTTGGGTCAATAGATTCATGCTTAACACCAAATTCTGACCATAATGTCTGTGTGCCTCAGCAGTTCTTCAGACTAGGCTGTGTTTTTCTAGTCTTCAAGTATCCAGTTTTGATGAGCCTGTGCCCACTGCAGCCCACTGCAGCCTTAGGTTTTCGTTTTTGGCTGACAGATGTAGAATCCATCATGGTCTTCTGCTGTTGTAGCCCATCCACCTCAAGGTTTCTGTATTCCGAGATGCTTTTCATGACAGGTGTACAGAGTGGTCATCTGAGTTACTGTAGCCATTCTGTCAGGTCAAACTAGTCTGGTCATGCTCCTCTGACCTCTTTCATCAATAAATTATTTCCTGCCAAAGAATTTCCAATGTTTTTTGTTTCTCACACCATTCTGAGTAAACTCTATAAACTGTTGTGTGTGAAAATCCAAGGAGACCAGCAGTTACAGAAACAACAATTATACCATGCTCAAAAAAAAAAACTACTGACATCACATGTTTCCTGCCTAATCTGGTGTTTAATGGGAACATTCACTGAAGCTCCTGACTGATATATACATGATTGTATGCATTGCACTGCCAAATGATTGGCTGATTAGATAATTGCATGAATAAGCAGGTGTACAGGTGAAGTAACTGATATGGCGACCTGTCAAAACTACTGCCATCTCTCCTTAAACTTCAGCTAAAAGGTGCAGAGCAGGTTTAAGAAACTGTAGAGAAGTGACCTCTAGTGGTGTGTAGATATAGCAGATGCTGTATACAGAGGTATGGCAGCTGGGTTTAGATTAAAGCTTACTGTATATATAGCTAGAGTTTAACTGAACCAGATTACTTTCACACCATTTTCCAAGAGGTAAACAGCAGGCTGGTGTCTGGGATCTGCAACCATATTATTAGAATTGAGCTGTTGAATTACAGTCTAAAGTTACTGTTAAGGAGTGTGTAAAACCCTTGAATGTACTTCATTGCATGAATGTTCTTGCTTGGTGTTAGGAGTGTCAGCTCCGGGAGCCGAGCTTGGGCCTGTCTAAGTTGGTATGATGTCCCCTATGGTCTGACAGGGTTTTCATCTGCTGTGGTTTCCTCTCCAAAAGGCAAAGACTCATGGTCAGTTCCAAATTAGAGGGGCTGCTCACGTCTGTTCCTTTTTGCCATGTGGTCCAGCAATGTGCTCTGGCTCATAGCACCTCTGTAAGGTTACATAAATACAAATAACTTTGTTATATCGTGGCAGGCTGTGTGTGCAAACAGCCACAGGGGAGCCCAGGGCAGGGGTGTTTGAGGGACAATGGTACCCTCGCAGATTCAGGGGTCTCTGCACTTTCAAGGGGCCCTAAAATCGAATATCAAGACCCTTCCCGCTTGGGATAATTTAACAAGAACCCCCCCGCCACCACCACCACCAGTCAGCAAAATGTACTGATGGGATCCCCCCAGAGTCAACAAAATCTGAAAACTTCAGGGGCTCATGGGCCAGGTAGGAATCAGTGCAGTTATGCAGCAGGGATGTCTCTGGATGCTGAAGACCATGTCGGGAGATTCCCCCCTTATCAATGGCTTCCAGCTGTGGTTCATGAGGTGCAGAGCCTGGATCCTGCTCTCCACCAGAGCAACAAAAATCTTCAAGGGCCCCTTCCAACCCAATAACTCTGCTGTGGCTGCTGTCCATCAAACTGCAACATAGGCAGGGCCACCTCTCAGGCACCTCAAAGTCGATGTTATGATGATATTATATTAACATCCATGTGGGCAGTGGTGGCTTAATGGTTAGGGATGTGCACTTGTAATTGAAAGATTGCAGGTTTGAATCCCTGACCAGCAAGGTACTGCCTCTAAGTACTGCTCCCTGGACGCTGAATTAGCTGCCCCCTGCATTTCATTGTTGTGCGCTGTGGTGTGTCAACAATGACAATTAATCACTAAATTCTAGTTCTTCTAAATTCAGAATCTTCCATGCTAGTTAACAGAACCACATCACTCCTGCTCTACTCAAGCTTAAACTTCCTCTCAATTCCGCTAATATCAGAATTGGTAACATGGTATTTAGTAAAAACTCCACTATTCATTGTTTTTAAGAATTTAATTTCAAAACAAAGGCTACTTTAATGTACGGTTACAGTGTTTTAGCAGTTAGAAGTGTCTGGGGTTAAGTTCAGTTATATAATGTCCAGTAATGGCATTTAAAATAGTGACCTTTGAGACCCAGGTGCCTAATACACAGACCCACATACCACCCTTACCTGCCAATAGTGTGTGAGTGCTGTGATGAACATTTGTACCCTGTACTTCATCCAATAGGCTCCAAACTCAACTTGCCCATATACTGGAAAAGTTCCCATAAAGATGGTAATATGGATATGCCACTGAATCCAAGGCCCAAAAAAGATATAAAATAAAATCATTACAAAAACATGCATCTGAGTACCCCAAATCCAGATACATAATGTTTATTTGCAAATGCGACATTTCTGCAATAATACTACTTGAATCAACTTAAAACCCTGTGTTTGCTTTGAAAAACAGCCATAAATTCAACTAATAAATACTACAGAACTGTAGTATAAAATTACTTACAAACTGCACTGCGGCAGGATAATTATCAGGTAATAGGGATAACACAGCAAATGCATTAAATAGCCGCAGTTCAAAAACTGGGGAATTAGAAAATTCGGCTTTTAATGTGTATGAAATCGCATGTTCTTGGATCGACCACGGAACTAAAATATTCATCTAAACGCGCATGGTGTTCACCTTCGGAAGGAAATAATCGTGCACTTCCTCCACAATCTTGGCGAAACGCGAATTCATACGACGTTGAATTCTTGTAAGTAGCGTTGTTGGTGTGACACTTAGAGCCCAGTGTTAAATTCATCATTCGGTGATATAACAGGCATAGTTAGTAGTATCCATAAGGCAAAAGGTATAGGGATTTTTCTTTATAACATATCGATTATGTTTAATTTGCTATTCGTGCTCTGCAGTATATTCATTTGGGCGTACAAATCTCACTAACCATATTTACGAGTGATTTTAATGAAAAATCATATGTGGTTCAATCACTAATAGTAAAATCATAAAATAGTGCAATCGCGTTTGTTTGATATGCATTATAGTTCAGAAGCGATTCATGTGAAATCGAAGCCGGTTTTAGTGAAACATGCTGGATGGACAGCTGTGTCAACCAATCGCATCAATAGTCTTTGGCCATGCCACGCCCCTTGTATCAGTGTTATCCAATCGGCTTTGGGAATAAGACAGTCTTAGGCTAGGTTGATTTGTGGGTGCTCATTTCTCTTCTCATGTGAAGTTTAGCCTTGGAAGTACTCATTCGTTGATTACGTTTAAGTGTTTTATTTTGTATTTATTTAGTTTTTAAATTTTATTTTCTCCCCTGTTTTAAGCCCGGCGAGATGTTTTTGACAAGATCGGAATATGACAGGTAAGCTTTGTGTTACGTTATCTTTGCTTTGTCATCATGGTCTATGATTCGTCCAAACGGCCTTTATTAAACAACCTCCCAGAAAATATTGTCAAAGCAAGTAGTACCGTCGATGATAAGCCGATTCCTGTTAGTAAACCTATCTATGAGACTTTTACAATTAAGTTAATATTTATGAATTTGTAGTATAGCTATTGTAGTTTCACTTTCATTTTAATTTTGTGTGTTAAAATGTATGCTTAAAGAACATACAGAAAAACATCACTGGAGGATTTTAAACTTTTGATCCAAACAAACATGTTGGGTCTAAATGTGCAGTGCGTGTTTGGAAATATTATTTTTTACTTTTTCATTTTATTGTTTTTTTTTTTTCTTGCAGGGGAGTGAACACATTTTCTCCAGAGGGTAGATTGTTCCAGGTGGAGTATGCCATCGAAGCCATCAAGGTGAGTTTGTACATCCACTTTTCAACTCAACACTGGGCCACTGCTGTGAATCATATAGGTATAGTCATATGCTGTCTGTCCCTCTGCATGACAGTTCTAATGTAAAACCTGCTGGTCTTAATTTTCTATTTTCTGATTGGCCATTAATGAAAAGTTTTATATGGGAAGAGCAGTTTGTTCTTTTTTAACCTCATACAGGTTGGGTTTTCTGAAGCAGTGTGCCTGTCTCAAAGCAGCAGAATCTGTGTATATCCTGATTTATCATTATTATTATTATTGTTAATTCACCCACCTCCACCCCCCACAGCTGGGCTCAACGGCCATCGGAATCCAGACATCTGAGGGGGTGTGCCTGGCCGTAGAGAAGAGGATAACATCTCCGCTCATGGAGCCCAGCAGCATTGAGAAGATCGTGGAGATTGATTCTCATATCGGTAAAGGGGGAGCCCCCTCTCTGATGGATCAGATTATATGTTTTATTGATCCCGGGGGAAAATGCTTTTGCATACAACAGCAAATGCATAAAGTGCAGAGATACAAATGTATAGTGTAAAGACAGTAAACGTAGTGCAAACAGATTTAAAAATTAGGCAGCGCACTAACATAATATTGTGCAATTTTAAGACATACGAAACAATGCTCCAGAAAAAGGTCAATTTGTGCTGAAAACTTTTCAGCAGTTAATTTAAATGTTATTTTAGTTTAAAAAGGGCTTTGTTAAGGTTTCTCTTTCTCTTCTCAGGCTGCGCCATGAGTGGCTTGATAGCTGATGCAAAGACGCTGATCGACAAAGCGAGAGTGGAGACGCAGGTCAGTTGGGCTTTGCTAGATGGGCATTTGGGGGGGGTGTGGATCATGCTTTTATCTCTCACTCCGGGGCTCTGCAAGCGTCATTCAACCTTCCAGCTGCAGGATGCCTGATGCATGTCTGCATTTTGAGTTATTTAGCTTGTTGCTATCAGTGAGGCTAGCAGCAGGACCCAGGTTAGGGTTGTGCCATTTTACGATATTGGATCACGAAAGATTTAAATGTCTCCACAATCTGCCTTTACGGAGAGATCATTAGTATCGCACTACAATGCACATTCTAGCAGTCGCAGTTCTCTGGCTCAATCACACATCTAATGTCATTTTGTCAGCCAAATCTGTTTCGACACACCAATAGACCAGCAGTAGGTAGTGCCTTGGATTTCTTCCTCTCTCTCTTTCATGCCCTCGTCCCAACATGCAACACTTTGCATATTTGGCAACATAGTAACATAGACGTCATAGAGGAGTTGGTCCCTAAAAAGAGTTCGACATCCATTATTTGGGTCTTCCAAAACCAACACGGTGCAAACAAGTTATTTGCAGAGATGAAGTTCACACGTCGGATGGCAGTATGAGGCAGTATTTTAACCACCTCAAAAGAAAACGAATGCTGATCATACTCCGTATGCAAAGTATGTTTTCCTTTAAGTCAGGAGTAGCCAGTTTTATTTAGAATGGGCTGTTGTGTATGCAGGTTCTCACTGCAACTCCCTAATAAGATTACTAAATAGAGCACTGATTGGCTGAAGACTCCTCACACCTGGGTTTGAACAGCTGACCTAAAGGTTATCCCAAAAAACTGCATACACACCGGCCCCTGTTTTAAGTTTTGTTACTGTATAAGCCTATGTTTTTTTTTTTTCGTACTGTTCAGTAATTTAGTCTTAAAAGTTTTTTAAAAACCAATATGAAAAACAATCATGATAATATCATGGATTGTTATCCTGCCTGAAAAAATTGATGTATTTTTGCTGTATCAGCCACCCCTATCTCGGGTTCTCTTTCATTTTGAGCATCCACACTCAGCTGGTTTGTCAAGGGCCTTGACCGTTGTGTCAGGTCTGCATGTCTTCTAATGGACTGGTGTGTGACTCTGCGGGTCGGGACTCTGTGCATGGAAGGTGGCTCAAATCTCGTGGTTGGCAATGTGATGGTACTTTTGGGCCCCTTGAACAAGACCCCTAACCCCAGATACGCCAGGGACTGTCTGACAGACCTCAATTGCCCGTTGCTTTGGATAAAATCATTTGCTAAATAAATGTAGGGTTATGTTATGGCATCGTAGCAAAAACCAGATTTCTTGCTTGTTTTTCCTCCTCCACCACAGAACCATTGGTTTACCTACAATGAGACCATGACAGTGGAGAGTGTCACCCAGGCTGTGTCCAACCTCGCGCTGCAGTTCGGGGAAGAGGACGCGGACCCCGGTGCCATGGTAACTGCCCCAGTTCGACTGTGTGCTGGCCATAACCCACCTCACATTCTTAGTCGCGCGCAGCAAACCAAAAACACATATGCGAGAAGTACATATTTTTTCATATTATTATTATTATTATTATTATTATTATTGTTATTGTAAGTTTTATTTATGTAGCGCATTTCTCACACTCAAGGATGCTTTACAATGCAAACAATGATACAGAAAACAATGCATATCCAGCAGCAACAATAACAACAGAACAACAACAGGAGTGTTACGTAGTAGCAGTCACATTGTAGCATAGGTTGTATGCTAATCAGGATTTGATTTGGATTAGATGCCTCCTTTTTTCAGCAGAGCAAAGAACATTTTTATAGATGGCAGCATACTTGAATCAAGCTGAAAAGCCATACAGTTAGGCTGTGAAGTTGCATAATGAGTCTTGGTGCTTATAGTCAGAATTGAATTATTAGATTAAATTTTGTCCACTGCGTGACGCAAACTCGATGTGTTATGAATGTATTAAAGGACTTTTTTTTTTTTCCCTCATCCTCACAATACAAATGTGATTTATGTAACAGATATTCAGTCAATTCTGTAGAATCACATAAGTACTGAAACGGTGCAGAAGTAGTTCATCCTTGGAAATTTGATTCTGTCCTTTGATTCTCTTGTCTGTCAGCAACAAAAACTTATCCTCAGCATGCATTTTTTTTTTCCGTCTAATAAATAAATGATGACACTGAAGTATGTGTGTAAATCAGAAGGAATTTGAACACTTAAGATTGCAGAGGCGATAATGTTATGTCAGGGAGCGGGCTGGAAAACCAGGCTGCAGTCTGCAGAGGTGCTGCTGTGAGCAGGTTCATGGATCTGATGTGTCGTCTAGAACCTTGTGTGTTGGCCATCTCATGCAACAGGTGATCCATGATGGCATAACAGCGCCCTCTGTTGGAGGGCAGTAGTAACTCCTGTCTTTTTCCATTTCCCTCTCTTTTTCTCTCCTCTCCTCTCTTCTCTCTCCCCAGAGCCGGCCCTTTGGTGTAGCACTTCTCTTTGGGGGACTGGATGAGAAAGGTCCCCAGCTGTAAGTTTTTTTTTTTTTTTCTTTTCTTTGAATAAAGGCTTTTGGAAAAGGTTCCATTCTTACACACAATAGATAGGTGATTATCATGGTATCTTAAGTTCCTGATTCTTCAACTAAATATGGCTGACTAGGAGGCATCCTAATACTGTGCTCGTTTGTTTGTGTTTGTGTGTGTGTGTGTGTGTGTGTGTGCGCGCGCGCGCGCGTTTCTGCTTGTGGCTCACACAGGTACCACATGGACCCATCGGGCACCTTTGTGCAATGTGACGCGCGAGCAATTGGCTCTGCCTCCGAAGGTGCCCAGAGCTCATTGCAGGAAGTGTACCACAAGGTGAGGACCTCTGCAGAGGCACTGGGGCTGTCCGCAGTCTGCCTGTTTCAAATACTGCTGCAAAACTATACTAATCGTGATCCGTGTCTCAACATGCAGAAGGACGGTTTATAAGAATTTCTGGAGGAGATGTTCTGTACCTTTCAGAAACAAGCCTTAACTACATTAGATAAACGACGTCCAGCCTGAACAGCCAGTTCTTTGATAAAAGCATTTTGCGCACAGAGTTGCTGGCACTGTCATATAGAGAGATAACAGCCTCTTTGTTTACTGTCGGGGAATGGACTAAACTCCAGTGGGAGGGATTTCTATGCATAAAGAGCATTTCTATGATCCAAAGCATTTGGTTTCAGTGGAATTGGGGTGGGAAGCAGGGTAGGTTGTAAGTGGGTGGCAGCGCTGAGTAACTAATCACCTGTTGTGGGCACTTGTGGCCCATAGTTGAAATCAAGTTTATATGATGCATCACCCCTCGTGATTTGACTAGTATAACTTCACACGTTGAGGAAAATTTGAGCACTTGTTAAGCTCTCTTTCTCATGGCTTCTGAATTAATTGCAGAAAGAAGTTCAACACAAGTCAGCCATTGAAAGCAAAACAAACTGAAGCCTTTAAAGCTTTCTCAGCACTATGATATGCGTCACAGTGTTACTGCGTGAGACAGTATTATGATAGAGGTTAATGTGTATGCAGCTCTGACACTTTATTGTCTTTAGCCGTCTTTCTTTTGGTCACGCACCTACTTTGTATAGGGGCGGCTCCTACTGCCCTGTTCAACGTTTTAGGCCACCTGGTGTGTCAGTCTTGGGCTCAATCAGAAAGTGATTGGATGGTCCTGTTTTACATGCAGTCTGTGACTACAATGCCCTCTTGGACTCTCCTGTCATATGACTGTAATCTAATTGTCCATCACTGGAGCACGAGGAAATTGGCAAATGACACATAGATGTATGATACAGGAGGAGCCTTGTGTGGACAGAGGTGCATTACTTGACCTGTTTGTGTTTTTTTTTTTTGTTTTTTTTGCAGTCCATGACGTTAAAAGAAGCAATGAAGTCCTCCCTCACCATCCTGAAGCAGGTCATGGAGGAGAAGCTGAACGCAACAAACATTGAGGTGATTCAAAAGCTTTTCCCCCTTCAGTCCTGTACCTGAGCTCTGCTGCTTTGGCGGTCTGCCAGAAGCCCATTTGTCTGTCTAGCTGCTGGTGGCTCAATTATTGTGGGAACGGGATTACAGCCCCGGCCAGGAATGCTGGAAGACCGGTTAGTTCACATGCTTGCTTATCCAACATGGTGTGAGTTGAACCTGACCTCCTTGTCTGGTGAGGTCCAGCATTCTTGCACTATGCAGGCCACTAAAGATCAATGATGTTCACTCAGCTGTTTTCGGTCTCTCTGTTTTTCTCTTTCCTTCCCCAACGTTCAGCTTGCCACAATAGAACCAGGGAAGACCTTTCACATGTACACCAAGGAGGAGCTGGAAGAAGTCATTAAAGACATCTAAATGGTGGTGCCATATGAATCTTCCTGGAGCAGCTGGCTGAAATAACTAGCTTCCTCTCAGCAACGTTTTTTTTTGTGGCATATTTCAGTTCAGAACGGAGCCAGTTGGTCGTGATGTTTATTTTTCCTTTTCCCCTGGTCTTGAAGATTTTTACAGATCTGTACAAAACCACAGAACCACATCAACAGGGAATCGCTGGGAGTTGAAAGGGTGTTGTGGGGATTGGGGGGGTACTTTTGTTACTACGTCTCGTCTTGACAATAAAAGCGTTATACCCGGAACATTGAGAGCTATGTGTGCGTTTCTGTGGAAATGTTTATGGACGTTGCAGTCGAGATCTGGGCAAATGAATGCGTTAGCTTGGCGATGAGCCTCACAATGCCTGGACTAATGCTTCTTCTGAAATACAACTGAGGTTACATCTAGGGCCATTATAACATTTAAAATAAATCAATTTGCCTGTGCATTCTTCATGTGACATTGAAATGAGTGCCGCTTTCGGCATGCATTGGTTTAATTTGCAAGGGCTTGAAAATATGCTCTCCCCCCGTTTGTGTTGTTCAGCATCATTTAGCATTTTTTTAATTGTTGCTTGGAAACCTATTAGGACAACAGCTCTGTGAAGTAGTTGTTTGTGCTTTCCCTTGCCCATGCATACATGGATGCAGCGGAACCACTTGATGGCCCGTCTGCAAGGGATGGACCCAAAATGTCTTGTGTGTGTGTGTGTGTGTGTGTGTGTGTGTGTATATGT
>JAODKC010000130.1:20407983-20444006 GCA_026777985.1 Mormyrops attenuatus
CAGAGGATCCAAAGAGGAAGCTTGTGTGTCTTAGGTCAGATGTAAATAAAGAGCCTCCAGGCTAGTCCTGGGGAGACACCCCTGGAGGACGATGTTGTGTTAACACCCCTTCAGCGTAATTGGAATCTCTGCGAGTCTGACTATCACTTTCAAACGAAAATATTAGCATGACCCTGCTGCTCTTGTGAAGTAAATGTGAGGTTATATTTTTGTTCTAGAATTTTTTTTGTTTGTTCCATAATGAAACTTTGCATCTTTTTCGCCCTGTAAACAAATGCCATGGATGAGTTTGCCTGTTTGCAGTCAAATTATGATCCTGTGCACAGGGCTTAAACTACGTGACTACATTCAGGGCTGGACTGGGATTAAAAATCGGCATTGGACCTTAGGGTCCTCTACGGTAAATTTTATTGGGGCGGATCACCATGACAATTTTTGCCTGTCCACATACCTATCGGTCCACTGGGAAAATGCCCGGATCACCAGATGACCGGTCCAGCCCTGGCTGCATTGCAGCCATGAGGTCACATCATTCTTAAGTTATGACTTAAATTCTTCTCCTTTCCGTCATGTTTCTGTAGGTGAATGAACTTCTGAAACCTCTTTCGATTCTTTTGCTAGTCGCTCCCGTGGATGCGATCGCTCCAGCATAGTAAAATTAGAATAGCTAGAATCTTGGTATTCTGGCACAGCATCATAGGATGTCTTTAAGCAGTGAATTTATGTGTTTTTTCTCCTTCCAAATCACTCCTCCTGTTTAGCTTCTGGAATTCAGTGGTAGTGTTACACAGATGTAGTAGTTGGAGATATTACCGCACACACTGAGACTAGCTAAAGTGCCATGGGCGCGAGTGAGCTGGGATCAGCTCTTGGTTAGCCTGCCTGGATACCCGGATTCAAGTAATTACCAAACTGGCTGCTCAGAAGTTCTCGTTGCTCCCTGTTCTCGGTCTGCTGTTGGCGTTCTTCTTGTTGACTATGAGAATTTTCTCTCCAGATGGCCTTACCGCATATTTCTCTCTTGCAGTGTAGCTTGTTCACTGAGGCTTTGTTTTTGTAAGCTTGTTTGAGGAAAAGCTAATGCTGAAACCACTTAGGTTTTTTTAGTTATGCTTGTGGGGTTTGAAATCTGATTACAGCAATCAGGTGATGCTCACATGACCTCTGCACACATCTCACATTAAACAAACCTGTTCCATTGACTAGGAAAACCACACGATCTGTGCTTCCACATTTAGCATGTTTAACACGTCAAACCAGAAGCGCTGCTGGCAGCGATTTTAAAGTTCTGTGAAATTTCTGGAAAAAGTTTGTTTTATATTCTGACATATGACTGATATATGCAAGAGAGAGTGATCTCTTTCCAGCATGGATGTTTTCTGCTCTAGTCTGTTCAAGCAGCATGAATAGGACCAGCCAAGAGTGCTGTTCTAGACCTCGACAATAACAGTGTCTCCCTGACCACTGAACTGTGTGTGGCTGGTTTTGATCAAGGAAGAGGGACTTCAGTTTTACCTGTCAGTTCTCTGCTCATGTCGTACTAAAGATCAGGATTCGGTCTATAACCTGTATATGTTTAGACTACAGGCAGTCCCCAGGATACGAACAAGATCCGTTTGCTGTTTGTATTTAAGTTGAATTTGTAGGTAACTCAGAAAAATAATAATACAGTAGATAATAATAATAATTATATGGTAATAATAAAAGTAACTACATATGGTATTCTACTGTACCTCAAACCAATGAACATTTGATGCCGCACAATGTTTTCATGAGCGAAACAGAGAAGCTTGTGCTTACATTATTACCAACCATTGTATTTAACTTGAATTTTTAAATAATAGACTTCATGGCAGTTGGTTTGCACGTACAAGTTGTCTACAAGTCAGATGTTCTTAACCTGGGCACTGCCCGTATAACCATGGAAACTGAGTGTTTATTAGTTATTTTTCCCCCATTAGCCTCGCACAACTGGCATTCGACGGTGTTCCCTGGCTGCTTTGGAGAAAGTTCTCTCATGGACCAGCAACGTTTTGTGTGAAAACATTCTGTTCTGCTGTGGTGCATTTTTGGAACCTGGTCAGGGAGAATAGACAACGGTTTTGGCGTAAAGCGTAACACTGGCCTTCGAATGCCTGGGACGAATGTTCGTGTTGCCGTTTACTGTGTACCAAATGTGAGGTACGGGGCGATAAGTATCAGTGTTTGGTTTTCTTGCCATGGGGCTGTCTGGCTCCTCCGTGCTTATGTCAGTTCTAGCCCTACTGTAACTGCGCTGGAATGCCGACACCGTCCCTGGTCCCCCTGCATGTTTGGGTAGAACAGCCTACAGAGAGCCTCTTTCCCATGGAGTCCTGTGAAATGCCTCCTGATTCAGGTGATCAAAGTTCAGTTGACGATGACTGCTCTTCTCTTGCACACTTGACATTATTCAGAGTAGCTTGCAAAGTTGGGTCCGCAGCCTCCCTCCTTCTGTCTCACGCTCGGCGCGAGCTGTTGTTGCCGAAGCATGAACGTCAAAGAGCCACAGGAAAGCTGTGTGGTGGAAAAAAGGGTCAGAATCTCCAGAGCTTCTTTTGTTGACACAGGTGGCGTTCAGAGGTGAGGGAACATCAGAAAGTAAAGGCGCTTGTCGTCGTGGTTCCAATAGACTGAAAAACAACAACACAGGAAATATGAAATGTTAAACGCATACTGGGGTCTGTTATATGATGCTGGCCTACAATCATCACTGACATAGGCAGCCAGAAATACTTCACCGCTCAATTGCACTTTGTTTCAGATGGTGCACGCCGTATGTATGTGTGGGACGGGGTTATTTAGAAATTGATGTTGATATTACACATTTGAACATTACGTGAATTTCCCCAGATGGTCTACAGGACACTCCAGCGTGTGTCCCTCAAAGTGATTATAAAGCTCTCATTTAGCTCCATGTTTTATGTCATTTGATTATGAAAGGCCTTCATTTTTTTGCATCTTTGACAAAGATAAGCGATATTCTGCAGTGGTGTGATCTTTTAGTGCTGAAGAGCTATTAAGTTTTGTTTTGTTCTTTAGCATTTTTTCCTACTTTTTTATATTTATTTTGCTTTTTAACTGAGTACCTTTTTTTGAAAATTTCTGAGCCAAACTAGTCAGGTAAGAATTTATTTCCTGATTTGTTAGCTTTGAGAAATTTGTGTATGTGTGTGTGTGTGTGTCTCTCTCTCTCTCTCTCCCTCTCTCTCTCCCTCTCTCTCTCTCTCCCTCTCGCACTCTTTCTCTCCTCCCTCTCTTTGTTTTTTTGTTGAGAAGTAAGTGCTGGTTGTCATGGTGTCATTGTGATCGGGTGGTGCCTGTTATCTAGTAGCTGTAGCAACCGGTTCCTACAAAGCCATGGGGGGGCTACGGTTGTTCAGAAGACCCTTTAAAAGGTTAAAGGGAGCAGCACAGCAAGAACACTTTCGAGCGTGTCAAACCCTGGCACCGGAATGCATCTTTATCCAAGAATAGACTTATGATAAATAAATGAATACTAATGTCATGCCAAACCAGTTGTGTTGCATTTTCCTGTGGGTTTGAAAAGGAGAGGAGGAGTTAAACTCGTGAGAGGGGGTGTGGATTTGAGTGTGGACGTAGCAACAGCAGTGAGAGTAGATTCAATATTCTACACGCTGCTGCCCCCCCATCCTCCCTACACATGGAGCCCAAGGAAAACCGCAGGTCATGTTTTGCACATTGCCCACAAAGGAGGTTGTGTCAACTCTTGCTGCAGTAACAGTTGCCTTATGTTTATGGTTCCCTTTTCTTCCTGCAGGGTGGTGGCGGGTGTTGACATCCTTGTTTATTTTTTTATGAGAGATGGCAATTTCAAAGGCCCTCCTCTTGTCTGAAGCATTATGCGATACTTGTGGACCTTACCTTCCTGTCTGTCTGGAGGAGTGGTCCTCTGTGTTTACTTGGTTTGCCTTACATTACATTGCTGGTTCTCTGAGCCATTGTGGACCAAGGTTCCCGCAACGAGTCACGTTGAGTAAATAGGTGTTTTTCCCTGTTGGTTTGAACAGGCAATCAGGCAGGAAAGTTCCTGGTTAACATCCTGTTGGCATTCGAGACTGGCGTTTGTGGGCGATCCTCTTCCTCAGTTCCTCAACACCTTGCATTGTTGATAAGGCTTTCACGGAAACTGGTAGACCAGGCTACAGATATCGGTTACTGGGTTGGGAGTTAATGATCATGCAGAATGCATGAGTGTGCCCTGTAGTGCACGAAAGTCCTGAAGGTTTGCGTAATGCTGATTTGCTGATCCGTGCAAGGGTGAGAGGCGAGGGGTAACACTGCACGCTTGCCGTTTCCCTATACAAACTGAAGGCAACTTGGACAGCCCGCCGATCTTGAACGTCCTCAGGGCAGGCCCCAGGAGAATGCTGTCGAGTCCAGTTTAATTGCTGGGCTGTGGTTCCTCAATCTGACTCCTCCTAGGGCAAATATGCGGGGGAAACCAAACACTGCCCTAGGCACCTTGATGCTTTTGCTGTGTCCTTTTTTGAGGTTTTATTTTAACTTTATTATTGCATGGGGGTGAATTTACTTGTGGCCTGGTGTCAAAAGGACATTTTTTTTATGATGACACAAATGTCAAGGAGGAGCAGACTGGGATACTGTGAACGTCCTGTTATACAGGAAACGCATCTTCTGTGGTCCTCCTCTTGCAAAAAGGGTTGGCTTATGTTTCAGTTGGTGATGCACAGAAGACTGTTGGACAGGTTCTGGTGGTGTATTGGAACCTTGGGCTAAGGGGTGTGATTTCTGGTCCCTGTGGTTCCCTTGAGGTAAATGGTTGAATTTATGAAATCATCCAGCTGTAGGTATAATTATTAATCTGTAATATTATAAAAGTGTCAAAGAGTAGCAGGGAAACGTCCTGGTTGGCAGTGTGACCTTACACCCCCGGGTCGTGGCTCTGGTTGCATATTCTCCCTGTGTTTGTGTGAATTGAATTTCCCCTGAGATCTCTGTTTTCCTCGCATAGTCCAAAAACAAATGGTTATGTGAACGGTAGGGTGAATTACTGTCTATAAATTGCTCTTTGTGTGTGATTGTGTGCCGTGTTATGGACTGGCATCCTGCCCAGGGTGTTCCCTGCCTCGTGCCCTGTGCTTCCTGGCATTAGTTCCAGGGTGTCTGCGGAATAGGGACTTATGGAGGATCAGCGGATGGATAAATGTGTCAAACAGTCAGCTATGTCAATCATTTTAGATCACTTTAGGTCACTCTAGGACAGGGGTGGCCAGTCTTTTCCGGAAAGGGCTGATATGTATGCGGGTTTTTACTGTAGCTCTCTAATTAGATTACTAATTAGAGAACTGATTGGCTGAAGAGTCCTCACTCCTGGGTTTGAATAGCTGACCTAAAGGTTACCCCAAAATCCTGCACACACACCGACCGTTTAAGATAAGATTGGACATCTCCTCCTCTAGGATCTTTAGACCGTGGATGAGGTTGCCTTGTGTGGTAACGCCCTCCTTCTGTTCTCTCTCTGCAGTATGTCTTCCGAGACCTGAGTGGCTCCGTGTCGTTGGCCTGGGTGGGAGACGGCACTGGGGTGAGTATCCATGCGCTGGCATAGCTGCACCCACAAGGCAGACCTAACGTCCGTGGAAGCACAGCCACCTGAGAAAGTATGCATGTAGCACGGCTGGGTGTGTTTCTAGGCTGCAAAGGATCATGGGTGGTCTAGATGCCATATGCAAGGGCAAACCAGCCTTGGTCCCTCTCCCGTAGATATCCGGGCACTAATCCAAGACACAGCCAATTTCTGTGTGAACATTGCTTGTGTTCATAAATGGGAGTTATTGTGGTAAAAAAAAAGAATAGTTATTTGCCTGACGCTATACCAATTTGGTGATTTTACGGAAATACATGCCTTGGAAACAGGTTGTGACATCTGCTGTCTGTATGGACACACAACAGGTTCTTTCGCTCAGTCGGCTGTAATTAAATGTACCCTTTTTGTTATTTTAGAAACATACTTTAATTCCAGCTTACAGTTTGATTCTTACAAATGTGCATTTATGATTTTTTTTTTACAATCAAGATTTTCTTTTTATGGGCAATGTAAAATCTATTTATGGGTATCATAGCAAATGATACCTCCCACTCCCGCCAGCCAAGTTTCACCTCAGTTAAATTTTCTGGTCAGCAGGAAGTGCAGAGCCTCGGTCGGGAGATTCTCACGGCTTTCGTGTTCCTGTCAGCCTGCCTGTCTGGTTCCTGAAAGTTGCCACACATTTGTGCATTTATTCTGAACTCCACTGGACACAGATTATCACTAGTTAGCATCTACAGGTAGCATGGCACAATGTCATCGGTACAAAGGGTCTCCGACACACGCCAAACTCGACCAAACTCTGCCGAATATATATGTGATGCTTTATTTTTAATGTTTCATGGAAAATTCCTTTGAGGAAATATTTCACTTAATTATATAGCAAAGGCACAGAACTGAATGATTTTTTTTTTCAATCGTGGCTTTGTTTTCTTGATCCTCTTTTTCAGCATCTCCTTTTCCATTTTTCCTGTATATTTATGGATCAATGACTGAAATATGCATTGAGGCATTAAGACACATTACCGTGACTGAGCAAAACACCATGGTTCTGCATACCTTTGCTGACTCTTCTGTCACTGTGCTATGAACTTAGGCATGAGCTTTTCAAAGTACTGTGAGCACTGTGCTCTTATCCAATCTGTCCCTCGCCTGCAAAATTGTCCGTTCCTGGCCGTCGATCTTGGCAACATGATGGAACAACACCTATTTTTACACTGTGATGTTCAGCAGCTTAAATAAAGATGTGCTTTGGTGACAACATGTAGAGTAACTGGTCACATCTAACCTTAAATTTACTTGCCAGCAGAAAAAGAGAAAAGGAAGATTATTTTTCAAGTTAAACAATGGGGGAAAAAAGCAGAACAGCGATTGGGTGATCAGTTGCCATAGATACCACCAATGACATTGGCTCTTTCACACAGGTGATTCTGGCTCTAACAACATACCAGGTGCCTATTTTCATGCTGCGGTTTGGCCAGTCAAAACTCTACAGAAGGTAAGTGTCGGTGCAGGCCAACTAGATAGAGGAGGAGCTCAGCACAAAATTTTATGTGTGTGTGTGTGTGTGTATATGTGTACTTGTACTGGCAGTACAGCAAAACCCTTTGCATATCCCTCCCCCGCAGTACAAACTATGGGAAGTTTTTCGATGACGTGACGAAACTCATTAACAACACCTTCATCCGCTCCGAGTTTGGCATTGCTGTGGGCCCTGAGAATTCTGGGAAGGTTGGTGGAAGACTGAGCCTGTTTAAATGCTTTCAGCCACAGACCTCATTATGTCTGCTACTCCCCACAGTGCAGAAGTCTTAGATGAAACTGGAGATCTACCTTTAGGGTTCTAGGACTCGGATAGTTTGTTGACCAGACTTTCGCTCTATCATGTCAGTTCTTATTTGAATATTAAATCACCATTGGTTTCTGATTGAATGTCGTCATGCTGAACTATGGAGTCCAGTGGCTGGAAGTGCCTACCCTACTCGATTGTATCAGAATCTATTAGTCTACCCCTCGGTGTGTCAGTCCGTTGGCATTTATGAGGAGTTAAAGTAGATTCTCCCTGTTTTTACACTGCAAACTCTTGTTGAAATAGACAATATTTAGGCAGTCCAGTGATGCAGATGCTCTCTTTATTCAGGTGATTCTCACCGCCGACGTACCAGGGAGCCAGGATACCTCGCGAATCTTTCTTTCCAGGGACCTTGGGAATAGTTTCATGAGCAGCGACCTTGCCTTCGAGCCAGTGACACAAATATCCTACAACCCCAGCAACAGCGAGGCACTGCTGACAGTGAGCGCCACTGTGAGTCGCCTTCGCCGGAGATCCGCGATGCTTTTATATGTGCCATGCAAGCGCATGCATGCTGCAAGATGGGATCTGGGATGGGAACCAGCTGGGTGTTGGCTTGGGAATAATGTGTTTTCTGGGGCTGAGAGAATATAATTATTATTATATATTATATAAAGACTGGGCAAATTAACCTCAGACTGCCCTCCCCAGACAAATTATATACAAGCAGGTACACAGCCATGTACCTACATATGCTATTGATAATGAACACTACTGACAGACTCATTAAGGAAGTTTATCTTTGATGGCAGTGGCAAACATCTTTGTGTACGTTTTATTGTAAAGGTTTCTTAAACATGTTTAAGTAATAGACGCTTTAATTTTTCTGTTTTATTTGCCCATTTGCCTGCTTGCCTCCTTGTTTCAGAATGACCTCTGGCTGTCAGAGGATTTTGGCAAGAACTGGAAGAACATTCATCATTCTGTGTGTCTAGTGAAATGGTAAGAAGCTCCAGCAGAACCAGTGAGTGACTGTGATCTCTGCTCACCCTTCGATTCCGTGTAGCAGTCCCCGCCTTTAAACGGATGGTCTGACAGGCTGTGTAGGGTGTATCTGCCGGCTTGCTGGTATGTAGACCAAGCCAACCAAGGAACTGGTTTTGGGACTTTGTTAGCAGGCAACAACAAACCAGGCCTTGGTTGGATCTGAACACTTTTCTTGATTTACTTTGCCTTGCCCCTGCTTACCTTCTCTTAGACATGTAGACTAACGGCTTACAGTCAGTAAACTAAGATAAAGAGACTAAAGAAATGGCTTACAGTGCTCACAGGAACTCGTGGGACACTTGCTTAATCAATTAAAAAAAACATTACTTTATTAATTTACAAAAAATACGTAGTATATCACATTAGAAAAAAAAACAGTAGTTTTACATAAAACATTTCAAGTAGTAATAAACTGAAACCCAAATTATAGTTCTAAAAAAGCTGTTCTGAGATAAAAAGTTAATTGACAAACAGTCCCACTGGGTGCTTTTTAATTAGTGACACCTTTGCAATAACATAAAACACCAGACTTTTGTGTTTATCCCTTTGGCAGCCAGTGACTACCAGTGTTGGGCATTTTAGGTCCAGAAGCTACAAAACCAGACCAACAAATGCATTCATCAATTCCAATTCAAATCAGGAAATGGAATTGGAATTTAAATCTCCCTGAAATTCGAATTCAGTTCCAGTTCTGTTCCCCATAATTTGTTTTCCAATCCCAGCTCCAGTTCCATTTCCTGATTTGGATTGGATTGGATGAATGCATTCCAGAATGGCTCCAACCCTGGTTTCTACCAACCAGTTGAGTCCTCTGTGACTGTGACTCTTTATGCTCAACTGGATGGCAGAAACAAAATCTTGGTCTGGATTTGTAGCTTCTGGACATGAAGAACCCTACATTGATGACTACAACTGCAATTAATAGCAAAATGGAAAGAACAGAACTGAATAAGTCAGTCAAAAAATTATGACACCTAAAAAACGAAAGTGTCTATGCAAAAGATATGTGCAGGTATGTTAAACGCTGCTTGTCAATGGACTTTTGTTGTGAAACCAATTAATTTGCAACATTTTTACAGAATTATGCAAGTGTTCCAAGACTTACTGTATGTGATGTGGCTGTAGGATGGGGAGGGGTCTAATGTGACATGTCCATCATTTTAGGGGGCGAAATGGAGCGATCTTCTTCACCACCAGTCTTAACAGATCCTGCAGTGAGTAGCTTGGTTGAGCCCTGTTGTGTTTTCCTTTCTGGTTTGATGCGGGTGGAGAGACGTTCCCACTTCCCTCTTCCCTGTCAGGCGATAGGGGCATGCTGGAACTGAGGAGCACCACTGACTATGGGAAGACTTTCAAGACCCTTGGCACCAAGATCTACTCCTTTGGCATGGGTGGACGCTTCCTCTTTGCCTCGGTCATGGCCGACTCGGTAGGTTGACAGGCAGCGTGGGTGTGTGTGTGTTTGTTTGTGTGTGTGTTTGTGTGTGCATGCAGACCAGTGTAACAGCTCTGTGAATGTGTATGCTTCTGCCCCAGGGCACCCTACGTGTGATCCACGTCTCCTTGGACCAGGGTGACACGTGGAACATAGCTCAGCTTCCAGCTGTGGGACACGAGCAGTTCTACTCCATCCTGGCTGCCAGTGATGACATGGTCTTCATGCACGTGGACGAGCCGGGAGGTCAGTTTTCCCACTAATATGCCGGACCAGCTCTGCAGGGGTGGTGCCAGGGCAACTCAGTCTAGTGCCAGGGAAAACTCAATCTGTGGGATCAGATAGACAGTAGACAGGCACTGATATTCCATGGTTGGTTATTCATGCAAAATCCAGGTTGGTTTGGTAGTCATTGTTAGCAAGTAACCCATACCAGATAGGGTCATTTGTATTGTCATTGCTCCCAGATTCAGGTTTTGGCACCATCTACGTGTCCGATGATCGCGGTGTTGTGTACTCCAAGTCCCTGGAACGGCACCTTTACAGCATCACTGGGGGCGATACTGATTTCACCAACATAACATCACTGCGTGGTGTCTTCATGACCACAGTGTTGGCAGAGGGTGAGTGTGCCTGGGTAGAGCCTTAGGCCCAGAGACATTTCCCTACAGAGACAGGTTTGAGTGACCTTAAGTGACATCCGGTCCCTGTTGTCTACAGATGGCTCATTGCAGACAGTTGTGACTTTTGACCAGGGTGGCGAGTGGAGGCCCCTACAGAAACCGGCAGAAGGCAGCTGTGACGCCTCATTGCAGAACCAAGAGCAGGTGATGACCCCGATGGGTAGACAAGAGCAGAAAATGTGTGATCAGAAGAACCTTACTGTGTTTGCATGTGCTTTGACGTGCTTGCATGTGCTTGTCTGCGTGTGTGTGCACGCCTGCGTGTTCGGTAGGCCCTGACGGCTATCCTTGGTTCTCCTCCCCTACAGTGCACCTTCCATATCCATGCCTCCTACAGCATCTCCGCAAAGCTGAACGTTCCCATGTTGCCATTGACCGAGCCCAACGCCGTGGGACTCATCCTAGCACATGGTACTTTCCCATTCTAGCCGGCATCAGGCAGCTGAAATGCGTCCTATTCCTGCCATCACTCCCAGTAGTTCGCAGTGTGAATGTACCTGCCCCTTTTCCAGTTGTGTCTTTATCCAAGTAAATGCAACCAACCAGGAACGGTTACCTGCTTTATAGTGATGCCTTAAGACCCCAACTCTCTGACCTCCTTGCAGGAAGCATGGGTGATGCTGTCTCGGTGATGGAGCCTGATGTATACGTATCGGATGACGGAGGCTATTCCTGGCAGCGGGCTCTCAAGGGCCCCCACCACTATGCCATCCTGGATTCGGGTGGGTTGCTGGTTGCCGTGGAGCACACCCCATCCCAGACCATCCAGCAGATTAAGTGAGTCTGGTTTGGGGGATTGAGGGTGGGGGTATCAGGGTGGGGCATATGGGGTGTGCTGTGTGATAGACTCTGCTCCACTGATGGCCTGATGGCTAGTTTTTCTCGGCCGTGTTAAGTCGTCTGGCCGCTGAGAAAGATGTTGATTCGTGCTGTGGGGTGGTGATTTTATACCAAAAGTGCCACACAGTCTGGCATCTCTCTCTGCAGGTTCTCTACAGATGAGGGACAGTGCTGGCATGTCTACAACTTCACCAAGGAGCCGATCTACTTCTCCGGGCTAGCATCGGAGCCTGGGGCGCGCTCCATGAATGTCAGTCTCTGGGGCTACCGCGAGAACCTGTTCAGCCAGTTCTGGGTCTCCATCACAATTGACTTTAAAGAGCTGCTCAGTCGAGATTGTGAGTATTGGTCTTGTTCAGAGTTTGGGGGTTGTGGGATCTGGAATAGTGTCAGGTCATAGTGAGGTAATCCTAGTCAGCAGAGGGAAGGAGGATGGAGCTGGAGAATTAAAGCTTAAAGCTAGGTTGGAAGCTCTACTTGTCAAGTTGGAGCAAGTTTTAGAGGTAGAACTTGTGGCTGGGTATGGGTTCTTGCAAGTCTCCAATGAAGATCTGACGAACCACTACAGTGAACTTGAAAGTGACATTTATACTACCTGCATTTACTACCTACCAGCCTAGAGCCGAATGACGGATCTCCTTTTATTGATGGAAAAACAAGCTTGAAAAAAATGACAGAAGGATCTTATACTGCTGGCGGTGTCTGACACAAGTTGTGTACATCTCCACAGGTGACAATAATGACTATGTGGAGTGGCTGGCACACTCTGATGACATCAGCGATCCTAACGATGGGTGCATGCTGGGATACAAGGAGAAGTTCCTACGACTACGCAAAGACTCGGTGTGCTTGAACGGCCGAGACTACGAGGTCAACAAGCAACCATTACCCTGTCAGTGTACGCTGGATGACTTCCTCTGGTAAGGAACTTCACACGTTATGTTATGAAAGAGAACCAGTAGACCAGTAGTCTGCATACTTCATGACACATCCAAGGTTTAGTTCTAACCGTGATAGCCTGTGCAGATGGTGTAATGCAGGAACTGTGGCTTAATGAGCAACGTTAGTACAAACAAGTTAAGAAACCCATTTCTCTCTTTCCAACATCTGTTCACAGACCTCTGTCGTTTCCTTTTGATTGGAAAGTGACTGACAGGGTTCTACATTTTGCATTTACATTTATTATATTTAGCAGACATTTTTGACCAATACAACATACAAGCAAGGCAGAATCAAGTCTGGGTTTTCAAATCATGTCATGTGGCATAAGCCCCAGAATTCCTCTAGGGGTTCAGTGCTCCAGATTGTGGTGTTGTGTGCCTCTGCAGTCTGTCCAAGACTTTTATAACCATGGTGTGTCGCCATGGACTGAGCGACCTTGGCACCCGTGAAGGAGCTGAGTAGCTATTTTGAAGCTGTACCTACTTACACCGTGTCCATTCCGTCGGCAGTGACTTTGGCTACTACCGTACAGAGAACAGCTCAGAGTGTATGGAACAGCCGGACCTCCAGGGCAAGGTGCTGGAGTTCTGTCTACAGGGCAAGATGGAGCAGCTGCAGACTAAGGGGTAATGCTTCTAAATAATTCTGAACACCCCCCTCTTCCTAATGATATTGTCAGCCATCCTTCTTTTTTTCTCTTGGTTGCTGTTTATTTGTCACACAGTTACACCTCCATCTATGAGCCATCTTGCCTGCAGGTACATTGTGAGTTTCAAACGCATTCAGTGATTGTAATGTCCTCCAAGATTAAATGCACTGGAGTAGATGGTGAAAATATCTTTTAAAATAGATTTGTTAATAAATATTTGTTACATATTGAAAGAACGTCAGTATAGTCAGTGAGTTTACCTCTGGTGCTGCAGTCTGTTATATATTCAAAGGTCATCCATCCTTCCATCCATCCATCCATCCATCCATCTTCCAGCTGCTTCTTCAGTAAAGGGCCATAG
The DNA here is from genome assembly GCA_026777985.1 of Mormyrops attenuatus. Lineage (NCBI taxonomy): Eukaryota > Metazoa > Chordata > Actinopteri > Osteoglossiformes > Mormyridae > Mormyrops > Mormyrops attenuatus. The sequence continues at coordinate 20,421,323 of JAODKC010000130.1, forward strand.
TATTCGCGGAAAATGTGACTCTGAATCAGGAGTGGGTGATATGGCAAAAACATGATATAATTAATCTTTTTTATGTTCATTTTTAAGACTGTTTTGCAAGTCACTTAAAAGTACAACCAAACTAATTCCCCTATTTTAAAAAATACAGCCCTATGCAGCAATAAAACCTAAAAGACAAACATACTCAGCACACTCTTTTGGGGATTTTCTTTTGAGTTGGTTAATAAGGTTCGTCGTGCTGCCATCCGATGTGCAAACCTCTTTGCAAATTTTGCAAATAACTGTTGCTTGCGCCCTGTCGGTTTTGGAAAACCCAAACAAGTTCCATATTGCCGATGTCGAATTCTTTTTAGGGACCAACTCCTTCATGCCATCCATGCCGCTACCTTGGCAAAAATGGAATGTGTTGCATGTTGCACATTGCATGTTGGGATATGAAAGGGAGAGAGGAAGAAATCCAGAGCACTACCTACTGCTGGTTAATTGGTGTGTCGAAACAGATTTGACTGACAAAACAACTTTAGATATGTACATAGAACTGCAACTGATAGGAAGTGCTCTGTAGTGCTATACTAACGATCTCTCCGTAAAGGCAGATCGTGGAGACATTGTAATTGTTCACGAACTAATATTGCGAAATCGCACACCAGTACTCTGGATTCACATTCAGGGAAATTATGTGTTTTTTATCTCACTAATACTGCTTAAATATATGAATGATTCGTACACGAAGGCGAGAAGGTCTGTTGGATTGACCCTGACAATAAAAGAGAGTGGGGTCCACTGTTGATTCCACCTGTAATGCTGATCTCCAGCCCTGTCTGTGACCCACAGGTACCGGAAGATACCAGGAGACAAATGCGAAGGAGGTGTTGCACCTGAGCGCACAGTGATTGACCTGAGCAGCAGGTGCGTCAGCAACATTTTGGTCACTGAAAAGCAGGTAAGGGATCTCCGCTGCCGCTTTAGAGATCGCTGCCCTAGTGTCGTTCAAAACTGCCACTCTTTCTCATGTATATGTAACATTCATATTCATATTGCATGGTCACTGTTTTGTTATAAATGTCCTTACTCTCTCCGCCTGTCTGACCCCCCTGCCCCTAGATGAACACAAGCACCTCCAGCACTGCGCTCATTATACTGGTTGTTATTTGCACTCTGCTGATCAGTGTGGCAGGAGGGGTGCTCTTCATCAAGAGATACGTATGTGGAGGGAGGTAAGTACACATGCTGTCCTGGTACAGTGCCCTCTGCTGGGCTGGTGGGTTTATGTTTGGCCGGAGTGCACATCTGATTGTACCTCTTGCAGATTTCTGGTCCACAGGTACTCAGTGCTGCAGCAACATGCAGACGCCAACGGCATGGAGACCGCGGACGCATTGGACACGTGTGCCGTCAGTTCCAGCAGGAGGCAGTATCACGACGATTCCGATGAGGTACTGACACATAAACACAAGGGACATAACTACTCTCCAATTCCACGGTTTGGGTCAGAGTTTGATACTTGAGTCATAGTTCGGTCCTTACCTAGTGTTTTTTTTTTTTGTTTTGATTTTTGGGTGGGGAAGGTGGGAGGTGATTAAGAAAAAAATTAGGGAAAAAATATAGATTATTAATAAACAGCTAACAGAGGAACTAAACAACATCTTAGATTACCTTAACTTCACATAAAATAACTATGTAAACAAACAAATTAAATTAAAAATAAAATACTGTACTCGCCTGGATAACCAAAATAATCTAAGGGTTATTATCCATCTTGAGCTAATGAAACTAGCCTAGGCATGATCGCTCAGTCACGATTGGACCAGAATAGTCATGTGACACACAATAGGAAGCTGTAATATTTACGAAATATACAGCTTGCCCTAACTTTAAATAGAACGAAAACTTCATGATTTATGGGTCTTGGTTTCAGAATCGTTACATCGCTAATAATCACATGTGCACACGTGGGTATGAGTGTAGCAGGACCGACTGCTGTAGCTTGGCCAGGCTTGTTCACTTGCTGTGTGCTGAAATGCTACTGCCTTTCTGTGCAGGACCTCCTGGATTGAGACCCAAAGGAAGCTGTATCCAGGTGGAAGGAGAAACCTGGGTAGACGCACCCCCCCCCCCCAACTCCCAGGCACCATTCTCCTACAGTCCCCCAACTCTGTCTGTCCACGCCAGCTCCAGTACTAAAGTTGCTGCTCTATCTAGTGCCTCGACTCCAGCACGCAAATCTCTCTAGAACAACCTTCAGCCATTTCTCAACCCGGCCTGAATGACCACCAGCCAAACCGTGTTTCAGATGCACCCTCCACTGCTTGTACAGAAGCCCCGGGAGACAGAGATCCACCCTCCACTGCTTGTACAGAAGCCCCGGGAGACAGAGATCCACCCTCCACTGCTTGCTAGGACACCTTCCTGCCTTGTAATCCGGTTCTTTGTGGTGTCACCTTTCATACAAATATGGGGATGGACTCGACCAGATGGCTGTCAGACTGGTGGTTGACCAGGTTGATCTGGTATGGGAATCTCCCTTCACCGGTCCTCTCAGCCACACAGCTTTGCCCTTGCAGTGAGAAATCCAGTGTGAGGAACTTGAAACGAGAGGCACAGAGTTTGTCCTATGCTCACAGAGATGCAGTTGCTTTCCAGGCTGGTGAATACTATCTGCTGTAATCTAAGAAAATGGTGTATATATATTTTTTTATCATGCTTGAAAAATATATGGAAAGCCGTTTAGTTTTTTTCCCCACTCTCTCACATTGGTGATCTGTGTATTTATGTAAAAAAAATCTTCATTTTTTGATTTGTTTTGATGTAATAAAGAGAATTCTGGGAACTTTAACAATTTGTTTATTTTTATTGTTCTGCTACAACTTTGTAACTTACTCTATGACAGGTGTTTCAAGAATTCTTGTAGAATTCTGTTATGTCCACAAATGCATGGAATGTCTTGATCAATGGGCAATAAAAATCAGATGCAATATTTTATAAACCCTATTCACTTAAGCTTTGTTTTAATCCAGTCTCAGATCAACTTCCCAGCTGTGATAATTGCTGGAAATTCTTCAATGATAAACTCATGAGACAATTTACTGTCCAGTTTATTACCACAATGAAGAAATCAAGAGCTGAGGAAAATCAGCAGACACTAAAGGAATGGCCCTTCCTGGTATATTATAATATATTTTTCTTACATTTGGATCTTAAAATGTAGATGCAGCATCAATTAGCTTATTGGTACCTTGGTACTATTTGCCTGATGTAGTGGAATTTCCACCGGATTTTAACAGGCTTACGTTCATGGATAGTGCAGAGATCATGTGAAGTACTGCTGAAAAACCCTCATAGCCCTAACCCAGACTTAGATGTTACACTCAGGAATCGTCAACCTGTCCATTGACGGACCGATGTTTATATCAAAAATTGCTTTTTGATCAAAATGTTATTTATATTAATAAAAATGAATACCTCACATTCGATCTTTAATTCACCTTTTTACATGAAAACTATTCAAACTTAATATTTAAAGTGTATAGGACATAGAAAGCTCTCCACTATGCCTACTGAGGTTGAAAGTCTGATATTTTAAATTCTATTTAAGTCTGAGTAACCGTCATATTTGTATACATGTAAACATTATCATAATCATATGAGCTCAGGAGCCCACTATTACATTCCCATTTTACAGTACTGTTTCTGCAGGCTGTATGTCTGACCCTGTACCTATGACCACAAACTGTACTATATGCCAGTCCTGCGTCAAACATGCTTAAGGTATTCTGGTTGTCTGTAGAGTTAAATTGCTTTTATAAGTTGTTATACATATACACACACACACACACACACACACATGTATATGTATATATATATATGTATATATATATATATATAGAGAGAGAGAGTCATTTTATACGTATTATATATTTTATATTACTTTATATTATATACACAGAATTCAGAATCAATAATTTATATCTGGGAAGCAGATCGAAGAGAAGTTCATCGGAAGCAAAGTCTAATAATTCAGTTCAACTAGTACTTTTATTTCAATTATGGATTGTGGCTTTGAAGGTCAGTGATGATTGTGAACATGGATTGCCTTGGGTCTTCACGGTTACTGTGCTGATTACTGCTGGAAGCACAGGGTTCATCATGTAAGGCAATGTCACGCATACAGGTGTCACTTTTTAGACGTGCTGCTTAGTTAAGACCCTCACAATGTGTTTTCTTGTTTTTTTGGTTATTGTTTAAACTGTCAGCACTATGTAAAAGATTGGAGTATTCATTTATGCCTTAAAAGTTTGTACACTACTTGAATATTTGTTCAATAAAATAAAGCATCACAACATTTTAGACGTGATTTATGGTTATACTGAATGTATTCGAATTCACGAACTGCAATAGGTACAAATGACTAAAATCGGGATTCTATGGTTGATCAAGTAATTACGGCCTAAACCACATCTTCGTAACGACTAACAAAAGCAGTCGACGTTCATCTCACTACATACTTCCTGATACAGTAACTTTGAATTTCGTAAACATAAAACCGTTGTAATACAAAACAGCTGCAGAGGCGCCATTTAGCAGTGTTACGTCAACGGCGGACCGACGTGGGCGGAGGAACACGGCGGGCGCATGCGCAATGCTGCGGTATGGGCGTGGACGAGGCGTCGCGGGACGACGAGGGGCGGAGAAACGGCGGCGGCCTTGCTTGTCGGAGGTGGTAAAGCTGCGCCATTTTGTCCGCACTCGCGTGAGCTCGGTGATTGGGCTTCGTTGGTCGGCGCTGGAGCCAATCAGAGGGGAACCGTGCGGCGGAGAAACGGTGAGAGGGAGCGCGGCTTGGAGGGGATGGGATCCGGCAGCAGGGGATTGGTGTGTCACTGACCAACCAAATTACTAACGCCGCAAAACACAGGAATTGGCTTGTATTTACGTTTAACTGCTAGGTACGCGCCGCAAAAGTGCACATTAACGCGGCGGGCAACGTGCCCTAGTCCCCGAAACAAAATGGTTGAACGATATCCAAGGCGAATTAGAGGACCGAGGAAAGGCCCGGGCCGAGGCGACGAGAGGCAAACCGGTGCTGTCTCACGGTCCCTCTTTACTCCCCCGTGCTCGGCAAGCACGCAGGCTCTGCCCGACTAGGCGGGAGTCTGTGCATTAACGTGTGCGGCCAGTCCCGCTGCTTGCCAGCAGCCGGTGGTGCCCGTCCGGTGTCGGCTAGACTCGGGATTCTTCTTAGAAAACCCCCAGTTTGTGTGTTGGGGGAGACGGAGGCCGCCGCCTCCTCTGCCTAGCGGCGCTTGGCGCTCACATGCCTCCACGGCAGTATACCTATATCCGTCATAAACGCTCGTCCACAATAAAAAAAAATACATCACATTTTATTTGTTTAATTTTCGTAGGTTATATGCAAGAAAATTTACTTTTTTCTTTTGCGTTTTAGGGCATGAATTGGTATACCCGTGCCGAGTAGCTTGCTAACCCATTGTGTGAATTGCCTTCCATTCGGGGCCTACATATTTCGCCATACAATGATCAATTGTAAATTGATGGAGAACCGCGAAAAGAACTCGAAATGATTTTTACCACTAATATCGGACGCTAGGTCACTTGCTGTACGTTATTCTTAAAGCGCGCGAGTTCCTGCGATGAGGCCGATCGCCAAGAAAATGTCTACAAGTACTACCATCGATCTCGGAAACGGAAAATAATACGTACTTATTTTTGCCAGGTTAATGCAAACTATTATACTCAACCCTCTAGTCATACACCCGTGTGTGAGTATCAGCGATCGGGGGTCGAACCTCGGGCCGCGATGAGGCGCCGACCGGCTTCTTTGTCTGCCCGTTTCACCATTTGTCTAACGCATCTCTAAGAACAGTGGCCATAAATTATTAACAATTGTACACAAATTGGATATAATTTTGAAATGGTCTCCAGCAGCCAGCCGCCAAATGACTTAAACGCTCTGTCTTTTGTCCACAATCGCGAGTTTTTCATCGCAAAATGAGTCGTTTCGGCTCCTCCATCGTGGACAGGGGGCGTCCCTTCGTTGTTTTTAAACACACTTGTTCTACGAAACAAATTATGACTCGGACTGCTATCAAATCAGACCACTCTGTATTTGCTTCGCGGGAAATATTCAACAAATAAGCTTATGGAGGCGGGGGGTATTTAACTTCACTTAACCCGTTTATTAAGACAATGTAACCACTTCGAACCCCGCTCCTTGCTATTTTCCCAGTTTACATGCATGGAGGCTTTACATCAAAATAACCTGTTTTTCCCAAAAGTATTTGCACCCGTTTGGAATGAGATAATTTATCATCAGTTTTACATTTATATTTAATGCAAGCTTTTGTATGAACTACAGCAAAAACATTGGAATTTACACAATATATTCTTCATTTACTTTGTCCAGGACACTCAAAAAGTAACGAGATTCAAATCTAGTTTGAACTGTTAGTCACTTGAATTGCTTCTTTGGACTGGTTGTTGCTTTGATGCGCAAATGACCATGCGATGGGTAAATGGAAAGCCAGCGTGATTCAGTGTGCATGTCTCCTGATCAGGCGGCGACACTGCCGTTGACGCACACTCGTGTTTTCGGCCTGCCTCAGATCGTTGTCATCCTCGTCAGCAGCAGCAGAGTGAGGTGACGTGGGCATGGAGCAGTACACCACCACCGCCTCCACCACCGGGGAGCAGATTGTGGTCCAGGCGGCCAGCGGGCAGCTGCAGCAGCAGGTGAGCAGCAGAGGTGGCTTTCCACATGAGATGTTTATCCAGCCATTGACTCCTATGAGGGAGGGTGATTCTCCTGTACAGCTGTGTGTACAGCTGTGTGTACAGCTGTACCCCTGAGACATGAGGGTTTGTGCCATATTTATTTTTTGATGTCTTTGCTTTGTCTGAATGGTTACTACAAAGCTCTGGCTGATAAGATATAAAATACCAAACACACATCTATTTAGGGCGGAGTTGGGGGGGAAATTTAGAACATTCTCTTGATTCTAATGAAACTTAAGATGAATGTACCAATATACAAATATTTAGCAGTGGAGGTAAGACTTTGTAAGATTTCTAAACTTCTAAAGCAGATGTTTATCCAGCCATTAACTCCTACGAGGGAGGGTGATCTCCTATACAGCTGTGTGTGTTACCGGGGGATGGGGGGGGGGGGGTGAGCACAAACCTGCAGTGAGATTCCCTGAGAAAATTCTTATGTGTCATGGACAAATGTATTTCCACAGAAAGAGACAGTGTTTCAAAATGGAAAAGAAAGAGCTGGGTGCGGACAGTAAACATGTTCTTTCATTTCTCATGGAAAAGCATGACATTGACTTCAGTTAATTTGGAAATAATTGATCTTTGAAGAAGTTCAGTGTAGTAGCGCTTCTGTAGATTAATAGACGAGTTAGGATCTGCATATTTCACATTACGTATAACACGAATCAACATGTGAAGTATGTCGAAATCAACCTTGTCAGTTTTTTGTTGCTTGTCAGTGGCTGTTGGTTTGCGCAACGTTACATCAGTCAGGCACTGTTAAAATATGCCGAATAATATATTGTAAAAAATCAAATATCAATTTATAAATTTAAAAATATTGTCTTATTTGCCTGGTGGTTGGTGCCGATTACTCAGTTTCGCCGCTTGGTCTAAGTTGTTTTTAGGGGTTTTTTGTGGCAAGTCATTTCTTGACTTAAGTCGTGCCTTTTGGACCAAATCACTTTCTCATCTCTGTGGATGATTTGCACACAGGAAAATGTTTATAAATTAGTTGATATGAAAACCCAGTAATTTCAGCATCCGTTATTGAGTGATCTGGCTGGAGAATCCTGGATTTCTGTTTTTTTATTTTTACATGTAATTTTTTTAACCCGAACCCTCCAACCTGGGATATGCAAGTCGGTGATCTCCATTGACCACACTAATCCCAGTTCTGTGGTGATGACTGTCTTTGGCACAGTATTTGTGGCCTTGTGCCGATTTTCTGCCTAATTCCTGGACATGTAGGCCGGAAATAAACTTCAATAACTCTGCCGACTTTGACAGCGGCTGCAGTCATGCTCTTGTGAGTATTTGCTGTCTCCGGGTAGTAACCACAGTTGTGCCACGGTAGCAATTTCCTTCCCCGCTCTGAAGGATTCGCTGGCCGTACCGTGGTAATGACTCCCTGTCTCGGTCGCAGGGCACAGTGACCGCAGTGCAGCTGCAGACTGAGGCCCAGGTGGCACCGGCCTCTGGCCAGCAGGTGCAGACACTCCAGGTAGTGGTGTGAATTCCAGTTCCCTGTTCTTTGCATGACCCCCCCCCACCCTGTCATATCCCATGCTTGCCTGTGAACAACCTTTGCACACTGGCCTGGCTGGCTGCATGAATAGCCCCCCACCCCACCCAGAGTATCTGGCGGGTGTGTTGTCCCACAGCATGTGGATGTTGGTCCTAGTACCGCACATCTTGCTAGAGCTTCCCGGTAGGACAGTCCTTGGGTAGCCAACGGCTTCGTACATGGATCCCCCACAGAGCTACATTTTACCATCGATGTTGGCCTGAAAGGAACTCGTTTCAGAATGCAGTGCAAACACCCCCTTCACTGTGGCACCATGAGTGTCCCCCCGAGACATTAGTTTGTGCCATTATAATTTTTTTAATGTCATTGCTTTGTGTGAACGGCAATTACAAGCACCAGCTGATAAGATACATAAAACACCAAAGCACATCTACATTTAGGGTGGAGTTGGGGAGGAAATTTAGAACATTCTCTTGAGTCTAATGAAATTTAAGACGAATATGACCAATATACAAACATTTAGCAGTAGAGCTAAGAGTTTGTAAGATTTCTATACTTTAAAAGTGTATCGCCCCTTTTCTCCCCTGAACATTTAAGGATTTTAATTTGATACTCTTCTGTACTGTTTATCCAGTTTTTTTTCTCTTTTTTTTTTTTTTTTTTTTTTTTATTTATTAAATTTATTTGGATAAATGTAACTATAATGCAATATATTTAACTTTCGTAATATCTCGGATTATCTAGGTGAATCTTAAATCATTCAAACATTAAGACATTGTGCCTTTAACAAAATATTGTGCATAGTTATGTTTGTATATGTACATATGCAAAATTAACAACAGGGGAAGGTTACCCCAGACAATTTGGAGCATTTAAATGTCTGTAAAACTTGACTGTAAGAAAGTGGAATCTTTGTCTGGCATCGTGGGATCCCGCCGCCGCCGCCTCGCCCCAGTGATGCAAGACCAGCATGTCTCAGCTTGTTGTTTGGATGCTCCCCACCCCCGACCGCACCTGACTTGTGAAATTTGTGCTCAGCTGGATCTCGTGACGTTTCTGTGACGTCGTGCCAAGGGACCGCGGTGTTCCCAGGTGCCCATTTCTGCCCGGTGTGTCCAGGCTCGCTGGCTGAGTGTCTGCCCGCACACGCATGCTCGCGCCTGCCCCCTGGTATCCGTTACTGACCCTGGTGGTGTGGGGTCCAGAGCTTGGCAACCCTGCTTATTAACATGTCTCCTCCCTCCCAGGTGCAGGGTCAGCCCCTGATGGTGCAGGTCAGCGGAGGCCAGCTGATCACCTCCTCGGGGCAGCCGATCATGGTGCAGGCCATGCCTGGAAGCCAGGGCCAGACCATTATGCAGGTGCCTGTATCAGGGGCGCAGGGTTTGCAGCAGGTGAGGCCGGGACTGTGGGCTTGGAGGAGCCTTATGGGGTCATTCTCCGTGGTGGTATTGATATGTGAAATGTCGTGTGAGTTTGAGTCCTTCACACTTCTTGTTTTCATTGGGGCAGATCCAGCTCGTCCAGCCGGGGCAGATCCAGCTCCAGGGGGGGCAGGCGCTTCAAGTGCAGGGCCAACAAGGTGCCACCCAGCAGATCATCATCCAACAGCCCCAGACGGCCGTCACCGCCGGACAGACCCAGGTGAGCGTTGGGCATCGGGTCCATTGAGCCATGTGACTTTTGTTAAGGAAGCTCTACACAGCATGGTTTTTTGGCTTATGACTTCTGGGATTTCTGTGTGCTTTAGGGCCAGCAGCAGATCACGGTGCAGGGCCAGCAGGTGGCGCAGACGGCCGAGGGCCAGACTATTGTATACCAGCCAGTCAACGCTGACGGCACCATTCTGCAGCAGGGTAAGTGCCCCGCCCTCATTTCCACGTGTACACCAATCACGTGCCAGCCACCCCTGTAGGTGGAGCCTCCTGACATCTCACTGCCGTGCAGGAATGATCACCATCCCGGCGGCGAGCCTGGCAGGGGCCCAGATCGTGCAGGCCGGCTCTAACACCAACACCAGCACCAGCGGCCAGGGCACCGTGACAGTCACACTGCCGGTGTCCAGCAACATGGTGAATGCCGGAGGCATGGTGATGGTGAGCACACAACATCTAAGGGAGTGTGGGGAGCAGCTGCAGGCTTCAGCCGCCAATCAATCTAAGCCCCGTCCCCGCCCTCTCTCTCGCTCTCTCTCAGATGGTGCCGGGCAGCAGCACCGTGCCCTCCATCCAGCGCATCCCACTGCCTGGTGCCGAGATGCTGGAGGAGGAGCCGCTCTACGTTAACGCCAAGCAGTACCACCGCATCCTGAAGCGCCGGCAGGCTCGCGCCAAGCTGGAGGCTGAGGGCAAAATCCCCAAGGAGCGGAGGGTGAGCTGGGGCGGGGACAGGGTGGTGGAGCTAGCGCTGACGCTAACAGTGGAGCCCCGAGTCAGCCGTAGTGGCCTGGAAGATATCAGTCCGCATGAAAGTGTCAAAGTTATTTCTGGCGTGTGGGCTAAGCAGCTGAGTGATCCCAGCGGGGGGGCTACCTGATTAGTAGAAGGCAAATATTTAAACGGTGTGCCGTTAGCCAGTGAAATAACTGAGTGACTTTCATACACTGTATGCCGAATTACTAAGCAAGTACTTTTCCTGGAATACTATTACTTCAAAATTTTATCTTACTCCAAGTAAATTTATTTAGAGGAAATGTTACATTAGTCTGTCACAAATGAAAATAAAAGAAGAAACACTCAATCAACAATCAGTGTGCAGAAGTATTAGCCAATCTGAAACTCCGACCAACAACAGAAATAATAAACAGGTTTAATTATTTATTCTATATAAAGAATAACAAACATTCTTTATATAAAGAAATATTATATTGTGCCATTGCAAAATATTAGACTATAATATTAGTCTATTAGGGTATTATTATGATTATTATTATTATTATCAGGGTATATATCGTAAATAGGACCTTACTCACTCTAGAATGTCATTGCAGATATTTTACACTAGAGGGGGCAATTTGACAAATTACTGTTTCATTTAGGCATTGGTGCTGACTTGTGTCTCTGCTCCTAGAAATATCTGCACGAGTCACGACACCGGCATGCCATGCAGAGGAAGCGAGGTGATGGCGGCCGCTTCTTCTCACCCAAGGAGAAGGAGGAAATGGCCCTTGCCCTGCAGGTGAGGGAAATGGGAAACTTAAACGAGCAGCAGCAGGAGGATGTGCTTAGGGCTCTGCAGCTCAACTCCCATTGGCCACCCAAGTCTGCCCCGCCTCTCGGCTAAACAGTGGAACATCCCACTTGTACTCCTTGGGCTTTACCTGTAAGCTGAGAGCCATGTTTTCTTTGTGTCTGAAACCTACTGTTCATTGTCTTATGCCAGCTACCTCAGATAAGATTATTTTTATGGTTTGTTTAATATGCTCAGTTGTAAGTTGTGAACTTCCGACTGAGAGTAAGTAGAAGTTTAGGGATGACGTTTTCACTGACCACCTCCGTCAGACGCACTGCTGCTCTGAATAGCTCCCGTAAGGCCCTGTTTCTGTGTGCTACTCTAGCATTTCTGTCCTGTTGGTCTCATCAGCTTGATCCTGTTTGTTTGTTCTCTTGCTTATTCTTTGGGGGGGATTGCTGTGTATCACTCAACCCAGCATGGCAGTAGTAGTCAGGCTTCAGGAAAGTTTTCTCCAGCCATTGCTTGTCACATGCTGTGCTGTGCTAAAAATCTGTCCGTCAAAGCTGTTCTGTGGGGCCTCTAGGCCAGTCCAGACCCGTCTGGTGGGTTTTACTGTACCCCTGTGCGGGTCGTGACCTGGAGGACAACAGCACCTGGAAGCTGGAAGTTGGAGACCTCCTAAGCGAGTGTATGGGATTGGTACATGGGGGGGGGGGGGGTGTGTAGACTTGCTTTTCGTGGAAGTGACGTGGAGTTTGAATTTCCTGTAGATCTGCTTCACTGCAATGTCTGCATGCTGCTTTTGCTGACGCTAATGTTTTGAATCCAGATATGATGTGCAGTTCTGCTTAGCCTGATAGTATTCACTTGTTTGTTTTTCTTGTCTGGCATACAAACATGTATCTTCTTTTCCTGTTTTAAATATGAATAAATGATTTTTAATACCATTTGAAAAATGTCTTAACGTATGTGAGCTCCTTGTATGGGCCTTGGACAATGATGTACAACAAAACGGAATCCTGTTTTTTGCAACACAATAAAATTAAGTCTTCTGATAAGAGGGCGAGCTGCAGGAATCCTATATGTGTGGCTTTTCAGGTGTAATATTTAAATCGTTGGAGGTAACACTGAGTTAAAGGTTTGAAGCACTATCGCATATTAGCTGTAAAAAATTTGCAGCTGAACTAAAATAAATAGCTGTAACTGGGCTAAAATAATACATAAATAGTTACATGCTTAACATACAAGTATGCCAGATTGCATCAATGTTGTGAAAATTCTAGGAGCCTGGGGGTCTAAATGTAATTACACTACAATGTACACCAGCACCTGACATGTCCGTAGGTGTGCTGTGTTCACCTGTGCATTCTGTCTGACCTCTGACCCTGCCTCCTCCTTTCAGGCCCAACAGGATCAAGCCCAAGCTGCAGACGAGACTGTGAACCAGATCATCCGTGTGTCGTAACACCAGGCTGCCTGCCTGTGTGTGTGTGTGTGTGTGTGTGTGAGCGAGAGAAAGAGAGAGAGAAAATGAGGGGATTCCCCCAATGTTGGACGCTCAACAGTAACTCTCATTTGTTAAGGAGACGTTCCCCATTTTAGTGAATGCAGAATGCTTATATATATATTTTTTGATTTAAAATGTGGGCACACTTTAGTGTGTGTTTTTGTTTTTTTTGCCTCTCCCTCCCTTAAGTTTAGAACTCCCAAAATCGCTATGGCTGCTATGTCAGAGTGATCCAGAACTTGCCCTGAAATTGAGGAGCCTGCAACCCACTTTACAAACTATTTGGTCTGATCATCCAAAGAAACAGCAATCATCTGATTTTCGTTTTCAACGTTTTGCCTCTTCAGCTTCTGTGTTTAGGGAGGGAGGAAAAGCTTAAGACCACAATGCTCAGTATGTCACGGAATGCGTGACGGGGTTGTGATGAAATTCTACAGATTTAACGCTAGTGTTAGTGAAATGTCCTGTACTTGTGTTCCTGTGGTATTGTGTCAGGGCTGGGATGGAAGTCTGTGAGCCCGACCTTCTGCGTACCTGGGGCTTACGTCGTAGGAAACTGTAGCTGCAGTAACTGGCTATTTTGTAATCTTAGTGTTGAATAGTTTCTCTCTGTAAAGTATAATTGTGTAACATTAGAGCATTCTTCAGTTCCTCATTAAATTATTTAGTCAGGAAGTTTAGTGTTGATGGTTTTGCATGACGGCCCTCCCTTTTGTATAATTTTTTTAAATCTTAGTACCCAGTGCTGATAGACACATGACACACACGTGTGCCTGTTTCATTCTTCTGTTGTGTGTAGAATGGGAAGCAAAAACAGTTGTAGGTAAGATTTTTTTTTTTTCTTTCATTTTTATTTCTCATAACACCCTCCCAACCACCAAGCATGTAAATTAGTGTCCCACAACAAAGTCAGTTATTAGGGATTGTCTCCCACACCACTGGGGGCAAAGAAGCAGCACCACGCCAATTTTTACAACATTCTGAGAAGCAATAACTCTGATTCTGTTAGCAAGGATTCCCTTCACTTTTTAACCACCCTCATCTGTTTATCTGTCTGTAGCAGTTGTAGAAAATTATTTTGAAGACTTTGCTACATACTGAATTACTGGTAGCAGTAGTGTGTTTGGTCAGTAAGGGCTTTTGCATGAACTTTGTAATAAAAAAAAATCAATAAAAAATTGTCAAATGGTGGGTGGGGTAGTGTACATACGTTTCTAATGTATATTGTATTGGTTTTTCCTCCATGCATGAATTAGTAGAATAAAATGCAGGATTGTGTACTACATTCTACCATTAAAATAGCTTTTTATTTTATACGTTTTATATGTTGTCTCTCAAAGACCGTCAGACTAATTGTGTTAATAAAGTATTGAGCCCACGACCACAACAACGCATTTTAAAATACTGCTTTGTTAAATCAAAATGTTTTTTTTAAGATTTTGTGCTACAGGCGTCAAAAAGAAAACCAAGCGTGGTTTATCTGTAGAGTTCCGCAAAAGCTTCAGTAAAGCCCGATCAGACACCGCCCCCTGCCCGCCCACTCGCTAAGGTGACAGGGGACGGAAGCAGCAAGGGCTGCCTGCGAATAGCAGCTACGCAGTCCTACGCAGACTGCGAAAGGGGACAATCCTACAGCTGCAATGAAGACATCACCTGTTTTAACATCAGAATATTAGCCCCGAAAATCCAATGCGCGCACGCACGCGAGCGGGCTCATAACCGCGTACCTGCTGCATTCAGACTGCGCTTCAAGCGCGCGCTTGTTGCCTGAGAAGGACGGGTGCGAGCAGGAAGGAGCCTCAAAGTACGGAGCAGTCAGGGGTTAACTTTGAAGGGGAGGGGGCAAAGAGAGAAACCCCACTTATTATAATGTCGGAATCGGTGGTCGACGGTAAGCAGGAGCCGAAACAGGCCAGCAAGGAGGCCAAGGAGAGTGAGAACGCGGCGGAGAAGTGCTCAGCGAGGGCTGGGCGCGGGAGCGCGGGCGAGCTGCCCTACGCGTTCACGCCTCAGAAACCTGTCAAAAAGGTAAGGCCGCCCGCGAGGACTCAGCACCCCGTTATATCATCATGATCATCTATCATGATGATAAAATAAACGCGATGCATGGACACCAGGTAGCACTGCGCGCGCTGGACGATCAGTAGTCGTTGCGCACAAGGCTACGGAAGACATCCCGAGCGAAATGCGAGGTTTATTACAAGCCCCCGAATAAACGTGCTTCCAGCAAACTAACTTGAAGTTGTGCAAGGTGAAATCTCCAGTTTCTTCTTGACTGTGGATCTTTAGGTGCTTTGTGCAAATCTCCTTGTCCTAATGTGGTGAAGCAGCGGAGAGGCTAAATGGTGGCGATATAAGGAAATACAAGGACGTCGAAATCAGTAGATGAGGGAGTCTGACAGAATAGCAGGTCAGGCAGCTTTTATACAGTTTGTTGACAGCTTAGAGGTATAACCTACAGTGTGTAAGCCCAAGCGGTTGTCATCCTGTGAGGCAGACTGAAGAGCGTCCACACTTACAAAGACAGCCTGCAAAAATATTGACCTGCTAGCCGTTTGGAGCTTTTATTGTAGTCATCACCAGAACATCCCTTTCTTTACAGTATGTAGTCAATGAACAAAGTGTCCCTAAAAAAATCCGTGCAGGTGTTGTTTCTTGCTATAGTGAATTGATCAGTATAGTCTGAGCAATCAAAAATGAATGTCACTTTGTTTTGAACGTTATTATGTTGACCCATCATGGAATTACCCATAGAGCTTCTCAGGGGTGAAAGTCCAGCAAAAAACATAGGAAGAAATACTTCGCGTTTCCCTTTTAATGAGTAAAATTTATATACTGTTTTATAATTGGGATCCATTTACATCTTTTGTATATTGAATTGTGTTGTATATTAACTAGTCATGTATTATAACTACACTTCTAAACCTAGCATTCTGTCTTGGGTACCCTGGGTTTCTTGGTGGAGGCTCCAGGCTTGCTGTGGATTTGTGGTTATGGAAGGTGATGGATTGGTGTGTTCCTACGTGACCTTTAATCTAGGCGTTGGTTTGTAAAAGGCACCGTCAGGAATGAAAACAGAGGGAGTGCTGAGGTAATGGTGTCTACCAAATTAAATGGCAAGATGACAGGTGCGCTTCTCATTAGCACTGAAAATAGGAGACGAGATTCCCTGAGGACTTTCCTGATGTGCAACAAACCGTGAAGCAGGAGAGGAAGAGAGGAGCTAATGAAGAGAAGGATCTCTACGGACCAGTGGTCAGCTGGTCGACCTAATAACAATATACAATTTATAAAGAGTCATTACGTGCTGTGTCAACAAATGTAGCAGTCGTGAGATCGCTTCGCCTTATCGGAGTTCCAAACCACTAGACCTTGATTTAAGAGCAAGTAAACATGATCGTTCTCCATGAAGAGGAGCAGAGCCAGTGTGGATCTCAGGCTGTACCTGTCATTTTTTATGTCCTTGGCTTTAAATATAAACTGTTGATGTTGACATTTTGTTCCCAACTTGGCGTTCTGTCTGCTTTTACATCTGAATGTTCTGCTTTAGTGTCTGTGTGTGTGTGTTTGTGAACAAGTAGTGCTTTGGTTTGAATGACACCGGTTTGCTTTCTCTTAACCTGTTTATCAGAATATCTTTGAGACTCAGGGGATTCCCAAGCCGACTCAGTGATTGCTGCCACAGTGACTGCAGCATCTTCTGTGGGTTTTTTGGCACTACCCCCCCAAGAATTGGGGACGGGAAGCAGAACCACTTCACATGTAGACATTTCCTGAGCTGACTGCTCACTTTTTTCCTTATTCAGTGGCTCTTTCCTTTGTTATGCAGCCTCTTTCACCAGTAGTGCGAACTGTTAAACGACACGTACACAATAATGCATTGAGTTTTGCAACATTAAGATTTTTGCCAGGTATTCTTTTCATACATGCAGTTTAAACAAATATACATTACCTGCAAAGCAGATAGGAGACAGTCTATAGGTACTATTTATAACCTGCTTAATACCACCAATCAGGAGACCTCGGAGGCTTTGAGATGTAAATTGGAAGGGGTTGTAGAAGAAACAATTCCTGATGGTATATGGCATAAAGTGTTTAAAAGAATATATTCCTCGTCAATCTGTCTCAGACACACTGTGATTCAATTTAAAGTTGTACACTGGCTTCATTGGTCCAAAGTTAAATTATCCAAGTTTAGGAGGGATATTGATCCTACATGTGACCGATGCAAACTTTTGCCAGCTACATTACTCCACATGTTTTGGACATGCCCAAAGTTTTTGGGATCTGATTTTTGACACCTTTTCCAAAATCTGTGGTCAATCTATTGCTTCATCCTTCACCTTTGCAATGTTTGGTGTTGTTCCTGATGTTATAAATTTAACTAAAGGGCAAGCAGACATGACTCTTCACCTCCGACATACAGTATGGGCACTGGATCAGGGATATAATGTATAATGTGCAATGCGAGAAAATTCGCTATGCTATGAAGAGGAATATTAAGAGATTCTCTACAACATGGCAGCCCTTCTTAACCTTTGTCAGAAATATGGAAGCTGGTAGATTCAGTTGATTGCTGTTTATGTTAGAAAAACTCTACATAATACATGTACGTTTAAGCTTGTCTTGTCTTGTCTTGTCTTGTAATTGTCCCTGTTTTTTCTTATCTCAGGGGGTTGGGGTTCATATGTTTGTCTGTTTTCACTTTGAAATTGTATAATGTGAATACTAATAACAATAAAAAATACTTTGAACAAAAAAAAACAAATATACAGCTTTGGAAAAAATTGAGACCACAGCAAAATTTTCAGTTTCACTCATGTGTAAAATATACGTGTTATTTTGCAAACTCCAGCCTGGCTCTTCCCTGATGCTCATTGATGAAGGGCTTCTTCCTTGCTTTATGGGTCTTCAGTCCTGCTTCTACGCTGTTGGAAAAAACGGTACAGGCCTGGTACAGTTTTGTCGTCCAAGGTACAAGCAACATTAATGTACCCCCAATGGTACAAAAAATGTACCTCAGAGTCCTTAAAAGGTACATTACCCTACAGCTAGGGTACAACTGGCAGTCCCTTGAGGGTACAGCCCCAGTGACTAGTAATTGTACCTTCAAAGGTACAAATTGGTACTTTTTCTGACAGTGTACTAGCCTGTTATGAATTGTCCTAGCAGTGCGCTTCATACCACTTAATGTTTCCCATTCTTTTTGAAGGTCACTTGAGGTCATCCTCCTATTTATGAGGCACTGCGGATAAGTTAATGGTCATCTCTGGCATTAGAAAGTTGCTTCTGCCCTTTACCTGGCTGGTTTTTGTAGAAACTCGAAGCCTAGAAGCAGTTCGCCTCGCAGTGTAGCCTTCTGCCCGCAGAACCGGGATTAAACCAGGATTAAACCAGGATTTAAAAAGGCACATTTTTAAGAAATATAGTGTGGTCTCTCAATTTTTTCCAGAGCTGTATGTGTTTTAGAGTGTCAGTTGCTTTTTTATGTTTGAAAATTCTTCCTGAGCACCACACACACTTGAGTGTTTTCAACATCCGTGAACACTGGAAACTTGTAAAGATGCTGACTGCTGTTGAGTAAGCTAATGGTAATAACATATAATCCTTTTGGACTGCAGCTGCCATAATATCATATGTAAAAGGCATATACACCTGTTTGCCCACTGAGGATGCACTGTGCTCTGTGCATTCTGGGATTGGCCCTGGGCTAACAGTAACCCTGTACTGGATAAGCAGTTATGGAAAATGAATGGATAGATATCCCTCTGTAGGACCATTAATCTAGGCTATCTGTGACATTGACTATACCGACTAGGTATGTATTTCTCACTAGCTCATGTTCTTTTACTCATTAGAGTAAGTCTGAGCTGGAGTGGACAGGGCAAGACACAGCAAAAGGTAAGGGGCAAGGTTTCTATTAGGTGCTAATCTGCCATGGTTGTGGTCATAATCATCAGGTTGCCAATATTTCCCAAAAATGATGTGAGAGAGCTGTTTGACTTCAGCCACCTCGGGAGGGGAGGGAAGGGGTGGCCGTTTGTAAAGAGGGTGGTACCGCCCCCTCTTACCTAGTCCCCGTCAGCCAGGAGATTACCATGAAAACGCATGTTGGATGTTAAAATACCCGGGCAGAAGTGCAGACAAACCTAGAGGCTCAGAGCTGCAAACAAGAAACGATGGCGCAAGGGCAGAGCGGGGTGAGTCTGGCCTGGATGGGGGCCTGGGGCTGGCGGCTGGTTGTGGACCTTTGGCGGACATGTGGTTGAGACGCAGCGGGGAGCGGATGATGGTTTTTCCATGGACAGCCAACTGCGTTTGGGCTAGCGTTCCTCTCTGCACAGTGGCCTGGAGTAGCTGGGTGTGTGTGAGTCCTGGGTATTTCCTGTGGTTCATTAGCAGACTCATGCTGGTTTTTATGACTATTTTGCAAGTTACTTAAAAATACAACCAAACTAATTCCCCTATTTTAAAAAATACAGCCCTATACAGCAATAAAACCTAAAAGACAAACATACTCAGCACACTCTTTTGGGGATTTTCTTTTGAGTTGGTTAATAAGGTTCGTCGTGCTGCCATCCGATGTGCAAACCTTATCTTTGCAAATTTTGCAAATAACTGTTGCTTGCACCCTGTCGGTTTTGGAAAACCCAAACAAGTTCCTTATTGCCGATGTTGAATTCTTTTTAGGGACCAACTCCTTCATGCCATCCATGCCGCTACCTTGGCAAAAATGGAATGTGTTGCATGTTGGACATTGTATGTTGGGATAGGCGTGAAAGGGAGAGAGGAAGAAATCCAGGGCACTACCTACTGCTGGTTAATTGGTGTGTCGAAACAGATTTGACTGAAAAAATTACCTTAGATGTGTGTATGAGCCATGGAACCGCGACTGCTAGAATGTGCACTGTAGTGTGATACTAATGATCTCTCCGTAAAGGCAAATTGTGGAGACATTTTAATCGTTCCTGATCTAATATCGTATCTCGGGCAGTTGGTGTTTCAGGAGTTTTGTGACGGGAGAAACTACTGGTTCTGTTTAGGAGGTAGATTTCTTAACATTCTTCACATTTTTCCCATTCTCCTCGCTGTTGCAGCTTGCAGGTCAGTGTGTATCTTCTAAGGGTAATCTAGTGATTGCCTTCTGCAGCCTCCTTTGCTCCAGGTGAGGCCAAGGTCCTATTTTGTGATCCAGGTGTTCAGAGGTCAAGTGCACAAATTAGCAAAATCAAGCAGTGAAAATAAGGAAAACTGATAAACTGACAGATTGTGGCTTCAAGACTCAGCCTCAACCCTTTGAGTCAGTCAGACATCAGGATAGGACAGCCTATAGTCACCTTTATTTTTTGCCTTTCTTAGCCTACTAGCACATGCATTTTCCATTTGAATATCAGACTAACAAAGGCCTGGGCTCCTTCTTCTCTGCCATGTGAGGAAATAAAACCCAAGGATTCCAAATCCTACCCTATGAGTGACTGCAGGTCCATTTCTCGAGCCGTCGGCTCGCTGTTCCATTTACGCTCCACTCAAGGTCAAAATTCACAGTTGAGGATTATTGCCAAGGACGCCGTCTGACACTCGTATCATTTCTGTTCAAGCATAACAAACAGCTTAATCCCAGAGTTGGAGGGGGTTTAGCTGGGAAAAGCTTAGTGGAGTTAAATGTTAGAAAGCATGTGGGAGGGGTACTAATCCAGATGCAGGCCATGGAACGGTGTCTGAGGCCGGGAAATGATCTTTTCACTGTTCGCATAATGCTAACAACACTGTGATTATATTAGTTGCCAGACAGCCATTGTTGTTATCCTGCTTTCAGTCCTGCCTGCTTCCCTCTAAAAGTCCGTAAGTCCGATGTCTCCATGGAAACAGTGGGGCTTTATTGGTGTTCTACAAAATATGGGACATGTTTCATCCTCCTGCAGACAGGTGCATGTTGGGAAGTGGTGAAGCAACATGGGAAAGAAGGTGCTGCATTGGTTAGACATGAGACTCATAACTGATAAAAAAAAAGTGAAACAGTAAGAATAATAAAATCGACTGCCCAATTTTCCACATAAATGCAGCGATAGGCATTTGCTGGCATCGATTGCAGAGTACACAATGTGCTTGATCATAGTGTTAATTTAAACCTATACTTGATATAGGGTCGCGATTGAGCTGGCATGGCAAAAATTGGGTTGCCGTGCAAAAAAGGTTGAGAACCACCGGTCTAAGGACTGTGCAAAATCTTTGTGCGCCACAGATTCTGTCTGTGAGTGGGTGCACACACGAGTGACCCCTGACCTTGGAGTGGCGTCTATCTAACAGCATTATCGACATGCTGGAAAGCAGAACCGTGAGCCGGATTACCCTGCGTATGTGTCCCTACTCTGTCAGACTTCCCCTGGGTCCTCCCGCCCCATGATTTTAGTCTCCCTGAGCTGTACAGAGGGCAGTTGCGTAACATGTCTGAGAGACTATTGGCTCGCTTGCCTCACTGAAAGAGAACAAGATATTTTTAGGGAACCGTTCGGAAGCTTTCAGCAATCCGATGGCGATGTCTGCTCGGCAACAGCTTGACAAAATTCAAAGTGTTCATGTTTTTTGATAAAATAATGAGAATCTGGGGTTGCTTTGGCAGAAGAATCTATAATGCAGATGATGACCTAATTTAACACACTCTGTATTTTTTTTTCTTTCGCTTTTATTTGGCTCTTTGTAACTCCCACCACTGTTTTGTACTCATGACCTTGTGATTTTATATTAATGCCAATGTAGTGCGAGCCCCTGATAATGCTGGGCACCAGGTGGGGAAAACTCAGTCCATTGGAGGGCACGCACCCTCTCAGCCAGTCACACAGCTTACCCCACACTATGGGCAGCTCAATCAAAAGAATGGAGAAACTGGAGCGCGAACATGGGGAGAACAAGCAGACTCACAAAGCCAATGCATCGAACCCACAACCTGCTGTAGCATGCTACTTTTTTAAAACTGTATTTAATACCTACAAGTGCGAGATTTGCTGGAGGTGTGAGGTCACAGTTCTACCCACTGACACGCTGCTCTGTCGCCGCTCTTAAATAGACTGGGATGTTATATATGAAGGTTTAAATGTAAGTCTAGATATTCTCACTTTGTAAAAATGGAATGTCTGCCTTTCTCTTTTTTGCAATATAATGAGGACCAAAAGCAGGGAGAAAGTATCCTGGGAGACAGGAACTGGGGTGATGTAAAGTGACAAACATGGTGCCCAGGTGAGAATGTGCATCTAACCTGTAAAGTGAGGGATTCACACCCAGTATTAGAAATACAGGCCTTTGAATGCTGTCGCAGGTCTGGATTTTATATAAAATGTCTCTGATTTATATCTCTACAGCAGATCCAGTTTGCTGAAGATAAGCAGGAGTTCAGCAAGTTTCCCACCAAGGCAGGAAGGCGGTCCCTCTCGCGGTCCATCTCGCAGTCCTCTACGGACAGCTACAGCTCAGGTAACGCACAGTCTCACATCCATTTTGGGAGTCCCCTTCGCTTCTGATTAACATGGCTATACCGCATGTAAGACGTCTGGGCCGATGAAACGAAGGGAGAACATTTTAAAATGAACTTGAGGAAGCACTTCTTCACACAGTAGTTGGAGTATGGAATAATATTCCTGCTAGTGTAGCGCAAGCTAAAACCCTGGGTTCCTTTAAATCTGAGCTAGATAAGATTTTAACAACTCTGA